>CM077163.1:65381955-65981955 GCA_039583875.1 Platanthera guangdongensis | reverse complement strand
ATAGACAGATAATTCGTCGATCTCATCCTGAAGAATCGAAAACAGTTCGTCGCACTCCGTCCGACGAAGCGTCTTCTGAAGTAAAGTTCGTCGATCTCTGGTCGATGAAAATTGTTTCCCCACACTGAGAATTCATCGATCTCCGTTCGATGAGAATCTCTCAAACTTTCCCTAATTCGTCGAACTCCATTCGACGAACTCTAGAAAATTCATCGAATGCAGACAAAAACTAGGTTAACTCTTCTCCATCAATCATTCCCAGTTGATTTATAAAGAACATATGGGTTTTCTCATCCAAAGGCTTGGTGAAAATATCTGCTCTCTGTAGATCAGTAGGAATGTGGATCAAGTTAATTTTTTTGTCCACATTATCTCTAATGAAATGATGTCTTATCTCAATATGTTTAGTCCTAGAATGGTGAACTGGATTCTGTTCTATAGCAATAGCACTAGTATTATCACAAAATAATGTTGAATTATTTAAGTTGACACCATAATCTAAGAGTTGGTTTTGTATCCATAGCATCTGTGAACAGAAACTACCTGCAGCCATGTATTCTGCTTCTACAGTTGATGTAGACACAGATGTCTGCTTTTTACAAAACCAGGAGACAAGTCTCATACCAAGGAACTGTCATGTTCCAGAGGTACTTTTCCTGTCCACTCTACATCAAGCATAGTCAGCATCTGAGTATCCAGTTAACTCAAACTCTGACTCTACAGGATACCAGAGTCCTAGACTAGGGCAACTCTTTATATATCTCAAAATTCTTTTTAAGAAAATAAGGTGAGATTCTTTAGGGTTCACTTGGAACCTAGCACAAAGGCATGTGGCAAACATTATACCAGGTCTGCTAGCTGTTAGGTATAATAGGGATCCAACAATTGCCCTATAATTTTTCGATCCACTGGTTTCCCTGCTGCATCAGAATCCACAACAGTATTTGTAGCCATAGGGGTTTTCATCCCTGAAGCATGACCCATCCCAAACTTTTTGATAAGCTCTTTAGCATACTTAGCTTGGGAGAGGAAGATACCATCTGGGAGCTGCTTCACTTGGAGACCAAGGAAGTAGGAAAGCTCACCCATGCTACTCATCTCAAATTTTGAATGCATGAGGTCAGCAAACCTCTTGCACAATTTGGGATCAGTAGACCCAAAAATAATGTCATCCACATAAATTTATACTAACAAGGTTTGGTCCTTATGATATCTAGTGAAAAGTATTTTATTTATGGTTCCTCTTGTAAATTCATGCTCTAAGAGAAAGCTTGCTAGGGTCTCATACCAAGCTCTTGGAGCTTGCTTTAAACCATAGAGAGCTTTATGCAGTTTGAAAACAAAAGTGGGTTGAGTAGGAGAGATAAAACCTGGAGGTTGTTCTACATAAACCTCTTCTTGAAGTATTCCATTCAGAAATGCACTTTAGACATCCATCTGGTAGACCTTGAATCTCTTGTAAGCTGCATAGGCAAGGAATATCCTGATGGCCTCTAACCTTGCAATAGGGGCAAAGGTTTGTCATACTCTATTCCTTCCTCTTGTCTGTAGCCTTGAGCAACAAGCCTAGCCTTGTTCCTCACTATGTTGCCTTGAGCATCCAACTTGTTCCTGTAGACCCATTTAGTTCCAATAACTGGGTAGTTATGGGGTCTTGGAACCAAATCCCAAACTCTACATCTCTCAAACTGATTTGAGTTCCTCTTGCATTGCAATGATACAGTGGGGATCTTGCTCTGCCTCATGTATGGTTAGAGGTTCAATTTGGGTGAGTTGATGCCTTGTCTGTACACCTACTGAGATGTCTCCAATCACTTGAGATCTAGGGTGATCTCTAAGTTGACAAGATCAGTTGGTGGAGTTGGTTGAGCAACAGCTTCAGTATTTAATTCCTCTTGGGAATGATACTGGTTGTTGGGGGAAGGTCAGCCACTTCCTCTTAACTTTCCTCATCACTATCTTCAGCATCCTGTGGAGTGGGATGGTGTGATACCTCTTGGGTAAGGTTCAGTCCATCCATAGACTCACATAGTGGTGGAACCTGCAAAGAGCTTATGGTAGAAATTTCTTTCTCATTGTATGACATGTTAGTCTCATCAAAAGATACATGAACAGATTATTCAATTTTAAGAGTTGATTTATTATACACTCTATAAGCTTTACTGATCTTGGAGTATCCCAGAAACACTCCATCATCAGCTTTAGCTTGAAATTTTGCTAAGTATCTCTTATCATTATTGTGAATGTAGCAAATACAACCAAAGATTTTGAAGTAATCTACTTTAGGTTTCTTCCCTTTGAGTAATTCATAGGGAGTCTTGCCCTTCAGTTTATGTATTAAACTTCTATTCAACACATAGTTGGAGGTGTTCACTGCCTCTGCCCAAAAGGATAGAGGAAGATGGGCATCTGACAAAAATGTAGTCGCAGATTCAATAAGGGTTCTATTTTTCCTTTCAGCTACCCCATTTTGTTGAGGAGTTCTAGGAGCTGAGAAAGTGTGCCTGATCCCTTCACTTTGACAGAACTCTTGAATAAGAAGAGAATCAAACTCTGTCTCATGATCACTTCTGATCAGGACAATGTGAGTGTTGAACTCAGTCTGTATGCATTTGAGAAACTCCATCAAACACTTAAAGTTATCAGACTTCTTCCTCATAAAGAACACCCATGTGAATCTAGATAAGTCATCTACAATGACTAAGGTTTAAGATTTCCCTCCTAAGCTTTGTACTGTAATGGGTCCAAAGAGATCCATGTGTAACAGATACAAAATCCTAGGTGAATCACTCTTATTAAGTGACTTGAAACTATTTTTGGTTTGCTTGCCTAATTGACAAGCCCTGTAGAGTCCTTCCTTCTTGTAGGGGCCAGAAGGTAGTCCTCTAACAAGGTTGTCCTTGGATAGCCTAGTAATGGTTCTAAGGTTTATATGTCCTAATCTCTTATGGCATATTTCATTATGTCTACAAATAGAGTTGAACAAACATATATCTACCTTGGTTGAAAGAAAATCTACAAGATAGATGTTACCTTTCCTTTTACCTGTCAACACAGTTGTGTTGTCCTCTGATTTGATCTTGCATAAGGATTTTCTGAAAGTTACTTGGTAGCCTTCATCACATAGTTAACTGATGCTGATTAAATTGTGCTTCAATCCTTCCACATAGGCTACTTTCTTGAATATGATTGTGCTAATCTGGACTGCACCATATCCTTTTGTTAGTCCAATATTTGAATCACCAAATATTACTTTGGGTCCAAGCTTGGCTTTGAAGGATGTGAAGTTGTTCTTATTTCCTGTTATGTGCTTTGAGCACCCACTATCCAGATACCATTGCTGGTTTGATGTTGGATAGGTCTTCACCTGCACATAAAATAATTTACTTGTTTTTGACCCAGTTTACCTTGGGCCTAGGTTGATAACCTTTGAATTCAGAAATAAAAGACATCTCTGGTTGACTCTTATAACCTTCAGGATGATATCTCCTAGAAGGTATTATCCATTCAGTATAAGGGTTAAACCATTGATATGTAGAACCTCTAGGATTGAACTTTGATTTGCCTTTGAAAGAGTTTTCAAAACTCTGAGCTCTGTTCGACGATCTCTGAGCTGAGTTCGACGATATTGGGTCAGATCGTCGAGCCCCGTTCGAAGATAGACTGTGCTAGAGTTCAGGGTTTAGAGTTCGTCGACCTGAGTTCTACGATTTAGCCTGAGATCGTTGAGCTCCATTCGGCGATCGTTGATCTCCATTCGACGAATTCTGTTGAACTTTGGTTTTCTTAGGTAGATCAGAATTCTTCCTAGCTACCTCTACAACTCCCTTACCATTATCAGAGATAAATTTAATTGGGGTTGATAATACTATAGGTTGGCAGGATGAAGCATCCAAGCCCAGTGTACTATTAAATCTTGAGTTCACTGTGCTTGTGATGTCCATTAGTTTGATACTTCTCCCATTGAGGGATTTTCAAACTTCTTGGCCTCTGATAGTTCACTTTTCAGTGAGGCTATCTGCTCCCTACAACACTCCAACTCCTCAGAGAGTTTGAGGTTTTCTGATTTTAAAAATTGTGTTCAGATAGCTGATTTCTAAGGGAAATGATTTCCTTCTCAAATCTTAGTAAATCTAAACACAGTGCTTTAAACTCACACTTGAAGTCCTCAGAATTAAAATCAAAAGAACTTATTACCTGTTCCTCTTCAGATTGAGTTTCTGATTCAGATTCTGACTCTTCTGCATCAGAATTTTGTGGAGAGGCATTGATAGCCATCATGCAGAACTCTTTTTCTTCAGCATCATCTTCATCATCACTAGAGCTGGATGAAGCTTCAGATTCTTCTTCTGTATCACTCCAAGTTTCATCTACAAACCCCTTCCTGGTGTGTTTGTTTTTACTGGAGGATGGTTTGTCATTGCTGTTCTTCCTGAAGTCTTTATCTTTTCTTCTCTCCTTCCTGTCCTTTTTGTCCTTATACTGATTTTCTGGATAGTCAGACACCATGTGGCCTGGTTTCCTGCATCCAAAACAAATAATCTCTTTGTTATTTGATTTGTCATACCTGGGCTTGTCATGCCCTCTGGAAGACTTTTTCCTGAAGTCTTTCCTGGCCATTTTGTAAAATCTTTTGGCCAGTAGGCTTAGCAGCTCTTCATTGCCTGTGACTTTGTCTTCAGGCTGATTTCAATGGCTTTGAAAGCTATTGATTTCTCGTTTCTTATAGCTGGTGAGGCAGCCTTCTGCTCTTCTTCTCTATTCTTGATGAGCACATAAAACTTGAGCTTACCCAAGAGAGCTTTAGTTGTGATCTCATTTAGGCTTCTGGCATCCTTGATTGGCCAGATCCTTGAGTCCCAAGTGCTTGGGAAGCACATTAGGATTTTATCATTTAGTACAGTCAATGAGATCTCTTTGTCCAAAGTATTCAGTTCATTGACTATAAGGCTGAGTCTATTATACATATCTGCTACTGACTCAGCTTCTACTTTCTTAAAGTTCTCATTCTGGGTTATGAGATGAGATCTTCTATCTTTTCTCTCATCAGCAGATCCTGAGACTATCTCAGATAGCTTGTCCCATATGTCCTTTGCTGAGTTGCATTCAACTACTTTTTGGAATATTTCATCAGACATAGTCTGAGCTAAAATGTTCATAGCCTTTGCATCTGCAACTTTCCATTTCTTAATTTCTGCATCTGTTCCTGAGGGAGGTGGAACAACACTTGTACTTGTATTTTCTTGGTGTCTTGGACACACTATCAAAACAGAATTGAAAATGTCTTCATTAATAGAGTTCATGTACAGTCTAATCCTTGCCTTCCAAAGTGCAAACTTAGATAGATTGCACACTGGAGGTCTGGTGCTAGCATAATCTTTGTTTTGGGTCATGTTCTGTGAAGAAATAAATCTAACAACAAACTTAAACAAGCAGATCTAACTAGAGAGATCTTTGGGTTCAGGTGTTAGCCTGTGCAACCACTAAGGTGTGGTATTTTAACCAACCTGGAATATGTGGTATTTTTAACCAACCTGTCTTTGATACCAATTGAAAGTGCAGGTTAGATCTGATATACTCTAGGGGGGTGAATAGAGTATGCTACTTACTAAAAACGTTTACAACTGTTGTTGTATACCTAAGTGAACAGGGAAGCAAATAACATAAAGTAAACACAACAACTAGCTAAACACAGAGCAATCACAGAACAATCACAAAACACAGCCAGAAAACAAAAGAAAATAAGAAACCAGAAGACACAAGGAGCTATAGTGGTTCCCCTACCAATCTGGGTACATCCACTCTTCTACCACCCTAGGTAGGAATCCACTGCAGGATGAGTTGATCAGGTGTCCTAGGCACCAATAGGTTTTGATCAGGTCCCCAAAAACCAAACTCTCAAGTCTTTTGGAAGGAGACTTGCAACCAGAATAATTTTGAAGGGATTTAAAACCCTGTACAGGAATTAGAGAGAGGGTGATAGTGTCTTCTCTGTCAACAGTCAGAGAGAAGACTTGTGGATTGATGTAGCAGCTTTTGCTCCCCCTGAGATCTTGAATTGGTCAGGAATGCTGGAGCACTGCTTCAGGGTGATAGGCCTTCAATGACCTAGAATGCCTGGACCAGAACTGCATCAGGAACTTCTTTGACAGATTGAGTGAATGTTGTCCTTTGAAGTTATCCTGTAAATAGAGAGAAGAAGACTCTTGATTGAATTTAATTTTTCTTCTTTTTCTCCAAAAGTCCTCTAGTCAAGGCTGATTGCAGTCAAGAACTTTTGCTTTGAGAATGTTTGTTCTTCTGAAACTTTTTAGTATTTTCTGTACTGTAATTCTTGAACTTTGCTTGATTTTGTTCTCTATCTGTGTCTTGTGTTTCCCTCTCTTACTGACTGAGGAATATTAAAACTTTTTGAATGTCGTGCAGTAATTACCGTTTGCCTTGGAAAGAATCAGCAATCAATGACTTTCCTAACTGTCCCATGGAAAACAGCATGTAATCGTCCATAGTCAATGCGCGTTCTAACGGTAACATTCCGAGAAGATCTGACATTAAATGTTCAGGAATCAGCGCCAAGAAACGGGACGGGAATCTTGAAGAAAACCTAATCTAGATTCGTCAAACAAAGAACACAATTCGTCGAGCTCAACTTGTGTTCGTCGAGCTGAGCTTGAGTTCGTCAAGCTGAGCTTGATAGAGTTCGTGGACTAGACAATCTTCATTCATCTGATAGATAGTCTTCATTCGTCGAGCTGAGAACCAAATTCGTCGACCTGAGAAAAGTTCTGGACTTTGACAAAATATCCTGCGTCTGCTGAAATGCTGTGTCGACAAAAGTTGGTATCGACAGATTGATCTTGGTGTTGACACAAATCCTTTGGTGTCGACATAAGTTGGTGTCGACTGAAATCTGGGTGTCGACATAAGTTGGTGTCGACTGAAATCCTGGTGTCGACACAAACTGTCTGGTGTCGACACAGATTCTCTGAGTCTAGAAATCGTCGAGTAGAGGTTATCATTTGTCGACCTGAGAAGCTGACTTCGTCGACTTGGGAAGCTGTGAACTTGAGGTCCAAGTTCGTCGAGCTCAGAATAAAATTCGTCGACTGAAGCATGAAGCTAGACTTAGAAAAATTTGAAGTTCTCCTGACTTTGGCGTGATGTAGAAACTGAGTTTTCATCGAACAGAGAACATAGGTCGTCGTGCTCCGCACTAAGAATTGTCTCACGATCGTCGAGCGCAGAACTCCTTTCATCGAGCTGAGTTCGACGAACGTTGAACTCACTTTACTTATCCTTGAAAACTTGTGAGTCTAGAGTCTCTGAGGGTCTTGATGAAAGCTGGTCCATCTGGAGTGGAGCCTAAGGACTTAACCTAGACTCTAGGACACAAAATGACTCTGGCTATACATGATGGGTCACATCCTAAGTCAGTGAACCTAGCCCAAATCAACTAGGGATCCAACATAATCCTGTGTTATAAAGGCTGGCATAGGTTCATTTGTTGATTTTAGTGTATGATCCACTTTGGATCTGAGTTTATGGTTATCCTTCCAGCCTGAGGTGTAGGGATTTTGAACCTGAGGTAGGTGATTGCCGAATTACTGAGTTGTAGGGCCTTGGGCCTGAGTTATAGGTATTGAAGGATGTTGGGAAACATGTCAACAGTAACCCAGATTTGATGAAGTTGTTGGGTTTCTCTATAGGGTTGGCACAACACTTGTGCACGCAGCGGAAAAGTAAAACATCAAGAAAAACCCAAAGAGATGTGGATCGGGCCATGAACAGTTGAATCAAGAAGTTAGCAAAACTAGGCAAAAATTACCTCGGTGGCGTTGAGTCACAACTCAACGGAGGAGCTCCAAACTTTATCTGCTTGCTGGTGGCGAGTTCTACGTGGAATAGTATCCACGTTTCTGCAGAAGTCCACACGAGCGGGAGAACGCCGAGCTTTCCGTCGCACGGAAGATCGGGAAGGAGAAGACCGCACCTCGGCTAATCCACGGACTGCTAGGTCCGCGCCAGGAAGAGCAGCACCAGCGACAGTCGCCGGAGAAGAGGTGGCAGCGGAGCGAACGCGGCGGCGGAACACTTTCCGGCGGCGGGATCGGGATCGGCGGAACGATCGAGCGGAACCTTTCCGTCGGGGTCGATTCGCACAGTAGCCAAAAGGATTATCCCCGATAAAACCTAAGTGTTCTATTTATACTAGAGGTATAAATAAACCCAGGAAAATCGCTATCCGCAGACCACCCAGAACTAGGGTTCAGAATCGGCGAGTATGAATCGGTGAGAATCGGCGACAATCGGCGAGAATCACTGAGCAGGTTCGGTGAGAAGCATTCGACGAGTATCACATTGGATCGGCGAGAATCAGAGTACAATACTCGACGATTCTCGCCGATCGTCGAGCCACGCTCGACGACACATAATGATACTCGACGATCGTCGAGCCGCGGTCGACGACAATCGTCGAAGTAGTCGATCGTCGAGAATCAACAATTGATTCCCGACAATTCTCGTCAATCGGCGAGAATCAGGGAGACGATTCTCGCCGATCGGCGGGAATCAGAAGACCATTCTCGACTAATGTCTTTGACCCTCGGACGACGAACCTAACCAGCCCTTCAAGGCAACCTTTGCCCAACCCGATGATCCTATAAGGCAACACTTTGCCCATAACCCTATTCAGGTCGGTGATTGGTAACCTTTACCAACACAGTCAGTCATCCAACTTCTCCACATCTCTTATGTGCGACCCTGCAGGCTCATATTGCGTTGGCAGTGAGATTACATGTTTGACCACTTCCGGATCATCATGGTAACTCCAACAGACTCCCACTTGATCTCGAAAGTATCAAACCAAAAACCTCACAAACAATGAGCGGCATCTAGCAATGCATCATTGCTCCCCAAGCAATAAGAGTTAATAACTCATAAGCCTTTATGACCAATGTATCAGCGTTGTCTTTGTCCCTTTGTCTCTTACATCCGGAAAGAACTAGAGGCATGGACCGTGTCACCCTCGTAATAGCTCAATCCAAGTTTCTTGATCCAGGACGGACTTCCAGAGAATGGTGAGTCCAATATCACATATTGACTCAACCAAGCATGGACCATGCATTTCTCAGTCCAGTTCCATCAAGGGGCCCATGGATGCAACTCCTGTCATACAGGAAGACAAATCCCATATTTGCTCACACACAAACACCCAAATGATTCATAACATGCCCAACAACCACCCTTATCATCAACCTTTCTCAAGGAAGACTTTAGATGGCATCAAAGCACGCTCTTCCTCACTTGATGAATGCTGTGACTTCAGGTCAAAGGACCACAACACCATTGTCAATTGAGACCTACTCGTGACACTATTGGATGACAATCCACAGAGTAGTCTCAGGTTGGGTCTGTCCAGTACAACTTGTTCACTAACAAGTACCCACGTGAAGACTTGATATCACAATATCATGACCTGTGAGAACCAGTCATCAGTCAACACACGTGCTAGCCTTCATGTATCATCATCACCCTTAGCTTCTATGATGATACTCGACCAGGGACCTTTAAGAATGAAGCTTCAAATAAATCATGGGCTCTCACATTCAAGTCACGTACTTGATGTCCCATGGAAGCAAACATTCTAAGGGTATCTATTATGTTAACATTTAACTATCATATAGAAAAGACATAATAAAAGAACTTGCCATTAATTATAAAAGAAAAACTAGGTACACAGTTCATCATATGAACAAACAGCCAACAAAATACATATTTACATGCAATCCACAAGATCCTCGCTAGAGTTGATCGTTTAGGTATCGCATACCCATCGATCTAGTATGACCATCATGCTTTCTCTGCGCGAGAGGCTTTGTCAGCGGATCCGCAATATTTTCCTCAGTCGGCACTCTGCAAATGTTTACATCTCCTCGTTCGACAATCTCACGAATAAGATGAAACCGCCGGAGTATGTGCTTGGAGCGCTGATGAGATCTAGGTTCCTTAGATTGTGCAATTGCACCATTGTTATCACAGTAGAGAACTACGGGACCAACAATGCTAGGAACTACATCAAGCTCGCCGATGAATTTCCTAATCCATACAGCCTCTTCGCTGCATTAGCTGCTGCGATATACTCGGCCTCTGTTGTAGAATCAGCAACTGTCTCTTGCTTGGAACTCTTCCAGCTCACAGCTCCTCCATTCAGGCAAAACACAAAACCTGACTGAGACTTGGAGTCGTCTCTATCAGTTTGGAAGCTAGCATCCGTGTAACCGCTTACAACGAGCTCTTCCTCTCCACCATACACCAAGAACACGTCCTTAGTCCTTCTCAAGTACTTCAGGACATTCTTGACTGCAATCCAGTGACACTCACCGGGGTCTGACTGATACCTGCTAGTCATGCTCAAAGCAAAGGAAACATCGGGTCGAGTACATAACATCACGCACATGATTGATCCAATTGCCGAAGCATATGGAATCAACTTTATGCGGTCCTTGTCTTCACAAGACTTTGGACATTGGTCCTTAGAGAGATTCACACCATGAGACATGGGCAAAAATCCTTTCTTGGACTCAAGCATGTTGAACCGCTTCAACACCTTTTTGATGTACGTACTCTGGGTCAAACCCAGCAACTTCTTCGATCTATCTCTATAGATCTTAATACCAAGTATATAAGTCGCTTCACCCAAATCCTTCATTGAAAAGCAGTTCCCTAGGTTGTTCTTAACAACTTTCAGGGTAGGAATGTCATTCCCAATCAACAGTATGTCATCTACATACAATATCAGGAAGACAACAATGCTCCCACTGATTCGCTTGTAAACACAAGGCTCATCTTCATTCTTGATGAAACCAAACTCTTTGATTTTCTCATCAAAACGAAGATTCCAACTTCGAGAGGCCTGTTTCAGTCAATAAATGGACTTATTCAGCTTGCATATTTTAGTGGCTTCATCTGGGGATACAAAACCCTCGGGTTGTGTCATATACACTTCCTCAAGGAGGTTTCCATTAAGGAAAGCCGTTTTGACATCCATCTGCCAGATCTCGTAGTCATAATACGCAGCAATAGCAAGCAATATCCTAATGGACTTTACCATGGCAACAGGGGAAAAGGTCTCATCATAGTCAATACCATGAATTTGCTTGAAACCTTTAGCCACCAGTCGCCCTTTGAATGTCTGTACATTCCCATCCATGTCGGTCTTCTTCTTGAAGACCCACTTGCACCCTATGGGGCGTACCCCTTCAGGTGGTTCCACCAAGTTCCAAACTTGGTTTGCATACATGGAGTCCATTTCGGATTTCATAGCCTCAAGCCATTTGTCGGAGTCCAGTCCATTCATAGCCTCTTGGTAGGTTGCTGGCTCATCATCATGATCCATAAGCAACACATTACCTATTTTAGACACGAGAAATCCATATCTCTCAGGCTCAAACCTCAGTCTACCAGATCTACGTAGGACTTGTGTTCCCTGAGCAGGTCCTCTAGCTACAACATCTTGCAGTCCTGTCTCAGAATCCAATTCCGGTTCATTCACTACATGTGGTTCTTGAACTTCTTCAAGCTCTACCTTTTCAGTCTTTCTTGATAAGAACTCTTTCTCCAAGAAGACACCAGTCCTTACGACAAACACTTTGCCCTCAGACGGTAGGTAAAAGTAATACCCTTTCGTTTCCTTAGGATATCCCACCAGATAACATTTATCTGACTTGGGTTCCAGCTTGTCAGGCATTTGACGTCTCACGTATGCCTCACAGCCCCAAATTTTAATGAACGACATACTAGGATGCTTCCCAGTCCATATCTCATATGGTGTCTTCAGAACCGTTTTCGTTGCAGCACGATTCAATGTCATTGCAGCAGTCTCTAAAGCAAAACCCCAAAAGGAAACAGGCAAGTCTGCATGACTCATCATCGAACGTACCATGTCTAACAAAGTACGATTTCTCCTCTCAGACACACCATTATGTTGTGGCGTTCTTGGTGGAGTGAGCTGTGATACAATACCACACTCTTTCAGATGATCACGGAACTCATGACTCAGGTATTCGCCACCTCGATCAGATCGGAGTGCTTTAACCCTTTTACCCAACTGGTTTTCTACTTCATTTTTGAACTCTTTGAACTTTTCAAAGGTCTCGGATTTGCACTTCATAAGATACACATATCCGTATCTACTGAAATCATCAGTAAATGTAACAAAGTAGAAATACCCACCTCTAGCCATGGAACTCATGGGTCCGCATACATCACTATGTACAACACCCAAGAGATCCTCAGCCCTCTCAGTATAACCAGTGAAAGGAGCTTTAGTCACTTTGCCTAACAAACAAGATTCGCATCGCTCAAATGATTCATAATCAAATGAGTCCAAAAGTCCATCTCTATGGAGTTTGGATATGCGCTTCTCGTTGATATGGCCCAAACGACAATGCAGAGAAAAGTAGGGTTCGAGTCATTTGTTCTTAGTCTTTTATTATTTTCTACATTATAGATCAGATGGTCCAAGTTCAAAACGTAAAGACCATTAAACAATTGGGCTACAGCATAACAAACATCATTCTTAAATATAGAACAACAATTGTTCTTAATTATAAAAGAAAATCCAATCATGTCCAAACATGAAATAGATATAATGTTTCTAGTTATCGCCGGAACAAAATAACAGTTATCTAGTTCTATTACAAGCCCAGTGGGCAAAGAAAGACGGTAAACTCCTACGGCTACAGCAGCAACTCTTGCTCCATTGCCGACGCGGAGGTCCACCTCCCCTTTACTCAGCAATCTTCTCCTTCCCAGTTCCTGCACATTTGTACAAATGTGAGAACCACATCCGGTATCCAATACCCAAGATGAAGGAGCAGAAAGGTTTATCTCTATAACGTAAACATTAGAAGCGGAAGTCATACCTCCCCTCAATTTCTGCAGACCCTCAATATACGAAGGACAGTTCCTCCGCCAATGACCAGCCTTGCCACAGTGGTGGCATTTCCCTTCCTTCACCGTGCTCTTCTTCTTGATCAGTGCTGAAGACTTGGGCTCAAGATATGACTTAGGTCCTACCTTCGTCTTCTTAGAGCCCTTGGCTTTGCCCTTGCCCTTATGCACCATCAGTATGGGGCTGGCAGGCTTGGCCTTCTTCATGTTGATTTCGGCAGTTCTCAACATGCCTAGGAGTTCGGGCAGTGTCTTGTCTATCTCATTCATATTGTAGTTCAAGACAAACTGCTCATAACTGTCCGGACAACGATTGCAGGATCAGATCCGTGGCCAACTCTTGACCAAGAGGAAAACCCAGCCTTTCAAGGTTCTCTATATACCCAATCATCTTGAGTACGTGAGTCCCTACTGAGTCTCGAACTCCCATCTTGCACTGAAACAACGCTTTAGTGATGTCGAACCTCTCTTGACGAGCCTGCCCTTGAAACATTTTCTTGAGATGCTCGTCAATCTCCTTGCACCCCATGCTCTCATGTTGCTTCTGAAGCTCAGAGTTCATAGTGGCAAGCATAAGGCACTCGACATCTAAAGCATCGTCAGTATACTTCTTATAAGTATCTTTCTCAGCACGGGAAGAATTCCCGGTCGGCACCTCGGGGGCTTCTTCTTCCAAGACATAGAGCTTTCGCTCTTGCCTGAGAACAATTCTCAGGTTCCGATACCAGTCCATATAGTTTGTCCCGCTGAGCTTATCCTTCTCAAGGATGGCTCTCAGAGACAACGTGAAGTTTGAAACACTTGCCATGGAATTCTACAAGAATTTATGCAGAATAAAATCAGTACCTAAATTTCAATTACAATTTATTCTAATTAGGACTTCAATTAAAATACTCCCACTATTTTATTCGAAATGATAGCCCTCACTAACAATTCGGAGAGTTCATGCGAGCTACTCTCTTAGTGGACAAGATCCGTATTTCACCAACATAATGAGTCGCTTTGGCGTTCCTCTCACGATGTGGTTATTTAGGTAGGCAACGCTTGCCAATTGCATCCTCATGCAATTCTTGTATGGTTGGTGAATAACTCCTTATTCGCATCCATCATATGGTGCATGCCAACCCTATGCCTCTAGGCACTCAACCTTTGAGGTCACCTAGTTAAGCTGGACCCGATGTCGATAGTGGGATATCACAATTATCCGCTCGCACCCTTACCAAGATAGATTAATGCACCTTGATTTGGCAAGCCCACATTTCATCGATCGAGGCAGGAAGAGTGTCATCCATCGGAAGGCATCCGAACACTTAATATTAAAAGAAGGGATTTCAATTTTAGGTAACAGTAACCATGATCAACATTTGATCTATGTGCATATCCAAAGAAAAACAATTCTACACCACATGCATCCCTTATGTGCACATCCTTACACCATCAACAACATTTGATAGAAGGAAGGGCTAAATCTGAACATCCGGAAATTTCCAAATCCTCAGATTTACATGCATTGGACAGAAGGCAAAGACAACTCAACTTAAGCAGTAGACAAGCTCATCTCTCTATGTTGGATTCAAAATCCAAAACATACTCGAGGGATGGTTACTGCTAAGGAGACAACAATTTCTAACACTTAGAAATTCCACCGAAATTCCAATCGTTCTTGGCGAAGTGCCAAGATTAAATCTAGACATTTAGAACGCTTCTAAATCTCTAGGTTTACACGCACTGGAATGACCAAACTTCCAAAACAACAGTCATGGCCGAACCTGGCTCTGATACCACTGTTGGGTTTCTCTATAGGGTTGGCACAACACTTGTGCATGTGCAGCGGAAAAGTAAAACATCAAGAAAAACCCAAAGAGATGTGGATCTCGGGCCATGAACAGTTGAATCAAGAAGTTAGCAAAACTAGGCAAAAATTACCTCGGTGGGTAGTCACAACTCAACGGAGGAGCTCCAAACTTTATCTGCTTGCTGGTGGCGAGTTCTACGTGGAATAGTATCCACGTTTCTGCAGAAGTCCACACGAGCGGGAGAACGCCGAGCTTTCCGTCGCACGGAAGATCGGGAAGGAGAAGACCGCACCTCGGCTAATCCACAGACTGCTAGGTCCGCGCCAGGAAGAGCAGCACCAGCGACAGTCGCCGGAGAAGAGGTGGCAGCGGAGCGAACGCGGCGGCGGAACACTTTCCGGCGGCGGGATCGGGATCGGTGGAACGATCGAGCGGAACCTTTCCGTCGGGGTCGATTCGCACAGTAGCCAAAAGGATTATCCCCGATAAAACCTAAGTGTTCTATTTATACTAGAGGTATAAATAAACCCAGGAAAATCGCTATCCGCAGACCACCCAGAACTAGGGTTCAGAATCGGCGAGTATGAAGCGGTGAGAATCGGCGACAATCGGCGAGAATCACTGAGCAGGTTCGGTGAGAAGCATTCGACGAGTATCACATTGGATCAGCGAGAATCAGAGTACAATACTCGACGATTCTCGCCGATCGTCGAGCCACGCTCGACGACACATAATGATACTCGACGATCGTCGAGCCGCGGTCGACGACAATCGTCGAAGTAGTCGATCGTCGAGAATCAACAATTGATTCCCGACGATTCTCGTCGATCGGCGAGAATCAGGGAGACGATTCTCGCCGATCGGCGGGAATTAGAAGAACATTCTCGACTAATGTCTTTGACCCTCGTACGACGAACCTAACCAGCCCTTCAAGGCAACCTTTGCCCAACCCGATGATCCTATAAGGCAACACTTTACCCATAACCCTATTCAGGTCGGTGATTGGTAACCTTTACCAACACAGTCAGTCATCCAACTTCTCCACATCTCTTATGTGCAACCCTGCAGGCTCATATTGCGTTGACAGTGAGATTACATGTTTGACCACTTCCAGATCATCATGGTAACTCCAACAGAAGTCACCCTGGAACTAAGATGAATTAGGTTGTATTTGATGCTTTGTTTGAGTTATGTATTTGTAGGACTCCAATGGGAAGTGTAGACCAATATCAGTCTACAATGGGTCACCAAACACAGGACCATACAGTGTAATCCCTCATTGTGTGTTCCAGAGTGTTGACTCATGTGTAGTCTCTTTATTGGGATACACTTCATATTCAAGCTATAGGACTGTGTAAAGACTTGGTGTTGATTCCCCTCTAGTAGAAGAAAAATTACTGACAAAGAATTTCTCTAAGTATTTTTCTCGAGTAGGTCCTTAACTACTCGAGTAGATTGCTTAAGAAATACTCGAGTAAAAAGTTCTGCATACTCGAGTAAGAAAATTTTTCCACTCGTGAAGTTAAGTAAAATACTCGAGTAGTTCATTGACATACTCGAGTAGCTTACTTAACTACTTGAGTCGATCATTCTTCCTACTCGAGTTGCCCAGAATTCAGTTTCCAAATTTCTCTAAGTAAATCAGTCGAGTAGTCCAAGTCACATACTCGAGTAGCTTATTTTCTCTCGAGTAGTTCATACTCGAGTAGTTCTATATTTCTATTCCTCGAAATTTTTTCTAAAGTCATTTACTCGAGTAGGTACTTTACATACTCGAGTAAGTCCTTCATATACTCGAGAAGACTTCTCTTATCTCGAGTAGTTAAACCTAACAACTCGAGTAGCTGTTTTTCCCGTGTGCAAAATATTTCTAAGTGTTTGTCTCGAGTTGTTTTTCTAACCACTCGTGTAGTTCAATTCTGCCTACTCTAGTAGTATAACTTGTACTCGAGTAGCTCAACTCCTTCCCGAGAGACTTTTCTGTGTACTCGAGTAGATCTTCTAAAGTACTCGAGTAGTTGACTATACATACTCGAGTAGTTTTCTTCTACATACTGGAGTAGTTATGATTTATATACCCGAGTAAAATCTCTTTGGTTACTCGAGTAGCCCTTGACCTACTCAAGTAGTTTATACATACTCGTGTATATGACCACATTTTCCCTGAAATTTCTTCTAAGTACAGATTTGACAAAATTTCAAATACCGTGATTTGATTAGTCCACGTGTATGTCATTAAAGCCGATTATGACCGTTATTAGTACTAATATAAAAGGTCTTGTCCAATCGACAAACCCTAATCAGAAAAACAGATCTTTAAAGAAGAAAATTCTTCTGAGTTTTGCAGCCGTCACTTTCCAAAATTACTTCTATTTCCTCTCTCCTCTTCACGGAACGAAAGCCGCCACCGCCGCTGTTCTTCTCCGGCAAGGGTTTCGATCTTCAGAGGAAATAGACAGAAAAAGCTCTCCAGATTGGGATCGTTTTTCTCATATGCATCATCTGTCCGATCGTGGAAGCAAGAATTTCAGATCTACTGATTGCCGAGAATCCTTCTTCTACTCTTCTGATAAAGCCGAACGCCAAGAAGAAGATTCCAGTTTCTATTTTATTTTTCAGATCTGAACCAGACGACTTCACTGTTTGTATTTGTTCAATACTTGAAATTTATTTCTGTAGGACAAATTTTCTCCGAGTGTAGGAGTTTTCCACTCCGAGTTTGTAGGAAGGTATTTCTTCCGAGTTGTAGATCCAGTTGGATTGGATTGAGATTGTAGGAACTTTGTTCCGAGGGTAGGATTGATTTTCAATCCGAGATAGTGGAGTAGCCGAGTATAGTTTATTGCTAGATCGGTGAGGGAAAGTGGATGTACCCAAGATAGGGGAACCACTATAAATCTTGACGCGTTTGTGATATTTTAGTAGATAGATCTGTGTTGTGTTCTAAGATTTTTTATTACGCAAAAGACGCACAACTCACCTATTCACCCCCCTCTAGGTGATTTAGGTTAACAACTGTTATCTTTCAATTGGTATCAAAGCGAGGTTGATCGTTAAAAGGTTAACACCTTGATCAGTTCCTGCTTATAGTTGTTAATTGAGATCTATCTATCATGGACAAGGCAAAGGATTTTGCCAAGCTTCCCTTGTGTAACAAGAACAACTTTCCCATGTGGAAAGAAAAGATCAAATTTTTTATGGAAGCTGTGGTCCAAGGATCTTCATGATAGTTGAAGAAGGTCCTTATGTCCCTATGACTGTCTCCACTATAGATCCTACCAAGAAGGTTCCAAAGAAGTTGATGGATTTGGACAAGGATGAGATTGCACTTGTCTCACTAGACAAGAAAGCTAAAAACATTATAGCAAGTGCAGTTGATGACTCAATGCTACAAAACTTAATCCACTGCCAATCTACAAAGGAGATGTGGCAGTCCTTGGTTACCTTAATGGAGGGAACAGAAGAAGTGAGGGATGATCAGAGATCCCTCCTCAATCAGAAGTATGAAGACTTCCGACAGGGAAGCAAAGAGACCATTGCTGATACATTTGAGAACTTTTTCAAGATAGTGAATGGTCTAAGGGTATATGGCAGAGTATTCACTAATGGAGAACTGAATGACAAATTTCTGAGATCCCTGACCAAAGAATGGGACAACAAGGTCTGTGCCATCAGGGAGTTTGAGAAGCTGGCTGAGACAGACCCACAAAATCTCTTCGGGAAGCTTATGTCATATGAGCTTCAACTCAACACCAGGAAATCTGAAGAAGAGAAGAGCAGGTCTGCTCTCAAAGAAAAGTCTGTTGCTCTAAAAGCAGACACCTCCAGAAAGACAAAGGCTGCCTCCCCTACTCCAGCTCTAGAGATTAGTGAAGAAGAAGAAACTTCTGAGCCTAGTACCTCAGGCTCTGAACTATCAGAAGGAGAGTTCTCACTGCTCTCACGTCAGTTCAAGAAATTCTTGAATAAGAAAAAGCAATGGAATGGCAAGGATACCTCCTTTAGAAGATCACGACACGATGGTGATCGGCAAAGAAAAGGCTCAAGTAGCCATGACAGGTATTCCTCCAAACATAACAAATATGTTTCGACTGACATCATTTGCTATTATTGCAATAAGCCAGGTCACGTCATCGCCGAATGCCCTCATAAGAAGAAGGAGGGTGGTAGAAGAGATGAGAAGAAATCCTCACACAACAAGAAGAGGAAAGAGAAGAGCCTAATAGCCAAAAAGAGCAAGACTCTTAGTGACTCCAACTCATCTGAGTCAAGTGTAGAAGAAGAAGCTTATTTTGGACTAATGGCTCAAACAGATGATGATCAAGAGCCCCAGTTCACTGGGAAGGTAAACTCTCATACCCCTCTTTCAGACTCTGAAGTCTATGAACATGATTGTGAAGAAATCTCCTCTGATGATGAGTCAGAGCTAATGGCCCAGTACAAGGAATTAATCATGGCTTACGATAAATGTCGTCGAGTCGTGAAAACTCAGGCTAAAGAGATCAAATATCTAAAAGCCGAAGAGAGCATCATGAGAGAGAAAGTCGCAAAGACTGACTCCCTCGAACAAAACTTCAATAATGTAATTGAAGAATATAACAAGGCTCTTGAGCACCTTGACCTCAAAGAGAAAATCATCAAGGAATTGGAAGCCCAACTTGCAGCTGAAAAAAAACTGGTTGAAAGTTTCTCGAAGCCCAAGATGGTTCTTCCATTCGTTGTCGAATTCTCAGTAAAGGCCAAGGGAGCTGGACTAAGTCATGAAGAAGCTCCTAGTAAATCCTCTAGGAGAAACAAGAACCAACGGAAGAATAAGGACGCCAAAAAGGCCTTAGCCAAAGAGAAAGGGAAAGCCGCTCAAGATCAAACTACATTCAAGAAAGTCATCTTTCCATCAAATGAGTTTGACTTTGACTCATCCTACGGGCACTTTGCCAGGCCTACCTATGTAGAGCCAAAGTCCCGCTATCAAGGATGGACTCGACCCAGATTCTTTGGTGAAAGTGTCCTTAAGGCTCCTTATGAAGAAGTTATTCTTCAGAGCTATGGCCCTTTCAATCATGGGCATAACTTCAAGAATGCACCAAAGACAAAGCCTATTGTAGAGAACCCCATAAAGGAGAAGAAGCCATGTGATTGCCATCATCATGAGGCATCTTCCTCCAAGAATGCTGCCCCTTCTAGACCACAATTCCAAAAGGTAAAGCAGGAGATCATGAGGCAAAGGTACAACAGATTTGACTGTTGGTGCGGTGGCAAGGTTGGTCACTTCGCCATAGATTTCTGGTTCAATTCAAGAAATGTTGCAACCCCTTATGTCAGCAATATGAGAAAGACCGCTAATAATGCTAACACTCATAGGTGGGGCACTCTAACCCGATACCAAGGACCCAAACGTGTTTGGGTTCCTAAGGCAAACTGATTATTATTGCAGGTATGTCCAAAGGCCAACAAAACGCCTATCTGGTATTTGGACAGCGGATGATCTCGGCATATGACCGGGACTAGAAGACTCATTCAAAATTTTACTACAGTCATGAACGGACCGAAGGTCATCTTTGGAGGTTTAGACCGTGGAGTTACTAGAGGATATGGTATGATTACTGACGGCAATATATCCTTCTCGGATGTGGCTTATGTCGAAGGATTGGAACACAATCTCATAAGCTAAGGCAACTCTGCGATAAAGGATACATAGTTGAATTCCATACTGATAAGTGCTTGATAAAATCCGTTGACAATATGGAAACGATTCTATCCGGCACTCGAAGAAGGAATATTTTCTGTTTAAACTTCATTTGTATAGATTCCTCTACACCAGTGTGTCTTTTAGCAAAAGATAGTGCGTCTCTTGGTGACCAATGGCACAAGAGACTAGCACATAATAATTTCAAAACTATTAATAAATTAATTTCAATGAACTTAGTACGTGATGCCCCAAATGTCAAATGCGTTAAAGATAGACCTTGTCATGTATGCGTAAAAGGTAAGCAAACAAGGGCTACCTTTAAAAGCATTATTGGCAAGGACTCTAACAGATGTCTCCATCTATTACACATGGACTTGTTTGGTCCACTGCAAATTAGAAGTTTGGGAGGTAAGGATTATACGTTGGTAATTGTTGATGATTACTCACGCTTTGCGTGGGTGTTCTTTTTGAAACACAAGTCAGATACCTTCGACATCTTTACTAATTTTGTCAGGCAAGTCCAGAATGAATACAACTGCTCCATAGTCAAAATCAGAAGTGACAACAGAACAGAGTTCAAATCTGGGGTCATGATAGAATTTTGTGAAAGCTTAGGTATCTTTCATGAGTTTTCCTCTCCTCGTACTCCACAACAGAATGGAGTGGCTGAGAGAAGGAATAGAACACTCATAGAGGCCTGCAGGACCATGTTGAGTGCTGCTTCACTACCAGAGTACTTCTGGGCTGAAGTCGTCAACATTGCATGCCACGTGCAAAATGGAGCACTCATAAACAAAGACCACGATAAGCCACCTTACGAACTTCTGAAAGGCAGGAAACCAACAATCTCATACTTTAGAATCTTTGGCTATAAATTCTTCGTACATAACAATGGTAAGTATCATACCACCAAGTTCAGTGAAAAGAGCTTTGAAGGTATTTTTGTAGTCTATAGTAGCCATAGTAAGGCATATAGGATATTTACTAGAAAAACCCTGGTGGTAGAAGAATCGATACATGTTGTATTTGATGAGACGAGCTTGCTGCAAAGCAATCCGTCTAGTGTGCTCATTGAAGATGCAGGTGAAAAGCTGAAAGAAACTAACTTGGATGAACCGTCCGAAGACAAAGGCGAAAAGTTCCTTAAGATCACCACTCCAACTCCTATTGGAGAGGCTGATGATCAAAATGAAGAAGTCATCCAAGATGAAGAAATCACTCCAGTGATTGAAGATTATCCAGATGCAAGAACATTAGAGCTTAGACATCTGAAGGATCACCCCATGAACCAAATCATAGGAGATCCCCGGGACGGTGTCAGAACTCAAAGAGGTACAACTAATGAGAATCTTTATTTAAGTTTTCTCTCGCAGGTTGAACCAAAGAAGTTTGAGTAAGCAAACTCAGATGCATTGTGGATAATAGCAATGGAAGAAGAGCTATATCAGTTCAAGCGCTGCAATGTCTGGAAGCTTGTTCCAAGACCCAAAGGAAAGAACACCATTGGAACAAAATGAGTCTACAGGAATAAGATGGACGAAGACGGGACGATCATAAAGAACAAGGCCAAACTCGTTGCGAAAGGCTATCGTCAAGAAGAAGGAATCGACTTCGACCAGACAAATGCTCCAGTGGCGAGGCTGGAGGCAATAAGGTTGTTCCTACCATATGCTACTTTCAATGACTTCACCGTCTATGAGATGGACATGAAGTCTGCCTTCCTAAATGGTAACATAAAGGAGGAAGTGTATGTGAAACAACCTCCAAGTTTCGTTGACCCTAACTTTCCTGATTCTGTCTATTTCCTGCACAAGGCACTATATGGTCTGAAACAAGCTCCGCGAGCTTGGTATGAGACGCTGTCTAGCTTTCTACTTGAGAATAAGTTCTCAAGGGTAAAGATAGACAAGACATTATTTCTTAGGGAAATTAAAGGCAAGATTTTGCTAGTACAAATTTATGTCGACGACATTATTTTTGGCTCTACAGACAACAACCTCTGCAAAGAGCTCTCAAAACATATGCAAGGGAAGTTCGAAATGAGCAGTATGGGCGAGCTGAAGTATTTCTTAGGGCTTCAGGTGAAACAATCTGAAGATGGAATTTTCATCTCGCAGACCAAGTTCACCAAAGAGCTAATAAATAAATTCAGAATGGAGAATGCAACCTCTATGAGGACTCCAATGGGATCAACTATGTCTCTGGACCAGGATGAAAAAGGGAAACCTTTTGATGAAACCAAGTACAGAAGAATAATTGGATCCCTGCTCTACCTTATTGCCAGTAGACCTGACATAATGTTTTCAACATGTGTCTGTGCTAGATTTTAGGTGAACTCTAAGGAATCTCACTACGCTGCTGCAAAGCGGATTTTGAGATACCTTAAAGGTACACCAAATCTTGGCTTATGGTACCAAAGAAGTAATGACAACAAACTAATTGGGTTTTCAGATGCAGATTTTGCAGGAAGCAAAGATGACAGGAAAAGCACCTCCGGGGCGTGCCAATTCTTTGGAAGAAGGCTAATATCCTGGAGCAACAAGAAGCAGAACTGTGTCGCAATCTCAACGGCTGCGTCAGAGTACATCTCTGCAGACAGTTGGTGCGCACAGTTACTTTGGATAAAAAATCAATTTGAGGATTACAACATGAAGTTCAAGAATATCCCTCTGTTTTGCGACTCCTCCAGCGCAATTGCAATAGCCAACAATCCAGTCTCACACAGCCGGACAAAGAATATCGAGCTAAGCTATCATTTCATCTAGGAGCATGTAGAGCATGGGGACATAGATCTCCAATATGTCTCCACAGACAGGCAAGTTGCAGACATCTTCACGAAGCTGCTGGACGAGACCAAGTTCTCTTTATTCAAAACTGAACTTGGGATGCTCAATAAGGAAGATTAGAGCAGTTTGGATATCAAGGAAGCAAAGGAAATAAAAAGGTTAGTCAAAATTTGGCTTCACAAAGGATTCTTCCTTCTCTGACTCAAGTAAAACCTGACCTACTCGAGTACTCAAAGTACCACTCGAGTACTCAACAGACCTACTCGAGTAGTCCCTTAACTTACTCGAGTAAGGCAATCAAGTACTCGTGTAGTATACTTCACCTACTCGAGTGAGTCCATTCTTCTACTCGAGTCATTTCAGATTCTCTAGACCTACTCGAGTACCTTCTACCGAACTACTCGAGTAGTCCTAGACCTACTCGAGTAACTCTCTATATACTTGAGTACCTTCCCTAGACCTACTCGAGTAACTCCATATGTACTCGAGTACCTCTTTTGCCTCTCGTGTATATGTTGTTTGGCTTTCAAATTTTTCTCGTGCCGCCTTTACTTTAAATTATTTTCTTCTAGATGATTAGACTTAAACCTAGGGCTTTATAAATTCGAAATTCCAAATATCACTCTACACGAAATCATTTTCATTCACTCGAGGATCCGTCCGCCGCTTCATCTTCAGTCGAGAAATTGCAGAGCCGCGACTCTTCCTCTTCCCCGCGACAGAATTTCTTCCTCTTCTGGATCATGGCCGCCGTCTCCAAGATTGTCGTAGGATCGGAACTCGTTACCACCGGGACTGCTGAGTTTTCAGACGATTTCCACAACTTGCTCATTCTCCTAGATACCGCAGGGCTTTTCTTCATCCTGCAAGAGCCCTGTCGGATTCTCTTCCCTGAAGTATCTGAATTCTTCTCAAATCTGAAGGTCAAAAGGAATGGCAAAGTCCTGAAATCCAAAGTGAAAGGTTTGAAAATTAAACTCAACAAGACCTCTGTCTCTCAACTTCTCCGACTGCCGATAGTAGACGAAGAAGATCACTTAGTTGCTGAAGACTCTGACAGAACAACCCTATTCTGTGGCTTTTCAGCTGATGCTCAATACTTCAAAAGGCCAGACATGAATGCAGAAGGCAAATTTATGGTTGATGTTATTGGGAAAACTTTACTGTGCAAGACCAACTCCATAATAGACATTCCATCGTATTTCTTTGACATAATGCAAGCCATTGTCTGACGCAAGAAATTCCAATTTGGTATACTCATTCTGGATAAAATCAAGGACAGTTTAAAATCCCCCAACTATGCCAGAATAATCTCTCTGCTCCTCCATGAAACTAATCCTGAGGTATTCAACTTCTCCAAAGGGACCCCTCTTCACCACATGAAGAAGGTCTCCATTTCTTCCATTCAGAGATGGGAACTCAAGCTGAAGAATCCTGCCCAAGCTGCAAAGATTTCAGAAGCTCCAGAGGTTCCAGCTCTAGAGGATAGGACTCCATCTCCCTCTCCTCATCATGTGGCCAGCTCCTCTAGTGCACTAAGGGAGGGGGAGCCTGCTCCTTCTAGCCAAGTCAGGAAGCCCTCTCCTCAACCAACAATTTCTTCCCTACCTCATACTCCACTAAATCAAGCAACTCCCTCAGATGACATACCTCCAGAATCTCTTCTCTCAATAGCTGCTGCCATAGATGCTATGATTGCAGAGCTTTCTGAAGAAGTGATGCCCATTCCTCCTCTATCTCCTCCAGCTCCATCCTCTGTATGTCACAAGGACTCCACTCCAGCACAGTCTCCTGCACAGTCTCCAGCCAGAACTCCAGCCAAATCTCTAGATCCCCTCAAAGACCAGCAAGACACCATTCTTATTTCTGATGAGCCTTCTCCTGAGCCATCTGAGGCCCCTCTCAGAAACATAGATTTCTCCATTCCTCATGATACAGAAGAAAGGGATGTTGTAATTATTACCACAAGAACTGACAACTCTGTGACCATTGAAGAAATAGCTCCTTGGGTAACTCCTCCTCTCCCTACTGCTGCTCCCTCTACTACTACTGTTACAGTCTCTTCCTCCTCAGATTTACTGCAACATATTGCAATTTTTCTTCAAGCACAAAGAAATTATTTTCACACTTCTCTAAAGACTATCACTGATAAAGTAACTGCTCTTGAGACTGAGATGAGCAGAGGCTTTGCTGAAATTCAGCATAACACTGACAAACTCAAGTACCTATTTTATTAGGATATTTTCGGGGTTTTAAAGCAGATCATGTCTTGTAAAGTACTTATTTTGATTCCCCTTTGTATATATTTTTGTCGCTAATGCATTTTTCTGCTTTTTGCAGGTTTTCACGGCTTTCAGCCGAATTTTGCTGTGACACGCCCCAAGGTCACGCCCTACACGGGCGTGTACCTAGGGCGTGTAACCCAGAGGAATGAAGCAATTGGTCCGAAACTGCATTCCGTGGAAACTTAGTGTACACGCCCTCTGTCACGCCCGTGTCACATCCGACACGGGTGTGTTCTAGAGGCGTGTCCCCAGGTTCCGAGGAATCGCCTCAACGTGCTCGTTTTTCCCGCTCCACCGTCGCACCGAAAGTGTCACGCCCCAGGGTCACGCCTGACCCGGTCGTGACATATGGGCGTGTACTTCAGCAATTCCGCCCGTCACCTCCAGCATTCAATTTCAGCTCAACAATGTCACGCCGCAAAGAACACGCCCCAGGTACACGCCCTACCAGGGCGTGACATGTGGGCGTGTACTCCAGCTACTTCGCCAGAATTAAATTCCAGCCCGAAAAAGTCGCACCGAATGTGTCACGCCCTAGGGTCACGCCCGACCCGGGCGTGACAGGGGGGCGTGATCCGACCCGAAAAAATCTATAAATAGAGCCCAACTCTAATGGATTAGGGACACTTTTTGCATTGAGAGGGGAGGTTCTGTCCTTTGTATTTTTGAACTTTTTCAAGCATGTCTCTTTATTTTTAGTTCTTAGCTCTAGCTTTATGCTTTCCCTGTATTAGCTCCTAGCTTCTTTCTATAGTATAATGTTAATGATAGTGTAGTTTACTTTCCATGCACTTGTAATCTCTGGTTTTCAAGCTGTAAGATCCCAGTTTCCATTAAATAAAAAGTGTTGTTTTCTTTTTCGTTTCTGCTCTGTTTTCATTATTCTTCTTCTACTCATCCCCCCTTTTCCACCTCACCATGATTAACTAATCCTCCATGTACTCGATCTTGATGATCCGAGGTTCGAGTGATTAGGTTATGATGCTTTGAATCTTACCTTTTCTTTTTATGGTTTAGCTTTGAATTACTCTTGATTTATCACGGGTTGGAGGTATATCATCGATATATACTCTCCACCTTTGCTTTCATTGTGGGCTAGCCGAGAGGCCGAAAGTTTGAAATGAGCACTCAAGAGTAAAGGGAGTAGTTCGCACCCCTCGAGAGAGGCAGACGTTCAAATCTCCCGGATTGGAGTAAAATCCAATAGTGGGGTTCACCGCGTAAAGCGAGTTTTAGGCCTCCGATTTAGGCGAGAGTCGGTCGGACCTTCCTAAACTCAGTTAGGCACGGCCTTCGAGAGAAGCATGTCAATATTCATGGAACCTCCACGGTCAAGCGCCATCAATTAGCTTAGGTTTATTTATCGTATTTTTCTAACCACTCTTGCCGAGGTGATTTCTGATCGAGTGCATTTTCCCCTCATCGTTACTAAGCTTTAGTATAATCGCTCTTTTAGCTCTCTTTATCTTTTCATGCAAGTAGCTCTCTTTCATTGCAAGTAGTTCTCTTCCTTTAGTACGTTTAGCTTTCTTATAAAACCTAATTTTTCCGTCGATAAAATAATAGATTTCGTGTGAGTAAGCTTACTCAACTGTTCCCGGATTTTAATACGACACTTGTGTCCCCTAGCTGCATTTCGATAGGTATACTTGCCTTGTTGAATTGTTAGTTTGGTTATTTTCTCCTTGCAGATATCTAAGAGACAATCAAGTTTTTGGCGCCATTGCCGGGGAAGCAACGCTCGTTGATAAATTGAAAACACGAATATATTAATTTTATCAATTCTCTTTCTCACCCTCCTTCTTAAAATTTTTCTGCCGACTCACTTGAGTTAAATGGCTGGATTTTCTTCAAGCAAGTGTGCGTATTTTTAATTTTTCTGCCTACTCACTTGAGTTAATTGGCAGGATTTTGTTCAAGCAAGTGTGCGTATTTTTATTTTTCCGCCTACTCACTTGAGTTAATTGGGAGGATTTTATTTCAGTAGAGTGCGTTTACTTTCTGTAGAGTGCGTGGGTGTGTTTTAATTTTCTATCGAGTGCGTGAGTGTAGCTTTTATTTTCCGCCTACTCGCTCGGTGTTAAATGGCTGGATTTTAATTACCGCCTACTTAATAGAAACCCGCATCACAAATTTTTCTACACCACCTAACTCTCTCGAAAAGGGCAAAGTGGCTCTAAATGCCACTATCTTGTCTAGTACCTTGCGAACCCTTCACCGGGTAGCCCTTGGGAAGTTCGGGAGTTAAAACATAAAAAACTCTATTTCAAAAAAAAACAAACTTCATTAGCTCTTTTATTTTCTAGTCTTTCTTCTCCTCTCTTCTTCTAGTGTATGACCCGCGGAGGTCCGTCGGTTACTTTGGACCTGGACCACGAAATTGAGCGTACTCTTCGGAGAATATCGTGATTTCAAGGCCCTACTACCCAAGTGCCGGTTGAGGATTCCGAGTCATTTTCTACCTTAAGAATGACAGAACCCAACGTGGAGGAAGCCGTGCAAAGGCCTATGTCATATTATGCACAACCGAATCTCGAGGGTACAGAATCTAGTATAGTTCGCCCTGTAATAGCAAATAATAATTTCGAACTGAAGCCTAGCATAATTCAAATGGTGCAGCAGTATGTGCAATTTGACGGGCTTCAAGATGAAGATCTGAACGCACACTTAGCCAGCTTTCTTGAGATTTGTGACACCTTCAAGATAAATGGTGTCACAAATGATGCTATTAGGCTAAGATTATTTCCTTTCTCTCTTAGAATTAAGGCTAAGCAGTGGCTAAACACCCTTCCTAAAAATAGCATAACTACTTGGACGCAATTAACTGAAAAATTTTTGGGCAAGTATTTTCCGCCTGCTAAAACTGCAAAACTTAGGAATGACATTTCTAACTTTGGACAAATAGACTCTGAGACCCTTTACGAAACCTGGGAAAGATTTAAAGAATTATTAAGACGATGGCCACATCACTCTCTGCCTGTATGGTTGCAGGTGCAGACGTTCTATAATGGGCTAAATCAAAGCACAAAGCAAATGATAGACGCAGCTTCTGGCGATACTTTAAACCATAAGACCCCGGAAGCAGCTCTTGAGCTGTTTGAGGACATGGCCATGAACACTTACCAGTGGAATGTGCCTAGGACCCGCCCAAAGAAACCTGCAGGTCTATTTGAAGTGGACAACGTCTCCCAACTCGCACTGCAAGTCGAAATATTAAGCAAAAAAATTACGGAGATGACTGCTGCCTCTGCCCCTCAGGTATGGGAATCTGGAACTCCTCCCGCCAAACATTTGGATTATGTAAATAATATGCCTAGAACTGCTTTTAATAATTTTTCTACTGCAAATTTTCATTCTCCTGGTTTTAATTTTCCGAATAGTTATAATCCTGCGTTAAGAAATCACCCGAATTTTTCGTGGAGCAATCCATCGAATGCTGTGCGCCCGCCACCGCAAAGTGATTTTTTTGCACCACCACCACCTCCTCAATGTTTTCCAAAACCTCCAAATTTGGAGGAAATGTTTTCAAAATACATGAATACTAATGATGCTACGATTAGAACTTTAACTGGAAGTGTTAAAAATTTAGAAAATCATGTAGGACAGCTCGCTAAAATGATTTCTGAGCGACCCATAGGGTCTCTTCCTTCCAATACCGAGCCCAACCCGAGAGAGCAAGCGAAAGCTATAACTCTTCGGAGTGGGAAGAAAGTTCTTGGTACGATAAGTGAAGAGCCCGAGGCAATCTCCGCTCCCGCTTTAAAAAATCAAAGCTCCGTTCCCGTTTTAAAAATTCCACCCTCTGCCGAAGAAATTATCACCCCTATTTTAGAAAACGAACTCACTCCACCACCCACCTTTAAAAAAAATCCGTCCCCACCATACCCGTCCGAACTTAATAAACAACAACAGGATGATAAATACACCAGTTTTTTAGAAATGTTTAAACAAATCAACATAAATTTGCCTTTCCACGAAGCCATATCCCAGATGCCGAAGTACGCAAAATACCTTAAGGACATCCTAACCAACAAGAAGAAGTTAGAGAACCTTTCTCATGTCACGTTAAATGCCGAGTGCTCGGCGGTTTTGACAAATAGATTACCGAAGAAAATCAGTGACCCGGGTAGTTTCTCTATCCCATGTGTCTTTGGTGATCTCTTTGTCAAACACGCTTTAGCCGACTTAGGTGCGAGTATTAATCTTATGCCCCTCTCGTTGTTTAAAAATTTAGGAATTGGAAGTCTCAACCCCACACGCATGAGTATCCAGCTTGCCGACAGATCAGTCAAATACCCGTTAGGAATAGTGGAGGATGTCCTAGTCAAAGTTGACAAGTTCATCTTCCCGATGGACTTTGTCATTTTAGACATCGAAGAAGACGTCGAGGTTCCCCTGATCCTTGGCCGACCTTTCCTTGCCACCTCCCGAGCTATCATTGATGTAAGCAATGGTAAGCTCTTCCTTCGAGTAGGCGACGATGAGGTTGTTGAAGTATTAGACCGGGCGGCTTAGCGGTCTGTTCCAGCGGTTTGGTGACCGGGCGGTCTGGCGGTCTATCTGGTGCCTGGAGACCGGGCGGTCTATCGGTCTACCTCTGCGGCCTGTTCTATCCTGCTGGAGTTGCCGAGCGGTTAGCCCATCTGTCTAACCGCGCGGCCTATGCGGTCTCCATTAGTCTAGCCGCCCAGTACTGTAAATGTTTAGTCCCACATTGTTTGTATACTCTCTTTCTTATCTCCTCCATTCTATATAAGGGAGGCCATACCTTTGTAAATGATATCTTTTTTGGATAATAAAATTTCAATTATTCAAAAGTTTATTCGCTTGTCTTCTACTTTTCGCTTCTTTTCTCTACTTTCTAACATGGTATCAGAGGACACGGTCATTTCCCTCTGATTCTGTGCGCTCTCTGTTGTTCGCGGCTTGTTTTCCGCCTTCTGCGACTTGCTTCGCGACTTGGCTTCTCTCTGTCCGCGCGACTTGTTTCTATCCGCACGGCTTGTTTCTGTCCGCTGCCCTGTTCGCGCGGCTTGCTTCTTCTTCTCTTCTCCCTCTGCTCTTTGTCGCAGCGACCTGTTTCCTTGTCGCCGCGCTCCTTGTTCTCTCCTCCCGCTCCGACTTCCTAGTCGTTGCGGTCTGTCCCTATCCGCGTGTGTTGTCTATCTCTCGCGGCTTGCTGCTGTGATCTGCCTGACCGTGCGGGCTGTTCCTTTCTCACCCGCATCTTGGTCGCGGTCATCAGCTCTTCTCCTCTCTTTTGTTCGCTCGGCCTTTTTAGTCCGCGCGACCTCTTCCCCGCTGTGCCTTTGACCGCCTTCTCGCCGCTGCTGTGATCTGCCTGACCGTGCGGGTTATTCCTTGCTTACCCGCATCTTGGTCGCGATCACCTCCTCTTCTCCTCTCTGCTGTTCGCCCGGCCTTTTCAGTCCGCGCGACCTCTTCCCCCTGTGCCTTTGCCTGTTTCAAGCCGCTACTATTCGCGCGGCTTCGTCTGTTTTTCTAACCGCTTCAGTTCGCGCGGCTTCTTCTGCTTGCCGGGTTCTATGACTACCTCCGGTCTCACCACTACTCCTGCAGCTCCTTCTCCTCCTCCTCCTTCGGGCAACCTTGGCACTCTGTCCAAGCTTGTTGGCTCCAACTATCCCGATTGGAGTGTTTCTTTCACCTTTCTCCTTCGTTCTCAACGCAAGCGTCATCACCTCACCGATGACCCTCCTCCTCGCACCTCTCCTGAGTTTGATGACTGGGATGCGAGTGATGCAATTGTTCGCACCTGGCTGGCCAACAGCCTTTCTGATGAGTGCCTTCCCGTCATTCGCCATGATGAGACGGTCAAGGCTGCCTGGCTTCACCTCGCTGCTCTCTATTCTAAGGGGGGCCAGACGTCCCGCATTTATACTCTCTATGCGGACCTCTTCGCCCGCCCTTCCATGTCCCCCGCTGCGGCTTACCAGCAGGTTCAGGCTCTTGGGGCTGAAATCCTCCAGAATCGCCCCTTCTCCGCGGACTTGGCCGACCAGCACAAACACTTCCAGGAACTCCTGGTTGTTTGTTATCTTCTTCGTCTTCCCGACTCTTATGATATGATCCGCCAGCAGATCTTGGGTGAGGCGGAATCTCCTACTTTGGATGCCACTGCGGCTCGCATTGCCGCCGTTACTTCGCTCCTCCAACGGCCTCTGTTGGCCTCCCCCCCTTCCCCGGACTCCTTTGCTCACCAAGCTCAGCGGGGGGGCCCTAGTGGCCGTGGCTCCTCTGGCGGACGGGGTTCCTCCCGGTTCTTCTGCTCTCACTGTGGTCGTACTGGCCATTCTGTTGACCGCTGCTGGCAGAAACATCCTCATCTTCGCCCTTCCGGTGATGCTCCTTCTTCGGCCTCCGCCTCTTCTAGGCCGTCTGCCTCTGTGGCCACGACGTCAGGTAGTGCCCATGTCGTTACCCAAGGTAAATGGCTGATTGACTCCGGTGCCACCAATCATATGACGGGCAACCCTCATTGCTTCTCCCGTCTTGAGACCCATGACCGCTTACCCCCAGTTCGTGTGGCGGATGGTTCCCCGTCTCCGGTTCATGGAACGGGCATGGTTCAACTCACTCCTTCGCTTTGCTTGGAGGATACCCTCTATGTCCCGAAGTTCCCGTGCAATTTGTTATCAGTTACTACTTTATGCCGGCAACTTCAGTGCTCCGTTTTATTCACTCCAACTACTTGTTCTTTTCAGGACCCGAGAACCCAGCGGACGATTGCTACTGGGACTGAGAGCGGCGGCCTCTACTTCCTCGACGATGTTTCAGCTCTTTCTGCCTACTCCTCCTCCACCGATCTCCTTCAGTGGCATCTTCGTCTTGGACATCCTCCTCCTCGGCTCATTCGTCAGCTTCTGCCCCACTTAACTCCCACCAGTTCTCCGCTTAACTGTGATGCGTGTCAACTTGGCAAACATCATCGCTCCTCCTTCCCACCGAAGCAAGGCCGTGGCTCCTCTCGCATTTTTGATCTTGTTCATTCTGATGTATGGGGTCCTGCTCCTACCCTCACTGTTGGCAGGGGCAGTTCCTATTTTGTCACTTTTATCGATGATTTTACTCGATGTACCTGGGTGTATCTATTAAAGGATCGCTCTGAGCTATTTTCTGTTTGGCAATCTTTTTACTTTATGATTAAGAATCAATTTGCTATTTCTATTAAGGTCTTACGTTCTGATAATGCCAAGGAATATCTGTCTCATGAGTTCTCCGCTTTCTTTCACCAACACGGCCTCATTCATCAAACGACTTGTGTTTACACCTCCCAACAGAATGGGGTGGCGGAGCGTAAAAACCGTCACCTGCTTGATGTTGCGCGTACTCTCATGACGCAGATGCACGTCCCTCGCTCCTACTGGGGCTATGCTGTGCTTCTCGCTTGCTATCTCATCAATCGCATTCCCTCCACGGTCCTCCACGGCCGGACTCCCTTCTCCCTTCTCTACCCCCACCAGGAACCCTTTCCTCTTCCTCTCCGTGTCTTTGGCTGTACGGCCTTTGTTCACGCTCCCTCCGCTACCCGCGACAAGCTTTCCCCCCGTTCCACCAAGTGTGTCTTTTTGGGGTACTCTACCACTCAAAAAGGCTATTGCTGCTTTGACCCCCTTCTCCGCAAGCAGTTTGTCTCCGCAGATGTGACTTTTTTCGAAAATGCTTCCTATTTCTCTCCTTCCTCTTCTCTTCCTTCTGATATCTCCGTTTCTTCCACACCTCTTCACGTTTTCCCACCTTCGTCTACTCCTCCACCCACTCCTTCCCAGTCCGTCTCACCACCCACCCCTCCACCCTCCTCTCCGATGCCGTCTCTCTCTAGTCCCGGGCCAGCCTTCTCCGCCACGGACGCTCCGGTCGCTGACGCTCCTGTCGCCGACGCTCCCGATGATCTGGATGTTCTCATTGCCCTTCGCAAAGGGGTGCGGGCGTGTACTCAACACCCGCTCACGGCTGTTGTTTCTTATGATCAGCTTTCTCCTTCTCGCAGGTCGTTTGCCTTGGCTATCTCTGCTACTTCTACTCCCCGTACCTACCAGGAGGCTCTCGCTCTCCCTCATTGGAAGTCTGCCATGGATGAGGAGATGGCTACTCTTACTGAACGGGGTACCTGGACTCTGGTTCCTCCTCCCGTGGGCACTGATGTGGTTGGCTGTCGCTGGGTCTTTGTTGTGAAGTTTCGCCCCGATGGCACTGTGGATCGCTACAAAGCCCGGCTGGTGGCCAAGGGCTTTACTCAGACTTATGGCGTTGATTACTTTGATACCTTCTCTCCGGTTGCTCGCCTCAGCACCATCCGGGTTCTCTTTTCTGTGGCCGTTAACCGGGCTTGGGCTATTTCCCAGCTTGATGTGAAGAATGTCTTTCTCTATGGCGATCTTCAGGAGGACGTCTATATGGAGCAACCTCCTGGGTATGTTGCTCAGGGGGAGACACGTGTCTGTCATTTGAAGAAGGCCATTTACGGCCTAAAGCAGAGCACTCGAGCATGGTTCGAAAAATTCAGTGGTATTGTGGCAACCATCGGCTTTCAAAGGAGTTCGGCCGATCACTCCTTGTTCATTCGCAAAACGGCCTCGGGGCTGGTAGTTTTAGCCGTATATGTGGATGATATTCTCCTTACTGGTGATGACCAAGATGTGGTGGACTTGACGAAGAAGCACCTCCGTCAGCACTTGGTCACGAAGGATATGGGCTCTCCAAATACTTTTTGGGGATAGAAATCTCTCGGAAGCCTGACTCCTTGGTTCTCTCTCAACGGAAGTATGCCCTTGATCTTCTTCAAGAAGCAGGCTTGACAGGTGCCAAACCAGCTCATCTTCCCATGACTGTTGGAGAGGACAAAACGTGGACGGATGACTCGCCTCCTCTATCTGATGTCACACGGTACAGACGTTTGGTAGGCAAACTCATCTATCTCACGGTGACTAGACCCGACATCGCCTACGCTGTAGGAAAGGTCAGTCAGTTTATGCAAGCTCCCAGGGAATGTCATCTTCAGTCCGCCCTGAAGATTTTAGAGTATATCAAAGCAGCACCGGGCAGGGGGTTACTCTTTCAGAAGAATGGCCATCTGAGGGTTGAGGCCTACTCAGATTCCAGTTACGCAGATGACAAAGGCGACCGTAAATCCACGTCAGGTTTTTGTACCTTTGTTGGAGGAAATCTCGTAAGTTGGAAGAGCAAGAAACAGTCTGTTGTTTCCAGATCCAGTGCCGAAGCAGAATACCGGAGTATGGCGTCAACTACATGTGAGTTAAAGTGGTTGCGGGCTCTCATGCTTGACCTGGGCGAGGTATATGATTGTCCTCTCCCTATGTTCTGTGACAATAAGGCCGGTATACACATATCCAGGAATCCGGTCTTTCATGAGAGAACGAAGCATATAGAGGTTGACTGTCACTTCATTCGGGAGGAGATCTTGAAGAAACAGATTTGTACTCCTTTTGTCACCTCTGACAAGGAGTTGGCAGATATCTTCACCAAGCCGGTTTCTACTTCCTTCTTCCGCATTTGTGACAAGCTGGGCATGATTGATATCTATGCTCCAGCTTGAGGGGGAGTGTTGAAGTATTAGACCGGGCGGCTTAGCGGTCTGTTCCAGCGGTTTGGTGACCGGGCGGTCTGGCGGTCTATCTGGTGCCTGGAGACCGGGCGGTCTATCGGTCTACCTCTGCGGCCTGTTCTATCCTGCTGGAGTTGCCGAGCGGTTAGCCCATCTGTCTAACCGCGCGGCCTATGCGGTCTCCATTAGTCTAGCCGCCCAGTACTGTAAATGTTTAGTCCCACATTGTTTGTATACTCTCTTTCTTATCTCCTCCATTCTATATAAGGGAGGCCATACCTTTGTAAATGATATCTTTTTTGGATAATAAAATTTCAATTATTCAAAAGTTTATTCGCTTGTCTTCTACTTTTCGCTTCTTTTCTCTACTTTCTAACAGAGGTAACTTTCTCTATCACCCCCTCGATGAAGAACACACTAGCTAATGATGACTCCTGTTTTTTCATAGATACCGTAAGTGAAGAATCCTTCTCTCACACCTCTGATTTTGAAGAAGAATTTTCCAATTTTTGTTCCTCTCCTACTCCTCCAACTGAATCTCTACACCTAAGTGAAGAATCCTCCACCCGCCTTTCTAATTTTGAAAAAGAATTTTATGATTTCTGTTCCTCTTCTACTTTTCCAACTGAATCGCTGCACGAAGCCGCCATGGCCGCTAGCAACACCCCTTTTAATTTTACATATAAAAAAGTGTACGAGGACATAGTTTTTGAAAAAGAACGAATTTCTAAAACATCGTATGATGACCCCCCTACCTTGGAAATGAAAGAACTACCAGAGCACCTTCGATACACTTTCTTAGAAAAGGACTCCAAGCTGCCTGTCATAGTTTCGGCCTACCTCACGGATGCACAAAAGGATAAACTTCTTTCAATTTTACGAAAGCATCGCCAAGCTATTGCTTGGCAGATATCTGATATCAAGGGCATAAGCCCATCTTTCTGCACTCATAAAATCTTCATGGAAGATAATTCACGTAACTCTATACAACCTCAGCGCCGTATAAACCCAAACATGAAAGATGTAGTTAAGGGAGAGGTAATGAAATTATTAGATTCAGGAATTATCTATCCTATATCCGACAGTAAGTGGGTTAGCCCAGTACAGGTAGTACCAAAGAAGGGAGGGATAACGGTAGTAAGTAATGAAAATAATGAATTAATCCCGACTCGGACGGTGACCGGATGGCGAATGTGTATAGATTACCGTAAGTTGAATGACGCCACCCGCAAGGATCACTTCCCCTTGCCGTTCATTGATCAGATTTTAGAACGACTTTCCAGACATAGCTTTTATTATTTTCTCGATGGCCTCTCGGGGTATCTTCAAATCCCCATCTCCCCCGAGGACCCGGAGAAAACTACGTTTACTTGTCCCTTCGGCACCTTCGCCTACCGAAGAATTTCGTTTGGATTGTGCAATGCGCCAGCTACATTCCAACGATGTATGCTCGCCATCTTTGACAAGTACGTAGAAAGCATTATGGAAGTTTTCATGGATGATTTCTCCGTGTTCGGGAATTCCTTCGATAGTTGCTTAGCGAACCTTGAAAAAGTCTTAGAGCGATGCGAAGAAACTAACCTCGCCTTAAATTGGGAAAAATGTCATTTTATGGTGAGGGAAGGGTTAGTTTTGGGACATAAAATTTCTGAAATGGGTATTGAAGTAGACATTGCGAAAATAGAAGTTATCGAGAAGCTGCCGCCACCTACGAACATAAAAGCTATAAGAAGTTTCCTGGGTCATGCAGGTTTCTACCGCCGCTTCATAAAGGACTTTTCCAAAATCACCAAGCCCCTTACCCATCTCTTAGAAAAAGACGCCCCATTCATCTTTGATGACCTCTATCTAGCTGCCTTCAATTTAATAAAAGAAAAATTAGTTAATGCCCCAATCATGATAGCTCCGGTGTGGGATCTTCCATTTGAGATAATGTGTGATGCGAGTAGTTATTCGGTGGGAGCCGTACTATGTCAACATATTTCCAAAAACTTCCACCCCATTTATTACGCTAGTAAAACACTCACATTTGCACATGAAAATTACACCACAACCGAGAAGGAGCTCTTAGCTGTAGTATTCGCTTTTGACAAATTTCGCCCTTATATTACTCTTTCGAAAATTATTGTTTTTACGGACCACTCGGCCCTCAAATATCTTCTCTCTAAAACGGATGCCAAGCTTTGCTTGATTCGCTTGGTATTACTCCTCCAGGAGTTTGACTTAGAGATCCGTGATAAGCGAGGTGCCGAGAACTTGGCTGCCGACCACCTTTCGCGCCTAGACAACCCGTTTATAGAAAAATTAGACGAAAATTCTTTTAATGACTATTTCCCTGATGAGAAGCTGTTCATAATTAACACATCTACTTCTCCTTGGTTTGCCCACATCGCCAACTATCTAGTGGCTCGTGTGCTCCCAAAAGAGTTTTCATCTCAGCAAAAGAAGAAATTCTTTTCTGAGCTAAAAAACTATTTTTGGGAGGACCCGCATCTTTTCAGAATTTGTGCCGACCAAGTGATCCGGAGGTGTGTTTCTTTTGATGAAGGATTAGATATTATTAAACATTTGCATGAATGGACGACAGGTGGGCACTATCAAGCTGCTCGCACCGCTCACAAAGTGTTAAGAGCAGGTTTTTACTGGCCCACCCTGTTTAAAGACGCGCATTCCTTTGTGAGTTGGTGTGATAGTTGCCAACGGTCGGGGAATATTTCGAATAAAAATGAAATGCCACAAAATTATTTCCTAGTGTGCGAAGTTTTCGACCTCTGGGGGATTGATTTTGTCGACCCTTTTCCTTCTAGCTTCGGGAATAAGTACAATTTAGTTGTCGTTGATTATGTTTCGCGTTGGGCCGAAGCCCAATCTCTTCCTACAAATGACGCCCGAGTCGTAGTTAATTTCCTAAAAAAATTATTTTCTCTCTTAGGTACACCGCGCGCTATCGTTAGTGATAGGGGTTCCCATTTCTGTAACGCGCAATTTTCAAAAATCCTAACTAAATATGGCGTTACTCATAAGCTTTCCACTGCCTACCACCCCCAAACTAACGGACAAGTCGAAGTAGTGAATAGAGAAATAAAAAGAATTTTTTGAAAAGACTGTTTCAACATTTAGAAAAGACTGGTCAGCCAAATTAGACGATGCTCTATGGGCCTACCGAACAGCGTACAAAGACCGCTTCCTCGGATGTACGCCATATCGGTTGGTTTATGGAAAATCGTGTCATTTACCCGTAGAGTTAGAACACCGTGCCTTTTGGGCCTTACGATTTTTAAATTTCGATCCCCACTCTGTCGGCAATTTTAGAAAATTTCAACTTAACGAACTCGACGAGTGGCGCTCTTACACGTATGAAAATAACAGACTTTATAAAGAGCGGACGAACCGTTTACACGATCGACATCTTAGGCACCCAAAAATCTTTAAGCCGGGCGACCAAGTTCTTCTTTATAATTCTCTTTCACGTTTATTCCCGGGTAAATTAAAATCACGTTGGTCGGGGCCTTTTACTGTTTTAGAAGTCTTTTCTAATGGTACTGTTTTAATTTCCCACCCTGATAAGGGTACTTTCAAAGTGAATGGTCAGCGTCTTAAACTGTATTTCTGTGATGATGTCAGTCCCAACCCTGTTAACTCTATCTTTCCTGTCTTGACATTTGATTAATCTGAACTTTATTTTTTCAAAAACTTTGAACTTTATTCGCACTTTATTTTTTCAACAATCTTTGGGACAATCTTATTTTGATGCGTCGAGCTCAAACGACGCTTTAAACAAAGGGCGCTCTTGGGAGGCAACCCAAGTTATCTTTTTCTGTTTTCTTTATTTCACACTTTTTGCCCTGAATGGCTCCAGCAAGCTGCAAATTCTGCGATCGCCTACTCCAACGGTTCTGATTCCATGCCCAAGTCCACCAGACGACGTTTCATGAATATCCACAGCACAAGCATGGCGGAGCGGCATCACTCAGCTTGCCCTGCAAAATAAAACCGGGGAAGTACCTATTTTTCAATTCTGTCTTTCATTTCTGTCCTTTACTTTTCTCTCGTTCTCCAACCTCCTTCTCCATTGAGGCCAATGTAGATTTTAAGCTTGGGGGAGGACTTCCTCCTTCTTTTTGCTTTTTGTAAATATCCAAAAAATCGAAAGAATCCAAAAAATATATATATAGCTGCATTTTGGTATTTCAATAAGTACCCCATGTTTATGTTTTGTTTTTCTCAAACTTCTTTATAAACGACGTAGTTAATTATAATTTTTCTAATCATTTTTTTATCATATTTCACAAGTAAAATATTGGCCATGTTGTGTTTCTAATTCACGGTAGCATGTTAAGGTGAAATATTTCTCTAAAACGTGCATTTCTATTATGGTTTTCCGTTCTTTATTTTCTTTACTTTCTCTAAAAATTTATCATCCACTATTTTCCTTTTCGTCTTTAGATAATTTTTGTAAGAACAAATTTTGAATAACGTAGTAGATATGAACGATTCAAGTCACATATTATTTTTATTTTCAAGATAATTTCATCAATCTTCTTTTATTATCTCGAACTTGCTTTTTGAAATTTATCAACTCTATGTTTTAAATAAATTTTAAAAAAAAAGCGTGAAAATGATTTAGGCCATTTTTGTTTACGTTTGAGCTTTCCTGCCAAACTAAAATCTTTTACCACTAGTTAGCCGCTTTTGAGCCTTTTTTCCAAATTCATTTGATAACTCCACATAACATTTCATTTTCACCAAAGCCCAAATTCCTACTTATCTAATCACGCTAATTGTTTTTGAGTTTCACTCTAAAATTTTCATGATAGGAAATTTTGTGTTATCTTTGGCGAAATTGTTGAAAAAAGTGTACTCAAAAGAAATGTTTTGAAAAAAGAGAAAAAATGAATGATGAAAAAAATACAAAAAAATAAATAATAATAAAGAAAAAAAAAGAGGAAGAAAAAAAAACAATATATATATACATATTTTGTTTAAAATAAATTTTTTTTTGAAACTCGTTGTTTTGGTTTAGTGTGATTTTTAAGCCTCCATGTTTATATTTGAATTCCACTCCTATTTATAATCCTAAACCAAACGTTTCGGTCTCATTAAGTTCTTTTGATTCACGCCTTTTTTAAATTTTATTTAACCACTAAGAAAAGAAGAAAAGTAAATCAGTTTTAGTTTTGAATTTAAACTTAGATTTTTGTTATTTAATTGATATAATTATAATGCGTTGCTTGGATCTAGTAATAACTCAATACGTTCTTTTCATTTTCATTGCCTTGTGTTGGGTATTGTATCCACAATTACCTGGATTTGAGGAAGCCACCTGTCAAGCTAAGATGAATTCACAATGTATTTGATGAAACATCTTAAGTTGTGCTTGCAGCTCCTCCACGCTAAGTGCACACCAATGTCAGGGTGCAGTAGGTCAATATACACGGGTCTGCAAGACGTAATCCCTCGTTGAGCAGATCAGTGTGTTGGCCTACGTGTACTCTCTCTATTGGAGTGCACTTACTTTCAAGTACAGGGCCGTTCATATGCAAGAGAAGACAAGGAGCATGGATGGGTCAAGGAGCAGCTCCTGGGTGGAAGACGAAAATTCGTCCAAGGAAAATTCGACGAGAATCACCAAGTGATTCTCGCCGAATCGACGAGAATCATTAGTGATTCTCGCCGACCCCTTCTGGCTACCTCAAAAAGGTGCCACGTAAGATTCGGCGAGAATCATTAGAATCACTAGTGATTCTCACCGAACCAGTGGTTAAGCAGCTCATGAATACAAAGTGAAAATCGCTGAGAATCAATAAGTGATTCGGCGAGAATCACTAGCGATTCTCGACGAATCGTCAAGAATCACTTGGTGATTCTCGCCGATTCGTCGAGAATCACCTGCGATTCTCGCCGATTTTCACTTAGCGATTTCTCGGGATGCTGCTGGACCGGATTATGCCGCTGGACTAGTTTGAACCGGATTTCGGGTTTCTACTTGTGGGACCCACAACGGTCATATTGTATGGGTCTTCAATGTATAAATACATGGGTATTTTTGAACAGTGTAGAGGTGAAGAAAACCAGACATACGCGAGCACGGACAAACCCTAGATCCCCGCTTCCGCTCCGACGCCGCCGCCACCGCTCGCGATAAGTTGGTCGCCGCCGTAGATCTCTTTCTTCCCGATCTCCGGCGACAGAAGCTTAGCAAAGCTCTGAGTCTCACGTGTCTATCCGGAGATCTCTTGTCTCTCGATTTGTTGACCGGGAAAAACTCCCCCGTCCGAATCGATCGAGACGACTGATCCTAGAGTGACCGTTGGAAGACCAAGCTAGCTTCGCTACGAAGTTTGGATCTCCAAGTTCAGCAGCCGCTCATCATCATAGCCGCCGATCCCGAAGCTAGCCGCCGCTCGTGTTGCCGCCACCGGCTCCGGGGAGATCCTCTCCAAGAGAGACCAAGGTTGTAGACTCTTCGTTGACTTCTCGAACACGTCGTCGAACGAAGAGGAACACCGTAGTCTCCAAACGAAGTTTGTATCTCGTGTACATTCTATATTTACTTTTGTTGTAAAGGAACTTTTGTTCCGTGTTGTAAGGGTTGGGTGCAACCCGATTTGTGGGAGTGTTGACTCTCACGTGTGGAAGGGTTCCTTCCGATAGTGCAGGGATTGGATTTCAATCCTGTTGGAGAAGTGACCGAGTCGTCCCTTGTTGGGAGATAGGTCGAAGGGGGAAAGTGGATGTACCCAAGTTGGGGAACCACTATAAATTGCCTGTGTATTCTGTGTGCTGTGCTTTTTATTTTTATTGTGCAGGTACATTCGTAAATTCCGCAAAAGCGCTACTCGTCACCTATTCCCCCCCCCCCCCCCATAGGTGCACTTTGCCGACACTAGGTGGACTTTTAAGTGGTATCAGAGGGAGGTTACTCATCAAAAAGGTTAACACCTTGAGTAGAATCCTGCCACCAGTGTCAGAAGCATGGAGCTGGATTATGAGATACCGCCACTCAAACTCCCCGCATGCACAAAGGATTATTATCCCATCTGGAGAATGAGAGTGTCATTTCACCTTGATGCTATCGATCCTCGAGCATCCTTCATCCTGGAAGAGGGTCCGTTTATTCCAATGAAGACCTCCGACTCTGGGATCCAAGTGCCCATGGGCATTGCTGAGATGTCAGAGACGGAACTATCACTATTTCACTTGGACGAGAGGATTCGTCAAATTATCATGGATATCTGGTCTGGAGCCTCTCGCTCTAGATTGGAAAAATGTAGAACGGCTAAATCTCTGTGGATGATGATCTCAGAGCTGATGGGGGGTCAGAGAAAGCTGGAATATGCTGTCAATCAGAGGATGAAGCATATGTGGGGGTCCTCACTTCTGAAGATGAAGGCAAGGATCCCTCGGACTACATCAGAGCTCCAGTGTCCGTGTCAGAGACTGAAGAGGACAGTGAGGAAAGCAGCTCTGATATGGATGAAACAATAGTCACTGGATCTAATGACAATAACACAGAAGAGCCGGTAACTTCTTCATCCTGCCCCGTATCTCTTGAAATTTCTGAAGACAGGAACTGCCCTCCTTCAGAAAATGCTGATTCCCTGAAGAGAGCCCTTCAGTCAAGCAACCTACTTGCTGAGGAGCAAGCTCAAGAGATTGCTCGACTGAAGGTCTTGTTGGTTCTCCAATTGGCGTCCAACAAGGCCAAGGACTCTAAGATCTCAGCTCTAGAGAGTAGTCTGGAGAATGAGAAAAGAATAGTATCAAACTTCTCCAAGGTTGATGCCATTAAGAGAAAGCAAGAAAACGGGTGGATCTCCCGGATTATCAATTCGTGGAGAAATGGGGAAACGGTATTCCGACCCCCCACTCCAAGCAGGAAGGCAACTCATCATGCCTTCAGGTATGACCACAGGCATAGTCGTGGTCACTGCAAGGGTGATCTGTCCCCATGTGGAGAAACCCGGAGTGCAAGGGCCGGCGTGGCCACCCACGAGAGAATACCTAAGGCTCATTCTGAGCCCTTCGTATTCACTGCCACTGCCTCAACACAGTGTGAATTTGCATGTTCCCGCTCACAGAAGACTTCTCACCACTCGAGGACACGGGATAGAGAGGATAGAAGTCATGATGTCAGGTTCCATGGGGCCTCAGGAAGGGGGATGCCTGAAAGAATGGCACCACCTTCCCAGCCTCATAACGCTCATAACATGCATTCTTTCCACCCTTCCACGTGTCACGATGGAAGAGGAATTTTTGTGACAAGATCATGCCCTATCCCGTTTAGACCCAGGACCGTGACTGCATCAGTCACTAGATCAGGTCGGAAACGGCGATACAACATTCACCCATGTTGGTGCTGCGGCAAAGTGGGGCACTTTGCCATCGATTGTTGGCACAACCCCTCTGTGCCCACGACAAGGGCTTATCCACATTCTCGGAACAGAGGTAGTCTTCCAGACAGGTTTTCTGAAGGAAGGCAGTTGCGTGCTTATGCTAACAGGAACCTAGGACCCAATATGATTTGGGTTCCTAAGGTAAAGTAATTCTTTCTTGCAGGGTAGTCTAGGTTCCCGTGAATATGATGGGAACTAGACAGTAGGTGGCTCAAGACTAAATTGGAACAAGCGTCTGAAATAACAGATGTGATATCTACTTGAGCATACTCACATTGAGCTTCTAAAATGTTCTACCTGTGGGACTTAAACGATGACTCTCAAAATCCCAGGTACTCATGATCAGTTCCAAGACTTGAGTCGTTTTCAATTGACAATTACCTATATATATATATCCTTATATACAGATACATCTTTGTATATTAGTGTATGTATGCACATCTAAGGATAGGTTAACACGATACATGCAAACCTTTATACATCAATAAAAAGTTAACGAAGATATGTCATTGTGAATCTCGACAACTCACAATTGACATCAAGAAGTGTTTGGAGAAGCCTCGCTCAAATCCAAATAGATTGTCTTTACAATAAATATGTATTTATCGTTCTTATTTTGACTTGACATCAGAAGAATTCGAAAATGTTGCAATGCTTCCTATCGTGAAAATTCCCAGTAGAGAAACCTTTCAATTTCGGATTAGACAAATCCCGCCGACCCATTATATACTCGGAATCTTGGAATCATTTTTATACTTAGTAAAGAAAACCGCCGAAAACCCTTCAATTTCATTTTTATACTTAAGAATCCCGCCGAAAGGGCTCGCCGACCCTTCGCCTTCCTCAAGAGTCCCGCCGAAGGAGCAAGCTACACGAGTCCCGCCGACTTTCGCAGAATCCACGCCAGGATCCGCAACACCAAAGTTCCCGCAAGGAAGCTCTTCGCAGAATCGCAAGGTTTCTTCCGTCGGACCCGCAGGAAGCTCGTCGCACCGCCTACGCCAAATCCCGTCGAATCACGCCGACTCTTCCCATTCTCACCGACTCGCGGAAGCACGCCAAACCTCGCCGACTCTCCTCCGCTGGACACTCGCCGAGGGGCAACTAACCGCCGCAAGGGAAACTTACCGGAGGACAACTCGCCGACTCCTGCTGGAAAGCTCGCCAAATCCGTCTCCATCAAAGGTCTCCCGCAAGGATCCCGCCGAAGCTTTCACCGACGAACTCTTCAAGTTTCGATTCTTCTCCACTCGAACTAACTCACCGTCTACATCGCTAGGTATCCCCTCACCCGTACTTGGACATCCTCACTAGTGACGCTTTCCTTTTTGAATGTTCATTAAAGCTTAGAGTAGGGCTTCTCTCTCTAGATCTGCAATGGCTCCAAGGACAACTGCTGGGTTGGTCACCGGTTGCGAGCTCGTTCGAACTGGGTTTTCTCACGCCTCGGACGAATTCCGCAACATCATTCTGATGCTGGAAGAGGCTGGGCTAACCTTCGTCCTGGAGCACCCTTGCAAAATCCTGGACAAAGAGGTGCTGGAGTTCTTCGCTACCGCAAGACTCCGAAATGGCGACTCCGCAATCAAAAGCAAGGTGGCTGGGGCAAAGGTCAAGATGTCTGCCAGCAAGCTGACCCGCTATCTGCAGCTTTCTAGCTCGGAACATGAGGACTATCTGGAGGACGATGACAAAAACAGAACTCTCTTATTCTGCGGTCTCCCACGAGGAATTCGGTCAATAAAGAGGAAGGATATGAATGAAGAAGGGAAGCTCATGTCTGACATTATTGGAAAAGTGCTCATCTGCAAGCCGGGCTCTCATGACCATATCTCAGCGGATATGTTCAAGATCCTAATAGCTGTTGTTTGCCGTAAGAGGTTCAACTGGGGAGGGTTGCTGTTCGAGAAGATCAAGGACACCTTGGGCTCTCCGAGTTTTGGCCGTATCATAAGTCTGTACCTAAATCAGCTAAACGGAGACAGGTTTGACATGAGCAAAGGTGTCCCTCTCCACTACTTGAAGAAGATAGACACAAGTGTGTTTGATCGATGGGAGAGGCGTATTGGGCAGACTGCAGTGGAAGAGCAACAGGGAGTATCTCCAGCAGTAACCCCCGGTGAAATTCCTGATACCCTGACTGCAGGAATCGAGGGGGAGGCTCTACCCTCGCATACTGATGTAGTATCTAACATCTCCCAGATGGCCAGGGATGCGGTGGCCGAAATTCAAGAAGAAAGTGACACTGTATTGGAGACTGCTGACAAAGAATTGGAAGAGGCTGCTGATGAAGATGAGTTCATGGATGATGACGAAGAAGATGAAGGGCACAAGGGACATGAAGTATTTGAGGCTCCGGATGCTGTTGAACCTCCATCTGACAAGCCTGCACCAGTGGAGGGGGAGACTGAAACATCTAAAGAGGCCGCCAGCATTCCTCCATTAGAGACTGTGATTGTGTCCAGCTCTACAGATGCGTCTGCTGAAGAGCAAGGCCAAGAAGTGCCTCCGGCTCTTCCATTACGAGATGAGCTAGCCACTCACACAGTAAATGTCATTCAGGGAATTGTGAATGAACTCAAAGACTCCTTTGCTAATGCTCAGAATAAACTGCTGAAAAGGATTAAGACTTCTGAAAATCTGATGCTCAAGAATATGGTGGAGATCAATCATAAACTTGACGTGATGGACAAGAAATTTGAAGAAAAGTATACCGCGGCCGGCGAAGCTGTCACACTCCTTATGGCCGGATTGAAAAAGAACACTGATACTCTTGCTGTCGTAAATCAGAATGCACATGTTGTCGCCAACAACATTCAAAAGTTTGACGGTAATATGGTCACTCTTAACGCCAATCAGCAGGCCTTGGTCTCTGAATTCTCCAAGACCACGAAGCATATTGATGACTCCCTACATTCCTATGCCAACTTCATAGCTGTAGAAGCCAAAAAGGGGGAGAAAGAGTATCTAGCTAAGATGGCTGAGCTCCGAGAAGTCATGATCCTAAACTTCGAACAGTCAAACAGGTACTTCTATGACAGCTGCCGGTGGATGCTCCACCAGGCGTTAGGCATCCCCTTGGCTGCAAGTGCTGCAGATGTTCCCATAAGTGAAGCTGATGCTAGGGCTCTCTCCAAAGCTAAACTGAGGAGCATGTTTGATCAAGAGGCCCTAGCAAAAGCCAAGGCCAAGAGAAAAGCTCAGGAAGGGACCTCCAAGGAGACACCAGCTGAAAAGAGGATCAGAATGAGTGAGGAGGACGTACGAAACGAAAAATGGAGTCCAGTTTCAAGGAACATCATCTTAGACACCTTCTGGCTGCAAGAAAGAGGAGAGATCAATCGAAACGAAGTATATAGCCAGTATGAGTGGGAAACGCACAAAACGTTTGAAGCGAAACACAACATCTTTTTCAGAAACAACAAGGATGCAGATAAAGTTCCTCCTCCTAGGTATTACCCGAAGCCCAAAGAATACATGGAGAGGCAAAGCAAGAAGTACTTGGCTCAAAATCCTAAGGGTGACTTAGCTAAGGAAAAATAGTCAATAACTTATAGCTTGTCACTTTGTCTTAAGAACATTTAATGATTATTGTTATCATATGAACAATTCTGAGATTATATGTGTATATATATATATATATTGGCATATATATTTGAATTTGTGAATGACTCAAGTCCTGATCTGGTTGCATATATTCTCTTATGCTGCTTGTTTAATTTCTGAATGCTATGTTTATTATTTGATAGGTGTTATTCATCTTAGCTAGTAGGGTTTTGGCTTCGTCAAATAGGGGGAGATTGTTGGGTATTGTATCCACAATTACCTGGATTTGAGGAAGCCACCTGTCAAGCTAAGATGAATTCACAATGTATTTGATGAAACATCTTAAGTTGTGCTTGCAGCTCCTCCACGCTAAGTGCACACCAATGTCAGGGTGCAGTAGGTCAATATACACGGGTCTGCAAGACGTAATCCCTCGTTGAGCAGATCAGTGTGTTGGCCTACGTGTACTCTCTCTATTGGAGTGCACTTACTTTCAAGTACAGGGCCGTTCATATGCAAGAGAAGACAAGGAGCATGGATGGGTCAAGGAGCAGCTCCTGGGTGGAAGACGAAAATTCGTCCAAGGAAAATTCGACGAGAATCACCAAGTGATTCTCGCCGATTCGGCGAGAATCACTAGTGATTCTCGCCGAATCGACGAGAATCATTAGTGATTCTCGCCGACCCCTTCTGGCTACCTCAAAGCGGTGCCAAGTAAGATTCGGCGAGAATCACTAGTGATTCTCGCCGAACCAGTGGTTAAGCAGCTCATGAATACCAAGTGAAAATCGCTGAGAATCAATAAGTGATTCGGCGAGAATCACTAGCGATTCTCGACGAATCGTCAAGAATCACTTGGTGATTCTCGCCGATTCGTCGAGAATCACCTGCGATTCTCGCCGATTTTCACTTAGCGATTTCTCGGGATGCTGCTGGACCGGATTATGCCGCTGGACTAGTTTGAACCGGATTTCGGGTTTCTACTTGTGGGACCCACAACGGTCATATTGTATGGGTCTTCAATGTATAAATACATGGGTATTTTTGAACAGTGTAGAGGTGAAGAAAACCAGACATACGCGAGCACGGACAAACCCTAGATCCCCGCTTCCGCTCCGTCGCCGCCGCCACCGCTCGCGATAAGTTGGTCGCCGCCGTAGATCTCTTTCTTCCCGATCTCCGGCGACAGAAGCTTAGCAAAGCTCTGAGTCTCACGTGTCTATCCGGAGATCTCTTGTCTCTCGATTTGTTGACCGGGAAAAACTCCCCCGTCCGAATCGATCGAGACGACTGATCCTAGAGTGACCGTTGGAAGACCAAGCTAGCTTCGCTACGAAGTTTGGATCTCCAAGTTCAGCAGCCGCTCATCATCATAGCCACCGATCCCGAAGCTAGCCGCCGCTCGTGTTGCCGCCGCCGGCTCCGGGGAGATCCTCTCCAAGAGAGACCAAGGTTGTAGACTCTTCGTTGACTTCTCGAACACGTCGTCGAACGAAGAGGAACACCGTAGTCTCCAAACGAAGTTTGTATCTCGTGTACATTCTATATTTACTTTTGTTGTAAAGGAACTTTTGTTCCGTGTTGTAAGGGTTGGGTGCAACCCGATTTGTGGGAGTGTTGACTCTCACGTGTGGAAGGGTTCCTTCCGATAGTGCAGGGATTGGATTTCAATCCTGTTGGAGAAGTGACCGAGTGGTCCCTTGTTGGGAGATAGGTCGAAGGGGGAAAGTGGATGTACCCAAGTTGGGGAACCACTATAAATTGCCTGTGTATTCTGTGTGCTGTGCTTTTTATTTTTATTGTGCAGGTACATTCGTAAATTCCGCAAAAGCGCTACTCGTCACCTATTCCCCCCCCCCCCCCATAGGTGCACTTCGCCGACACTAGGTGGACTTTTACCTTGCTCAAATCTATTTAAAGAATTTCGTCAAAATTCTGGATGATTTATTTTTATTAAGTAAAGTTTATAAAAGTTAAACCATACCAAAATAATTGTTTTAGATTTACGTTTTACATTCTCCCTACCTAGAATTTTGCATAGTACTTGTGTAAGTATGATTAAAACTTTTTGAATTAGTCACTTTTTATGATTAGCTAGTCTTTATATCTTTGCTTGGGGACAAGCAAAACTTAAGCTTGGGGGAATTTGATAATACGGTTTGCAGTCAATTTTATTAGGATATTTTCGGGGTTTTAAAGCAGATCATGTTTTGTAAAGTACTTATTTTGATTCCCCTTTGTATATATTTTTGTCTCTAATGCGTTTTTCTGCTTTTTGCAGGTTTTCACGGCTTTCAGCCGAATTTTGCTGTGACAAGCCCCAAGGTCACGCCCTACCCGGGCGTGTACCTAGGGCGTGTAACCCAGAGGAATGAAGCAATTGGTCCGAAACTGCATTCCGTGGAAACTTAGTGTACACGCCCTCTGTCACGCCCGTGTCATATCCGACACGGGCGTGTTCTAGAGGCGTGTCCCCAGGTTCCGAGGAATCGCCGCAACGCGCTCGTTTTTCCCCCTCCAACGTCGCACCGAAAGTGTCACGCCCCAGGGTCACGCCTGACCCGGGCGTGACATATGGGCGTGTACTTCAGCAATTCCGCCCGTCACCTCCAGCATTCAATTTTAGCTCAACAAAGTCACGCCGCAAAGAACACGCCCCGGGTACACGCCCTACCAGGGCGTGATATGTGGGCGTGTACTCCAGCTACTTCGCCAGAATTAAATTCCAGCCCGAAAAAGTCGCACCGAATGTGTCACGCCCCAGTGTCATGCCCGACCCGGGCGTGACAGGGGTGCGTGACCCGACCCGAAAAAATCTATAAATAGAGCCCAACTCTAAGGGTTCAGGGACACTTTTTGCATTTAGAGGGGAGGTTCTGTCCTTTGTATTATTGAACTTTTTCAAGCATGTCTCTTTATTTTTAGTTCTTAGCTCTAGCTTTATGCTTTCCCTGTATTAGCTCCTAGCTTCTTTCTGTAGTATAATGTTAATGATAGTGTAGTTTACTTTCCATGCACTTGTAATCTCTGGTTTTCAAGCTGTAAGATCCCTGTTTCCATTAAATAAAAAGTGTTGTTTTCTTTTTCGTTTCTGCTCTGTTTTCATTATTCTTCTTCTACTCATCCCCCCTTTTCCACCTCACCATGATTAACTAATCCTCCATGTACTCGATCTTGATGATCCGAGGTTCGAGTGATTAGGTTATGATGCTTTGAATCTTACCTTTTCTTTTTAGGGTTTAGCTTTGAATTACTCTTGATTTATCACGGGTTGGAGGTATATCATCGATATATACTCTCCACCTTTGCTTTCATTCTGGTCTAGCCGAGAGGCCGAAAGTTTGAAATGAGCACTCAAGAGTAAAGGGAGTTGTTCGCACCCGTCGAGAGAGGCAGACGTTCAAATCTCCCGGATTGGAGTAAAATCCAATAGTGGGGTTCACCGCGTAAAGCGAGTTTTAGGGCTCTGATTTAGGCGAGAGTCGGTCGGACCTTCCTAAACTCAGTTAGGCACGACCTTCGAGAGAAGCGTGTCAATATTCATGGAACCTCCACGGTCAAGGACCTTTACCCTAATTAGCTTAGGTTTATTTATCGTATTTTTCTAACCACTCTTGCCGAGGTGATTTCTGATCGAGTGCATTTTCCCCTCATCGTTACTAAGCTTTAATATAATCGCTCTTTTAGCTCTCTTTATCTTTTCATGCAAGTAGCTCTCTTTCATTGCAAGTAGTTCTCTTCCTTTAGTACGTTTAGCTTTCTTCTAAAACCTAATTTTTCCGTCGATAAAATAATAGATTTCGTGTGAGTAAGCTTACTCAACTGTTCCGGGATTTTAATACGACACTTGTGTCCCTTAGCTGCATTTCGATAGGTATACTTGCCTTGTTGAATTGTTAGTTTGGTAATTTTCTCCTTGCAGATATCTAAGAGACAATCAAGTTTTTGGCGCCGTTGCCGGGGAATCAACGCTCGTTGATAAATTGAAAACACGAATATATTAATTTTATCACTTCTCTTTCTCACCCTCCTTCTTAAAATTTTTCTGCCCCAACTGTTCCTCTGCATCCTACTTTCTCTCCCAGGCCTGGACACACAGTTGCCCCTCCAGACACCTATACTCAAGACTGGGAAGAAGATCCTGCAGATATGTTCCTCAAAGCTCCTCTAGAGATCAAAACCTACAAGAAGAAAAGGAAGTATGGTGAAGGCCCCTCTGCTAGCAGGACTGCTCCTACTAAAGCCACTGAACATGCTGAAGTTTGGTCTCCAACTTCCAAGTCCCTGATTTTAGAAACTCTCAGATTAGTTATGGAATTCCATGAGAGCAGGAACATTTATCACAGCTCCTCTGAATTTGAACTTTATGAGAAGTCCATGAGAAAAAGAAGAATCTATGACAGAGAATATGGGAGGAACAACCCTGCAGCCTCTCCTAGGCCTCCCAAGTACTATCCCAAACCCTACTGCTACCAGAGAAGACAACAAGAGAAAATGGACAGACAGAATCAAGGCTGATCTTCAAGGATCTTTGAGAGGGTGGAATGATTGACTGTAGAAATGAAAATTTTGGATATTCTTATTTATATAATTCTAAGTTTTTGCTCTTATTATCCTTTATCATAGTCTATTGCTTGCTTGCACATTTTCTACTTAGCTTCTTTTTATGTCTATAATTCACCTTAGTGTAAAGGGTTCTGACTTCAACAAATAGGGGGAGATTGTTGGGAATCATGTCCACAGTAACCCAGATTTGATGAAGTCACCCTGGAACTAAGATGAATTAGGTTGTATTTGATGCTTTGTTTGAGTTATGTGTTTGCAGGACTCCAATGGGAAGTGTAGACCAATGTCAGTCTACAATGGGTCACCAAACACAGAACCATACAGTGTAATCCCTCATTGTGTGTTCCAAAGTGTTGACTCATGTGTAGTCTCTCTATTGGGATACACTTCATATTCAAGCTATAGGACTGTGTAAAGACTTTGTGCTGATTCCCCTCTAGTAGAAGAAAAATTGCTAACAGAGAATTTCTCTAAGTATTTCTCTCGAGTAGGTCCTTAACTACTCGAGTAGATTGCTTAAGAAATACTCGAGTAAAAAGTTTTGCATACTCGAGTAAGAAAAGTTTTCCTCTCGTGAAGTTAAGTAAAATACTCGAGTAGTTCATTGACATACTCGAGTAGCTTACTTAACTACTCGAGTAGATCATTCTTCCTACTCGAGTTGCCCATAATTCAGTTTCCAAATTTCTCTAAGTAAATCACTCGAGTAGTCCAAGTCACATACTCGAGTAACTTATTTTCTCTCGAGTAGTTCATACTCGAGTAGTTCCAGATTTCTATTTCTCGAAATTTTTTCTAAGTCATTTACTCGAGTAGGTACTTTACATACTCGAGTAAGTCCTTCATATACTCGAGAAGATTTCTCTTATCTCGAGTAGTTAAACCTAACTACTCGAGTAGCTGTTTTTTCTGTGTGCAAAATATTTCTAAGTGTTTGTCTCAAGTAGTTTTTCTAACCACTCGAGTAGTTCAATTCTGCCTACTCGAGTAGTATAACTTGTACTCGAGTAGCTCAACTCCTTCCCGAGAGACTTTTCTGTGTACTCGAGTAGATCTTCTAAAGTACTCGAGTATTTGACTATACATACTCGAGTAGTTTTCTTCTACATACTCGAGTAATCATGATTTATATACCCGAGTAAAGTCTCTTTGGTTACTCGAGTAGCCCTTGACCTACTCAAGTAGTTTATACATACTCGTGTATATGACCTCATTTTCCCTGAAATTTCTTCTAAGTCCAGATTTGACAAAATTTCAAATATCGTGATCTGATTGGTCCACGTGTACGTCATTAAAGCCGATTATGACCGTTATTAGTACTCCTATAAAAGGTCTTGTCCAATCGACAAACCCTAATCAGAAAAACAGATCTTTAAAGAAGAAAATTCTTCTGATTTTTGCAGTCGTCGCTTTCCAAAATTACTTCTATTTCCTCTCTCTCTCTCTCTTCACGGAACGAAAGCCGCTGCCGTCGCTGTTCTTCTCCGACAAGGGTTTCGATCTTCAGAGGAAATAGACAGAAAAAGCTCTCCAGATCGGGATCGTTTTTCTCATAGGCATCATCTGTCCAATCGTGGAAGCAAGAAGTTCAGATCTACTGATTGCCGAGAATCCTTCTTCAACTCTTCTGATAAAGCCGAATGCCAAGAAGAAGATTCCAGTTTCTGTTTTATTTTTCAGATCTGAACCAGACGACTTCACTGTTTGTATTTGTTTAATACTTGTACTTTATTTCTGTAGGAGAAAGTTTCTCCGAGTGCAGGAGTTTTCCACTGCGAGTTTGTAGGAAGATGTTTCTTCCGAGTTGTAGATCTAGTTGGATTGGATTGAGATTGTAGGAACTTTGTTCCGAGGGTAGGATTGATTTTCAATCCGTGATAGTGGAGTAGCCGAGTCTAGTTTATTGCTAGATCGGTGAGTGAAAGTGATGTACCCGAGATAGGGGAACCACTATAAATCTTATCTCGTCTGTGATATTTTAGTAGATAGATCTGTGCTGTGTTCTAAGATTTTTTATTCCGCAAAAGACGCACAACTCACCTATTCACCCCCCTTTAGGTGATTTAGGTTAACAACTGTTATCTTTCAAAGGAGACTGAGTATCTTGCGTGATCGAGTTGTAAGCTCTTTGGAGCTGAGAAATTGGTGAATTCCCTTGTCAAACAAGCTGTTAGAGGGGCAGAGAGGGATAGTGGACGTACCCATCATCTGGGGAACAACTATAAATATATGTATCTTCTGTGTGCATGTCTTGAAAGCCAGAATAATCAAAACACTAAACACAGTTTAATAGGGGTTAGGTCTAGAGAATTTTAAAGAGCTCTAAAACCTATTCACCCCGCCCCCGCTCTAGGTTTTAGCTGACCTTAAAAATAAAGCCTTTCAAGTGGTATCAGAGTGTGGTTGCTCAAGAAACGCTTAACAGTACTAGAAGATCTCCAAGGTTAGCTACAAGTTTGTCCTTATGGTTTCAGGAGTGAACTATAAGGAGTTGGGTGCCATGAAACTTCCAATCTACAATAAGGAAGGATTTGTCATATGGAAGGAAAGGGTTAGGCTGTTCATTAAAGCAGCTGACCCTAGGATCTTTATCACTATCAAGGAGAGACCTTTCATCCCTATGAAAGTATCAGTTCTGAATGCAAATTATCAGACACCTAAGACTTATGCAGAGATGACAAAGGATGAAGTCATCTTTGCCACCATTGACAAAAGGGCTCAGAATATAATTATTAGTGTTATTGATGGTACTACCCTACAGAATTTGATCCACTGCACAACTACAAAGGAGATGTGGAACACACTGGTGATCTACATGGAAGGGACAAAGGAAGTTAAAGATGACATAAAATCCATGCTCAACCAAGACTATGAGGCTTTCTGGCATAGCAAGAATGACAACATAGTAGAGTGCTATGAGTGATTCTTCATGATAGTCAATGAGAAGAGGACCTATGGCAGGGTTTTCAACACTTATGAACTGAAAGACAAGTTTCTCAGGTCTTTAACTAAAAACTAGGATACTAAGATCTGTGCTATCAGAGAGGTGGCAAAGCTTGCTGACACTCCACCAATAACACTGTTTGGGAAGATGTTGTCCTATGAAATGCAGTTGACTTCCTGGAAGGAGGAGGAGAAAATAGCAAGTCTCAGGCCAAAGAAAATTATATTTCCTTCAAAGCTGAAGCCTCAAGGAGGATCAGAAGGAAGACTCTTTCTCCACCAAGGAGGGATGCTGAGTCTGACTCAGATGAATTAGAGTCAAGCACATCAGACTGCCACATGTCTAATGAGGACTTTATTGTCTTGTCCAGATAATTCCAGAAGTTCATGAAGAAGAAGCATTGGAAGAGTAGGCCTACCTCCTCCTCTCACCAAAGGAAGAAATCCTCCAAGGATGATAGGTATGGTTCTAAACCTAGTAAACAGTTTTCTACTAATGTTGTCTATTATTACTGCAGCAAGCCAGGGCTTGTTGTAGCCGACTGTCTAATAAAGAAAAGAGAGGATGGATAGAAGAAGCACCATCACTAGCATAAGGGCAATAAGGGGAAATCCTTGATTGCTAAGAAAAATAAGAGCTGGCCTGACTCTTCCTCATCAGAATCAGAAGAAGAGGAAGATGATGAAGTCTATATTAAGTTAATTGTTGATGTGCTAGAAGAATAAGAAAAGTATAATGCCGCTAGAATTGGAATCAGGGCCCCTCTATCACTGTCAGATAGTGATTCACAGGTGGATGAAGAAGACGAAGGCAGATGCTGCTTTTGGCTAATGGCTATGACTGATGAAGAATCAAGCCAGGATCAGCCTGGTCATTAAAAGGTACATTCTCTATCTAAATCCTCTTACGAGTCAGGTGATGGTTAAAACTCGCAACGCCCCGGGGCTTATTTATTTATTTGATGTGGTATTTATTTGGTTGGACGGGGGCACACAGATTGATTATATATAAAACAATTGAAACCGAGTTTTAATGAAAGGAGGCAAGTGCACCTATCGCGTGTACTATAGGATATTTCGGTAGGGAATATTGATGAACTGTAAATTTACGTATTTTTATGCACATTAATTTAGTCATTTTTGTCGTTTTTACTTATTTTTGTTCAATAAAATGCTCCTATTCTTGTAAATTTTCTTCTAACTTGTTTTATTTGATTTTGCAGGAAAATTCCAAAATCTGCCGAAATTTGGGAAGTACACGCCCGTGACACATTGGTCACGCCCGTGACCGGGCCGTGACTGTGCATTTCCCGTGAAATCGGAAAATTTCTGAAGTAAAGGCTTGACACGCCTGGCGACACGCCCGTGTCACCCGACACGGGGCGTGACCCAAGCCCGTGTCCTCTCCTCTCGACGAATTCATCTCGACGATCGTCGAGTGTCGACACCAACAGTCACGCCCAGTGTCACGCCCGTGACCGAGGGCGTGACTCAATTTCCGCTCGACGATTTCGACTCGACACTTTCCACTCGACATTCGTCGAGTGTCGACACCTACTGACACGCCCAGCGTCACGCCCGTGACCTGGGGCGTGACCTTTCCAGCTGGCCCGACAGGATGCTGCCGAGGACATTTGACGCAACCCGCGCCCGGTTCTACCTCCCCGACACGCCCAGAGTCACGCCCGTGACCTGGGGCGTGACTGCTGCGAACTCAGCCCGAAGTCAACTTTGCTGTCCAATCGCCGGCCGCCTTCATGAATAGTACTGTCACGCCCCCCCTACACGCCCGTGACCGAGGGCGTGTACTTAGAATTTTTTGCCTATAAATTGCCCAGTTCTGTAAGGTCCAAGGGTTCAGATTTTTGGGCCAAGTTAGTGTCTTTTTGTGGGCTTAATCCGTGGATACTAATGCTATGTAAGGAGATTTCTCCCTTCTTATTTCATATTTTGTTTTGCTTTATCTTTTAGCTTTGTAATAGCTTGAAAATTTTAATAAAAATGTTAGATTTTCTCTCTCTATTTAGCATGAAAAATTCATTTGGATGGCTCACCTCTTCCCCTTTTTATCCTTGGTTTTATCTTTGTTCTTCACTTAGTTCTTCATTTATGAAAAGTGTGTGTGTGTATGAGTGTTATTTATTTACTTTACATGCCTTTAATTTTTCTCAAGTTAGGTTTTGTTAGAAATTCATGAAATGATGAATTAGGTTTTTCCTTTTTTTTCATGTCTTCTTTTAATTTCTTCAACATCTTCACTCTTATGAGTGTGTAAAAGAGTTACTAAAGTTTCTTTTGTTTTTTTTTACTTAGCTTTATTTTAGGATGAAAACCTTTTTTCTTCTTTCTCTTTTATTTCAACTTTTTTAGCTCTTTTATGAAATCCTAGGAATGGAAATGTTGAAATTTTTATTTTCCAAAAACTTTGGTTTTTAATTTGTTTTGAAAAACTTTTGTCTTCTAAAATTGTAATTTCTTCTTTTTATTTGTTTTTGGCAAAACCTATGCTTGAAAAAGTAAAAGTTTTAATTTTTAGGTAACTTTGATTTTTCATGTTGTGTGTGTGAGTGTAGGTGTATAATTTTTAATGCTTTGTTCAAATCATGTAGAGTGTGTGAGTGTAGGTGTTAAATTTTAATGCTTTCTTTTAATGCTTTCCTTTTATGCTTTGATTCAAATTATGTAGAGTGTGTGAGTGTAGGTGTTAAATTTTATTGCTTTCTTGAATTTCTTATGGAGTGTGTGTGTTTGTGTGCATTTATTTCCGCCTACTCGTTAAGAGTTAAATGGCGCATCGTTTTCATTTTCAGTCCTACTCGTTCGAGGAGGACTTGTAATTTTTCTTTCTTTATTTTTCCGCCTACTCACTTGAGTTTAAATGGCCGGACTTTATTTCCCGCCTACTCGTTTGAGTAGGATTTGTAATTTTTCTTTCTTTATTTTTCCGCCTACTCACTTGAGTTAAATGGCCGGACTTTATAGCCCTGTAATCGCATTTATTTTCTCCTACTCATTTGAGTAGGACTCGCTTTCATTTCAGTCCTACTCGTTTGAGTAGGACTTGCAATTTCCAGCTTTTATTTACCGCCCCCACTCGTTTGAGTGGGACTCGCAAATTTGAAATATGCAAATTTCTTTTATGTGTAACTTAGTTCCTTTTTAGTTTATAATTTGGAGTGTGCGTGAGTTCTTGTTTTAGATAGTTTTTCAGTTTTCTAAATGTTGTTATTTTTCTTGTGTCCCCTTCTTATAAACGTTTATTGTTTAATTTCGAACTCGCGCCTCACTAAATTATAAGCCGTCCCCATACCGATGTGTGGCTAATCGCTATTAGCCTCGGCATCGAAGAGCATTGGGACATTTAAAATGATTTACAATAATTGAAGCTCTTTATTTTCATTTTAATTTAAGCACTTAGGGTTTACCCCGGGTTTATGACGCGTAGGACCACATATCGATGTGTGGGCCCTATTTCCGTAGTCCATATGCTAGCTAGCCGAGAGGCCGTGCATATGGACCGATCACCCCTGGGTAAATAGAGTTGCGTGCATACCCTCGAGAGAGGACAAGCGTAATTCTACCGGATTGGGTTCCCCACCCAATAGCGGGGTTCTTAGCGTAAAGCGGGCGTTAAGAGGAATCCTTCGTCGGACTAACGTTCGGTCGAATAGTCTTAACGTTTAGGTGAGCGATATCCCTATAGCTAGGCGAGCTCACATTTGTGGAACCTCCACGGCCAAGTTGCCTTATTATTAATTTGAAAACTAAGTCTTTTTATTATTAAAAATTGTTTCAGTCTTAATCCGATTCGATGCCGAGCGTTAACCCTTCATCGAATATTTTCTAAATCGTTTTTTCGCTCCTTTGCTTTTCCTCCTTTTATTAAGTAAAAAAATCCACCTTACTTTCAGTAAAATAATAGTCCTCCCGGAGGAGTAAGAATAGTCAACGCGACCCCGAGAACAATACGACCTCGGTATTCCCCCGAATATCGAGTACTACTTGCGATAGGTGCACTTGCCTACCCGAGCAAGCCCGCGGCGATCGACTCACCGAACCAACCACAGTAAGAGTCTGTTCGCGGGCACATCAAGTTTTTGGCGCCGTTGCCGGGGACTCTGTTTTCGAGTTGCTATTTTGAATTCCGGAGTCTATTAATTTTACTTATTTTCTACAAAAAAAAACTAAAAACTTTATTTTAAAAACAAAAAAAAAGTTTATTTTTGTTTTATTTTTGTTTGGGTGTATGACCCGAGGACAACCCTCAGAGTCTGAAGATTTAGACTTCGACCCTGAGATCGAACGCTCTCTTGCGCGTATCCGATCTCATCGCCGAAATCCTTCTTTAGATCCCGAGGAATCTATCGGAGAACCCACTGTTGTAGTTATGGCCGCGCCTAACCTTCCCCCGGCGGCCGAGCGTACTATGTCTTATTACGCCCGGCCTAACCTGGATGATTCTGGGTCGAGTATTGTTCGCCCTGCGGTGGCCAATAATAATTTTGAAATTAAGTCAAGTGTCATTCAAATGGTCCAAAACGCCGTGCAGTTCGATGGACTGCCGGATGAGGACCCGAATGTCCACTTGTCCAATTTCTTGGAGATATGCGACACCTTCAAGATCAATGGCGTCACTGATGACGCCATTCGTTTGCGCTTATTTCCTTTTTCCCTTAAGTCCAAAGCCAAGGCGTGGTTGAATGCCCTCCCGCGAGGATGTATCACCACGTGGGCTGAGTTGACGGAACGGTTCCTAACGAAGTACTTTCCGCCCGCCAAAACTGCAAAGTTGCGGGCGGACATTTCTTCGTTTGTGCAGAACGATCCTGAGTCTCTATACGAGACTTGGGAACGGTTTAAGGAATTCCTCCGCCGTTGCCCGCACCACGCGCTGCCAACGTGGTTGCAAGTTCAAATTTTTTATAATGGGCTGAATTTTCAGACGCGTCAAATGATTGACGCGGCTGCCGGGGGTACGCTTAACAACAAAACCCCCGAGGCCGCCCAGGCTTTATTCGAAGAGATGGCTATGAACGCCTATCAATGGAACGTCCCGCGGGGACGGCCAAAGCCGGCGGCTGGTCTTTTTGAAGTGGATGCCACTGCTCTCTTGACCCTTCAAGTTGAAAGGTTAACAAAGCAGGTGGCGGAGATGTCTGCTGCCTCCTCCACTCTGCCTTGTTTTATTCCCCCTAATGTCTGCGTAGCTGAAGAGTTCGTGGACTTCATGGGAAATTCGGGTCATCCTCCCTTCAACCCCAACAACAACCCTTATAGTAATAACTATAATCCGGGTTGGAGGAATCACCCCAACTTCTCGTGGAGCAACCCGAATAATGGTCAGCGTCCCCCTATTTCTTATGCGCCCGGATTTCTTCCTCCCCCTCCTCTTCCGAAACCCTCCCCGATGGAGGAAAATTTTTCGAAGTATATTGCGTCCAACGAGTCAAATATCCGGAACATCACCGGATCGCTAAAAACACTCGAACAACAGGTTGGACAGCTGGCGAGGATGATGTCCGAGCGCGCGCTCGGGGCACTGCCGGGAAACACGGAGCCCAATCCGCGGGAGAACGCCAACGCTATAACCCTCCGTAGCGGAAAGGAGGTGGTCGATCCAAAACGGACCGACCCTCAGGTACATATTTCACCTCCGACCCCTCTTCCCCTTTCTTCGCTTACGCCGCCTTTACCTATTATAAAAGAAAAAAATATTTTAAACAAGGCTCTTCCGTATCCGCATAAGTTAGAAAACGAGCGTAAGGACGCGCAATATGAAAAATTTATTTTATTACTAAAACAAATTCACATTAATGTTCCTTTTTGCGAGGCTATCTCGCAAATGCCCAAATATGCGAAATTTTTAAAAGAACTACTTTCTAATAAACGCAAATTAGAGGATATTTCGCATATATCTCTCAACGCTGTCTGCTCGGCGGCCCTTACTAATAAATTGCCCGCAAAACAAAACGACCCGGGACGGTTTTCCATCCCGTGCCTTTTTGGCGATATATTAGTAAAGTACGCCTTAGCTGATTTAGGGGCTAGCATTAATCTGATGCCGTTCTCGCTGTTTTTGCGTTTAGGTTTGGGTACTCCTAGTCCTACGAATATGGGCATCCAATTAGCGGATCGCTCGGTTAAGTTCCCTATCGGGGTAGTGGAGGACGTCCTTGTCCGAGTCGACAAGTTTACCTTCCCGGTAGACTTCGTCATCTTAGATATCGAGGAGGACGCCGAGGTACCAATAATACTCGGTCGCCCTTTTCTCGCCACCTCCCGCGCACTAATAGATGTTAGTAATGGTAGCCTTCTCCTCCGAGTAGGCGATGACCAAGTTACTTTCTCTATTAATCCCTCGATGGACAATTTGTCATCGAGCGACGATTTCTGCTATTCTTTAGATACCTTTTTCGGAGATCGTTCTTCTCCCATTTTCGAGTCCGTATTTTTAAATGACGATATTTATGCGCTCGAAAACTTTAACTGCGATGAGGATACGTCTATAGACTTGCCTTTCGAACCAATTGGTAAGAAAGACATAGGAATTAAAACCTCCCTAGAAGAACCGCCCATCCTAGACCTCAAACCCTTACCCGCCTCGCTCAAGTACGCTTTTTTGGGAAAAGGTGATACGCTCCCCGTTATCATTTCTTCGGACTTGAGTGATTCGGAGACTTCCGATCTATTGGAAGTTTTATTTAAACATCGCCACGCAATTGCGTGGCAAATCTCTGACCTAAAGGGGATTAGCCCCTCCTTTTGCACCCATAAGATTTTCCTTAACGATAATTGCCGCAAAACGATTCAGCCGCAGCGTCGTCTTAACCCAAACATGAAAGACGTCGTTAAAGCCGAAATCATTAAGTTATTAGATGCGGGAATTATCTACCCTATTTCGGACAGTGCATGGGTCAGTCCCGTGCATGTCGTACCCAAGAAGGGCGGTCTTACCGTAGTGGCGAATGAGCATAACGAGCTTGTCCCAACTCGTACTGTTACGGGTTGGCGAGTGTGCATCGATTATAGAAAACTTAATGACGCCACCCGCAAGGACCATTTCCCTCTGCCATTTCTAGACCAGATTTTAGAGCGTTTATCCGGTCATCCGTATTATTGTTTTCTTGATGGTTTATCGGGGTTTTTCCAAATCCCCATTTCCCCCGATGATCAAGAGAAAACAACTTTTACTTGCCCGTTTGGCACCTTCGCATATCGAAGAATGCCATTTGGACTCTGCAACGCGCCAGCTACATTCCAAAGATGTATGCTAGCGATCTTTGGCGAGCTAGTAGAAGACATTATGGAAGTCTTTATGGATGACTTTTCTGTTTTCGGACGCTCTTTTCCCGATTGCCTTCAAAATTTAGATCGTGTCCTTCAACGGTGCGAGGACACAAGCCTTGTTTTAAATTGGGAAAAATGCAACTTTATGGTTCGAGGAGGTTTGGTCCTCGGCCATATGATTTCGTCTAAGGGGATAGAGGTGGATAAGGCCAAGATAGAAATTATAGAAAAACTTCCGCATCCAACAAACGTAAAATCTATTAGGAGTTTCTTAGGCCATGCGGGCTTTTATCGACGCTTCATTCAAGACTTTTCAAAAATAACAAAGCCGCTAACCCACCTCTTGGAAAAGGAATCACGTTTCATCTTTAGTAGCGAATGCGAGTCCGCCTTTAATTTAATAAAACAAAAGCTTATCTCTTCACCAATTTTAGTGGCCCCTAATTGGTCCCTTCCGTTCGAAATAATGTGCGACGCTAGTGATATTGCCTTAGGTGCCGTTCTTGGCCAACGCGTAGAAAAACATTTTCATCCTATTTATTACGCTAGCAAGACGCTCACTTCCGCACAAGTAAATTGCACGACAACGGAAAAGGAACTCTTAGCCGTCGTTTTCGCTTTCGATAAGTTTCGCTCGTATATAACGCTATCTAAAGTTATCGTTTTTACCGATCACTCCGCGCTTAAATATTTATTAGCTAAAAATGATGCGAAGCCCCGCCTTCTTCGATGGATTCTCCTCCTACAAGAGTTTGATTTGGAGATCCGAGATAAGCGGGGAGCGGAAAATCTAGCGGCGGACCACCTCTCCCGTTTAGAAAATCCGGGTGCGGAAGCGCTCGTCGAATCTGAAATAAATGACAGATTCCCCGAGGAACGCCTTCTTGCCATTAATAAATCTTCGTCATTTTCGCCTTGGTTCGCAGATTTTGCAAATTTCTTAGTGGCGCGGGTCCTTCCAAAAGAGTTTTCCAGTCATCAAAAGAAGAAATTCTTTTCTGACTTGAAAAATTTCTTTTGGGAGGACCCATTTCTTTTTCGTATCTGCGCGGACCAAGCGGTTCGAAGATGCGTTGCGGGCGTGGAGTGCTTGCAAATTCATAAACACTGCCACGAGGGTCCAGCCGGGGGCATTATCATGCCAACCGGACCGCTCGGAAGGCGCTCGAGGCGGGCTACTTTTGGCCCACTCTCTTCAAAGACGCGCATAATTTTGTGCGCGCATGCGATAGCTGTCAGCGGTCGGGTAACATCTCTCGTCGCGACGAGATGCCCCAAAACATGTTTTTAGAGTGCGAAGTCTTCGATTTGTGGGGCATAGATTTTGTTGGCCCCCTACCTCCGTCTTTCAAAAATATGTATATTTTAGTGGCGGTCGACTACGTATCAAGGTGGGCGGAAGCGCAAGCTCTCCCCACCAACGATGCGCGAGTCGTCGTTACATTTCTTAAAAAAATATTTTCTCGCTTCGGCAAGCCTCGCGCAATTGTTAGTGATAGGGGAACGCATTTCTGTAACGCTCTTATGGCTAAGACGTTAGCTAAATACGGAGTCACGCACAAGCTTGCCACCCCCTACCACCCGCAAACAAGTGGCCAAGTCGAGGTAGTAAATCGAGAGATTAAGCGAATTTTAGAAAAAACCGTTTCGCTAAATAGGAAAGATTGGTCCGTTAAACTCGACGATGCGTTGTGGGCGTATCGGACGGCATACAAAACCGCTATTGGATGTACGCCGTTCTCGGTTAGTCTACGGCAAAGCGTGCCATTTACCCGTAGAATTAGAGCATCGCGCACTTTGGGCTTTAAAACTCTTAAACCTCGACTCCAACTTAGCCGCTCATAATAGAAAACTGCAACTAAACGAGCTCGATGAATGGCGTGCGAACGCTTACGAGAGCAATAAATTCTATAAGGAGCGCTCTAAGTTATATCACGATCGAAAAATCAAGTCCCAAAAATTATTTTCTCCGGGCGATCTTGTCCTTCTTTACAATTCACGTCTTAGGCTTTTTCCAGGTAAATTAAAATCTAGATGGTCCGGTCCCTTCCTAGTTGAAGAAGTTTTTCCATATGGAACCGTACTCGTCTCCCACCCGGACAAAGGTTCTTTTAAAGTAAACGGTCATCGGTTAAAGTCTTACATCGCGGGCGACCCAGTGATCGGTTTTAGCGAAACCATAACTTTCCTCCACATTATAAACCCGCCAAAATAGTCAAGCTACACGACTATAAACAAAGCGCTCCTGGGAGGCACCCCTCGCTTATCTTTTTCGCCCTTTCCTCATTATCTTTGCTGCTTTTTCTAATAAACGCAGGGTTTCTGATCGGCCTTCCCCACCGCGTTTCAGGGAAGCTTCTACCCCCTTCCCTTTCTTTTCTTTGTACATATTGTCTTTCCTTTCTGTTCCGCATACTTACGATACAACATTGGGGACAATGTTGGACTTAAGTATGGGGGTATTTTCGTGCTTTACTTTCTGCACTTCAATTTTTCTGCTTCTCAAAAACGAAAAATACAAAAAAATACATATAACAACAAAACAAAAACAAAAAAATTAAAAAACATCTTAAAATGAAACAAAAAAAATTTTAAATGAAAAAACAAAAAAAAATTTTAAATGAAAAAACAAAAATCCAAAAAATTTTTTTTTTGTTTTGTTCTCTTTCTCTTTTCCAAAAACTCAAAAAAACAAAACAAAAAATTTTTTTATTTAGTTTCACTTTGTATATATTTTTTTGTTTTTTTTCTCTCTCCCCCTTCCTCATTCTTGTACAAACCTTTTTCTTTTTCTCCCTTATTTTTGTACATATTATGAAAATTCTCTTAAAAAATACAAAAAAAAAGATAATAGTTCAAAAAACAAAATTTTCAAAAAAATTGCGAAAAACAAAAAATACAAAAAAAAAGATAATAAATGAAAAACACAAAAAAAATGATAATAAAAACTATAAAAATCAAACAAAAAAAATGTTTTGCAACAAATAAATTAAATATTCCATACTTAACTTTTCTGCTATCCAAAAATTCTGTTCTGAGTTTATTTATATGTGAATACTATTAATTCTCTGTTTGCTACCCGTTTGTTAATTATTGATTGAAACATTTAAATAGCTGGGGTTAAGTTTTAAAGAATTCTTTATGCTTTGTTAAAACTAGCGAACTCGTTTTAGGCACTACTTCTAATTTTTCATTAATAGGAGCACGTATATTATGTTAGGAAATAACGACTATAGAATTCAATTATACTTACTTTTAGCTTTCTGAAAAAAATTGGGACGTACAAATTATTAAGGTTGCTCTCAAAAATTTTTAGGATTACAATCTAGTTTTCCTTTCTCCCCTTACTTTTCATGACCTACTTGGCATGAAAAATTTTATCCTTAAAAGATCTTATGTCAATGGGAACAAGATTTCGTTCCGTAAACATAGGCACCCAATAATTTTAAAAGATTATATAGGGAGTAAGAGGATAAAATTCATTACTCCTACAAATATACATTGGGTTAATTTTTCTTATGAAGTTGAAAAACAAAAATCATATTAGGAAAATAAGATTTCGTTTTCCTAATAATCCAAAAGAAAAAAATATGGAGGTTCGAGAAAAAATTACCTCACCTCAAATATCAAAACCCTCTTCATAAACCACACTACCCCCTTAGCCAATTACACGATTCTAGAATTAATTCAAAAATCTTTTTGAGAGCATAATTAGTAAATTGTATTATTTCCGGTAGCACTCGTATAAGCTAGAGTTCTTATAATTCCAAACTATTTTCGTTAATCTAACCATTACAAATGTTGCCTTCTATTTGATTACATCAAGAAGTCTTTTGGCCAAAACTTTTGCGCTATTTAAATCATCTACATAATTTTAGGACTTAACTCTTACACCCCGTATATTTATTTCGATCTCTCTTATAATTGATTAAGCGATAGCCAAAACTTAGAGTTTTTTTTATTCCTTATAGATTCACCTCAAACTTTTGCTCTGGAATAGGAAAAGCCTAAGTATGGGGGTATTTGATGAACTGTAAATTTACGTATTTTTATGCACATTAATTTAGTCATTTTTGTAGTTTTTACTTATTTTTGTTCAATAAAATGCTCCTATTCTTGTAAATTTTCTTCTAACTTGTTTTATTTGATTTTGCAGGAAAATTCCAAAATCTGCCGAAATTTGGGAAGTACACGCCCGTGACACATTGGTCACGCCCGTGACCGGGCCGTGACTGTGCATTTCCCGTGAAATCGGAAAATTTCTGAAGTAAAGGCTTGACACGCCTGGCGACACGCCCGTGTCACCCGACACGGGGCGTGACCCAAGCCCGTGTCCTCTCCTCTCGACGAATTCATCTCGACGATCGTCGAGTGTCGACACCAACAGTCACGCCCAGTGTCACGCCCGTGACCGAGGGCGTGACTCAATTTCCGCTCGACGATTTCGACTCGACACTTTCCACTCGACATTCGTCGAGTGTCGACACCTACTGACACGTCCAGCGTCACGCCCGTGACCTGGGGCGTGACCTTTCCAGCTGGCCCGACAGGATGCTACCGAGGACATTTGACGCAACCCGCGCCCAGTTCTACCTCCCCGACACGCCCAGAGTCACGCCCGTGACCTGGGGCGTGACTGCTGCGAACTCAGCCCGAAGTCAACTTTGCTGTCCAATCGCCGGCCGCCTTCATGAATAGTACTGTCACGCCCCCCCTACACGCCCGTGACCGAGGGCGTGTACTTAGAATTTTTTGCCTATAAATTGCCCAGTTCCAAGGGTTCAGATTTTTGGGCCAAGTTAGTGTCTTTTTGTGGGCTTAATCCGTGGATACTAGTGCTATGTAAGGAGATTTCTCCCTTCTTATTTCATGTTTTGTTTTGCTTTATCTTTTAGCTTTGTAATAGCTTGAAAATTTTAATAAAAATGTTAGATTTTCTCTCTATTTAGCATGAAAAATTCATTTGGATGGCTCACCTCTTCCCCTTTTTATCCTTGGTTTTATCTTTGTTCTTCACTTAGTTCTTCATTTATGAAAAGTGTGTGTGTGTATGAGTGTTATTTATTTACTTTACATGCCTTTAATTTTTCTCAAGTTAGGTTTTGTTAGAAATTCATGAAATGATGAATTAGGTTTTTCCTTTTTTTTCATGTCTTCTTTTAATTTCTTCAACATCTTCACTCTTATGAGTGTGTAAAAGAGTTACTAAAGTTTCTTTTGTTTTTTTTACTTAGCTTTATTTTAGGATGAAAACCTTTTTTCTTCTTTCTCTTTTATTTCAACTTTTTTAGCTCTTTTATGAAATCCTAGGAATGGAAATGTTGAAATTTTTATTTTCCAAAAACTTTGGTTTTTAATTTGTTTTGAAAAACTTTTGTCTTCTAAAATTGTAATTTCTTCTTTTTATTTGTTTTTGGCAAAACCTATGCTTGAAAAAGTAAAAGTTTTAATTATTAGGTAACTTTGATTTTTCATGTTGTGTGTGTGAGTGTAGGTGTATAATTTTTAATGCTTTGTTCAAATCATATAGAGTGTGTGAGTGTAGGTGTTAAATTTTAATGCTTTCTTTTAATGCTTTCCTTTTATGCTTTGATTCAAATTATGTAGAGTGTGTGAGTGTAGGTGTTAAATTTTATTGCTTTCTTGAATTTCTTATGGAGTGTGTGTGTTTGTGTGCATTTATTTTCGCCTACTCGTTAAGAGTTAAATGGCGCATCGTTTTCATTTTCAGTCCTACTCGTTCGAGGAGGACTTGTAATTTTTCTTTCTTTATTTTTCCGCCTACTCACTTGAGTTTAAATGGCCGGACTTTATTTCCCGCCTACTCGTTTGAGTAGGATTTGTAATCTTTCTTTCTTTATTTTTCCGCCTACTCACTTGAGTTAAATGGCCGGACTTTATAGCCCTGTAATCGCATTTATTTTCTCCTACTCATTTGAGTAGGACTCGCTTTCATTTCAGTCCTACTCGTTTGAGTAGGACTTGCAATTTCCAGCTTTTATTTACCGCCCCCACTCGTTTGAGTGGGACTCGCAAATTTGAAATATGCAAATTTCTTTTATGTGTAACTTAGTTCCTTTTTAGTTTATAATTTGGAGTGTGCGTGAGTTCTTGTTTTAGCTAGTTTTTCAGTTTTCTAAATGTTGTTATTTTTCTTGTGTCCCCTTCTTATAAACGTTTAGTGTTTAATTTCGAACTCGCGCCTCACTAAATTATAAGCCGTCCCCATACCGATGTGTGGCTAATCGCTATTAGCCTCGGCATCGAAGAGCATTGGTACATTTAAAATGATTTACAATAATTGAAGCTCTTTATTTTCATTTTAATTTAAGCACTTAGGGTTTACCCCGGGTTTACGACGCGTAGGACCACATATCGATGTGTGGGCCCTATTTCCATAGTCCATATGCTAGCTAGCCGAGAGGCCGTGCATATGGACCGATCACCCCTGGGTAAATAGAGTTGCGTGCATACCCTCGAGAGAGGACAAGCGTAATTCTACCGGATTGGGTTCCCCACCCAATAGCGGGGTTCTTAGCGTAAAGCGGGCGTTAAGAGGAATCCTTCGTCGGACTAACGTTCGGTCGAATAGACTTAACGTTTAGGTGAGCGATATCCCTATAGCTAGGTGAGCTCACATTTGTGGAACCTCCACGGCCAAGTTGCCTTATTATTAATTTGAAAACTAAGTCTTTTTATTATTAAAAATTGTTTCAGTCCTAATCCGATTCGATGCCGAGCGTTAACCCTTCATCGAATATTTTCTAAATCGTTTTTTCGCTCCTTTGCTTTTCCTCCTTTTATTAAGTAAAAAAATCCACCTTACTTTCAGTAAAATAATAGTCCTCCCGGAGGAGTAAGAATAGTCAACGCGACCCCGAGAATAATACGACCTCGGTATTCCCACGAATATCGAGTACTACTTGTGATAGGTGCACTTGCCTACCCGAGCAAGCCCACGGCGATCGACTCACCGAACCAACCACAGTAAGAGTCTGTTCGCGGGCACATCAAATATCGAGGTCGTATTATTCTCAGGGAAGAGTTGATTATTTATATTCTTTCTTAGAGGGACTATTATTTTATCGAAGATAACTTGTCGGGTTATTATTTAAAAGCGCGGTTACATATAAAAGTAGAAAATAAACATTAAAAAGCTGATTAAGAAACAGTGCATCGGTTTCGAATCAAATTTGAACTAAACTAACTTTTAAAAAATAGAGATCCTAAATTTCAAATTAAATAATGCAGCGACTTGGCTGTGGATGTTCCATAAAAATGAGCTCACCTATCTCGAGTACTATCGCTCACCTGAACATTAACACTATTCGACCAGGATCTAGTCCGATAAAAGATTCTTCTTAATGCTCGCATTATGCTAATAACCCAACTATTAGGTGGGGAATCCAATCCAGTAAAATTCCACGCCTCCTCTCTCGATGGTTAGTGCGGAACTCCCTTTACCCAAGGGTGATCGGTCCATACGCACGTCCTCTCAGCTATCTAGCGTATGGACAACAGAAGTAGAGACCACATATCGATTTGTGGTTCTACACATCCTATACCCGAGGAAAATCTTAAGTAATTTAATTAAAGAGAAAACGAGGATCTTTAATTATTTAAAGCGATTTTATTTGTCCAAATGCTCTTCGATACTGAGGGCTATGTGCGATTTTCCACTCATCAGAATGGGGATGACTTACGTAAAGAATATACATAATTGAAAATACAAGTTCTACTCAAACGAGTAGGCGAGAAATGAAAGCGATAAAAAAATAGTAAAGAAAGCAGTAAAAATTGCAAGTCCTACTCAAACGAGTATGCGGGAAATGAAAGCGATAAAATTACGAGTCCTACTCAAACGAGTAGGTGAAAAATGAAAGCTGAAAATTGTGAGTCCTACTCAAACGAGTACATGGGAAATTAAAACTATAAATTGTGAGTGCGACTCAAACGAGTAGGCGGGAAATGACAAGTCCTACTGAAACGAGTAGGCGGGAAATTAAAGCTGAAAATGCTATCTCATACACACACGCACTCTACTTGAAATAAGAAATGGCAATAAAAACCTAACTCATACACTCATGCACACAAACGAAAACAAGAAAAATGAAGTGACTGAAAAATTAAAATGATTACATATTTACCGTTAGGATATGCTAAAAATGCATAAAAAGAAGAAATAAAAATTAAAGGAGTAAAAGTTTTTGGAAATAAAGGCAAAAAATCAACGTGTTACAAAAATTAAAATAATGACTTTTCCATTCTTATAACTTTATAAAAGTGCTTAAAAAGTGGAAATAAAAATAAGAAGAGGTGCAGTTAACGAGTTATTTCATCTAATAGATCACCAAGCTGGTCAAATCATTGGAGAGCTAGGCGATGGAGTTTGGACCAGAAGAGGTGCAGTTAACGAGTTATTTCATCTTAGTTTTCTGTCTCAGGTCTAACCAAAGAAGTTTGAAGAAGCAAACAAGGATGCCTTTTGGATCATGGCAATGTAAGAAGAGCTCAACCAGTTTGAAAGATGCAAAGTATGGGAGTTGGTGACCAAGCCCAAGGGACAGAATGTGATCGACAACAAGTGGGATTTCAGAAACAAGCTGGACGAGAATGACGTAATAATAAAGAACAACGCCCCGCTTGTAGCTCATGGATATAAACAATAAGCAGGGATCGACTTCGACCAGACCTCTGCTCCAGTGTATAGGCTGGAGGCGATCAGGTTGTTACTTGTATATACTGTTGTTGGGTCCATTGATCCCACTGTCCCAAATTTGTAAGAAGTCAAAAAATTCAATGACATACACAGTTGTATTTGATGTGTGTTTAAGTTTATGCATGCAGGATAGTCCTTGTCTCATTGATTAGACAGGTGGACACAAAGAAGGATGCTGGAAAGGAGGGAAATTGCCTAAGTCCATAGACATTGAGTGAAGTCAATTCACTCGATGCCATAGAACAAAAGGAGCTGAATACAGTAGGATCTATCAAAGCCTCAACAATGGAAGACAAAAGAGTGGCTAAGTCCATAGTCATTGAATGATGTCAACACACTTAACAACAAGTGGCAAATTCATCGAGTAAAGCTGCCTCATTCAAAGCCTCGAAGTTTTTGGCAAAGAAAAATAAGATAAGTGCAGAATCATTGAGTGAAGCCAACTCACTCAACGCCTTGCTGGTTCACTTAACGCTAGATAACAGACACCGTTAAGACAAGCTCAATCTATAAAAGCTAGAGAGATTCTGTTAAAGGAAAATTTTCTAAGTCTAAAAGCATTGAGTGAAGCCAGCTCACTCAACGCCATGATGATTTTTTCAAAGCCCAAGAAGAAAAACAGAAAAACCGGTGCAAGTACAAAAGCGTTGAGTGAAGCCAGGTCAATCAACGCCAAAGGACGGAAAGTGCTGAGACAAGCCTAGACACTCAAAGTCTAAGAAGAAATAAGAACTTGACTAAGTCAAAAAGCATTGAGTGAAGCCAGTTCACTCAATACCCAGTCAAATGTTGAGGCGGAAGAAAGATATCGTTTAGTGAAGTCAACACACTCAACGCCTTAATGCAGTGCAAAATAGTACAAAGTACAGAAGCGTTGAGTGAAGCCAGTTCACTAAATGCCTCAGCATTTGGCAGAGTTTAGAAGGAGCTAAGGCAAATGGCATTGAGTGAAGGCCAACCACTCAATGCCATGGATGCAGAAAGAGCTGAAGAGTAAGTTAAGTCCAGAATTGTTGAGTGAAACCAGTTCACTCAACACACTTAATGCCTGGGGTGATTCTATGAATTTGGCTAAGTCCAGAATAGGTGATGTCAGCAAAAGTCAACAAAGTCAAAGCAATTCAAATTCATTGCGGGAAAGCTGTAGTATGCCTTTAATGGCGCCGGCAAACAACTATTGTCGTTTTTTGTAAATGGAAGGTGGTAACTCGTCCTTTATAGGATGGGCCCACGGTACAAAGAGTCATTGATCAGCTGACTATAAAAGGAGAAGATTGGCTGAAAGGAAAGTAGCTTTTCAGGTTTTCTGATTACGCATAGCGGCAGAACTTGGTCTTCTTCCTCACCATTAAGATCGAGCCTGAAGCACAAGTTCTGATCATTTGACCTAAAAGCAAAAAAACAAATAGCTGTTGCGATTCTCATCAGCGATATCAAGTTCAGAATTGATTTCTGATTGGGAAGAGAAGCAGAGCCTTCAGTGTCTACAAGTCAGGGTAGTTGTTTGAACAAGATACAAAACCTTCAGATCCATTGTCTTCAATAGTAGATCAGAATCTTAATTCTGAGTTAATTCTAGCACAAGCCATCCAGTACTGAAGATCTTTTCAACCTGCTATTGTGAAGAAGATAGGGCTGAAATTTGCTTAGCCCAGGAAGACAAAAATAGAGAAAACTCTATGGTGTCTAATTATTTCACAACGTTTCTATTTTCTGTAGGATCCAGTCTTGTATCTGAGTGTAGGATTCTATGTAAAATATGAGTTGTAATCCTGTGTTATAAAGGCTGACGTAGGTTCATTTGTTGATTTTAGTGTATGATCCACTTTGGATCTGAGTGTAGGGTTATCCTTCCAGCCTGAGGTGTAGGGATTTTGAACCTGAGGTAGGTGATTGCTGAATCACTAAGTTGTAGGGCCTTGGTCATGAGTTGTAGGTATTGAAGGAGACTGAGTAGTCTTGCGGGATCGAGTTGTAAGCTCTTTGGAGCTGAGAAATTGGTGAATTCCCTTGTCAAACAAGCCATTAGAGGGGTAGAGAGGGATAGTGGATGTACCCATCATATGGGGAACAACTATAAATATATGTATCTTATGTGTGCATGTCTTGAAAGCTAGAATAATCAAAGCACTAAGCACAATTTAATAGGGGATAGTTCTAGAGAATTTTAAAGAGGTCTAAAACCTATTCACTGCCCCCCTAGGTTTTAGCTGACCTTGAAAATAAAGCCTTTCAAGTGGTATCAGAGTGTGGTTGCTCAAGAAACGCTTAACAGTCCTAGCAGATCTCCAAGGTTAGCTACAAGTCTGTCCTTATGGTTTCAGGAGTGAACAATAAGGAGTTGGGTGCCATGAAACTTCCAATCTATAATAAGGAATGATTTGGCATATGGAAGGAAATGGTTAGGTTGTTCATTAAAGCAGCTGACCCTAGGATCTTTATCACTATCAAGGTGAGACCTTTCATCCCTATGAAAGTATCAGTTCTGAATGCAAATGATCATACACCTAAGACTTATGCAGAGATGACAAAGGATGAAGTCATCTTTGCCACCATTGACAAAAGGGCTCAGAATATAATTGTTAGTGTTATTGATGATTCTACCCTACAGAATCTGATCCACTACACAACTACAAAGGAGATATGGAACACACTGGTGATCTACATGGAAGGGACAAAGGAAGTTAAATATGACAGAAAGTCCATGCTCAACAAAGACTATGAGGCTTTCTGGCATAGCAAGACTGACAACATAGTAGAGTGCTATGAGTGATTCTTCATGATAGTCAATGAGAAGAGGACCTATGGCAGGGTTTTCAGCACTTATGAACTGAAAGACACGTTTCTCAGGTCTTTAACTAAAAACTGGGATACTAAGATATGTGCTATTAGAGAGGTGGCAAAGCTTGCTGACACTCCACCAATAACACTGTTTGGGAAGTTGCTATCCTATGAAATGCAGCTGACTTCCTGGAAGGAGGAGGAGAAAATAGCAGGTCTCGGGCCAAAGGAAATTATGTTTCCTTCAAAGCTGAAGCCTCAAGGAGGATCAGAAGGAAGACTCTTTCTACACCAAGGAGGGATGTTGAGTCTAACTCAGATGAATTAGAGTTAAGCACATCAGACTGCCACATGTCTAATGAGGACTTTATTGTCTTGTCCAGATAATTCCAGAAGTTCATGAAGAAGAATCATTGGAAGAGTAGGCCTACCTCCTCCTCTCACCACAGGAAGAAATCCTCCAAGGAGGATAGGTATGGTTCTAAACCTGGTAAACAGATTTCTACTAATGTTATCTGTTATTACTGCAGCAAGCCAGGGATTGTTGTAGCCGACTGTATAATAAAGAGAAGAGAGGATGGATAGAAGAATCACCATCACTAGAATAAGGGCAATAAGGGGAAATCCTTCATTGCTAAGAAAAACAAGAGCTGGCCTGACTCTTCCTCATTAGAATCAGAAGTAGAGGAAGATGATGAAGCCTATATTAGGTTAATTGCTGATGTGCTAGAAGAATAAGAAAAGTATCATGCTGCTAGAATTGGAATCAGGCCCCTCTATCTCTGTCAGATAGTGATTCACAGGTGGATGAAGAAGACGAAGACAACTGCTGCTTTGGGCTAATGTCTATGACTGATGAAGAATCAAGCCAGGATCAGCCTGGTCATTAAAAGGTACATTCTCTATATAAATCCTCTTACGAGTCAGGTGATGGTTAAAACTCGCGATGCCTCGGGGCTTTTTCATTTATTTGATGTGGTATTTATTTGGTTCGACGGGGGCGCACAGATTGATTATATATAAAACAATTGAAACCGAGTTTTAATGAAAGGAGGCAAGTGCACCAATCGCGTGTAGTATAGGATATTTCAGTGGGGAATATCGAGGTCGTATTGTTCTCGGGGGCGAGTTGATTATTTCTACTCTTCCTTAGAGAGACTATTATTTTACCGAAGATAACTTGTCGGGTTATTGTTTAAAAGCACAGTTACATATAAAAGTAGAAAATAAACATTAAAAAGCCGATTAAGAAACAGCGCATCGGTTTCGAATCGAATTTGAACTAAACTAACCTTTAAAAAATAGAGATCCTAAATTTCAAATTAATTAAGGCAGCGACTTTGCCGTGGATGTTCCATAAAAATAAGCTCACCTATCTCTAGGACTATCGCTCACCTGAACATTAACACTATTCGACCAGGCTCTAGTCTGACAAAAGATTCTTCTTAATGCCCGCATTACGCTAAGAACCCCGCTATTGGGTGGGGAACCCAATCTGGTAAAATTCCACGCCTCCTCTCTCGATGGTTAGTGCGGAACTCCCTTTACCCAAGGGTGATCGGTCCATACACACGTCCTTTCAGCTATCTAGTGTATGGACAACGGAAGTAGAGACCACATATCGATTTGTGGTTCTACACGTACTATACCCGGGGCAAACCTTAAGTAATTTAATTAAAGAGAAAACGAGGATCTTTAATTATTTAAAGCGATTTTATCTGTCCAAATGCTCTTCGATACTGAGGGCTATGTGCGATTTTCCACTCATGAGAATGGGGATGACTTACGTAAAGAATATGCATAATTGAACATACAAGTCCTACTCAAACGAGTAGGCGAGAAATGAAAGTGATAAAAAACTGTAAAGAAATCAGTAAAAATTGCAAGTCCTACTCAAACGAGTATGCGGGAAATGAAAGCGATAAAATTGCGAGTCCTACTCAAACGAGTAGGCGAGAAATGAAAGCTAAAAATTGTGATTCCTACTCAAACGAGTACGTGGGAAATTAAAACTATAAATTGTGATTGCGACTCAAAAGAGTTGGCGGGAAATGACAAGTCCTACTGAAAGGAGTATGCAGGAAATTAAAGCTGAAAATGCTATCTTATACACACACACGCACTCTACTTGAAATAACAAATGGCAATAAAAACCTAACTCATACACTCACGCACACAAATGAAAATAAGAAAAATAAAGTGACTGAAAAATTAAAATGATTACATATTTACCGTTAGGATATGCTAAAAATGCATAAATAGAAGAAATAAAAATTAAAGGAGTAAAATTTTTTGGAAATAAAAGCAAAAAATCAACGTGTTACAAAAATAAAAATAATGACTTTTCCATTCTTATAACTTTATAAAAGTGCTTAAAAAGTGGAAATAAAAATAAACTGAAGTAAAAGTTTTACGAACTAAAAACAAAACTAATAAACAAAAAGATAAAAGCCACTTTTAAAACACCTTTATAAATTCATAAGAATGAAATCAAAAGCACAAAAAAATACTAAGTCTAAACAAAGTTAGCTAACAAAATAACTAAAACATAAAAGCATAAATCTATTCTCATACACACACACACCCATTTTAAAAAAAGAAAAAAAAAGATAAAATAAGATTGCTTAAGGTGGGGCACTCAAATGAAATCCATAACAATATAAGGAGAAGAAAAACACATATTTTATTAAGATGAAAATGAGTTACAAAAAAGCGAAAACAAAAATTAAAGAGAGGGCGGGGGGGGGGGGGTGGGGAGGGTGGGAATTCTCCTTACATTGCATGAAAATCACCTAAGTAGCCCCTGCCCTAAGCAAAATGGTTCAAAAAAAGGGAACCCTTGGACCTTACAGCAAACTCCTATTTATAGACAAAAGTTTTCAGATTAAACGCCCCAGTCATGGACGTGTAGGGGGCATGTCGATACTGGCGCTGAGGTGAAGCCGAGTATTTATTGGCGGTTGACTACGAGGAATTCCACGTGGAGGTCATGGGTGTGACCCTGATGTTACCGTCGTGTAGCATGGGCGTGACTGGCACAACGTGCTGGAGGCGTCGCGTCGTTTGCTCGCTGGATACGTCTTGTCTGGAAATTTGAGGCAATCACGGGCGTGTTCCTGAATCGACATGGGCGTGTCCGGAAGGTTTATCTAGAGAAGGCGTTGAGTCCTTGCCTCACTGGCGACGTCTTGTCTGGAACAGCTGGGGTGGTCACGAGCGTGTAGCATATCAATACGGGCATGACTGGCAGTTCGACAAACTTCGAACGCCGAGCTAGATGCATTGATCATCGAGTAAGGATTTACACGGTCATGTCAAATCTGGACACGGTCATGTTCTGGGAGTTGAGTGTTGACTTGCAGGAGGAGTTATGTGTCGAGACGGTATTGAGTGTCGAGTGGCGTGATACAGTCGTGTCGGAATGGATACGGCGTGTAATGTTGGGACACAGGTGTGACCTCATTTTTCCATTACAGACGGCATTTTTCTGCTGGAATCAAAGTGACACGCACAGGTCACGAGCATGACATGGAGGTCACAGGCGTGTACTTTGATTTTCTGACATTTTTCTGTAAAATTTCAGAAAACAAAAATATGGCTAAGTTAGAAAAAAATATACAACAAAAAAACATTTTATTGAACAAAAAGAACCAAAAACAACGATAATAAACCAAAATGACGTAAATAAAATACGTAAAAATATAAATATTTACAACTTATCAAATACCCTGAAACTTAAGCTTTTGCTATTCCAGAGCAAAAGTTGGAGATATACTTATAAGGAAAATCCTAAATTCAGCTACTACTCGAATTAATTGAAAGAGAGATCAAAATAATTATCAGGGGTATAAGAGTTAAGTCGTAAATTATGAAAAAAAATTAAATAGAGGAAGAGTTTCGGCTAAAAACTTCTTGATATAATCAAATAGAAAGAAAAATTATATTTGTTAGCTTAACAAAAATAGACTGGAATTATAGAAAATTTAACTTATAAGAATTAAAGGAAAATACAATTTCAAAATTATGCTCTCAAAAAAATTTTAACATTAAGTCTAGAATCATTTGAATATGGCTGAGGGGGTTGTTTTGATTTATAAAATGGGCTTAGATTTTAGAGGTGAGGTATATTTTTTATCAAATCTCTAATGAAATTTTTGGTTTGAATGTGGATGTTTAGGAAAACGAAATCTTATTTTCCTAACATATATATTTTTTAAACAACTTCATATAACCCAATATATATGTATAGAAGTAATGGATTTTATCCTCTTACTCCATAAGATATAATCATTTTAAAAATATTAGATGCCTATGTTTACGGAACAAAATCTTATTCCCATTGACATGATTTCTTTTAAGGATCAAAATCATGTCAAGTAAGACATGAAAAAATGGTGAGGTAGGTTTTTTTCAAAAAGAAAACTAGATGTTAATAAAAAAAATTTGAGAACAACGTCATAAATTGAATGTTCCTATATTTCAAAAAAAAGTTTGAAATAAATATAATCAAAATCTAAGGCTATTATTTTCTAACAAAATAAATGTCTAACTATTTAGATAAATTAGATGTAGTGCTGAAAACAAGTCACTTAACAAAAAAAATAAAATTATAATAAATTCTTTAAAACTTAACACCAGATATTTAAATCTATCAATTTCCAATTAATAAACGATTAGTAAAAATAGAATTAATGAAATTCGCTTATAAATAAACTCGCAACAAAAGTTTTGGAAAGTAAGGAGATTAAGAATGGTGTATTCGATTTATTTGTTTTATAATAAGATTTTTTTCTTAGGTTTATTATCTTTTTCTGTATTTTAAGTTATTAATTTTTTTTGGATTTTTAGAGTTATTGTCTTTTTAGGATTTTTGAATTTTCTAATTTTTTTTTATTTTTTAAACATTTTTATCAATTTATTTCCAAATAAGGGGAGAGAAAGAGATGTTATTTACAAAGAAAAGAGGGGGGAAAGAGAAAAGATTTTTTACAAAAAGATTTACAAAGTAAAAAACTATTTTTTGGAATTTTTGTTTTATAATTTTTTTTGAAATTTTTGTGTTATGAATTTTTTTTGATGAACAAACAAAATTTTTCGTGTTTCTAATTTTTTGCATTATTTTTGTATTTTCAATGATTGCAGAATATAAAAGGAAATTAAAAAAAACACCATCATAATTAATTCCAACATTGTCCCAAATGTTGCAATAAGTATGAGAAATAAAAAAGATAAATTGTATTATTTACAAAAATAAAGAGGGAGGGTAGAAACTTCCCTGAAACGAGTTCGGGGAGGCCCGTTTTAGAAACCCTGCTTTATAAATAACAAATAGCAAAAATATAACAGAAAATCGAAAAAGATAAACTCGGCCACAAGTTTGCGGGAGGTAGGGGGAACTGTGTGTGTAACTCCATATTTAACTAATGTCTTAGCCATTTGGGCATTATAGAAATGCGTTGACCTATCACTCACAATAGCACGAGATGATGCCGAGGAGAGAAAATATATCTTTATTATATAAGCAAACCCTTAATCATCCCATGGCGTAACATTTATATCCCAAATTGCCCTTATTAATACATGTTGTTGGGGTTTAGCAAAGGGTCATTTTGGTCTTGCCACCCATTAATTATGGATTTAGCACCTAAAGACTCCTTTACCATATCTTTATCACCTAAAGACTCGCCAGTCAGCTTTCACCCTTGACAAATCTGTCTCAAATCTCGCATATCGACTGCCGTCCGCCGAAAGCAACTCCTCGCAGCGCCTGTCATGCCCGTCGTGCCGTCGCATCCGCCGAAAGCAACTCCCGCCTCGACTACCACCCGCAAAAGATAGTCCACGACGCTCCTTCTCTGTGTCCTCGCTTCCAGTCTTCGCTCCTTCTCCATAAAGGTATAACCATCCTTCTCCTACCTCAAATCTCCACCATGGCGCTACCCCTTCATCGACGGTGCTTCTCCTCCTCGCGGTAAGCTTCTCCTCCATGTATTTCTGCTTCGTTTTCCTTCTTTTGATTTTCCATTCCAGCTTCTAATTTTCCATTTCTGCGTTGGATTGGAGAAGAACTTCACCTCTCCATTCTCCTGCCTCAAATCTCCACCACGGCGCTCCCCCTTCATCGACGGTGCTTGTCCTCCTCGCGGTAAGCTTCTCCTCCATGGTTTTCTGCTTGTTTTCCTGCTTTTGATTTTCCATTCCTTCTTCTGATTTTCCATTTCTGCGTTGGATTGGAGAAGAACTTCACCTCTCCATTTTTATTTCGATTTTCCTGCTTTTTATTTTCTATTTCATTTCTGTGTTTGATTAGAGAAGAACTTCACCTCTCCATTTTTATTTCGATTCTCCTATTTCATTTCTGTTATCGATAAAATGCAAACCATTGGATTGGGGAAGAACTTCACCTCTTCGTTCTTCATTCAGCTGTTGCTTTTTTGTGCATCCTCTGAACTGCTTCACTATGTGCAGTCTCTGGCACATTGGTAGCCATGAATTGATAAAACACAATGGCACATAGTTTGATTCATGTAGAACTGCTTCACTATGTGTAGTCTCTGGCAGATTGTAGCCATGATTTGATAAAACACAACTGCAAATAGTTTGATTCATGTTCACTATGTGCAGTTATACAGGAAATTTCTACTCAATGTGTTGTTGTGTTTTATTAAATCAGTTAGATGAATGCTCACGAGAGTAGTATTCATTCTAGCAGGTCTGTAATAGTGAATCCTGACATAAATAATAGAGGTATCATAGTTCCTCAAATTATATATAATTTCAGCTCATAAAGTAATAGTGAATCCCGACATAAATAATAGTATTGTATGCAGGTAAATTCCAATGTAGTGACTCTTAAAAGAAATAGGGCAGGAGTCATTCAAGAGACTGTACTAAATGATACCACTCAAGTGATAAGATTCATAAAGCACCAATAAGTCTTCCTATCTTAGAATCAATTTATTTTAAAACAGTAAATCAAACTATGTCACCATAAGTTGAGAGGGAAGCATAGATTTAATTAATATTGTCCACATTATGTCGCATGTATAATTTTTAAAAACTGAACAACTGAAACAGTTAATTAAGACCACAACAACTATATATGTTCTTTTACAAAAATCTCAAAAATAATTGAAGGCAAAGAGATCAAACATGTTTTCTATTGCAATTAAAATTCATAAGAAAATATAAGTTGGAAGGAGCATCATGAAGAAGCCCTGTTAGTAGCACATCCAGGTGCTGTTTTTTGGATTCTTGATAGGATGATAGGATCATTTGCTTAATTTTTACGACTGTTCTGTCGTACTAAATCAGATTTTGTGTTCGCCTAAATATGCACCCATGCAGTGCAGAGAGGTTGCATTAGTGCTTTCTTCGTGATTTCTCCTGTGCAGGACATTGCATTAGTAATCAGTTTAAAGCTTTTTATTAGCTCTGGGCTCAATTTCTTCACGATCTTCAATGTGTGATAAAAGCATGAATGTAGATAAACATATAATATTAAATATGTGCTGATTCATATTTTTATTGGGTTGCACTCCCAGCACTTATTTAATTGTAATCTCTTCCCAGCATTCTTTCAATTTCAATCTCTCGGTGCTGATTACAATTTTAATATGAAATTGTATCAATTTTAATATAAAATATGCATCAACACAATTTTAATGTGTTGATTCATTTTTTTATTTGGTTGCACTCCGTTGCTATGAAATATGAAATTATAATATTACAACACAATTTTAATCACATAAAGCTTTTGAATGAATGAATTATTCAACTTTAGTTCAGTAACCAACTAAAATTAAGAGTTGTAATATTACTATTTCAATCCATTCTTCAACATCAAAGAACAACTTAATTGTTGAGTAGTAATACTAAGATTTCAATCAAGTCTTGAACATCAAATAATATTTAGGTAAATAAGAAAACAAATATGAATTAGAAATAAGAGGAGTCATGGAAAAATGACTTAATATCAGCGACTTTGGTTCATTTTTTTCTATCAAAACCCGCTAAAAAGTAAGATATCATAAATCTCTGTAGGATTTTTAACCGAAGGCATACAACTTGAGAACATGAATTGATCCTTTCAGTTTAGCCGAAGGCCATAGTGCTATGTAATATTACAATTTCATTTTATAGAGTTTTTATATGTGATAAAATGAAATGGCGAATCAGATAGGATTAGAGGGAGAAAATTGCATTTAGATCCATAATGAACCTAAAGGTAAAATTCTTCCTGCAACCCTAATATATTATTACAAATCGAGATTGATTAATTATTCATAGTTTGATTACATAGCAACTCAAACACATACAGATGGCAGACCAACATCAAGCAGCAGAGTCATCATCATTGACAACTCAGGTTGGGCCAGTTCAACGTAAAAGAGGGAGGCCTTCGACTTTGACGACCACGCCTGAGCAACCTCGAGATTCAACCCGAGTGCGTGTTAGTAATTGGCGCCTGACATTGAGTACGAAACAACGGAGTGTAATGAATTCGAGGCGAAGACAATCGCGTGCATCATTGGCTTTTCAATCAACCTTGGAAGTCCAACCAACCGAGTCAGAAGGTCCAAATCAGCCAGATGAAATTAATGATAATCATCCAGCGCCCACCATGAGGACAGGCCGTCGAAATATAGCAATAAATTACCATTCGTCCGACAACGTCAGCATCTTTTGACTCCCATAATCAACAACTTGCCCAGACTGTGCAGCTCGATTATTTCACAAAGAATCAAAAAATTTATGCTGCAAACTTGGCAAAGTAGTTTATCTCCCATCCCTGTACCCCCGCAGTAGATGGCTCTTTACACTGACCAGACAACAAAAGGGCGTCATTTCAGGCAAAATATTTGTGCATACAACCACGCATTCTCTTTCACATCCATGGGTGTGACGCTTGACGAAACATTCCCCGGATTCAACCAAGGTTTGTACACATTCAGAGCGCATGGGGCTATATATCATAAGATTGTTTCTCTTATTCCTACTCCGGGAAACAACCCATGATTTCTGCAGATGTTCATCTATGATACTGAAAATGAAACCTCACATCGTTTGGAGGAAAGTAATGGACTTGAGATATAGAAATATTAAATGAGATCAAATATATCCTTGATACTCACAACCCGTATATCATGACTTTTAGACAAATTGCTCAACATCAGCAATTACAATCGGGTCAACTACTTATTCATGAACGACGGCCTACCGACCGACAATACATCCTTCCTACCGCATCTCAGGTGGCTGTAATATTGGTGGGCGTAGAAGATTTTGCAGAGTCTACCGATAGGGACATCAAAATTCATTCTACAGCATGACATCTAACTACAATCAAAGACAACGCATGTAATTATGATCCACTTCAATACCCACATTTACTACCGCATGGTACTTTTGGTTGGGATTTAGCTTTGCAGACAGATCAGGGGTTGTGCGTTATTTGTTGTGACTTCTATGCATGCTTGCTATAGGTTTTAAAATTTCTACTTATTACTTCAAAACTTCATGGATTGGATTTTCAATGTACTAAGCTCGATCAATTTGTGGCTTGATATAGATACGTTCGAATAATCTATCAATACTCCTTCATGGTGGACGACTGCTTCAACAATATATCATTGATAACTACATCAAGATTGAGACTCAGAAATTGAGATGGATTAGCCTGAATCAAAATAAGATTCATGCAAAGCTATATCAGGGTTTGCAAGATTGCTTAAATACTGGTGAAAATGATGCAGGTACACTCACCTGTTAATTGATGTTCCTCCCATACTTTAGTAGATATAGATGTTCATTACCTTCTTTCGTAAAATTCCTTCTACTTAGGAAACATTGGGCGATGAACCGTCCTTCTGTCATCCTTCATTGGAAGCCCCCGAGATATGTATCAGAGGTATCAAGATGCAATGTCAATCGTCCAACACTGCAACAAACCAGACATATTCTTAACCATGACATGCAATCCCAACTCGAATGAATAAAAAATGAATTGTATCCAGGACAATTGCCACATGATCGTCCAGATCTCCTTATGAGAATATTTCGAGCAAAGTATGAAAATTTGAAAGATTAAATCTTCAATAAAGGTATCCTTGGAAAGGTGGTTGCGCACGTTCACATCATTGAGTTTCAAAAGAGAGGTCTACCCCATGTACATATGTTAGTTATTTTTGATGCAGAAGATAAATTAAATACTCCAGATGAATATGATTCGTTGGTCAGCACTGAGATACCCAATCAAGAGGAGGATCGCCCTTTATATGATGCAGCTCTAAAACATATGATACATGGCCCATGTGGTCCCTACAAACCAAATGCACAGTGCATGAAACATTTTGGGTGTAACAAAAGATATCCTAAGCCTTTTGCAGAATATACTGTCCAAGGGAATGACTCATATCTTGTATATCGGCATCATCTTGACAATAGAACTATTACAGTTGGTCGTGGAGTTGTTGTGGATAATAGATGGGTCGTACCATATAACTTGCGATTACTCTTCAAGTATGATTATCATATCAATATGGAAATATGTAGTAGTATTAAAAGTATCAAGTATTTGTATAAGTATGTTTATAAGGGACATGACTGCGTGTCGTTTGAAGTTCGCCCTGCCCCTAATTATGATGAGGTGAGAAAATACGTCGATGGTCGTTGGGTTGTGAACCTGAGGCTTTGTGGAAAATATTTAAGTTTGAGATGACGAGGATGTATCCCTTTGTTTCGAGACTACAAATTCATCTACCAAATCAACATCAGGTTCACTTCGATAGTGACCAAACAATTTCAAATGTCCTAGTAAATGAGAGGAACTCCAAATCGATGCTGACTGAATTTTTTAGTTTGTACAATGATGACCAAGATCTCGAGAAGTACCTATATAAAGATTTTCCAAAGTACTGCAGATATTTAACTACCGAGCGCAAGTGGATACCGAGAGTATCAACCCAAAGGGTTATTGGTAGGATATATGCAGTCAATCCAATGGAAGGTGAAAGATTTTACTTGCGGCTGCTACTCAATAATGTTAAGGGTCCAAAATCATTTGAGGATTTAAAGTGTGTGACTGGTATTCAATGTACAAAATTTAAACAGGCTGTAGAGCGACACGGACTTCTTGAAGAGGATAATAGCATTCGATATTGCCTGGCTGAAGCAAGATGTTTTAAAATGCCAATTTCGTTGAGAGGACTTTTTGCAATAATTTTGTTATACTGTGAACCGACCTATGTATAAGACCTGTGGGATGAGAACTTTGACAGTATGACTGTAGATTACAGCTCAGCAAGCACTCCAAGTAACACTTTTATAAAAGATAAGTTACTTCATGATTTAGATGACATTCTGCAGCAGCATAAAAAATAGTAACAGATTTTGGTCTGCCATCCATAAGTGAAGGTTTTCAGGGTTTGCACAATTTCTCCAGCCTAATAGAACATAAACGGTCATTCTCAATATCTGATGATGACATTAATTCAGTTCACTCATTTAATCCAGAACAATTGTCAGCATTCAACATAATCGGTACAGATATACGAAAATAACAAAATGCAATGTTTTTCTTAGATGGTCCAGGAGGCACGAGAAAAACATACCTTTATCGGGCATTGCTAGCAACTTTCAGAAAGGAAGGGTTCATTATATTAGCAACAACTTCGTCAGGGATCACAGCAAACCTGCCCCCAGGTGGGAGGACTGCACATTCAAAATTCAAAATACCAATCAGATTTTAAATAATATGAACATGCAAATTTAATAAGTAGTCTGATTTGCGTGATTTGATATAATAAGCAGGAGCAATTATTTGGGATGAGGCCCCAATGATTCATAAGAAGGCATTTGAGACTGTGGATCGATCTTTTAGGGATGTGCTTGATGTCAATCTGCCCTTTTGTGGCAAAGTTAAGATCTTTGGTGGTGATTTTCGTCTGCTAACACTAATGGTTGTAAATGGAACCAAATCTCAAATTATTAGCGCGAGCATCGTTGAATCGTATCTTTGGACAAATGTTCACATTCTTAGCTTAACTGTGAACATGCGAGCTCATGATGATCCTCATTTCTCAGAGTTCCTACTGCGCGTGGGTAACGGTGATGAGCCAGCTGTGCTAGATGATAAGATTCAAATTCCAAACTCCATGGTCATACCTTGGGAAGATGAATGTTCTGTAAATATATTGATTGATGCAATATTTCCTGAGCTATATTCCCCAATTGATGTTAGATATATGGAAAGCAGAGCAATAATAACGCCTTTAAATGAGGATGTCAACATAATAAATGAAAATGTCTTGAAATATATCTTGGGGAATGCAAAACATACTTCTCTTTTGATTCTGTTATGGATGACACCCGTAATTTATATTTGCCAGAATTCTTGAATTCAATAAATCCGGGAAATCTACCACCTCACGAGCTCAATCTCAAGAAAGGTTCACCGATAATGCTGATTAGAAACATTGATCCAAAAATTGGATTGTGCAACGGAACAAGACTTACATGTGTAATATTTTCAAGAAATGTTATTGAAGCTGAAATATTGAGCGGAGAATTTAAAGGGCACAGAGTATTTCTACCACGAATTCCCTTGAAGAGTGCAGAAGATGTTAAGATGCAATTCGAGCTCACCCGTAAGCAATTCCCAATACGTTTGAGCTATGCACTGACCATCAACAAATCACAGGGCCAAACAATTTCAAATGTTGGAGTATATTTATCGAATGATGTTTTTAGCCATGGTCAACTGTATATGGTATTGTCAAGAGGAGTTTCCACAAACAGCACCAAGTTGATGGTTAAAAATGGTACATTGGATGGGCGTGAAGGAGTATATACTAGAAATGTTGTGTTCAAGGAAATATTCACAAAATTACATGCATCAGGCCAAATTACATAAATTGTAAGAATTAAAGTAACTTTTGTAATATTTATGTGTTTTATTGTTTTATTACATATCTCAGGTAAAATTATATGCATCAAGCCAAAATACATGTATGAATTTGTTCCGTGAAATGTATTAATCAATCTGCTATTTATTTTGATTGTTGCGTGCCGAATATTTTACTTCTAGAATTTCTATCCTCAGGACCAATGTCGTCGCCCACACTCAAATTATGTTTCTAAAGTTGTTTTGCTGAAATTGTGTTAATGCTACAAAACTTCATATAATGATGTGCATGAATTGTTTGTACTTTATTAATTCTTCTAAATATACTTTAATGATTTCATAACCATTATCTCTAACTTATGTTTTAAACAAGCAGTCATGCACGGGGGACCCCGTGCGGGCAACATTCGTCGTGGGTGTGACATTTGTCGAGGGGGAGACATTCGTCGTGGATGCGATATTCATCGAGGGGGCGACATTTGTCGTGGGTGCTACATTCGTCGTGGGGGCGACATTTGTCAAGGCGGCGACATTCGTCGTGGGTGCGACAATTGTCGAGGGGGCGACATTCGTCGTGGGTGCGACATTTGTCGAGGGGGCGACATTCGTCGTGGGTGCGACATTTGTCGAGGGGGCAACATTTGTCGTGGGTGCGACATTTGTCGAGGGGGCAACATTTGTCGTGGATGCGACATTTGTCGAGTGGGCGACATTCGTCGTGAGTGCGACATTTATCGTAGGAGCGTCATTTTATAGTGAGGGGGCGACATTAGTCGTGAGTGCGGCATTTATCGTAGGAGCGTCATTTTATAGTGTTGTAACATTTGTCGTGGTGGCGACATTCGTCGTGGGGGCGACAGTCAGCAGGGGCGACATTTGTCGCGGGTGCGACATTTGTCGCGGGTGCGACAATTGTCGCGGGGCGACAATTGTCTCAGGGGAGACATTGGTCGTGGGGGCAACATCGATCATGCGCGGCGATATCGTTTGTGGTCTCAGATATAGATCGTGGACGGAGGTAATGGTTGCGAAAGCTTTCAAACATGTCTAGAAGAAGTAATACAATGCATAATATATTCATAAAAGTACACTGAATACAAAAATAGAAGAAAAAGTAGTTCTTGAATATTACAAATGTTACATTAATCCACTCAATCTATGTAATTTGGCTCGATGCATGTAATTTTGTGAATATTTCTTTGAACACCACATTTATAGTGTACACTCCTTCATGCTCCTCCAATGTACCATTTTTAACCATCACTTTAGTGCTATTTGCAGAAACTCCTCTTGACAATGCCACATACAGTTGTCCATGGCTAAAAACATCATTTGGTAAATATACTCCAACATTTGAAATTGTTTGGCCCTGTGATTTGTTGATGGTTAGAGCATAGCTCAATCGTATTGGGAATTGCTTTCGGGTGAGCTCGAAGGGCATCTTAACATCCTCTGCGCTCTTCAAGGGAATTCGTGGTAGAAATACTTTGTGTCTTTTAAACTCCCCACTCAATACTTCTGCTTCAATAACTTTTCTTGAAAAGTTTACACATATAAGCCTTGTTCCGTTGCACAACCCAATTTTTGGATCAATATTTCTAAGAAGCATTATCGGTGAACCTTTCTTGAGATTGAGCTCGTGAGGTGGTAGATTCCCCGGATTTATTGAATTTAAGAATTCTGGCAAATATAAATTATGAGTGTCATCTACTACTGAGTCAAAAGAATAGTAAGTTTTGCATTCTCCCGGAAATATTTCAAGACATTTTTCATTTATTTTGTTGACATCTTCATTCAAAGGCGTTATTATGGCTCTGCTTTCCATGTAATTGACATCTGTTGGGGAACCAAGCTCAGGGAATATTGCATCGATCAATATACTTATTGAGCGTTCATCTACCCAAGGTATGACCATGGAGGTTGGAATCTGAATCATATCATTTAGAACGGCTGGCTCATCACCGTTACCCACGCGCAGTAAGAACTCCGAGAAATGTGGATCGTCGTGAGCTCTCATATTCATTGTTAAGCTAAGAATGCGAACATTCGTCCATAAATACGATTCAACAATGCTTGCGCTAATAATTTGAGATTTTGTTCCATTTACGATGACCGGTGTCAGCTGACGAAAATCACCACCAAAGATCATAACCTTACCGCCGAAGGGCTGATTGACGTCAAGGACATCCTTGAAAGATAGATCCACAGCTTCGAATGCCTTTTTATGAATCATTGGGGCCTCATCCCAAATAATTGCCCCGGCTTGTTGTATCAATTCACGCAAATCAGACTGCTTATTAAATCTGCAGGTCGACATTATTTCATATCTGATAGGTATTTTGAACTTCGAGTGTGCAGTCCTCCCACCCGGGAGTAGGTTTGCTGCGATCCCCGATGAAGTTGTGGCTAGTATAATGAATCCTTCCTTTCTGAAAGTTGCCAGCAATGCTCGATAAAGGTAAGTTTTTCCCGTACCTCCTGGACCATCCAAGAAGAACATTGCATTTTGTCGTTTTCGTATAGATGCACTGATGATGTTGAATGCAGACAACTGTTCTGGATTAAATGAGTTTACTGAATTTAAGTCATCATCAGATATTAAGAACGAACGTTCATGTTCTATTAGGCTAGAGAAGAGGTGCAAACCCTCAAAACCTTCACTTATGGCCGGCAAACCAAAATCTTTTATTATTTTCTTGTGTTGTTGTAGAATGTCATCTAAATCATGAAGTAACTTATCTTTTTTATAAGTGTTATTTGAAGTGCTGCTTGAAGTGTAATCTTCCGTCATACTGTCAAAATTCTCATCCCACAGATCTTGTACAGATGTCGGTTCACAGTATAACAAAATTGTTGCAAAAAGCCTTCTCAACGAAATTGGCATTCTAAAACATCTTGCTTCAGCCAGGCAATCTCGAATGCTATTGTTCTCTTCAAGAAGTCCGTGTTGCTCTGCAGCCTGTGTAAAGGTTGTACATTGAACACCGCCGATAAACTTTAGATCCTCAAACGATTTTGGACCCTTAACATGATTAAGTAGCAGTCGTAAGTAAAACCTTTCGCCTTCCATTGGGTTGACTGCATATATTATACCAATAACCTTTTGATTTGATACTCTCGGTATCCACTTGCGCTCGGCAGATAAATATCTGTAATATTTTGGAAGATCTTTATATAAGTATTTCTCACGCTCTTGGTCGTCACAATACAAACGAAAAAATTCAGTTAGCATCGATTTGGAGTTTCTCTCATTTGCCAAGACACTTGAAATCGTGTCCCCACTACCGAAGTGAACCTGATGTTGATTTGGTAAATGAATTTGTAATCTCGAAACAGAAGGGTACATCCTCGTCATCTCAAACTTAAATATTTTCCACAATGCCTCTGGTGCACAAACCCAACGACGATCAACGTACTTGCTCACCTCATCATAATTAGGGGCAGGGCGAACTTCAAATGACACGCAATCATGTCCCTTGTAGACATACTTGTACAAATACTTAATACTCTTAATACTACTACATATCTCCACATTGATGTGGCAATCATACCTTAAGAGTAACCACGGGTTGTATGGAACGACCCATCTATTATCCACCACAATGTCACGACCAACTGTAATAGTTCTACTATTATCATTCCGACGTCGATAAACAGGATATGAGTCATTCCCTTGAATAGTATACTCTGCAAAAGACTTAGGATACCCCTTACTGCACACAAAATTCTTCATGCATTGTGCATTCGGTTTAAAGTGACCGCATGGTCCATGTATCATATGTTTTAGAACATCATCATATAAAGGGCGATCCGCCTCTTGATTGGGTATCTCAGCGCTAACCAAAGAATCATACTCATCTGGAGTATTTAATTTATCTTCGGCATCAAAAATAACCAACATATGTACGTGTGGTAGACCTATCTTTTGAAACTCAATAATGTGAACGTGCGCAACCACCTTTCCAAGGATACCTTTATTGAAGATCTCATCATTTAAGTTTTCATATTTAGCTCGAAAGATTCTCGTAAGTAGATCTGGACGATCATGCGGAAGTTGTCCTGGATAAAGTTCCTTTTTGATTTCACTCCAATTAGGATTGCATGTCATTGTTAAAAATATATCTGGTTTGCCGTAGTGTTGCACGATTGACATTGCATCTTGATACCTCTGATACATATCCCGAGGGCTGCCAATGAAGGAAGACGGAAGGATGGTTCGTCGCCCAATATTTCCTAAGCAAACAGAATTATGAAAGAATTAAGAAAGAATAAATGAAAGACGTTAATCAGCAACTGCATATATTAGAACAGTTTGAGAAGCACGAATAAGCAAGTAAATATACCTGCATCATTTTCACCAGCATTTAAGCAATCTTGTAATCCTTGATAAAGCTCCGCACGAATTTTATTTTGATTTAGGCTAATCCATCTGAGTTTTTGAGTCTCAATCTTGATGTAATTATCCCCAACATATTGTTGAAGCAGTCATCCTCCGTGAAGAAGTATTGATGAATTATTCGTGTGTATCTGTATTAGGCCACAAAATATACGAAATTAGGAAATTAAAAATCTATTACATGAAGTTCTTAATCAACAGTCGTGAAATTTATAACCTGGAGCAAGCATGCGTAATAGTCGCAACAACTAACACGTAACCCCTGTTCCGTCTGTAAAGCTAAATCCCAACCAAAAGTACCGTGCGAGAGTAGGAGTGGGTAATGTAGTGGATCATAAAAACCTGCGTACTCCCTGACTGTAGTCAAATGCCCGCTTGTAGAATGGACTTTGATGTCCCTATCCGTAGACTCAGCAAAATCTTCAGCTCCCACCAACACTGCAGCTACTTGAGATGTGGTAGGAAGGATATATTGTCGGTCGGTAGACGGTCGTTCACGAATAAGTAGTTGACATGACTGTAACTGCTGGTGTTGAGCAATTTGTCTAAATGTTATGACATATGGGTTGTGTGTATCAAGGATATCTTTGATCTCATTCAATATTTCCGTATCGAGTCCATTATTTTCCGCCAAATGATGTGATGTCTCATGTTCGGTGTCATAGATGAACATTTGTAAAAATCGTTGTCTGTCCCCAGGAGTAGGAAGAAGATATCCAATTTTGTGATATATAGCTCCATGTGCTCTGAAAGTGTACAAACCCTGGTTGAAAGCTGGAAGTGTTTTGTCAAGTGTAACGCCCATGGATGTGAAAGAGAATGCATGGTTGTATGCACGTATATTTTGCCTGAAATGACGCCCTCTTGTTGTCTGATCAGTGTAAAGAGCCAACAACTGTGGGGAGACAGGAATGGCAGGTAAAATTACTTTGCCAAGTTTACAGCATAAATTTTTGGTTTCTTTGTGGAATAATCGAGCTGCACAGTGAGGGCAAATCGTTGGTTGTGGTAGCTAGAAGACGTGGACGTTGTCGGAGGAACGATAATTTCTTGCAATATTACGACGTCCTGTCCGCGAAGTGGGCGCAGAACTGTCATCTTCAATTTCATTCGATTGATTTGGAGGTTCTTGATGTGTTGGTTGGACTTCCACGGCCAATGGTAAAGTCATCGTTGAGCGTGATTGTGCTCTCCTTGCATTCAGTGCACTCCGTTGTTCTGCAGTCAATGACCGTCTCCAATTACTAACACGTACTAGGGTCGACTCTCGAGTTTGCTCAGCGGTTGCCGCTGAAGTTGAAGGAGGCCCTCTTTTACGTGGGACTGGCCCACCCTGGTTTGGCAATGACGACGACGCCTCAGCATGATTTTGGCTGGCCATCTCCAAGTGTCTGCGATGCGATGTAATGAACTCATAAATTATCTATTTTCTTTCAGACTTGTAATCTTTTTTTGTGTTTGATGAAGTACCATTTGGTTAAAAGTAAATTTTTTTAATTCCATACAGGGTACACGGGGCAACGCCCCTACGGCCAAGCGCGACCGTACCAGGCCCGCGAGGGAAATTATTAATCGCTTAAGAATTAGTATTGATATTGACATTATTTCTAAGAATGTTTGATAAAATACCACTTGGTTTAAAGTAAACTAATTTAATTCCATACAGGGTACACGTGGCAACGCCCCTACGGCCAAGCGCGACCGTACCAGGCCCGCGAGAGAAATTATTAATCGCTTAAGATTTAGTATTGATATTGACGTTATTTCTAAGAATGTTTGATAAAATACCACTTGGTTAAAAGTAAACTAATTTAATTCCATACAGGGTACACGGGGCAACGCCTCTACGGCCAAGTGCGATCGTACCAGGCCCGCGAGGGAAATTATTAATCGCTTAAGAATTATTATTGATATTGACGTTATTTCTAAGAATCATTTATTTGCAATTTTTTGATTTGAATGGCAAGTAGATAAGTGTTAATGAAATTGTGTGAAATGCGGGAAGTATAAGTTGTCTTTCGAAGGTAGATTGTTTTGCAAATTTAAGATCAGAAATCTAATATCAGAAATCTAAGTAACTGGTACACTGTATTAAGACATCCAAAACCAAAAAAATAATGAGATCAGAAATCTCAAGTGTCTTAAACCGATAGACTGTATTAAGACATCCAAAACCAAAAACAAAAACCGAGATATAGCAGTTTCTGAATGTTCAAAAAATCGGTATCAGTTATTTTAGTAAACTCTCAAGTTCGTAATGTTTTTAGTAAACTCTCAAGTGAGATCAAGACATCCATATACCAAAAAAACCTAAGATCAGAAATTTTCACCGTGATCAGTAGCCCGTTTGCGAATGAAGCGTGTCGGCTCTGCGGTCGGCTCTGCGTGGAGAACGCGCGAGGAGGTGTGGGAGAGGCGGAGTGGGGCGAAGAGCGCTGCAGAAAAATATTGTCATCAAGAGTTATTAGATTAATTCAATTCATGATATTCCAATGTTCATTCCAACAGAGTTCTTCTTTGAACACAAAAACAGGAAACACATTGATGGGCCTAATTAAGAAGAACTAATTCAAGATGAAGTTAAAGGTCCAAACACCAAGACACATTAGCATGATATTGAATATCAAATAACAATTAGGAAACTTCACAGTAATGAAAAGAGAGGGCTGAAAACAATTAAAATTGCTTTTGGCTGATTATAATAGGTCTACAAATCTTACAACAGAGAAGTGATCCAAGAAAACATAAATAAACTGCAGTAAGATAGACATGTGAAAAATTTGGAAAATCATTTGAAATGCTAGTATAAAGCACTTGAAATGCCCACCCCCAATACCAAAATCCTGAATTCAGTAGAAAATATAACAACACACATGTTTGCTATTAAATGATTTGACATCAAATATTGAAAGACATGATTCCTTCCTTCCAAAAGCCTCAAATATTGAAGGACGGGATTCTTTCCTTCCAAAAGCATCCAATTAAAGGGTTAAAAGATTTATTTTCTACTCAAGTAAATAATGAAAATATTTAGTCAACTCTAGTGCCAGCATTAGCTAATAAAATCTCTATAAGGCATTTCATCAAACACATTGCTTGTTTGCTTCTAAATGAGAGAGAGAGAGAGAGTGCTTACAGTCACGACACAACATCATCAATTAAACAAAAAACCATCTAACATAACTATCATTTTACTCACAATTGAAGCACAACAACCACGACACATTTTTCTATTTGAGATCACGACTTACTGTTGTGATCTCAGTTAGAAAAATATGGCTAATGAAAATGTGTGATATCATAATTAGAGAAGAATCACAACAAACACATAGAGAATGGTAAATATTTTTATAAGTTAGAAAAATCTATCTGGCATTGTGATCTCAGGTAGAAAAATCACAACGTACCTTAGGGCCAGCACAAAGCCACGAACCAGTCCTGCATCAATGGCCGGCAAAATATCATGGCCTAGGATGTCTACAAAGGGCAAAATAAAGTAGTTGTTAACCTCAATACCCCTAAATTAAGCCAAAGTGCAGACCCAGACAGTAGTTGTTAACCTCAATATATTGTGCTTTGAAAAGCATTAAAAGAATATATCTGAGAAAGATTACAGTGTAGCAAGTAGCACGATTATCTACTAAGAATCAAAAGCAACAATGATGTAACAACTAAGATTCTCAATTAGGAAAAAAAACCTACCATCAGTTCGGGCACGTTTCCCAGCAAAGGAGTTCCGATTATCTACCTGTAAAATAGGGTAGCAAATGAAGTGGAGACTTAGTTCTATTTTAACCCCCGTTTTCAAAGAGAAGCTTCTGATGTTAAAGTTCAAATTGCAAAAAAAATGGTTGTTTTGGTGAACATGATTATTAGTAATTGACTTAATCATGTCCTTAACTATTTAAGATCGGTTATAAACAATTTCATTTACACTTCCTGGTTGAGTGTTGCAAAAATCATTTTGTAGTATAACTTAAACATCAAAAGGAGTAATACAGGGAATGAATAGCATAAAACAGGAATGGTATGCATCAAAAGGAGTAATACTTAAGATTCTCTGAAACTGCCCCAGCAAAACCTTCAATAAAGAATCGCCATGGCAGCGTCATTCACCGATTAGATTAGCATCATGAAACCTCCTAAATCTCTTTAAACAGGGAATGAATAGATTTGAGGTAGGGTTATACCTGTGTGTCGCCCCCACGCCCAGGCCGGATGAGACGACAGGACACGACGGTGGCGTGCGGAGAAGAGAAAGAAATAGCACGTCGGTGGATGCGACGGAACGCACGCCGGCGGGAGCTGCTTTCGGCATTGAACGCGGGAATGTCGGGAACGTGTGAGGATGTTTTGGAGAGGCGGACGGGGCGAAGAGAGCGGTGGATTTGCGGGAGCAGCAGAGAGGAGCGAAGAAATAGCTGCAGTGCGGGGGAAACGGCGGAGCGGAGCCAAGAGTTGCGTGTTTATTGTTTAGGGTTTCAGCTTCCGACTTTATTACCGGGGGATGCGAAAATGTTGAGCGTGGGACGCGAAAATGTTGAGCGGGAAAATACGGCGGCAATGCCAAAAAGACCAAAAAAACCTTTATTTTTGAAATTAAAATAAGAGATGAAGGGCTATTTTGGGGAAGTAAATGTTACACCATAGGTAGGAAAGGGTTTCCTTATAGTATAATGATTAGGCAAATTTTATCAAGCATTACTTGATGTCGCATCATAAAGATAAAATGTGTAAGCAGCTTAATTATTTACTCTTTCTAGATTTTTGGGCTGCACTACGGTTACATAGCATAACACATTGAATTATATTTTTTGTAGATGGCATGCCTGATAGAATTGAAGAATATTACAAAGACAAAGATGGTAATTTACTATTACCATATCACTTAAGGCCTAAATCATAGTACAATGGGCTCCGAAAGATCAAAAAAAGGGTGCCAAGGGATCTAAGCGATGATGATCAATGGGCTTTTGCTTTTCGTGAGTTATTCACTCCGTCAAAATATCTGGTTCCAAAGAACTACGACGAAAATGCCACTGCGAAGGAGTTGCTGTGAAAAAGAGATACTAAATGATTTTCCTTAGATGTAGTGTTATGCAATTTATCTGTTTATCTTTTAAATTGTTCTATAGTTCTGTTATAGTTATGTTTGTGCTCCTGGAACGAGCAGGTTATTATTATGGTAATGGAACGAGCAATGTTTAGCAGGTTATTGTTATGGTCATTTGTTGTCATTTGCTTCAAGAATTGATCAACATAAGCATTTTTTTCAATATGATGGTTTATAAATGAGTTCATTATTTACATCCACAAATTCGATCTCTAACTTCCTTCTGTTTTCAATTTCAGCTATAAATTATAATAGTATGTGTCTATAGAAATCATTGCCTTGATCGTCTTAACTTAGATATGTGTATTAGTCTTTTAGTGTTATATCGATGTTTTGTTTTTTTTTTTTAAGTATTACTTTCAAATTAGATTTCCAAACCTACATAAAATATATCCCTATGCAAAAGCCACCATAGAGAATCTATATACAAAAGCCACTGTAGATATTTTTTGAAGGATTTTTGTACATGTTAACAATAATATTAGCCTCCTCCGAATGTCGCTGACCAGGGCCAATGTCGCCGCTCACGATTGATGTCACCGCCAACGATCGATATCGCCACCCCCGACCGATGTCACCGCATAGGACTGATGTCGTCGCCCGTGACCGATGTCACTGCCCACGACGCATGTCACCCGCACGACTCATGTCACGCACACGACCAATGTCGACGTCTGTGACTAATGTCTCTCCCTGAGGACCAATGTCGCCCCCTACGACCAATGTCACTACCCATGCCCACTGTAGCCGCCGACGACCAAAGTTGCCCCCTACGACCCTAATGTCGATTCCCCCGGCCAATGTCGCTTCTCCCGACCAATGTCATCGCCCCCGACCAATGTTGCCCACCACGAAAAATGTTGCCCCGCACGACAAATGTTGCCCCCACGACAAATGTTGCCCCCCATGAAAAATGTTGCCCCTCCCGACAAATGTCGCCCAAGACCAATGTTGCCCCCCACGACAAATGTTGCCCGCACGGGGTCCCCCGTGCACGACTGCTTGTTTTACTATATACAATTTTTTATTTTCAAAAAAAAAACTTAATACAAGGGGGTAGATTTTTTTTGTTTGTTAAGTAGGTTTTTTTTTGAAATAAAATGTTTTTGGATTTTGGATTTTTGTAAAAGAAAATAAAGAAGGGAAAAAGCAGGCAGCTGACCTTTTATTTTTAAAATATATACACTATATAATAATTTTTTTTGGATTTTTGGATTTTCAAAAATAAAAAAAAATTTAGATTATTTATTTTAGTTTTTTAAAGTAGTTTTTATTATTATTATTGGTTGGCCTTCTTTTGTTATATATATATAAATAAAATATGTAAAAGTAATAGTTTTGCAGAGTTCGAAATAACAACACTGAATTTCCCTGACAATGGTGCCAAAAACTTGGTGGTTAAAGCTCGCGACGCCCCGGAACTTTATTTATATGCGGTGGTTAGGTTTTATTTGGTTGGACAAGGCGCGTGGATTTATTATATATAAAAAAGTTGAAAGCGAGTTTTAAAAAAAGGAGGCAAGTGCACCTATCACGTGTAATACAGGATATTCCCGTAGGGAATATCGAGGTCGTATTGTTCTCAGAGACGGGTTGATTATTTCTACTCATCCCTCGAGGGATAATTATTTTACCAAAGATAACTTGTCGGGTTATTATTTAAATAGCGCGGTTATATAAAAAAGCAGAAAATAAACATTAAAAAGCCGATGAAGAAATAGCGCATCGGTACTGAATTGAATTTGAACTAAAATAACTTTTAATAAATAGAGATCCTAAATTTCAAATTAATTAAGGTGGCAACTTGGATGTGGAGGTTCCATAAAAATGAGCTCACCTATCTCTAGGATTATCGCTCACCTGAACATTAAGACTATTCGACCAGGCTCTAGTCCGATGAAGGATTCCTCTTAATGCCCGCATTATGCTAAGAACCCCGCTATTGGCTGGGGAACCCAATCGGGAAGAATTCTGCGCCTCCAATCTCGAGGGTTAGTGTGGAACTCCCTTTACCCAAGCGTGTTCGGTCCATATGCACGTCCTCTCGGCTAGGAAGCATATGGACAACGGAAGTAGAGACCACACATCAATTTGTGGTTCAACGCGTCGTATACCCGGTGCAAACCCTATGTAATTTTAATTAAAGAGAAAATAAGAACATTTAATTATTTAAAGCAATTTTATGTCCCAATTCTCTTCGATACTGAGGGTTAAGAGCGATTTGCCACTCATCGGAATAGGGACGGCTTACAAAAAGAAAATACATCATTGAAAATACAAGTCTTACTCAAACAAGTTGGCGGGAAATGAAAGCGATAAAAAAACAGTAAAGAAAGCAATAAAAATTGCAATTCCTACTCAAACGAGTAGGCGGGAAATGAAAAAGATAAAATTGTGAGTTTTACTCAAACGAGTAGGCGGGAAATGAAAGCTGAAAATTGTAAGTCCTACTCAAACGAGTAGGAAGGAAATTAAAGCTGTAAACTTTGTGTCCTACTCAAACGAGTAGGAGGAAAATGACAAGTCCTACTCAAACGAGTTGGCGGGAAATTAAAGCTGAAAATACTATCTCATACACACACGCAATCTACTTGAAATAAGAAATGACAATAAAAACCTAACTCATACACTCACCCACACAAACGAAAACAAGAAAAACAAAGTGACTGAAAAATTAAAATCATTGCATATTTAACGTCAGGATATGCTAAAAATGCATAAAAAGAAGAAAAAAAAATTATAGAAGCAAATGTTTTTGGAAATAAAATCAAAGTGTTACAAAAATTAAAATAACGATTGTTCCATTCTTATAACTTTATAAATATGCTTAAAAATTGGAAATAAAAATTAACGGAACTAAAAGTTTTACAAACTAAAAACAAAACTAAGTAAACAAAAAGATAAAAGCCACTTTTAAAACACCTTTATAAATTCATAAGAATGAAATAAAAAGCACAAAAAATCCTAAGTCTAAACAAAGCTAGGTAACAAAATAACTAAAACAAAAAAGCATAAATCTATTCACACACACACACCCATTTTAAAAAAAGAAAAACAAAGATAAAATAAGATTGTTTAAGGTGGGGCACTCAAATTAAATTCATAACATTATAAGTAGAAGAAAAACACATATTTTAATAAGACGAAAAGGAGTTACAAAAAAGCTAAGACAAAAACAAAAGAGGGGGAGAAAATTCTCCTTACATTGCATGGAAATTCACCTAAGCAGGCCCTAACCTAAGCAAAGTGGTTCAAAAAATGGAACCCTTGGACCTTACATCAAACTCCTATTTATAGACAAAATTTTTTAGATTACATGCCCCGGTCACGGGAGTGTAGAGGGGGCGTGTCGGTACTGGAGCTGAGGTGAATTCGAGTATTTATTGGTGTTGACTTTGAGGCATTACATGAAACACCCCAAATCCCAAGTTTGGGTTCGGGTTGAGCAACACAGCCTAGGACACGGGCGTGTCCCAATCCATATCCTGCTCTGTGAGACTGAGCAGCCTGTCGAGTGCTCGACGAAATACGCTCGATGAGTTCTCGAGAGGGAACACTCCCTGTAATATGGGCGTGTTCGAGGGTGTGTCGTCCTCTTGTTCGTCGACCTCCACTCGAGTAAATGTGTTTGATGATACTCGAGTGGGGAACACGACCTGTGATACGGGCGTGTCATATGGCTATGTCTTTCTCGGAAATGGGCCAAGACATTGAGGCCTTGTGAACACGGGCAGGACACAGGTGTGTCTATGGGCACACGGCCTGTGATACGGGCGTGTCACATGGCCAAATCCTATTCGGGGTGAATTGGCTATGTGCCGTCTGAGGTACACTGCCACAGACACGGGCGTGTCTGAAGGCGTGTCAGGGCACACGGCCATAGACAAGGGCGTGTCATATGGCCGTGTCCTACTCTAGATAAGTCGGTTGTGTGTCGCTTAATGTATACGGCCTATGACATGGGCATGTCACAAGCCGTGTCAACAAAAAAATAGACCTTGTAGAAAATTTGTGGCCGTCCATTTCTTTCATCTGGGATCTTATGGCCCAGGCTTCTACCTACTGCTTTAAGGTCGAGAATGAGAAGAGAATCCTCATTTGATCTTGGGCCATTCTATTTCTAAGAGAGCTAGAGAGAAGGGAGAGAAGGAGGAGGAGGAGAAAAGGAGCCGGCCACGGGTGGAGCTGTAGAGTTCCGATTTGAGATCCGAGGTCAGCCTTGTGGAGGCAAGGCCGCTGCGGTGCTTTCCAGCTGGCTATAATTCCAGGGCTCCAAAGTGGTCGTCAAGGGAAACAATCTTCCTTCATGGACACGTGAAGTCCTTCCTTTTTGGCATGTGCATGAATTTCCCCCACCTGATGGTGGATTGCGAAGGGATTTCCTTGTGTAGATTCTTGGGAATCCCCAATTGTCTTGCATATAGATTGGGAAGTGTGTAGTACATAATACACATGATACGTGAAGCCCATCTCGACAGGTTGGTCTGGATTGGTGATGTTTCATTTGCACACTAGAGAAGAGTCTGTGGTTAAACGTGTAGTTTGTGGAGTCATTGGGTTGGACCTATGAAGGGCAGTAGCAAGAAGTATTGGAGTGGTAGTCCAGGAAAATACCCTTGTGATGTCTGTATTGTGTGTTGTGGCAAGACCAGTTTTCTGGCACTGCAGGATGCTGCAAGGTTTGGGCGGAGTTGGGTGCAGAAAGTGAGTTCTACGGAACATGCTAGGCGACCGTGAGAGACGATAGCATGAACTCCCCTTGTTGAATGTGAAGCCAGTCCTGTGGTGGATATTATGGCTAGTGTGAAGCAAATCCTGTGGTGGATATTGTGGATAGTGTAAAGCCAGTTGCATGGTGGACATTGTGGCTATTGTGGAGCCAGTCCTTCGTGGACAATATGGCTATGGTGAGCTTGATGAGCTCTTGAAAATGCCTCTTGCCGAACACGAAAGGTGAAACCGACCCGCGCCTTATATTTAGCCTCGAGTACGTTGGTATTCGGTGATGAAAAGGCGACTTGAGCAACAGGGGGTGGCTGATCCGTACCTGCGTTATGTCCGTCCGACTTGAAGACCTGAAAGTGCGGTCAGTTGGAGCGTATAATGAGAGTCTTAGGCCTGCGCGTACGAAATACTAAATGCTCAATTTTACTGTCGTGTTTCGGACCTGGAACGGTGGGGGGACCCTGGTTTGCTGGTACACCATGAATGTGCCTTTAGTGCACGGATCGTCGGGTCCCGTGGCTGACGGTTGTGATGGATTGTTTGTGCGTGATAGCACAATGTGTGATATATATCTCTCCCTATGCATTGCTCTACCTGCAGGGAAGGAATATCACTGCCACGAGAAATAGGTAGGGTAGTTGTAATTGGTCAGCTAAATGCTGACGGTTGCCTTGTTGCCACAGTTTGGTGGGTTGTCCTTGTGCTGGTGTTGGATAGCCGAGTGTGGCACATAAGGGCTGAAGTCCCTACTGCTGCTGTTGTTGCTGCTGCTGCTGCTAGCCTGTGAAGGCTAAGCAAAGAATACTGTAGTTTTTCCATGTGTGGCTGGCCTGCGCGCCGATGTTTGAAATCCACTCTATTGTAAAAGTGACTGTAAGGCCATAAGGCCAAACGATGTTGTATTTGTGGACATTCCTTCAAGAGTTGATATATAAATGTGGTTGTTTATATATATAGTGGACATTCATGGTTGGAGTTCAATACTAGTATTAAAACCTTCTGCTAGCATGCTTTGAGTTAGGGTGCGATTATGAATTGGTGTTGACATGTACCTTCCCCGCTTGTTTTGTGGCATATGGTCTGGGGCCCCAGCCGGACCTTCTATTATATGCTATATGAACGGATGGAGTCGTTATATTTTGGTTTCAGCTTGTGTCGGTCTTTCCATTTTGAATTCGTGGTTGAATTCTTTTGTGGGGTGGTGAGCACTTGTAAGTGCGAATCACGTTAACACTAATGAACTCTTGAATCTCCACTTAGGAATGCAAATACACTTGTTTGTGGAATCTGTGTGTTCTTATATTGTTGTTATTTCTTGTGCGAGGTCGCTAATGTGTGTCTTATTCCACTATAGGTGACTCGTAGTGGTGCTGGGCAGTCGGAGCCCCAGCGTTCTGATGAGAGTACGACACTAACTGAGGTGCCTACACCTCCCCCTTCTGGGGAAACTGTCTGCTTATTTGTTGAGGTGATATTTACAATGTTTTAAGCATGGCCAGGTGGGCAAGCGCAGCCGGCAGTGGTGTTAGAATAGGTTGGGGAAAGACAAGAACCTATTACGGTTGTTGGTCCTTGTACAGCTGAACGGTAGTTGAAGCAGTTCATGAGCTTTAATCCTCCTATGTTTACGGGTGTGGGATCCCCTACGCAGGCGGAGGATTGGTTATCGCACATCAAGCGTATATTGATGGTGACCAGGACGGAGGAAGATCAGAAGGTCATCTTGGCCACCTTCTTATTGGAAGGAGAGGCTCGACTATGGTTGGACGAGATCGAGTTACACCACTTAGCGGGCAGGCAGTTAACACAAGTGTCGATTGAGGAGTTCTCGTGACTATTCCTGGCGAAGCACCTACCAGCGAAAAAACGCATCGCCATGGAAAATGAGTTCTAATGGCTAACGCAAGGATAAAGTAGTATTGAGACTTACCTGCATGAGTTCACACAGTTGGGACGTTATGCGGGTTTATTTTCGCCGATGAGCAGCGAAAAACCAAGAGGTTCTATGAAGGATTGCGGGATGAGTTGTGATTCCTGCTCTCGAGTTCCGTGAACCAAAGGTTCCAGGCGTTGGTTGATACTGCGTGTGCGCTGGAGAAGTATATGAAGCGGGTGCAAGGAAAAATGGACCTGGATGTGACAAAGCCAGAGTTCAAAGCGCCCCGCCCTGGGAAATCGTACTCTCAGAAGAAATGGTGCAAGAGATCTAAGTCGTCTGGATAAGCTCCTTCTACGGTTGCATCGGGTGCAATTTCGAAGCTAGAGACTCGTACCTGCTTCACTTGCAGTAGAGAGGGGCACATAGCCCATGACTGTCATGTTGGTCCGCCAAAGGGCTAAAAGAAGGCGGTCGCGTCTTATGCTGAGAAGGAAAAGGCAGTAGTGGAGTCCTCTGCATCCTAGGTGCAGCCCCGAGTCTACAATCTTGGCCAGCAGAAGGCCATAAAGTAGAGTGACGTCGTCACATGTACGAGTTAAGTTTTCAATTGCTTTTCTTATTGTATGCTTTGTGTGTAGCTTGTGTGTGATGTGATTGCCACAGGCTTTGTTATGATTCAGAAGACGCTGGTGAAAGCACTGTTTGATATAGGTTCTTCGCATTCATTTCTGTCTAAGGACTTCGTAACTCGGATTGGAGTACCTAATCATGTGAAGATAGAGAGCATAAGGGTGTTATTACCGAATGACTGTTTGATGCTTGCGGATAGAGCTTGCGATGTGGCAGTGCAAATTGGAAGTCGGGATTTTTGTTTGAATGCATATGTGCTACCGATATCGGAATTTGATGTGATCTTTGGTATGGACTGGCTCGCGGAGAAGCATGCCTTTATTGATTGCAAGTCAAAATAGATCACACTGGGCCAAAATACCAAGCTTGAGACTAAGCTCGCTGGTATGCGAGGATTGAGCGGGACCTTGATGTCTGCACTCCAAGTCATCAATGCTGTTCGGAAGGGCGTGGGGTTATTCTTCACGCTGATTCAGGCTGTTGAGCCAAAGGCCAATGTGAGTTATGTTCTAATCGTATCAGAGTTTTCGGATGTGTTTCCGAAGGATCTTCCTGGGCTACCACCCCAGTGGGAGATCGACTTCACTATTGAGTTGGTGTCAGGTGCGAAACCTGTTGCCCGTTTGCCATATCGCGTAGCGCCAAAGGAAATGGCTGAATTGAAAGTCGAATTGCAAGAGTTGTTGGAACAGGGATATATATGCTGAAGTATGTCACCTTGGAGCGCACCTGTTTTGTTTGTGAAAAAGAGGGATGGTGGTTTGCGGTTATGTATTGACTACCGAGAATTAAATAAGCTTACATAGAAGAATAAGTATCTGATTCCATGGATAGATGAATTGTTTGATCAGCTAGTGGGGTCAACAGTCTATTCCAAATTGGATTTGAAGTCTGGATATTACCGGTTGTAGATTTGGGAAGGTGACATTCCCAAGACTGCATTTGGAACGCGCTACGGTCATTATGAGTTCACAGTAATGCTGTTTGGGCTATGTAATGCACCATCAGTGTTCATGGACCTAATGCACCGAACATTTCATGAGTACCTGGACCTGTTTGTGATTGTATTCATTGATGATATTTTGGTGTACTCTCAATCGGAAGCTGATCATGTAAACCACTTGCGGTTGGTGTTGCATACCTTGCGGAGGAATAAGCTCTATGCCAAATTCTCAAAGTGTGAGTTTTGGTTGTCGTCGGTTGCTTTTTTTTGCCATGTGGTAATTGGAGAGGGCATAATAGTGGATCCGTCAAAGATAATGAAAGTGCAGCTAGATCTGATATACTCTAGAGGGGGGGTGAATAGAGTATATGGTGCTTTGAAACTTTTTACAACAGTTGTTGTATTATGTGTGAGCAGGGAAGCAGTTAAAAACCAAACACAGAACTAAGTTAAACAAAAGCTAATCACAGAAAAATCAAGGCCAGAAACAAACATAAACACAAGCAAAACCAGAAGACACAAGGAAATATAGTGGTTCCCCTAAACTTGGATACATCCACTCTTCTACCACCCTAGGTAGGAATCCACTGCAGGATGAGTTGATCAGGTGTCCTGGGCACCAATGAGCTTTTGATAAGGTGCTCAAAAACCAAAGCAGATTTTTTGATCAGGTGTCTTGCCACCAATGAGCTTTTGACAAGGTGCTCAAAAACCAAGCTCAAACTTTTGAAGGGAGTTTGAGAAACCCTTTACAGAGAGGGGGTGAGAGAGTGATGGAAGTCTTCTCTTTCTCAAACAACTGAGAAGACTATGTGGATTGTTGATGTCAAAGCTCCCCCTGAATCCTTGAGATCTTCAGGAAGAAAAGCTTTGCTGAGGGTGATAGGCCTTCAAAGATTGAACTCCAGCAATAGATGATTTCAGCAATAGCTGAAATGTTGAATGTCTGGAGTCTGGAAGTATGTTGGCCTTGAACACTTTGAAAACTAAAGAGATCTGAAGATTTGAGAAAGCTTGATCTCCTTGGATGTGTGTTCTTGAGAAATCTTTGAGACAGAATATGTTTGAATGTGCCTCTGTAATCTGTATTCTATGAGTGATTCAAAAATTATTCTCTATTATTCTCTGGTACAGAATAGAATAACATTCTCTGTCAAGAATAGCCGTTAGCCTGCATTGATTGCATCCTTAATTGCAAAATCTCTTCTGGAGGAAAGTCCATAGAAATATTCCTTGAAAAATCTCTTGAAACTTGGTCCAGAAATGAATGAAAACGGCTAGGAAATCTCTACATTAATTGCAGAATAACTCCTTAACTGATTTGAATTTGAATTTAGAAACATCCTGGAAGTTATCTGAAATCGTCGAACTGAGCTCTGCTATCGTCGAGCTGAGCTCAGCGATCTGGAAATATACAGCAGCAAAATATCGTCGATCTGAGCTCAAAGATCGTCGAACTGAGCTCAGAGATAAAGATCCAAAGCAGAGTCAAAATCGTCGACCTGAGCTCACCGATCGTCGAATGGAGTTCGACGATATAATGAAGTTGAGCTCAGCGATCGTCGAATGGAGTTCGACGATCTGTCGAAGTTGAGCTAGACGATCGTCGATCGGAGTTCGACGAATCGTCGTGCTGAGCTCGACGATATGACTTAGTCTCCAAACACAAAATCTTGGTCTTCAGGGCAGCTTCCAAACCTAGACTTCTAACCCTTAGACTCAATTCTAATTGACCTATTAAGCTATACAGGAGGTCAAGCAAAGATTCCTAGAGACATAGTGATCCTGACCCAAATTAGTAATAGGGTGTTCCAACAATCTCCCCCTATTTGGGTTAGGATTACTATTTACAGACTTTGGAAGAATTTAAATAACAACATACAATCAGCAAAACAGAAAAACAACAGCTAGACATTGCAGAATCACAGAGATATATAGCATCCAGATAGTAATCAGAAATCACAGAAATTATCACCTTACAATATCATTTCTTCTCCTTGCCCTTAACAAGTTTAATCTCTCTGTTAGGATTGAGGGCTTCTTTGTTTGATCTGGTATCATCTGCTGCACCCAAATATGTTTGCTTTTTAGGCCTGGGAACTACAGCTTCAGGATGTAACTCCATATATCTGTCAGCATCAAAGAATTTACTTGATGCATATCTCTCTAGCTCTTTCTGTCTCTGTTCAGACATTGTTGAAATGTTGGAAGAATCTATTCCTTGCTCTCTAGCCTTTTTAATTTGATCCAGTGCAGCTAATTCCTTTAATCTGGCAGTCCAAGCAGCTGGATTATTTTCAGGATCCTCAAAGGGTATAGGTGGTTCATACCTGTTGGAGGGATTGTCTTGAGGAGGCCTGGCAGACACAGTCTCTTTCAGCTTGTAAGGGAAAGGACCAGATGTTGTATCAGTACAACTTTGTCCTCCCCTAGAGTATGGGTGTTGCCTGGAGTACCCTTTGGAATAGACTTGAATATCTCTTTGATTACCTCTATATCCTGCTCTCCTAGAATGTGAACCCCTGGAATGGCTTTCCCTGTGGTAAGATCTGGCATGAGGCTGATAGGGAGCCTGACTTCTGGCTGGGGGTTGAGCTGCAGAGCTTCCACCTGCACTTGCATCAGGAGGAGGTGGTGGAGGAGGATGAGAGTGCTGGAAATGGGATGAACCCTTCTCATATTTTCTCTTCTTCTTCACTGCCTTCAGCTGGTTCTTAGAGTATTGCATCCAGTGTTCAGTAATTGGGCAGTCATGTAGAATGTAATATGGAATATCATTGTTATCCTTAACTTTGGCAGGAGGTACCCTCTTCATTGCTTTGCTCCTTGCCTTTCTTTTCCTGGCAATGGTAGCAGAAGAGTCATCAGAGTCTGTTCTAAATTCATCACTTTCAGAACTCTGGTCATCATAGAGAGCATCTATTTTCTTCATTAGATCCTTCTTGAGTTGTACAGAAGCAGATGAGGCAGAGGTTGTAGTAGCAGGTGTTGAAATAGTAACAGCAGAAATAGCAACAGATATTGAAGGTGTTGCACTAGGAGTAGAAGCAGAAACAACAACAGCAGCAACAGTAGGCTCTGGACAGGTGATAGTAGCAACAACATCACTAACAACAGCAAAAACAGAAGGAATATCATCAAGGACTGCAGAAGGCTCAAATTCAGGTGCCTCTGTCATAAGAATGTCGTTGGAAATTGGTTCATCAGAAACAACAGGAACTTCAGCAGCAGTAAAGGCAGTAATGTCAGAAGCAACAATAATACATTCTTCAGAAGAAGCAGCAGCAACAACATTCTCAGCAGCAGCAATTACTGAATTTACAAAGGAGGTGATAATGCTAGGGTCACAGCAAGAAAATGGCACAAGTGCCTTGGATAAATCTTCTGGAGGCTGGACAGCATTGACCTCTGGCAGACAGCTGAAGTATGCAGAATCAAAAACTGATAGCTAAGACCTGAGGTCTATTGCAAGGACTGCAGCAGGAGGACTTTGTGCTTGAGGCACAGCAACAGCAGCAAGAGGAGGAGCAGTAGAAGAAGCAGTAATAACAGCAGCAGCAGACATGCTTACAGAAATAGCAGCAGCAGCAGCAGCATGAAGACTCACTTCATATGTCATCTCCCCCTGCCTAGATGCAGACATGTCTGGATCAAGGCACACTGCTGTAGGTGCTGCCTTAGGGAAGAGGGAAGAGAGCCTGGCAGAGAGGGCTGCCACTGACAGGTGTAGTGGAGCCAAGGAGGTCTCCAACAACAGAGAGAGCCTGGGGGCAAGCAACTCATACAGCCTGTCAGCAAGGGCTGGGAGGTCTACTTACTCAAGGGCTGGAGCAGATGTAGAAGAGATAGGAGCAGCTGAGGGTTCTGGTAGTGGAGAGCTGGTGAATGGTGGAAGGGATGGCTGAGGTGTGGGTAGGGTGGATATGGAGGACAGGGGAATGGAGATGGATGGGGTGAATGTTGGTTGGTCAATGATTTGGTGTAGAAGGTCTTGAAATGAAGTGGAGGAGGAGGGTAACTCAGGAGGAGATGATGGGGAATCATCCATAAAGGAATCATCAAGTAGGGTGAAGGATGGAATGGGGGGTGATGAGGTGACATCTGGTGGAGGGTAGGAGAATAGTGGGTGGAATTGTTCTTCTGGTGGTGGTAGATTAGGTACTGGAGAAGGTGTTGATGTTGGAGATGGGCTGGATATGATGATGGTCGATGGAGCTGGAATGGTGGATGGTATGGGAAGGGATGGAATTGGAGGAGGAGGAGAGGCAGCAACAGCAGCCAGGTCATCTGCAGGGGCAGAGACCTATGGACGAGTGACTCTTGGAATCCTTGTGCCTGAAGGAGTACTGGAGGAGGGCCTGCTGGGCTTGCTGATTTGTCTGTCCCACTTTCCAAAGAGGGCACAAGACAGTCTCTTGGAGGCATTTATATGAATTCCAGAGGAGACCAGCAAGGCAGGGCACCTGTGCTGCAGAAACACTCTAATAATTCTCCCAAAGTTAACAAAACTTTTGTTGATTTTCTTTTTGATGAGGTCAAAGAAAACCTCTCCCCAATTCAGATTCTTTCTGTCCACAAGAGCTCCCATGAGGCAGAGCTGATACCTTGAAATTGTATCATGGGCAGAGTGCTTTACCAGTAGCACTTTCCCAACAACATCTGCCATGAACCTATATTCTACAGACAGGTTCCTTTTGAAGAGCTTGCTAGGGTTTCCCTCTGAATGACCCATTCTGGCAAGCAGTTCAGAATACTCTTCTCCAGATAACTCAGCAGTATCTTCTCCATTTCTCAACTCAAAAACTTCTGATAGAATTGTTGGGGTTAAGGGTACCTGAGTTCCAGCTATTGATCCAACAATGGTTGAGTTATCTTGATTATGGGCAGTATAAACCCACTCCTTTATTTCATCAGATGCCAGCTTGATCCTGGTGGTCATTATGGCAGTCAAGTTCTGGTCTTTGAATAATCCCAATATATCTTGAAAAACCTGGTCAGTTGTGATGAATGATTCCAGGTCGATGTCAAAACCAGCATCAAACTTCATAGCAGCAAGAACAGCAACTGACACAGCCATGGGTACCTGCAAAAATTCAACAAACAAAACGACCAAGTGTAGAACTGTTTGGAGGGAAAGAAAATTCTTGCAGAGAAATCGAAAGCGCAAAAGAGAACGACGGCGAAAAATGAGTTTTATATTAGGGTTCGACGCAGAATTGGAAAGATCGTTGAACTCAGTTCGACGATCGAGGCTTCTAAAGGAATCTGAAGAGTCTTCAACATCGTCGATCACCGTTCGACGATATTGGAGAGCGTCGAGCTCCGTTCGACGATCGTTCAGAGAACATAATCGTCGAGCGCCATTCGACGATCGTTGACCGGAAGAGATAGTTCATACTATCTGATAGACGTTGAACTCAGTTCGACGATTTTTGGAAATCATCGATCTCCGTTCGACGATCTTGGGGCAAATCGTCGAGCGCAGTTCAGAGATCAGAAAAATTCTAGACACTAAGAAAAATCAGAAAGTTTGCCTAGTCTTGGTCAATTTTAGGCTTTCAAAATCTTGGATATTATTTAATACTTCCTCCATCTAGTATTCCTAACAGATTTAGGAAGAAGTTATGTTTCTTTTCATCCAATGGCTTGGTTAAAATATGTCCCCTTTGTAAGTCAGTTGGGATATATTGTAGTTCAATTTTATTCTTTTCAACATTATCCCTTAAGAAATGATGCCTAATCTCTATGTGTTTGTCCTACTATGGAGGACTGGATTTTGAGCTATGGAAATAGCACTGGTGTTATCACAAAAGATTTTAGACTTCTCTAAGTTGTAGCCATAGTCTAGGAGTTGGTTTTGAATACACAAGATTTGTGAACAACAACTGCCTGCAGCCATATATTCAGCTTCTGCAGTTGAAGTTGACACAGATGTTTGTTTCTTACAAAACCAAGAGACAAGTCTGTCACCAAGGAACTGACAAGTTCCACTGGTGCTTTTCCTGTCAATTCTGCATCCAGCATAATCAGCATTTGAGAATCCAGTTAAATCAAATGCTGAATCTTTTGGATACCAGAGACATAGATTTGGACAACTTTTAACATACCTGAGAATCCTCTTTACTAAAGTTAGGTGTGACTCTCTAGGGCTTACTTGGAACCTAGCACATATACATGTAGCAAACATTATATCTGGTCTACTAGCTGTAAGATACAGTAAAGAGCCAATCATTGCTCTATATGTTGTCTGATCAATAGGTTTCCCATGTTCATCAGCATCCAATACAACATTAGTAGGCATGGGTGTTTTCATACAAGATGCCTCAGACATACCAAATTTCTTAACTAGCTCATTTGCATATTTGGTTTGAGAAATAAAGAGGCCTTCAGCATGTTGTTTGACTTGCAATCCTAGGAAGAAGGATAGCTCACTCATGCTACTCATCTCAAATTTAGAATGCATCAGGTTAGAAAACCTTCTGCACAATTTGGAGTCAGTAGAACCAAAAATAATATCGTCTACATAAATCTGTACTAGTAGGGTATGAGACTTATGGGTTCTAATGAAAAGAGTTTGGTCTAGTCTACCCCTTATAAAACCATTTTCCAAGAGAAAGCATGCTAGGGTCTCATACCATGCTCTAGGAGCTTGCTTGAGACCATATAATGCTTTATTCAGTCTAAACACATAATCAGGAAAAGTTGGAGAGATAAAACCTGGAGGTTGTCTGACATAAACTTCCTCTTTGATGTCTCCATTCAAGAAAGCACTTTTGACATCCATCTGATATACTTTGAAGCCTTTGTGAGCTGCATAAGCTAGAAATATTCTGATGGCTTCTAATCTTGCAACTGGTGCAAAGGTCTGGTCGTAGTCGATTCCTTCTTCTTGAGAGTATCCCTGAGCAACTAGCCTTGCCTTGTTCCTTATAATTACCCCTTGATCATCCAATTTATTTCTGAATACCCATTTTGTTCCAACAATTGAGTGATCCTTAGGCTTTGGCACTAGTTCCCATACTTTGTTCCTCTCAAATTGATGCAACTCCTCTTGCATTGCAATGATCCAGTGTGGATCTTGCTCTGCATCTTGAATGGACTGAGGTTCAATTTGAGATAGGAAGCAGGTGTGCAACAGGTTTTGGTTGACCTGATTTCTGGTTTGCACACCAGCTGAGATTTCTCCAATTATTTGGGAAATTGGATGGTCTCTTGATGTTACTAAATCAACAGGGGGTGTTGATTGTTCACCAACCTGTGTTGTTGTTTCCTCCTGTGGTACAACAACTGGCTCTTCAAGTTGTTCTTCAATATGTTGAGCATTTCCTTCATCTTCACTGCTTTCATCCTCTTGAGTAACCTGTAACTTGTTCAAGTCTTCAACTAGAGAATGTTCCTGCAAAGGTTCTATGGTAGAAGAAATCTTCTCCTTGAAAGACATGTTAGTTTCATCAAATGAAATGTGAACAGATTCCTCAATTTTCAAAGATGATTTATTATAGACCCTATAGGCCTTGCTGATCATGAAGTATCCCAGAAACACTCCTTCATCAGCTTTGGCTTGAAATTTTGCTAAATATTTCTTGTCATTATTGTGAATGTAGCAAATACAACCAAAGACTCTAAAATAGTCAACTTTAGGTTTCTTCCCTTTGAGTAATTCATAGGGAGTCTTTCCCTTTAGTTTATGTATCAGACTTCTGTTCAGCACATAGTTGGAGGTGTTCACTGCCTCTGCCCAAAAGGATAGAGGTAGATGAGCATCTGACAACAATGTAGTGGCAGATTCAATAAGGGTTCTATTTTTCCTTTCAGCTACCCCATTTTGTTGAGGAGTTCTAGGAGCTGAGAAAGTATGCCTGATCCCTTCACTCTGACAGAACTCTTGCATAAGAAGAGAATCAAACTCTGTCCCATGATCACTTCTGATTAGGGCAATGTGAGTATTGAACTCAATCTATATACATTTGAGAAACTCTGTCAGACACTTAAAGTTATCAGACTTCTTCCTTAGAAAGAACACCCAAGTGAATCTAGAGAAGTCATCTACAACTACTAAAGTGTAGGAATTCCCTCCTAGGCTTTGTACTGTGATGGGTCCAAAAAGATCCATGTGTAACAGATACAATATCCTAGGTGAATCACTCTTATTAAGTGACTTAAAGCTGTTTTTAGTTTGCTTGCCTAATTGACAAGCCCTGCAGAGTCCTTCCTTCTTGTAGGGGCCAGAAGGTAGTCCTCTAACAAGGTTGTCCTTGGATAGCCTAGCAATAGTTCTAAGGTTTAGGTGTCCTAATCTCTTATGCCATAAAATATTTGGTCTACAGACAGAGTTAAACAAGCAGATATCTACAGCAGTTGAAAGAAAATCTACTAGATAGATGTTACCTTTCCTTTTACCTGTCAACACAGTTATGTTGTCCTCTGACTTGATTTTGCATAAGGCTTTGCTGAAAGTCACCTGGTAGCCTTCATCACACAGCTGACTGATGCTAATTAGGTTGTGCTTCAGTCCTTCCACATAAGCTACCTTCTTGAAAGTTACTGAACCAATCTGGACTGCACCATATCCTTTAGTCTGTCCAAAGTTTGAATCACCAAAGATAACTTTGGGTCCAAGCTTGGCTCTGAAGGATGTGAGGTTGTCCTTGTTCCCTGTCATGTGCTTAGAGCACCCACTATCCAAATACCATTGCTGGTTAGATGTTGGATAGGTCTTCACTTGCACATAAGACAATTCATTTGTTTTTGACCCAGTTTACCTTGGGCCTAGGTTGATAACCTTTAAATTCTGAAATGAAAGACATCCCAGGTTGACTCTTATATCCTTCAGGATGATATCTCCTTGGAGGTATAATCCATTCAGTATAAGGGTTAAAGATTTGGGATGAATGACCCTTAGGATTCAATTTTGATTTGCCTTTGAAAAATTTTCCAGAGCTCTGACCTCTGTTCGACGATCTTGGAGCTGCGTTCGACGATCTTGGGTCAGATCGTCGAGCTCCGTTCGATGGTCGACTATGGCTGAGGTCAGGTATTTGAGATCGTCGACCTGCGTTCGATGACTTTAGCTGAGATCGTCGATCTGCGTTCGACGATTTTGCCTGAGATCGTCGAGCTGCGTTCGGCGATCGTCGATCTTCATTCGGCGATCGTCGATCTCCGTTCGACGATTTCTGCGGGGACTTAGTTTTCTGAGGCAGATCAGAATTTTTCCTAGCAACCTCTACAACTCCCTTTCCTTTGTCAGAAATGAATTTGATTGGAGTTGTTAGGACTATAGGTTGGCTGGATGAAGCACCCAAGCCCAGTGTACTGTTGAATCTGGAGTTCACTGTGCTTGTGATGTCCATCAGCTTGATGCTTCTCCCATTGAGGGATTCTTCAAGCTTCTTGGCCTCAGAGAGCTCACTTTTCAGTGTAGCTATCTGTTCCCTACAGCACTCCAACTCCTGAGAGAGTTTGCGGTTTTCTGACTTTAGAGTATTGTGTTCAGATAATTGATTTCTGAGAGAGATAATTTCTTTCTCAGACTTTAGCAGGTCTAAACACAGTGCTTTAAATTCAGATTTAAAATCCTCTGAACTAAAATCAAAAGAATCAATTACCTGATCTTCTTCAGGTTGAGTCTCTGAATCTGACTCTGACTCCTCTTCTTCTGAATTATGCTGTGAGGCATTGATTGTCATCATGCAGAACTCCTTTTCTTCTGCATCATCCTCATCATCACTGGAGCTGGATGAGGCTTCTGACTCTTCTTCAGTCTCACTCCAGGATTCAGCAACAAACCCTTTTCTTGTATGTTTGTTTTTTGCTTGAAGAGGGTTTTCCATTGCCATTCCTCTTGGAGTCTTTTTCCTTTCTTCTTTCTTTCATGTCTCTTCTGTCCTTGTTCTTGTTCTCTGGACAGTCAGGAACTATATGCCCTGGTTTCCTGCAACCAAAGCAAATAATGTCTTTATTATTGCTAATGGACTTGTCATACCTTGGCTTATCCTGCTCCTTGTATGATCTCCTTCTGAAATCCTTTCTGGCCATTTTGTAAAATCTTTTGGCCAACAAGCTGAGTAGTTCATCATTGCCTGTGGCTTTGTCTTCAGGCAGATCTTCAGTTGCCTTGAATGCTATGGTCTTCTCTTTTCTTGTGGCTGGTGAGGCAGCCTTCTGTTCTTCCTCTCTATTTTTGATGAGTAGCTCATAAGATTTGAGCTTACCCAATAGAGCTTCAGTAGTGATCTCATTCAGACTTCTGGCATCCTTAATTGGCCAGATTCTTGAATCCCAAGTGCTAGGGAAGCACATTAGGATCTTGTCATTAAGTCCTGTTAGAGAGATCTCTTTGTCCAGTGTCCTGAGTTCACTGACAATTAGACTTAGCCTGTTGTACATGTCTCCCACTGACTCAGTTTCTCCCTTTTTGAAATTCTCATATTGAGAGATGAGATGGGATCTCCTATCCTTTCTCTCATCAGCTGAGCCTGAGACTATTTCTGAGAGTTTGTCCCAAATTTCCTTGGCTGAATTGCATTCAGCCACCTTTTGAAATATGTCATCTGACATTGTGTGGGCCAAGATGTTCATAGCCTTGGCATCAGCTAACTTCCATCTCTTGATATCAGCATCTGTTCCTGATGGAGGTGGAACAGCATTTGTGCTTGTGTTCTCTGGGGGTCTTGGACACACTGTCAAAACAGAGTTAAAGATATCTTCGTCAATAGAATTCATGTAAAGTCTGATCCTTGCTTTCCAAAGTGCAAACTTGGAAAGATTGCACACTGCAGGTCTGGTGCTAGCATAATATTTGTTTTGGGCCATGATTTGTGAAAACAAAATCTAATAATAAACTACAAAAGAAAAACAGATCTAGCTAGGGATCTTTGGGTTCAGGTGTTAGCCTGTACAACCAATTAGGTATGGTATGTTTAACCAACCTCCCTCTGATATCAATTGAAAGTGCAGCTAGATCTGATATACTTTAGAGGGGGGGTGAATAGAGTATATGGTGCTTTGAAACTTTTTACAACAGTTGTTGTAATATGTGTGAGCAGGGAAGCAGTTAAAAACCAAACACAGAACTAAGTTAAACAAAAGCTAATCACAGAAAAATCAAGGTCAGAAACAAACATAAACACAAGCAAAACCAGAAGACACAAGGAAATATAGTGGTTCCCCTAAACATGGGTACATCCACTCTTCTACCACCCTAGGTAGGAATCCACTGCAGGATGAGTTGATCAGGTGTCCTGGGCACCAATGAGCTTTTGATAAGGTGCTCAAAAACCAAAGCAGATTTTTTGATCAGGTGTCTTGCCACCAATGAGCTTTTGACAAGGTGCTCAAAAACCAAGCTCAAACTTTTGAAGGGAGTTTGAGAAACCCTTTACAGAGAGGGGGTGAGAGAGTGATAGAAGTCTTCTCTTTCTCAAACAACTGAGAAGACTATGTGGATTGTTGATGTCAAAGCTCCCCCTGAATCCTTGAGATCTTCAGGAAGAAAAGCTTTGCTGAGGGTGATAGGCCTTCAAAGATTGAACTCCAGCAATAGATGATTTCAGCAATAGCTGAAATGTTGAATGTCTGGAGTCTGGAAGTATGTTGGCCTTGAACACTTTGAAAACTAAAGAGATCTGAAGATTTGAGAAAGCTTGATCTCCTTGGATGTGTGTTCTTGAGAAATCTTTGAGACAGAATATGTTTGAATGTGCCTCTGTAATCTGTATTCTATGAGTGATTCAAAAATTCTTCTCTATTATTCTCTGGTACAGAATAGAATAACATTCTCTGTCAAGAATAGCCATTAGCCTGCATTGATTGCATCCTTAATTACAAAATCTCTTCTGGAGGAAAGTCCACAGAAATATTCCTTGAAAAATCCCTTGAAACTTGGTCCAGAAATGAATGAAAACGGCTAGGAAATCTCTACATTAATTGCAGAATAACTCCTTAACTGATTTGAATTTGAATTTAGAAACATCCTGGAAGTTATCTGAAATCGTCGAACTGAGCTCTGCTATCGTCGAGCTGAGCTCAGCGATCTGGAAATATACAGCAGCAAAATATCGTCGATCTGAGCTCAAATATCGTCGAACTGAGCTCAGAGATAAAGATCCAAAGCAGAGTCAAAATCGTCGACCTGAGCTCACCGATCGTCGAATGGAGTTCGACGATATAATGAAGTTGAGCTCAGTGATCGTCGAATGGAGTTCGGTGATCTGTCGAAGTTGAGCTAGACGATCGTCGATCGGAGTTCGACGAATCGTCGTGCTGAGCTCGACGATATGACTTAGTCTCCAAACATAAAATCTTGGTCTTCAGGGCAGCTTCCAAACCTAGACTTCTAACCCTTAGACTCAATTCTAATTGACCTATTAAGCTATACAGGAGGTCAAGCAAAGATTCCTAGAGACATAGTGATCCTGACCCAAATTAGTAATATGGTGTTCCAACAGATAAAATCCATACAGGAGCGGTCGGTGTTATCTTCGATTGCCGACGTCAGGGGTTTCCTTGGACTGGCAGGCTACTATAGACGTTTTGTAGAAAACTTCTCTCGGATCTCTTTTCCTCTGACCACACTGACGAGGAAAGATCAGAAGTTCGTTTGGATGCCGAAGTGCGCACGAGCTTTTGAAGAGCTAAAGAGTCGTTTGACCACGGCGCCTGTGTTGACATCGCCATGTGGTACCGACGGCTATGACATCTATAGTGATGATTTAGGGAGCGGCTTAGGCTTCATTCTTCTACAGTTTGGAAAGGTGATTGCTTATCGCTCACGCAGTTGAAAGTGCATGAGCGAAATTATCCCGTCCACATCTTAGAGTTGGCGGCGGTGATCTTTGCACTTAAGTTATGGCGGCATTATCTTTATGGCGTAAAAGTGGATATCTTTACGGACCATAAGAGCCTAAAGTAGTTGTTGGATCAGAAGGATCTGAATATGCGACAACGAAGGTGGATGGAGTTCCTTGGGGACTACACCTTTGATATTCATTATACTTCTGGAAGGGAAATGTGGTTGCTGATGCCTTGAGTCAGAGGACTCCGTTAAGGGAAAATTGGTTGTAGATGCATCATGAGCCTCTGATCCAGGAGTTGGAAGCCTTAGAGATCTCTTGTGTTGACTAGAATTCCACAGCCAATGTGTGCTTAAATTTGACGGAGGTACAATATGACCTTTCGGACAGGATTCGACGAGCAATGGAGCTGGATGAAAGTCTCCAATGCTATGCTAAGGATGGGATCGATGGCCAATTCTCCTAGGATGATGGTCTTTTGTGGAAAGAGGTCCGTTTGTGCGAGTATGGGTAAGTTGAGGGAAGAATTCATGTATGAAGCTCACTTTACAAAATACTCAATTCACCCTAGGACCACAAAGATGTTCAAGGAAATGAAAAAATTGTTCTGGTGGCCAGGACTAAAGAAAGACATCGCTCATTATAAGGCAAAGTGTCAAACTTGTGCTTTGGTGAAAGCGGAATGTCAGAAACCTGGAGGGTTCTTAAAGTCATTACCGATTCCAGAATGGAAGTTTGATGATATTTTAATGGATTTTGTGCATGGGTTACCGAGATCTCAATGCGGGAATGATTCAATCTGGGTGATTGTAGACCGGCTAACGAGAGTGGCTCACTTCCTTCCGAACAAGCGGGACGACTCAGTGGAAAGTTTGGCAAAACTCTATGTTGAGCAGATTGTTCGGCTACATGGAGTTCCTCAAAGCATCATGAGTGACCGTGATGGGAGATTCACATCGAATTATTGGAGGCTAATCCATCAGTTGTTGGGCACGAAATTGACGTTCAATACGACCTTTCATCCCCAAATGGATGGCCAGACTGAGAGTACCAACAGAACAATGGAGGATATGCTCTGAATGTGCACCCTGGATTATGGTAAGAGATAGGAAGACAATCTCTATATGGTGGAGTTTACCTACAATAACAGCTACCAAACGAGCATCGGTATGGCACCGTTTGAAGCTTTGTATGGTCGGAACTGCCGTACACCATTAGCTTGGGCAGAAGCATGCGAATCCAAACTATATAAGCGTAAAGAGGTTGATAAAGCTACCTCGATGATACGTGCTATTCGAGAGAGGATACTGATAGCCCATGATCGACAAGCGAAGGACTACAATGCCAATCAACGGAAAGTGGAGTTAGCGGTGGGAGATTGGGTATATTTGAAGATCAAACCCTTCAAAGGTGTGTCCAGGATTCGGCGTCTGAAAAAGTTAAGTCTGAGATATCTTGCTCCGTTTGAAGTGGTGGAGCGAGTTGTAGAAGCTGCGTATCGGCTAGCTCTTTCAGCATAATTGAGTGGATTACATGATGTGTTTCACATCTATGTGCTTCGGAAAGCAGTCAAAGATCCAGCTCAAGTGATAGAGAATGATCGTGTACCGGTTGAGTATGGGCTAACGACGAAGGTTAGGCCCATTAGGATCGAGGATCGAGCTGATAAACAGTTGCGGAACAAGACAATTGGGATGGTCAAAGTCTGTTGGGATAACTGTGGCCGTGAGGAGCTAATATGGGAGCGAGAGCAGACCATGCGGGCTGAATTTCCCGAGCTGTTTGTGTAAACTGTAGAACAGTGCAACCCTTTTTATAACAGACATTTTGAAGTTATAACATCTTGTTTTTGTTCCCTTACTGTATACAAATTTCGGGACAAAATTTCTTGTAAGGATGGGCAGGTTGTAATACCCCAAATCCCAAGTTTGGGTTCAAGTAGGGCAACACAGTGTGGGACACGGCCGTGTCCTAAGCCGTGTCCTACTCTATGAGGCTGAGTAGCCTGTCGAGTGCTCGATGAAATGTGCTCGACGAGTTCTCGAGAGGGAACACACCCTGTGACACGGGCGTGTCCGAGGGTGTGACCTCCTTTGGTTCGTTGACTTCCACAGGAGTAAATGTGTTTGACGATACTCGAGTGGGGAATACGGCCTGTGACACGGGTGTGTCATATGTGACATGGGCGTGTCACATGGCCGTGTCTTTCTCGGGAATGGGCCAAGGCATTGAGGCCTTGTGAACACAGGCAGGACACGGGTGTGTCTCTGGGCACACGGCCTGTGACACGGGCGTGTCACATGGTCGTTTCCTATTCGGGGTGAATCAAGTGTGTGGCGCCTGAGGAACACGTCCACAAACACGGGCGTGTTTGAAGGCGTATTAGGGCACACGGCCACAGACACGAGCATGTCATATGGTCGTGTCCTACTCTGGGTAAGTCGGTTGTGTGCTGCTTAATATACACGGCCTGTGATACGGGCGTGTCACAGGTCATGTTAGCCAAAAATAGACCTTTGTGGAAAATTTTTGGCCATCCATTTCCTTCATCTGGGATCTGATGGCACAGGCTTCTCCCTGCTTTAATGCCGAGAATGAGAAGAGAATCCTCATTTGAACTTGGGCCATTCTCTTTCTAAGAGATCTAGAGATAAGAGAGAGCAAGGAGGAGGAGGATAAAAGGAGCCGTCCACCGGTGGAGCTGCAGAGTTCCGATTAGAGATCCGAGTCCAGCGTTGTGGAGGCAAGGCCGCTGCGGTGCTTTCCAGCCATCTAGAATTCTATGGCTCCAAAGAGGTCATCAAGGGTAACTATCTTCCTTCTTGGACATGTAAAGTCCTTCCTTTTTGGCATGTGCATGGACTTCCCCCACCAGAAGGTGGATTGCGAAGGAATTTCCTTGGGTTGATTCTTGGGAATCCCCAATAGTCTTGCAAATAGATTAGGAAGTGTGTAGTACGGAATAGGCATGCTGTGTGAAGCCCATCTGGACAGGTTGGTCTGGATTGGTGATGTTTTATTTGCACACCGGAGAAGTCTCCGTGGTTAAATTTGTAGTTTGTGGAGTCGATGGGTTGGACTTATGAAGGGCAGTAGCAGGAAGTACTGGAGTGGTAGTCTGGGAAAATACACTTGTCATGCATGTGTGGTGTGTTGTGGCAAGACAAGTTTTCTGGCACTGCAGGATGCTGCAGGGTTTGGGATGTAACACCCCCAATCCGTCGCATAGTATATAGCAGTAGCTCCGGCCGGGGCCCGATGCCATATACCACAGACAGACCGAGTGGTTACTCAATGGAAACCATCCAACCAATCCAACGTCCTACACAGAGCATTCTAGTGGAAGCAGTTTTATAAGTTGCAATTAAAAGAACCCAGCAACAAACATGAATGTCCACTAACAAGCCAAAAAGGAATGAAGTACATACACAAGTACCGGCCTTAAGGCCTTAAAAATGGTTTACTCAAATTACATGTTTTCCATACCACGGCACGCAACCCGGTCATACATGAACGAAAGTAAGTAAACACTACAATTAGGCCTTCGAGGGCCGGCTTCGCAAATTGGGCTTTAGCCCGCTATTGACTGCTCGGTCCAGCAGCTCCGACAAGTACAATCCACTGCACGGTGGCAAACAAAAGCAACGGTCAGCAATGCTGACCAAATTATAACGATCCCTCCCCCAACTCGGGGCGGCGATGCTCTTTCCTGCACTTTATTAGTATAAACAAGCAGTAATAATGTCACAACATCACAGGCGTAGGCACACACGACCACACACCTCGTGCACTTAGGGCACAATCTCGGTGAACCGGCCAATGTCACGTCAATTTAAGCCATAGACATTCCGGACTCACCACCGCCACTTTGACGGCCAAACATATGAGCAATTTGTCTTCCCGGCATGGGTCACGTCAATTTTAGCCATAGACCGCCGAAGACCCTCTGCCAACAGCTCTAACCGAACAACATAGAACGGGTACGGTTCCGCCTAACCCGTGCTCACATCGCAACGACAATTTAAGCCATATATGCAGGTCAAACATCTCCCGAGGCCCGTTTCCGTTACACAAAATCACATAACCCGGTTATGTTTAAGTAGGCTCCCAGGCCACCAAGTTGGCAGAACCATGCATCTGCCCAGTTTTCCGGGTGCACCTTGGGGTTAAACCCCAAGGCTCCCTATTGCAATCTACCACGTAGAAAACCCTAAAAACATACATTCGCACGGAGTCTTCTCCGGCCATTATGCAATGCAACATCACCGATCCAGACCAACATGTTTGGATAGGCTTCACACATCATACCTATGTCCGTTCTCGGTTACGGACTCTACACAACGGGTACTTGACATATCTACCCGAAGGAACGCCTCCAACTCACTGCAAACTCGCGAGAGCGGGCTGCCTATACAAAAGAAGGAGAGCTTCACATGCTCAAGTAGAGAATCGTTACCCTAGCATTCTTCCTTGGCGCCATGGAAATGTACGTGGATGTAAAGCACCGCAATCTCCTTGCCTTCGTAGATCCGAAGTCGACTCGCGATTTGGAGCTCTGAAACTCCTCCAACGATTGGATCTAGACTTCTTCTTTCTCCTTTGCTCTCCCCTCTCTCTAAGATTTAGATAGAGAACGTACGGCAGAAAAATAAGGGTTTTGTAACCCTTCTTTAGGGTATAACCCATTCGGGATAACCACAGCCGTTGGATCCCACAAAAAGGGATGCACGGACACGATCCAGGTCTGACCTGGACAAATGGGGCTAAGCACCGCACAGTACACCAATAGGAGCAGGACACGTCCGTGATAAAACTGTGTCGGAACATTTAGTCAACTCCCGCCAAAACCCCTGTGTTGACAATCCACGTTGACAGAGTCAAACACGCCACAAATGCCCCGCGCTCGACGATTGTCGAACCAAGATCGTCGACCGCTGCCAGATCGTCGAACGGAGATCTCTGGCCAAAACGTCGAACGCAGCCAGATCGTCGAACGGAGATCGATGGCCCGATCGTCGAACCCACGGCCCGATCATCGAACCCACGGCCTGATCGTCGAACAAAGATCGCTGGCCATTCGTCGACCGTAGAATAACGATAGATCGTCGACCGCAGAATTTTGACAAGATCGTCGAGCAGCGCTCGACGATCGTCAAACCCAGAAAACTACCTGATCGATTTGCCAGATCTTTGAACTTAAATCGTCGAACCCCTCTCGACATGTGCTGGGACACGGCCGTGTCCCAGGCCGTGTACCCCTGCCAAATTCCAAATTTGGTACAGAAACGTTACCCGTCGCTCTTTCGAGTTTCGGGGCGTTACAGCTCTCCCCCTCTTAAAAGAATTTCGTCCACGAAATTACATAAAGGAAAGATAAGTACAAAATTAAATTGTACCTGAGCGAAACAACTCTAGATACTCATCAAGCATAGTCTGCTCTCGCTCCCAAGAGAGCTCTTCTCGGCCGCAATTGTCCCATCGGACCTTGACCATCCTGATCTCTTTATTGCGTAGTTGCTTGAACTCCGGGTCTTCAATCTACACGGGCTTGACCTTTGTCGTCAACCCACTATCAATCGGCACTTGATCGAGCGCGATCAATTGTGTAGGCTCTTGCACCGCCTTCCATAGCATCGATATATGGAATACATCCTGTAGACCACTGAGCTCCACTGATAGCTTCAACCGATAGGCTGCTTCGCCAATCTGCTCCAGAACCTCAAACGGCCCAAGGTACCTCGGGCTTAGCTTTTTCAAGTGTCGCACCCGCGAGACACCCTTGAACGGATTGATCTTCAAGTACACCCAATCGCCCACAGCAAACTCCACGTTCCTGTGCTTGGCATTATAGTACTCCGCCTGACGGTCCTGAGCGATAAGCAACCTCTCCCGAATGGTTCGCACTAATGAAGTAGCATCCTCCACCTCTTGATGCTTGTACAACTTTGACTCACCCGTTTCCAACCAGGACAACGACGTGCGACATCTTCTACCATAAAGGGCCTCAAAGGGCGCCATTTGAATACTCGCCTGCTAGTTATTGTTGTACGCAAATTTCACCAAATAAAGATTGTCTTCCCATTGCTTTCCAAAGTTCAAGACACATATGTGGAGCATGTCTTCCATAGTTCTATTGACCCTCTCGGTCTGCCCATCTGTCTGCGGATGGAAGGCTGTGCTAAAACTCAGCTTTGTTCCCAACATTTGTTGCACAAGCCTCAAATCATTGGACGTGAACCTCCCATCTCGTTCACTCACGATGCTGCGGGGCACACCGTGGAGCCGCACTATGTTATCCACATATAAATTTTGCCAACTTCTCCACCGGATCATCCTTCCTATGTGGAATGAAATGCGACACCTTCGTTAGCCGATCTACGACCACCCAGATGGCGTCGTTCCCCTTTTGCGACCTTCGCAACCCGTGCACAAAGTCAATAGTGATGTCGTCGAATTTCCACTCCGGAATAGGCAAGAACTTCAGAAATCCTCCAGGCTTTTGGCATTCCGCCTTCACCAAGGCGCAAGTTTGGCACTTCGCCACGTAGAGCGCCACATCCTTCTTCAAACCCGGCCACCAAAACAGTTTCTTAATGTCACGGTACATCTTTGTGCTCACCGGGTGAATCGAGTACTTGGTATGGTGCGTCTCATACAACAAATCCACCCGTAAATTGCCCACTCTTGGCACGCACAGACGACCGTCTTTCCAAAGTAATCCGTCCTCCACAATGAATTGGGAATTTCACCCATCTAGAGCCTCTATCATGAGTTGCTTCATGTGGCCATCCATATCCAATGCCTGCAGAATCCGATCAGCCAGGTCATATTGAACATCAGTCCAATTCAAGAGTGCTTCAGCACTTGACTGCTTATCTACACAAACAATCTCCAAAACCTCCAACTCCAGAACCAACCGCTCGTCATGGATCGATAGCCAATTGGCTTGAGCTGGGCCCCGGCGACTCAATGCCTCCGCAACCGCATTACCTTTACCAGTCACGTAGTGGATCTTGAATGTATAGTCCCCCAGGAACTCTATCCATCTATGCTGTCGCATATTCAGATCTTTCTGATAATCAAATACTTCAGGCTCTTATGATCGGTGTAGATATCAATCTTCACACCGTACAAATAATGTCTCCACAGCTTCAAGGCAAATATCACGGCCGCTAACTCCAAGTCATGGACCGGATAGTTCCTCTCGTGCACCTTCAGTTGTCTCGAGCCATATGCTATAATGCTTCCATGCTGTAACAGCACACAACCCAAACCACTGCCTGAAGCATCGCTATAAATCTCATAACCTTCGGTCCCACTCGATGAATTGAGCACAGGTGCTGTGGTCAACCAAAATTTCAACTCCTCAAAAGCTCGCGCGCACTCCGGCATCCAAACGAACTTCTGCTCCTTCCTTGTCAAAGTAGTGAGAGGTAACGCTATCCGCGAGAAGTTCTCTATGAAGCGCCTATAATAGAAGGCAAGCCCCAGAAAGCTACGAACTTCCGCTACCGTAGAAAGCTTAGGCCACTCCCGTATCGCAACAATCTTCGCCGGATCCACTACAATACCTTCCCCACTCAGTATATGACCGAGGAACGTCACTGAGGACAACCAGAACTCGCACTTCGAGAACTTTGCGTACAATTTATTCCTCCTTAGCGTCTCCAAAACCAAATGAAGATGCCTGAAGTGATCTTCCTCACTCTGCGAGTACACCAAAATATCATCGATGAAGACAATCACAAAATGGTCCAAGTACTCCCTGAAGGTCCTGTTCATCAAATCCATGAACACTGACGGCATATTAGTCAGCCCAAATGGCATGACCGTAAACTCATAATGCTCGTATCTCGTACTGAACGTTGTCTTCAGGATATCAATCTCCCTTATTCGCAGCTGATAGTACCCAGACTTGCGGTCCAACTTTGAGTACACCGTCGACCCGACTAACTGATCGAATAGATCATCAATCCGGGGGATCAGGTACTTGTTCTTTTCCGTCAACTTGTTGAGTTCTCGGTAATCAATACATAGCCTAAAGCTTCCGTCCTCCTTCTTAACAAAGAGGACCGGTGCGCTCCAAGGCGACGAACTTGAACGCACAAACCCTTACTCCAATAACTCTTGAAGTTGCACCTTCAGCTACGCCATCTCCTTAGGTGCTAACCGATACGAAGAGCGTATGACCGGTTTGGCATCACAACAAACCGCCTTAACCAACTGAAGAGCAGCCACCAATGTCATGCTCTACCCCTGAAAGAATTGGTTCCTAAACACCTAGAGCTGGGGTGAATAGGTGCAATTCCTTTTTCTTCTAAAGCAGAACTTTTAATTCAGTTAATTAACAAAAACAGACAGTTCTACAGCTATCACAACACAGAAAAATAATATCACACACAATCACAAATTGCACACTGGTTTATAGTAGTTCCCCTAGGTATGGGTACATCCAATTTCCCTCTTCGCCTATCTAGCAGTGTGCTAGATTCGGCCTAACTTCTTCCCTTCTTCTCAGATCCTCAGATCTTACAGCTCAGAACCCAAGCAAGGCTCCTACAACTCAGAGTGACTCCTCACTCCTACAGCTTAGGCAATCTGCCTTACCTCAGCCTTCAACAAGGCCTACCACTCAGAGATCAAAATCTCCTACAACTCAGGATCACAGCCCTACCTCAGCCTATAATAATGCCTACCACTCAGATAACTTAATCTCCTACAACTCAGCCTTTATAAATCAGGATTACAACTTAGATGTTAAAAAGATCCTACAGAAAATTGATGTTAATTATAAATCTACCACCACCCTGGTTGAGAGAGAAAGGATGGACGGTTTCTTCATCAGTTCTTGAACAAATCTGATGATAAACATCAACCTATCTTAGCTTTCTTCCAAGCTTCTTGAATCTGAACACAGTAGGGTTGATCTCCTTTGAAGTCAATATTCAATCAGCTTCTTACTTGAAATTCAGAAATCAATCTGAATTCTTATTGGCAGACTGGTTCAGAACCTGCACTTAAGAGACTTGTTGATGTAAGTCCTTTCTTAACTTGAATAGATGGAGCTCTCTCTCTCTTCAAATTCTTTTGAAGATTCTTCTGAATTCTTCTTTTAATTCTCTTGACAAACTCTTAGTAGCTCACCACTTGAGAATGTCTTCTTAGATCTTCTGCTGAAAATCTTCTTCTGTTTTTCCTGTGTTGTTTTTCTCCAATTATCTGTAGTTTGTTTCTTCTGTTGATAGAGAATGTCTTTATATAGACATTCTCCATGGTAACCGGCTGATCTGGTTTATAACAAACTTCTGACAGCTCTGACAGCTTCAGTAGACCGGTTGGTTATGACAGCTGTCAAGTCTTCCAGTCACTTCTTCAACTCTGTATCTGTCAGCAAAGTGTCGAGACTGAACTTCATCATGTGTTGACACAAGTAGACTAAGTGTCGACACAAGCCTTGGTGGTGTCGACACAGCTCTATTGGTGTTGACACTGCTTCTCAACACAACTTCTGTTGAATGTGTCGACACTAGATCTGTGTGTCGACACAGTCACTTCTTTTCTTCACGAAAATTAACTTTGTTGAAACTCTGCTATGTGTCGACACAAGTCCTGTGTGTCGACACAGTTGATGTTGACAAAGTCTTATGTGTGTCAAAACTGCCTCTGTATATCGACACAGTTGCTGTCGACTAAGCTTTTCTGTGTGTCAACTCTACCTCTGTGTGTCGATACAATCTCTCCTGGTGTCGACACAGCCTTTCCAAGTGTCGACACAATTGACTCCAGGTGTCGACACGGCTTTTCTCCAGTGTCGACACAAGCCTTCATAAGTGTCGACACAGCTTCTTCTGGTGTCGACTCATGGACTTAGAAACTTTTTCCTGCATTCCTGCATTTTCTTAACCTGCACATATAAACTCAAAACAACATCAAATACACCTTAATGCATATCATTGAGTAAGGTGAGGCTTCTTCAAATCTGGTACACATTTTCCAAAGTACCCAACAATCTCCCCCTATTTGGAGAAGTCATAACCCTTAGTCAATGATATACACCATTCATAACAAACACATATTATGCTGTATAAAAACATTACATGACAGGGTAACTTAAAAAATAAAACATGTATAAAATGTCATCACAGAATAATGATGTAAACATAATGAGCATTAAGCATTGTTTTCTTTAAACTTTCAAAAGTTTCTTTAACAATAGTTTACAAAGATTTTTAAAACTAAAGATTACAATGTTGTAACATCTAGTTATTCTAAACTCAGGCTGAACAGGCTCCTTGAGGACTATGCCTTTGCCTGACTGGATCTTGGCTTGTACTGGAGCTTCCGTATCTTCAGCTGGCTTCTTGCCCTTCAGATATTTCTTCTTTTGTTCTTCAACCCTTATTCTTTGTCTTTCAAAATAATGAAAAGGCTTTGGGAAGTACTTGCTAGGCTCCTGAGCATTAGGAGGTAGCTTCGCAGCTTTTGCCTTTCTTCTATACTGTAGAATGGCTTCCTGCCTAGCTTCATGCTTTTACCATTCTTGCCCAGTGTACCATTTGCCCCTGTCATGGGTCTTGTCTTTTACAACTTTCCAAGCAGTTAAGATAATATTCCTAGAAGTAGGATTCCACTGCTCAAAATCAGGCTTCAACTCAGCCTGTTCTCTGAATCTTTTCTTTGACAGTTGAGCTTCTTGCTCTTGATTCAAAGCTACCTCTATCATTTTTACTTTCTCAATAATAATATTTTTAGTAATCTCTAGAGGGTTGTACATTGACTGTACTTCTTGCTGAATCATATCAAAATCTGCTAGAGGGTAAATAACCTGAGCTACATCAGGTTGAGCACCTTCAAAATAAGCAGGTTGTGTAAGACCCCCCTCCCCCTTACCAAGGAGGGCTACCGGGTCTTATGCCCAGAACCGCCATCTTACGGTGGCACTAACTCACGGGTTAGTCGACACCGCAACACGCCGATTCTGCCGGCTAGTACGATCATTTAACCTGTAGGCCAATATGAGAAGAAAGAAGTAAAACTGTATATATAAAATCATCAGTCCACAAGTCACATGGTACAATCATGTAAATGAAATGAAAAGTACATCACAATAGTCCACAGAAGGGTAAAAATGAAAGAGTAAAAAGGGCTTATGCCCAGTACATCAAAATCACTCTCTCACAAAATAATAATGCGGAAGCTACACTAGAACATCAGATCTCGTCCCACCTGAGGACGCACAGTAGTGGTAGTAGCCTGCTGAAGCGGTATCTGCTCCTCATGTCCTGCCTACTCGACGTGCTGGTGCTCCATCTCCCCGGGCTCCTAAAAATAGTTGGTCACCGACCATTAGTCAAAAAGACTAAGTCGTTTCCTCCGCACCTCGCCCCGCAGCTCCTAGGCACCGAGCGGGAGGACGAAGCGGAGGACAACAAAAGGGGTAGCAAAGTGGAAGCAGGTGACAGTATCTAACTAGAGTTGTGATAAGTAAAGTAGTTCTACGCTAGCAGTTCTAAGTACGATACAAGTAATAAGTAAGAGAAGTGCAGTAAAGGAAGGTAAAGAACAGTAATATGAACAAGTAAATAAACTAAACTACCACTATGCTATCATCACAAACATACCCTAACTTATATAAATGCCCATACAAATATATAAGTTAGGGTTTCCAGAAATTTAACTTATCATATAAAAGAGCCCATACTAATTTATATGATAAAGATCTATGAAGCGTATGACCTAATATGAATGGATGATATGATGCAATTTTATGCGCGGGCCTGTGCAACTCACACACAATGACTCTGTGATTACAGACCTTTAGTTCCCACTTTTTGAGAGCTAGCATCACTCTCGGGTACCACCGCTGTGGCTACGGCAGCAGCGGAGCGGGCGTCTCCGCTTCTAGACCGGTATGCACACTACAAAGCCTTAGACCCCTCTCATACGCCTCTGTACATGTCGAAGGTGCACTCTAGAGTCTCGCGTACGTACTTTGCTGACAAACCCGTCATTCTTGTTGGGTCGGATGTGTGTTATCGGGGATCGTCCTCCAGACCGCAGTGTAAAACAACCCACTGGCCCCTCTAACTCTCACAACCGCCTGGTGCACCGTACTGCCATCGGTGTGACGAACGGCCAGTACCGCATGCCCCGCCACGATATTTATGCACATGCAAGTAATTCATACCGAGCCTCCCGCTCGCAGGACCAAACCCGTCCTGAATCCCTCAAACCCAAACCCGGGTGAGAACGCACATTAGTGTCTTTATACCAACTCCCTCAAACCCCAAAACGGGTGAGATCGCACATTAGTGCCTTTATACCAACTCCCTCAAACCCCATACGGGTGAGATCGCACATTAGTGCCTTTATACCAACTCCCTCAAACCCCATACGGGTGAGCATATACCATGAATCTCTCCAACCCTACACGGGCGAGAAGGTACAATAATGTCCTAACCTATTAAACTACTCTTGTCTATGGGTTATTATACTTAGAGATTTAAGGTTAATCCCAGGACTGCCCCCGGTATTCCCTGTGAAGGGCTCTCAAGGGGCACTAGGAAATGTGTTGGGATTACGCCCAGCGTTCCCTTTCGCAAGGATATTTATTTTAGTTGATGGCTACCCATGTATCTCCCCAGCTCTCCTTATTGCTCTAGTACAACCCTAGTGACTTAAGGTGTTACCGGGAAACCGACGGTCTTTCGCCGACCCCCACTCTAGTTGCAAACTAAGACTTGCACTTTTGATCCCTCACTAAGACAACTCTACCCACCAGGGTTGTTCATGTTGAACTCTCTTATTTCTGCCGATAATCAATCCCCTGGTAACCGTAAGGCAAGACCTATTTGTGTTATATGCAGAACATGTCCTATGGTTACCTTAAAAATGCGATCTTCCAAACCTTAAGGCATCTTGCCTCTAAATATTTATCCTAGGGTGGTATGGACTAAGGGAACTACCCTATGAATTCTCATAATTTTTCTTGGCCAAATAGTCCTTTAATTAAATCTTTTACTTTAAATGCTAGGTTATTTTACACATGAAGTAGCATGATTAAATATCCACTGACCTAGGGAATTTTTCCTGAGATGTATATTGATAAAATATTGCTGCCTACAGAGTTTCATAATTTTCCTTAAATTATTTATTCCCATTTCCTATTTAATATCAATTTCACACAAATTCCATTTTTCCAAATGAAGTATAGGCATTATGAAATCACAAATTCCAGGAAAATTACAGAACTTTTAGAGCACTAATTTATGACTATTGGCAGAGTATCATCAGCATTTATTGTGTAATGGCCTATAAAATTCCATTATAACATATTTACCAAAAATGTCATTGTATTAATCTAACAACTAACAATGCATCCATTAATTCTGAGAAATTCATGCAAAACTAATAATACCATTTTATAGCAGTAGAATAAATTCCAAATTTGTCAAAGGTATATATCCATCATTTCAAGAATTAATAAGATAAGGGTAAAATGGGCAATTTAAGATATCTACTCCAAAAGTTCCTCAAAATAGAGGGATCATATTTTTCCTAAATCAAATGTGACATTATCTATGCCTTGGCAAAATTTTAGGATTTGTACTTGAGGAAAACCTATTTTTCCAATTTTATTTCCAAAATAGCTATATTTAAAATAAATTCCAATAAATGGAATTTTGATTCCAAAAATTCCATGATTAATTTGAGGGATGAAATTTACCCTAATGAACCACTGTAAATAATTCCAAGACTTTTGCATGTCACCATTGGGCTAAATACACTATATTTGCATATTTGCTAATTGCACACCAAGGCATAACATAAGCTAACACATGCAAGTGGATTCTCCAACATGCAGTGAACCCAAGGTGCTGAAAATTTTATCATGCACCAAGGATGTCCCCACTGACCTACCACCAAGATTTGGTACCATGGGGAGGTGTAGAACTCCTTATATTTCATTTATTTGTATTTTGATATTTTGGCAAACACTATAGGAAAATGTTCTCTAAAAATTCCTAAATTTTGGCAGGGGCTAAGTATGCCCTAATCATGCATGTGACCAAAATATGGGGCATGGTGACTAATAGTTTGACCTGGGCATCCAATTTAATTTCTGCCCTACCCTAGGACCAGTCCTAGGAGAAATGTCCTACAGGACTGTACACTACACCATATCACATGTTTATGGTGGAAAATTAAAGATAAGACCATCAGCTACAATTTTCATTAAGATACTAAGTTCTGGAAATGCCTCTAAGAGGCCTAAAATTTACATGCAAGGTGGCTGTAATAATGTGACAGAGATTTCACTATTCATCAAATAAAATTTAATCATTTAAATACATGCACGAATCTTAAAGCCGGAAACCAACGGGATCGGTTCATCATCCCGAGTGGTTTGACGACCACAATTGCATCTTCCTGGGCGATGTTGGCTGGCATTTTCCGGCCAGCTGAGCCACCACCACCGCCGGCGGATATCGCCACCACCTTCGTTAAGGTGGGGGCTAGCGTTTCCCGGCTGTGGGGCCGCCGGAGTTGGCTCCTCCGGCGAACCCGAGCAAGAAGAAAAAGGCTCGGTTTTCTCCATTTTCTCTCATGGCATCGGGCTCGATTGAGCCCGATATCTCCCTAGATTGATCTAGAAACCTAGTACGGGAAGAGGCAAGGAGAAACGCACCTGAATCGGGGCTTGGCTGCGGGTCAGGCGGCGGTTTGCCGTGGTGGTGGTGCGCCGGTGAGCTCCACCCCGAAAACTCAATTCTCCACCATTCTCCATGATCCAGCACTCGATTTCCACTCTCTTCTATCTCCTGAAGCTTCTGGTGAGGTCTAATTGGAGTGAATTTGGCTGTACATGGAGGTACACCTTAATTGAGCTCGGTTTGAGCTTTGTTTGCTCCGCCTAGCTGCCAGGTGGTTCACAGCCCTGGTTTTCTGCTGGAAATGAAGAGGGGAGGTCGGCCACCTGGTTTTGGGCAGCTAAAACCAACTGATGGGGTGGCCATGTGGCCACCATTTCCTCTCTTTCCATTTTCTCTCTCCTCCTACCCTTAAAATCCCAATTTTACCCCCTTGCATGTATTCTCTCTCCTGATTTAGAGGGGTAGGACTGGTCTTGTTCACTTGGGCTGGCTATGGGCCAATTTTGGTGGGCTTGGTCCAAGGGAAAATGGCTTGGTCTTCATTTCACTCCTTTAGGTCAATTTGTTGACTTGTTGACTTGGGGAGTTGACTTGGTCAACCATGGTGGGTGGGCTGACCCTACTTGGTGGAAATGGGTCTAGTGGCACCACCCAACTTGGGTTGGGTCAAGGGGGTGCCCAACTTAGGCTAATTAGGCATATGAGTGTGGGTTTGACCAAATTAAGCCCAAGGTTGACTTTGGTCAATTGGGGTCAAAGTGTTGACCCAGTGACATGCCCTAGGGTCCACTTAGATTGTTTTTAGGGTTAGGGCAATGTGGTGGGGTCATGGTGTGGCTAGGGTCCCCACTTAGGCTAGTTTGACCTAGTTTGACTATGGTCCTATAGTGGGCCCCACATGGCTACCACCCACTACCTAGGGCCAAACATAGTTGGTCTTCCTTAAATCTCACCCATGCCTAACCCAATCTAAGTTGAGGGGTCCAGAAGTAACATGGGATGTTACAGGTTGCACACCTGACACAGCTACATTATCATCATCACATATGGGTCGATATCCAAGGGTGGCTCTGATGGTATTAAATATCCATTTAGCGTGATCTGAGCCTGCTTTGACTAATACCCTCTCCCCCTTTATGACTTCCCTATCAATATGATCTCTGAGGTCATCTTTCTAAAATCTTACCTGTGCATCTAGATAATTAACACCATCTTTATAAAATGACCTTAATTTCAGTACCTTATCAGAAATGATCTTTTGTGAATTCTTAATAGCTGTTTGGATAGCAGCTAATTCTTCCTAGAATTGTTTATCAAAGTCTGACTTAGATTTAACCCTTGCCTCAGTCTGGGCAACAGCAGTATTCTTTAATTCTGTGACAATCACATTATGTGATTCAGTCAGATTGTCATTCATTCTTAGTTGATGTTCTAGGACATAGCCTTGCTTAACAGTTATGTCATCAACTTGAGTCGTTATTCTTTCTTGTTGTTTGGCAAGATAGACTACAACATTGCCACCTTTGTGGAATCAATCTATCATTTCCTTCTTGTTCTGATTTACTTCAAATCTTATGGATTTGATATCTTGAGCCAAGGAGAATTGTAGATCTTTATGGGTCTCATCCAAATATTTCTCCATGGCTCTCCTTTGTTCACCTAACTTGACTTGCAAGGATACCAACAAAGAGGTATAATCTGTGGCTGGAGCATGTTGTGGAGCAGTTTGCAATGCCTTTTTATTGCTTTGGCTTCTCCTTTTGAAAACCATCAGCTTTCTCTTCTTTGCTTGTATTTCTGCTTCATCTTCAGAAGCTGGTGTACTTGCAATATCAACTCTTTCCTTAGGACTAGAAGGAAATTCCTTTTCAGTCCTAGGTTGCTCCCCCTCAATGTTAGCTTGCTCACCCTCAGGTCTTGCTTTCTCCCCCTGAGTCCCTTGCTCCTCCCCCCTCAGTCCTGACTTGCTCCATATTAGGGAACAACACTTCTAGGGTAAACTCTTGTTGAGTTGGGACTGGAGGCACTCTTAACTCTGGAGCATCAAAAGCTGTAGATGTATCCTCCATAATAACATCATGTGCTTGAGTGTTGAGTTGAGTGGTCTGGTCAACATCAACCAAAGGCACGGTTAGTGATTCATCCTCATTATTGAAAAGTGATTGATTTACTTCCTGGATTACCTCAAGAATAGTTTGTGTAGCAATTTCACTATCTAAGTGTGTTGGCTCTTCCTCAAGATGAGGCTCCCCCTGCATCTGATCATTACATCTAATGTCTTGAGCAGGTGATTTTTCAGGAATCTCTGGCCTCTCTTTATCAGGCATGTCCTTTGTTAGGACCCTATCCCATCTGAAGATTATCCTTATATCCATCCTTCTCACATGGTTGATCTTTGAACCAGTAGTATGTTCCATTACCTCTGGAATTGTTCCGGCCAAGTATAGACTCAAGATTCTCCCCAGATTTGACTTCTTAATACCTTCCTTAATCTTTTCAAAGATTACTGCAGAACAATCTGTGTTCAGTCTGAAGATAATCCTGGACATCAAGCTGAACATATAGGTTGAAACCCTATCATGCCCCCCTGGCTTGCAGAGAATGACCTTTCCAGCCACTTCAGAAAGAAATTTTCCTTACAGATTCATCCCTTTTCGGTTCATTGCAGATAAAATATTCATGGTGGGATCCAATCCACACCACTGAAGTGCTTCCGTAGTCTTAGTAGAGGGTACTTCTTCTTCTTCTTGAGTTCTTGGGAGGTGAAGAGTTTTCCTTAAGATCTTCAAGGTAAGTTTAACTTTAGCTCCCTGATCTGTAGATTTGATCTTAAGTTTAGTTGAATCTAAAGTAGCTGCGCCATAGAATTCCAATATTTCTTTCTTCCATATCTTTGTAGGTTTAGATACTAGAAATTCCAAACCATTTTTGGCAATTACGGTTACTACTGTTTTAATCTCCGGTTCCACATTGTCAAAGGCGTTGCGAACTAGCTCATAGCCTTCGTTGACGTTATATTCAAGCTTTGGCGTCATTGGGGTTGAGAGAAATCTTGAATGGAGAAGAGAGAGTTTGTCGACACAAGGTTTTGGTCTCGAAAATATAGAGAGACTGTCGACAGAATATGTCGTTGACCTATTTATACCCTTCTAGATTATGAAGCCAAAAGGAGCGTCAAAATTCTCTTAATGTGTCGACACAGTTGAAATGTGTCGACACAAACTTCTAATGTCTCGACAGAAGTATTGACTTCTATATGTCGACACCAATTCTAATTGTCTTGGTCGCGTTCAACGAAGAGCCCGTGAAGTTGACAATTTGAGGTCGACGAAGTGTTGTTGAATCTGCGCTTGACGATATGTCTCGATTCTGCATTCGACGATCAGTTGATTCTGTGCTCGACGAAATCTTGTTAAAATTCAACAAACCGCAGACGCCCCCTTGGATACCCTGTTGAAAACTCAACAAACCGAAGAAGGATACGCCCACTTATAATGTTGAAAGTTTTCCCGGATCGTGGAGTTAGCAGGGGTTATCTCAACAAACCAGTAACAACCAGCAACACATGCAGCACAAGCTTCTTTATTGATCAAGAGCAAACTTCTTTACAAGGCGAGACATACATGGCGAGAAATGTTTCACCAAAACCCAACACCGGGAGAGCAGAGACAGTTACAAAGACAAGAACAAAAAACAAGCCACGCGGACTCAATCAACAAGCCGCCGACCTACTGCTGTGGAGTCCGCTCAGTCCGCCAGGTCGCCAGACCGCAACCCAAGCCGCGCGGACTCACCCTTATTCCAATGCTTAGCTCTTCACCGCCGATCTGCAGGCCGCCTGACCGCGAGGTCGCCTAGCCGCTAGACCGCACAAGCTGCGTCACCGAATGGAACAGTACGCCTGAAGCAAGCGACTTCCTGAACCCCGAACCAAGTTGCCAAAGAGAAGACCGCCTGGTCGCAATCCGCGACCTGCTGTTTACCGCCTGTTGCTTAACCGCAGAGTCCGCACTGTCCCTGACCGCAATCAGAGCCAAGTCCTGGCTTTCCAGCGCTATCCGCACAACCTGCTCAGCACAACCGGGTCAACTCTCAATCCGCGCGGACACCAAGGTCCAGACCGCAGCAACTAACGCGAGCTCAATTACTGTTCACTTACTTCGGTCTAGGTCCGTTACTCCTGATGCGACATGGGTCCTATTTATAGGCATGATGATGAGTATGGTCACCGCCCTAGCCGATAGGATCACTGCCACATCCCGCAGCTAGAACAAGTGTGTCCGCCAGCCCGCGGACACACATTCCAGTTCGCCGCTCCTGTGCAGATAGCCAGTCCGCCCCAGCTTCTCCAAGGCCGGACTCCAATATCCAGCCGGTCTTGCCGCCAGAGGCCAAGCCAGGACCACCACAGTCGGACTCCACAACAGCCGTATCCGCCATTCTGCGGACAAGGCATCAGCCCGCAAAACCCGAGCCCGTAGCCTCGCCATCAAGGCACTTGCCGGACTCAGCGGACACCCGGCTACCGTCCGCATATCCCAAGTTCATTGCCTCATTGCCAAGGCACCTCCGGACTTAGCGGACACACCAATCCAGTCCGCTAACAGCAGACTCCAGTCCGCAACTCCTGAGTCCATAACCTCGTCACAAGGCTAAACCGGACTCAGCGGACTCTGGCTCCAGTCCGCACGCTCCTGCACAAGCAATTCTCCAGTCCACATTTCCCCAAGCTAGCGAACAAGGCAACAACACTTCTACTATGCTTGGCGGACTGAGAAACCAGCCCGCGCTCCACTGCGCGATCTCCCCGGACTGAGCCATCCTAAGCTTGGTTCAGATCACACCAAGTCCAATCCGCTGGCCGCAAGGGCCAGTCCGCACTTACTAGCGGACACTGGATCTAGCCCGCCATACCGGGCGACCTCCAGTTTCTGTCCGCGCTGACCGGCGGTCTCCGCGGCTTACCGCTGCACCAGAGCAAGACCAAGGCAACTGCCAAACCGGTCTGCCGAGCTCCAGTTCTTCAGTCCGCTTCATGCCGGACTCCGCGGATAGCATTCCTATCCGGCCGGTTACTTCCTGGGAGTCAACCGCCTGCTGAGCATACACTGGCCTGTCAGACCGCTGCTGCTGTCCGCGTAGTCCGCGCGAATAGACCGTCCAGGCCGCCACAGAGCAAACCGCCTGCAACATCCCTGCCGACCTAGCAGTCCGCCAACCCTGTCCGCGTAGTCCGCGCGGATAGGTTTCCCAAGCCTTCCATTCACCCACTTTCACTTCACAGAATTCAACACTCCCCCTTGAAGTGAGAAGTGGTGAATAACTCCAGCAGCTCCCGTGACCTTGCACCTGATCCCTCCGATAGCATCTACGAAGAGATGTCAAAGACATAGTCCTCGCCCCGCATATGTTGGACCATGAGGGAGCCCTCCAGCATCTCCAAAAAGGAGTCATGCTTCCCTCTGCCTTCTTCAGCTTCAACCTCCACTCTTGCATCACAGGAGTATCACCAACTTCCTTGGACACTGAAGTCCAAGCCTCGTTGCCTCTGAGAGAAGTCACCTCTTCAGACTTGGTGTCAATCACCTCCTTGATTCTAGTGGGGTCATCACAGCCAGAAGTACCTTGCTCGACCTGAGGGCTAACAAGGAAACACGGGACCAAGTCCGCCGTGTTCCCTTCACTATATCGAGCTGGTGGCTTACTGATCCTCTTCGATCTACGAAGAACCTGATCATGGCAAACCACCTCCGCTGCTATTGAACCAGCTCCGTTCCCGGGCAAACCCGGAACAATGCTCCCTTTGTTCCCTGAACAAGACGCCTCCTTACTGGAACCAAAAGCATCTGGAGCAACGCTCCCCCTGCTACCTGAACCAGAGGACTCCCCTCTTGAACAAGAACTGTCTGGAACATCGCTCCCCTTGCTTCCTGAACCGGAAGCTTCCTCCTTCGAGCCAGAAGAACCTGGAGCATCGCTCCCCCTTCTTCCCGACTCTGACGCCTTTGCCCCAGAGCTAGAACAACCTGGAACACCTGGTGACTCAGGCAACTCCACTTCCTTAGCAGCAGCCTCCTTCAGCCCACCATCTGACCTGCTTATCTCTAGCTCCACATAAGAGCTACCCCAATACGACGTCAACTCATCGAAAACAATGTCTCTCGACACTATGAGTTTCTTCGTCGCAGGATCCATACACCTCCATCTTCTTCTCTGCTCGTCATACCCAACAAAGACTAGCTTTGTCTTGAGAGCACCCGGAGAGTGTAAATAGCAGGTAGATCCAAACACCCGAAGGTGCTTCACTGATGGCTTCACTCCGAACATCAGCTCATAAGGAGTCTTCATTATGATCGGACTAAGAGGCATCCGGTTGATGACATGAGCAGCACAGGCAATTCCCTCCGCCCAAAGAGCCTTCGGAACGCCTTTACTCTGAAGCCAACACTTGCAGGTCTCCGTTAACCAACGGATCATCCGAGCTGCAAAACTACCCTATTGTGAAGTATGTCGACAAGAAAGCTCCATCCGGATCCCTTGCTTCCTGCAAAAGCGTGAGAACTCGGTTGAGCCAAACTCACCACCGATACATGTCCTCAACACCTTGATCCTCCGGCCAAGCTGGCCTTCCACAAGCTTCTTGAACTCCACAAACAAGCGTACCGTGTTGGACTTCTTCTTCATAAAGTATACCCAAGTATACCCAGAATAGTCATCAACCAATATCAGCATGAACCTGCTGCCTCCAAGACTGGCCGTGACGGTCGGTCCCACCAGAGCACAATGGACAACCGCCAATGGTGCATTACATCTGGATTGTGCTTTATCAACCATGAAGCGATAGGCTCCACTTTCCTGACATCCCCCACACCCCCGACCATCGCCATAGGATGACAATCTAGGCAAGCCTCTTACGATTCTTCTTTCCGCCATTGCTTTCAGCTTGTGCATCCCTACATGCCCCAGTCTTTCATGCTAGATAGCGGCACTATCACTGGCATTCATCCGATCAACTCCAGAACAAGTTGAAATCCCAACTACGTTCTTCTCCTTCCTCCCTACCTGAGCAACGTTCGCCGAGAGCAAGGTAACCATGCACTCCTTCCGAAGATGACCTTGCTGCTTGCATTTATAGCACCTTGGTCCTTCCTTCCTCTTCCTATCACGACTAGGAGAAACACTCCTTTCTTCCTGATACGAAGTAGAGGGACCATCTTCAGCAGCAACCTTCACCTTCTTCCTGAACAACCCATCAAGGGAAGTCCAAACCTCCGCAGCTGACCGACATCCACTGATGTGGTCCAAGAGCTCCGATGAGATCACCTGCTTGAGAATAGACTCCGCTTTCGCATTTGCCTCCTTCCAAGCTCTCATCGCCTCAGCATTGCCAACAGTATCCTCTTGTCTTCCTGCTCCGCATACAACCTCCCAAAGGTCCTCTCCAAGAAGAAAGCTCTTCATACAGGACTTCCACCGTTCACAGTTCGTCTCTGTAAGGAGATCAATTCCAAGACAACTTGCATCCTCCACTGCCATGGTTCTACCACTGGTTTCCTCTACAGATGAGCAACTACTTCCATTGAGCACTGCTTGACCACTCCAACAACCTCCCTCTGATACCATGTTAAAATTCAACAAACCGCAGACGCCCCCTTGGATACCCTGTTGAAAACTCAACAAACCGAAGGAGGATACGCCCACTTATAATGTTGAAAGTTTTCCCGGATCGTGGAGTTAGCAGGGGTTATCTCAACAAAGCAGTAACAACCAGCAACACATGCAGCACAAGCTTCTTTATTGATCAAGAGCAAACTTCTTTACAAGGCGAGACATACATGGCGAGACATGCTTCACCAAAACCCAACACCGGGAGAGCAGAGATAGTTACAAAGACAAGAACAAAAACCAAGCCGCGCGGACTCAATCAACAAGCCGCCGACCAACTGCTGTGGAGTCCGCTCAGTCCGCCAGGTAGCCAGACCGCAACCCAAGCCGCGCGGACTCACCCTTATTCCAATGCTTAGCTCTTCACTGCCGATCTGCAGGCCGCCTGACCGCGAGGTCGCCTAGCCGCCAGACCGCACAAGCTGCGTCACCGAATGGAACAGTCCGCCTGAAGCAGGCGACTTCCTGAACCCCGAACCAAGTTGCCAAAGAGAAGACCGCCTGGTCGCAATCCGCGACCTACTATTTACCGCCTGTTGCTTAACCGCAGAGTCCGCACTATCCCTGATTGCAATCAGAGCCAAGTCCTGGCTTTCCAGCGCTATCCGCACAACCTGCACAGCACAACCGGGTCAACTCTCAATCCGCGCGGACACCAAGGTCCAGACCGCAGCAACTAACGCGAGCTCAATTACTGTTCACTTACTTCGGTCTAGGTCCGTTACTACTGATGTGACATGGGTCCTATTTATAGGCATGATGATGAGTATGGTCATCGCCCTAGCCGATAGGATCACCGCCACATCCCGCAGCTAGAACAAGTGTGTCCGCCAGCCCGCGGACACACATTCCAGTTCGCCGCTCCTGTGCAGATAGCCAGTCCGCCCCAGCTTCTCCAAGGCCGGACTCCAATATCCAGCCCGCCTTGCCGCCAGAGGCCAAGCCAGGACCACCACAGTCGGACTCCACAACAGCCGTATCCGCCATTCTGCGGACAAGGCATCAGCCCGCAAAACCCGAGCCTGCAGCCTCGCCATCAAGGCACCTGCCGGACTCAGCGGACACCCGGCTACCGTCCGCATATCCCAAGTCCATTGCCTCATTGCCAAGGCTCCTCCGAACTTAGCGGACACGCCAATCCAGTCCGCTAACAGCAGACTCCAGTCCGCAACTCCTGAGTCCATAACCTCGTCACAAGGCTAAACCGGATTCAGCGGACTCTGGCTCCAGTCCGCACGCTCCTGCACAAGCAATTCTCCAGTCTGCATTTCCCCAAGCTAGCAAACAAGGCAACATCACTTCTACTACGCTTGGCGGACTGAGAAACCAGCCCGCGCTCCACTGCGCGATCTCCCCGGACTGAGCCATCCTGGACTTGGTTCAGATCACACCAAGTCCAGTCCGCTGGCCGCAAGGTCCAGTCCGCACTTACTGGCGGACACTGGATCTAGCCCGCCATAACGGGCGACCTCTAGTTTCTGTCCGCGCTGACCGGCGGTCTCTGCGGCTTCCCGCTGCACCAGAGCAAGACCAAGGCAACTGCCAAACCAGTCTGCCGAGCTCCAGTTCTTCAGTCTGCTTCATGCCGGACTCCGGGGATAGCATTCCTATCCGCCCGGTTACTTCCTGGGAGTCAACCGCCTGCTGAGCATACACTGGCCTGTCAGACCGCTGCTGCTGTCCGCGTAGTCCGCGCGAACAGACCGCCTAGGCCGCCACAGAGCAAACCGCCTGCAACATCCCTGCCGACCTAGCAGTCCGCCAACCCTGTCCGCGTAGTCCGCGCGGATAGGTTTCCCAAGCCTTCCATTCACCCACTTTCACTTCACAGAATTCAACAAATCTGTGTGTTGATTCTAAGTGTCGACACAACTTCTCTGAAGAGTCAACAACTTATTTTCTAGATGTGTCGACACCACTTTCCTGTAGTGTCGACACCGATTTTCTAGATGTGTCGACATCACTTTCCTGGTATGTCAACACCAACTACTATGTGTCGACACAGACAACATTTTGTGTCGACACAATTTTACTTAGCCAAATTTGTTAAACTAATTTATGTTCAATAGTCCTAATTCAATTTTAAAATTATTGAATTTAGTTTCATTTAATGGCTTAGTGAACATGTCAGTAATTTGTAAATCTGTATTAACAAATTCTAAAGAAATATCTTCTTTTTCTACATGATTCTAAGAAAATGGTATCTTATTTCTATATGCTTTGTTCTACTTTGAGAAACAGGATTATGAGAAATAGAAAAATCACTAGTAGAATCACATAATAAAGGTGTTCTACTTACCTGAATACCATAATCTTCTAACTGATGTTGTATCCACAACCGTTGTACACAGCAACTTCCTGCAGCAACATACTCAGACTCAGCTGTGGAAATTGCCACACTAGTCTGCTTCTTACAGCTCCATGACACCAGTCTTCCTCCTAAAAATTGACAGGTGCCTCTTGTGTTTTTCCTATCTACTTTGCATCCTGCAAAGTCTGCATCTAAATAGCCCATTAGTAGAAAATCTTTATTCCTAGGATACCAAAGGCCTAGATTAGGTGTGCTCATAAGATATCTCAAAATCCTTTTGACAGCAGTATAATGAGATGCTTTAGGGCAGGATTGGTACCTAGCACAAACACATGTAGCATACATGATGTCTGGTATACTAGCAGTCAGATAAAGGAGTAAGCCAACTATCCCTCTATACAAAGAGTCATCTACTGGTTTCCCTGCATCATCTTTGCTTAGAGACATACTTGTCCCCATTGGAGTTCTCATGGTAGTGGATGACTCCATACCATACTTCTTAATTAACTCCTGGGTGAACTTAGACTAGGATATGGACAGGCCATCATCAGTCTGTCTTACTTGTAGACCCAAGAAGAACTTAAGTTCTCCCACGCTGCTCATCTCAAATTTCCCTTGCATAAGTTTTGCAAACTTCCTACATAGGTTGTTTTCAGTAGAACCAAATATTATGTCATCAACATATATTTGGACTAGGATGATCTTTTCTTTGGATTCTCTAAGGAACAGAATCTTTTCTATTTTACCCCTTGAGAATTTGTTCTCGATGAGGAAAGTAGACAGGGTTTCATACCAAGCCATTGAGGCTTGTTTCAACCCATATAAATCTTTCCTAAGTCTATAAACATGATTAGGTTTCAGTGGATCAACAAAACCTGAGGGTTGTTCTACATAGACCTCCTCTTTTAAATCTCCAATTAAGAATGCTGACTTAACATCCATTTGGAATACTTTGAAGCCTTGATATGCTGCATAGGCTAGTAATAGCCTGATTGCTTCCAACCATGCCACTGGAGTAAAAGTTTGATCAAAGTCTATGCCCTCTTCTTGTCTGTAACCTTTGGCAACTAGACTTGCCTTGTTCTTCACTATGATCCCACTCTCATCAAGCTTGTTTCTATAAATCTACTTTGTCCCTATGACATTGTGGCCCTTTGGTTTTTGAACCAACTCCCAGACCTTGCACCTTCTGAATTGATTTAACTCCTCCTGCATAACATCAATACAGTGTGGGTCTTAAATAGCTTCTTCAAATCTCTTGGGTTCCAGTTGAGATAAGAAGCTTGAGTAAAGAACTGTATTTAAGTTCCTGCGTCTTGTTTGCACTCCATGTCTTGGATCACCAATGATCTGGTGTGCAGGATGGTCCTTTAAATGTCTAACTGCTGGAGGTAATCTATCAACAGTTTGACCTTCTTCAATCCCTTCATTATGTTGCACCTCATGGTCTTAATTTTCCTCTTGAGTGTCTTGTACTCCCCCTGGATAGCAACTACCATTTTTCTCATCCTACTTTGCAGTTGGATCTTCTCTGATAGTATGCTGGTCCATCTTCTGTTGTATACCTGGAGAGCTACAAGAACTATTAGGCAACTCATTGTTTATAAGTTTAGATTCATCAAATATGACATGAACTGACTCTTCTACAACTTGAGTAGCTAAATTGTAGACCCTATAAGCCTTACTATTGTTGTTGTACCCAACAAATATCCCATCTTGGGATTTGGCAGCAAACTTAGTTAGGTGAGACTTTCCATTGTTAAACACATAGCACTTGCAACCAAAGATCCTAAAATAGGATAAGTTTGGTTTTCTGCCTTTCAAAACCTCATAGGGTGTTTTTTGTGGCTTTTGGTGATGGAAGCCCTATTGAGCACATGGCAAGTAGTGTTTACTGCCTCATCCCAGAATTATTCTGGGAGAGTAGTGTCACTCAATAGTGTTCTTCTAGCCTCAATCAATGTCCTATTCTTTCTTTCAGCAATGCTATTTTGTTGAGGTGTTCTAGGTAAGGAGAATTCCCGATGAATCCCAAATTCATCACACAACCTTGTCATACTTTCAGATTGGAATTCAGTTCCATGGTCACTTCTGATTTTGACCACTGAACTATCTAATTCATTCTGAATTTGTTTGACAAAATTACAGAAGACATTTGGGGTTTCATATTTCTGCCTCAGAAAGAATACCCATGAAAATCTAGAATAGTCATCTACAACCACAAAAGTGTAGAACTTCCTACCTAGACTATGAACTGGCATAGGACCAAATAAATCCATATGCAAGAGGTATACGCACCTCACTAAGTCTTTGGTTTCTAGGCTATGAAAGGAGGATTTGGTCTGGTTGCCTTTTTGACAAGCTGAGCATATACCATCCTTAAAGTACTTAACTTGAGGACCATTCCTCACTAACTCTTTACTAAAGAGTTGACCAATAGTCTTGTAGTTAAGATGAGCTAGCCTCTTGTGCCATTTGACACAATGAGAGGCTTTCTCATCATCCACAAGACAGATATGAGAATTTCTATTCTCACTCACAAAGTCTAGGCAATACACATTTCTATTTCTATAGCCAGTCAATATGACTTTTTGATCACTAGACCTTTTGATATGACACCCATTCTTGACAAATGAAATGGCATATCCAAGATCACTCAGCTTGCTTATGCTTATTAGGTTGTGTTACAAACCCTTCACATAAGCTACTTGAGTGATAGTGATTAAGTTGTTAGAAATGTTACCAAATCCTTTGATGACCCTTTGTTCAGAACCACCAAAGATTACTTTAGGCCCATTCAATATTGGTGAGTAGTCCTTCAGCAAGCCTCTAGTTCCAGTCATGTGCCTGGAACATCCACTGTCTAAGTACCATATAGGGGCATGACAACTTGGACTCACCTGCAACAAAGATTACTTAAACTTAGAACCCAAATAACTTCTAGGTCCTTGCTTCAAGTTAGCATAAAACTTGACAAATCTGCATGCAGATCTTCTAATAGGTAGACTGTTATCCTTCCTGACACTGGTATTGTGCCAACAGTCTAAGGCATAATGGTCTATCTTGCCACAGCACCAGCACACATACTTAATATACCTCTTTTTAGGTACAATTTTACTTGTATTATTTGCAGCAGATATTTTGTTTTGTGTTGGGGATTTTGCCTTTATTATTTGACTGTGCAGCACATGCAGTTCTCTTAAAACCTAATCCTGCCTTACCCTTTTGATACACAAAGTCATCAATTAGGGGTAGGACAGATTTTGGATTAGAGAAACTAGCCACTATCTCCTTCTCTTTCTGAAGTCTGTCTTCTAGACTTTTGATCTGATCATTTTTGAATGTGATTGTACCCATCTGAATAAGAGTTATGTTTTTCAGCCTGGCAATCTCATTCATCTTCTGATCCAGCAGCTTCTCTGAATCAGACGCAGCCAACTTAAGTGCTGCAATTTCCTTAGCCTGATTTTTGGCCAGGTTTTTGCTTCTCTTGAGTGCCTGCAATAAATCACCATATTCATCTATAAGTTGATGAATATCTCCTTGAGATTCAGACCCATCCACATCTCTTGATGCAGATGCATCTGATTCTGACCCAGTAAAGTAATCAGAATCTACAAATAAACTTTTTACCTTACTGGGGCCAGGTTGATCCGTGCACTGGTTTTCTTGAGACATAGCCATCAGTCCTTTGCACTGATGGTCTTCTTGCTCATAGATAGAGTGCAGTAATTACAGTAACTCACACTCTTCTTCTGTTACAAATAAACCAATATAGGCCTCAGCCTCAGATTCAGATTCTGAAGTTGATTGATCTGTCCAACTTTTTTCTTTCTTAGAAACCAAGGATTTCTCCTTCTTGCTCTTGTGTTGAGACTTCTTTTTATCAGCAAACTCCTTCCTTTTGTCTGGATAGTCAGCCACAACATGTCCAGGTTTGTTGCAGCAATAGCAAATAATCTTTGTTGTAGTGGACTTGCTAGGCTTTGTCCCACTCCTGTCCTTCCTAGATGCTTTCCTCTTCTTATATTAGTCATCCTTGGACTGAGATGAGGATGGCTTAGATTTCCACTGCTTCTTCTTTAAGAATCTCTGAAACTGCCTTGTGAAAGAAGCAAAGTCTTCATCTGAACTACTACTATCTGAACTGTGATTATAAGAATTTTTTGAGATCACTTCTGCATCTTTCTTAGGAGAAGATGGAGACATCCTTCTATTATTCCTTGTGGCTTCTACATTGAAGGCCACTAATGTTTCTCTATAGTCGCCTTGTGTATTTTTCTCTTCCTCCTTTCTGGCCATCAGCTGCATCTCATAAGACAGCAATTTGCCAAACAGTGTTGGAGGTGAAATTTTTGCCAGTCTGGCCACTTCCCTTATGGCACAGATCTTTGTATCCCAATCCTTAGTCAAATACCTAAGGAATTTGTCATTCAGCTCATATGTACTGAAGATTATTCCATAGGACATCAGTTCATTTACAATTCCGTAGAACTTCTTATAACATTCAGTTATACTATCATACTTGGCATGTCTGAAACTCTTATATTCTTGATTAAGCATAGACTTTCTATCTTGCCTAACCTCTTCAGAACCCTCCATATTGACAACCAATGTTTCCCACATCTCCTTGGACGTTTTGTAGTGAATCACATACTGGAATGTTGAATCATCTATGACACTCACTATAATATTATGTGCTCTTTTATCCATTGTAGCCAAGATGATCTCATCCTTAATCATTTCTGAGAAATCCTTAGGAGTCCTTTGATTAACATCAAGAACAGAAACCTTCATTGGAATATATGGTCCTTCCTTAACTGTTATATAAATTCTGGGATCACATGCCTCCATAAATAGTGTGACCCTTTCCTTCCATATTCCAAAGATTTCCTTCCTGCAGATAGGCAACATCATTGAACCAAGCTCTTTATGGTTTTCTCCTGAACCCATCTTCTTTAACTTAATTCTGCCATACAGATCTACCTTAGACCGTTAAGTCTTTCTTTGAGGAACCTCCCTCTAATACCACTTGAAATAATTGGTTCCTAAACACCTAGAGGGGGGCGTGAATTGTTGCAATTTGTTTTTCCTTCTAAAGCAGAACTATTAATTCAGTTAATTAACAAAAACAGACAGTTCTACAGCTATCACAACACAGAAAAATTATACCACACACAATCACAGATTGCACACTGGTTTATAGTGGTTCCCCAAGGTCTGGGTACATCCACTTTCCCTCTTCGCCTATCTAGTAGTGTGCTAGATTCGGCCTAACTTCTTTCCTTCTTCTCAGATCCTCAGATCTTACAACTCAGAACCCAAAGAAGGCTCCTACAACTCAGAGTGAGTCTGCACTCCTACAGCTCGATAAAGCAATCTTCCCTACCTCAGCCTTCAACAAGGCCTACCACTCAGAGATCAAAATCTCCTACAACTCAGGCTCACAACCCTACCTCAGCCTACAACAAGCCCTACCACTCAGAGAACTTAATCTCCTACAACTCAGCCTTTATAAATCAGGCTTACAACTCAGATCTTAAAAAGATCCTATAGAAAATAGATGTTAATTATAAATCTACCACCACCTTGGTTGAGAGAGAAAGGATGGACGGTTTCTTGATCAGTTCTTGATCAAATCCGATGATAGAGATCAACCTGTCTTATCTTTCTTCAAAGCTTCTTGAATCTAAACACAGTAGGGTTGATCTCCTTTGAAGTCGATCTTCAATCTGCTTCTTACTTGAAATTCAGAAATCAAACTGAATTCTTCTTGGCAGATTGATTCAGAACCTGCACTTAAGAGACTTGTTGATGTAAGTCCCTTTCTTCACTTGAATAGATGAAACTCTCTCTCTCTCTCTCTCCAAATTCTTCTGAAGATTCTTCTGAATTCTTCTTTTAATTCTCTTGACAAACTCTTAGTAGCTCACCACTTGAAAATGTCTTCTTAGATCTTCTGTTGAAAATCTTTTTCTGTTTTTCGTGTGTTGTTTTTCTCCAATTATCTGTAGTTTGTTTCTTCTGTTGATAGAGAATGTCTTTATATAGACTTTCTCCATGGCAACCGGCTGATCCGGTTTCTAACAAACTTCAAACAGCTCTGACAGCTTTAGTAGACCGGTTGGTTATGGCGGATGTCAAGTCTTCCAGTTACTTCTTGAAACTCTGTATCTGTCAGCAAAGTGTCGAGACTGAACTTCATCATGTGTCGACACAAGTAGACTAAGTGTTGACACAAGCCTTGGTGGTGTCGACACACTTCTCTTGGTGTTGACACTGCTTCTCGACACAGCTTCTGTTGAATGTGTCGATACTAGTTCTGTGCGTCGACACAGTCACTTCTTTTCTTCATGAAAATTAACTTGGTTGAAACTCTGCTATGTGTCGATGCAAGTCCTGTGTGTCGACACAGTTGATTGTCGACAAAGTCTTCTATGTGTCGACACTGCCTCTGTATGTCGACACAGTTGCTGTCGACTAAGCTTTTTTGTGTGTCGACTCTGCCTCTGTGTGTCGACACAGTTTCTCCTGGTGTCGACACAACCTTTCCAAGTGTCGACACAATTGACTCCAGGTGTCGACACAGCTTTTCTCCAGTGTCGACACAAGCCTTCATAAGTGTCGACACAGCTTCTTCTGGTGTCGACTCATGGACTTAGAAACTTTTTCCTGCATTACTGCATTTTCTTAACCTGCACATATAAACTCAAAACAACATCAAATACACCTTGATGCATATCATTGAGTAAGGTGTGGCTTCTTCAAATCTGGTACACATTTTCCAATGTACCCAACAATCCCTTTCAAGCCCTCAAAAGTCGCATCACGACTTGCTCCCAACTTGACTCCTTGCGATTTCGATCAATGTATGCTTGCAGCTATGAGAGCTAGTTCATACGAAAGATCACATCGAGCTCCCCTAGCAGTAGTAACGACACTTGTAATTCAAAGTCTTTGCTCCCTATCCGCACCTAAACGCAACCGATTCTAATCACGTGCAATGAGCATCATTAGATAACAACGCATACAACTTGTCTTTTGCCATCGAAGGAGGTACTCCGACGCCCAATAAAAATCCTTTGGTTAACAGGGAATGCGAATCTCCCTAAGCGAACGATGCTCTCGCCGAATTAACCGAAAATCAGAACAAAGCTTAGCACCGACAGTTCTAAGCTAACATGCACAAGGGCAATAAGTATTTAAAGTTAAACTACTATAACTTTAAGCCGTACCTGTCATCACAACATTGTACTTCTTCTCGGACTTGAGACGTCCGCTCCAGCAATCGCGGGCAAAGTGCCCCAGCTTTCCACAAGTAAAGCATGCACCCGAGGTCCGACCCGTAGTCGCCCCGGAAGCACCAGAAGAAGGAGCTAGACCCGAAGTCCTAGACTTCTTAAAGAACCTTTGATAGCCGGACTTTGAAGTAGTCGGCACGTTGAACCCGACCTCTTATCACCAGAGTTTTTCTTTAACTTCTGAGCACCAATCTGACAGTCTCGGGCAAAGTGCCCTTCCTTGCCACACTTAAAACAACCATATGGAGCCTGACCAGTAGTCATTTTAGACTTCTTATTCTTCCTCCTTCGGTATTCAGATTTTGCAGAATCTGGAGAGTCTAGTACCCAAAGCTCCGACGTCCGATTGACTTTTGCCAAATCTTCTTCCAAAGATCTAGCCGATTCTACCAAGGCTCGGAATCCCAATAACTTTGGTCATAGCAACAAAACTCGAAATTCGCCGCGCAGTCCATTATAAAACCTATCGACCATCGACTGCTCGCTCTTCACTTCAGAGCCTGGGTAGCGTCTTATCATCAGAAATGCTTGCAAATATTCCTCAACTGAGTGCGTACCCTGCACGAAGAGCATATTCAACTGCTGCCCCAAAGGTCCTATAAATGTAGTTTGCTCCATCACACCACCCGGCGTTGGAATAATAGGGGACTGCACACGCCCTTCATTTTGTGCTCCAATCGCAGCGAACACTGCTTCCACCACCATTCTTATGGTTTCAGCGGAGGGAAGGGTTACAGGCACGTCACCAGGTGCACTATAATCATCAGAAACTGGATGTTCCTACGGCCCAGCACAGCTTCCGGTCACCTATAGTGGTACAAAAACCGTTAAGAGACCAAACAAAATTGCAAACAGCAATTATAGGAACACGCAGGTTCCCCAAACACGTGTATTTTCATTCCTAAGTGGATATTCATGTGTTCTATTGTTGTTATAACGATGACGCACACACATGTGCTCACCACCCCTTAAAAAGAATTCGCCTACGAATTCATTTTAAGCCTGACCGAAACTAGTTGTCTGATACCAAATTGTAACACCCCCTATCCGTCGCATAACATATAGCAGTAGGTCCGGTCGAGGCACGACGCCATATACCACAGACAGACCGGGTGGTTACTCAATCGAAACCATCCAACCAACCCAACGTCCTACACAGAGCATTCTAGCGGAAGTAGTTTTATAAGTCGCAATAAAAAGAACCCAGCAACAATCATGAATGTCCACTAACAAGCCAAAAAGGAATGAAGTACATACACAAGTACTGGCCTTAAGGCCTTACAAATGGTTTACTTAAATTACATGTTTTCCATACCACGGCACGCAGTACGGTCATACATGAACGAAAGGAAGTAAACACTCCAATTAGGCCTTCGAGGGCCGGCTTCGCAAATTGGGCTTTAGCCCGCTATTGACCGCTCGGTCCAGCAGCACCTGCAAGCACAATCCACCGCACGGTGGAAAACAAATGCAACGGCCAGCAATGCTGACCAAATTATAACGATCCCGCCCCCAACTCGGGGTGGCGATGCTCCTTCCCTGCACTTTATTAGTATAAACAAGCAGCAGTAATGTCACAACATCACAGGCGTAGGCACACACGGCCACACACCCTGTGCACTCAGGGCACATTCTCGGTGAACCTTCCAATGTCACGTCAATTTAAGCCATAGACATTCCGGACTCACCACCGCCACTTCGAGGGACAAACATATGAGCAATTTGTTTTCCCGGCATGGGTCACGTCAATTTAAGCCATAGACTGCCGAAGACCCTCATCTATGGCAACGGCTCTAACCGAACGACATAGAACGGGTACGGTTCCTCCTAACCCTTGCTCATATCGCAACGACAATTTAATCCATATGTGCGGGTCAAACTTCTCCCGAGGCCCGTTTCCGTTACACAAAATCATATAACCCGGTTATGTTCAAGTTGGCTCCCAGGCCACCAAGTTGGCAGAACCACGCATCTACCCAGTTTTCCGGGTGCACCTTGGGGTTAATCCCCAAGGCTCCCTATTGCAATCTACACGTAGTAGACCCGAAAAAACATACATTCGCACGGAGTCTTCTCCGGCCATTATGCAATGCAACATCACCGATCAAGACCAACATGTCCGGATACGCTTCACACATCATGCCTATATTCGTTCTCGGTTACGGACTCTACACAATGGGGACTTCACATATCTACCCGAAGGAACGCCTCCAACTCACCGCAAACTCGCGAGAGCGGGCTTCCTTTGCAAAATAAGGAGAGCTTCACATGCTCAAGTAGAGAATCGTTACCCTAGCGTTCTTCTTTGGCGCCATGGAAATGTACGCAGATGTAAAGCACCGCAATCTCCTTGCCTTCGTAGATCCGAAGTCAGCTCGCGATTTGGAGCTCTGAAACTCCTCCAACGACTGGATCTAGACTTCTTCTTCCTCCTTTTCTCTCCCCTCTCTCTAAGATTTAGACAAAGAACTTACGGCAGAAAAATAAGGGTTTTGAAACCCTTCTCTCGGGTATAACCCCTTCGGGATAACCACAGCCGTCGGATCCCACAAAAATGGATGCACGGACACGATCCATGTCTGACCTGGACAAATGGGGCTAAGCACCGCACAATACACCAACAGGAGCAGGACACGTCCGCGAAAAAATAGTGTCAGAACATTTAGTCAACTCCCGCCAAAACCCCTGTGTCGACACTCCACGTCGACAGAGTCAAACACGCCACAAACGCCCCGCGCTCGACGATCGTCGAACCAAGATCGTCGACTGCTGCCAGATCGTCGAATGGAGATCTCTGGCCAAATCGTCGAATGCAGCTATATCGTCCAACGGAGATCGCTGGCCCGATCGTCGAACCCACGGCCCGATCGTCGCACGGCCCGATCGTCGAACGAAGATCGCTGGCCATTCGTCAAACGAAGATCGCTGGCGATTCGTCGACCGCAGAATAATGACATATCGTCGACTGCAGAAATTTGACTAGATCATCGAGCGCTGCTCGACGATTATCGAACCCAGAAAACTGCCTGATCGATTTGCCAGAACTTTGAACTTAAATCATCGAACACCTCTCGACACACCCTGGGACACGTCCGTGTCCCAGGCCGTGTACCCCTGCCAAATTCCAAATTTGGTACAGAAACGTCACCCGTCGCTCTTTTAAGTTTCTGGGCGTTACATGTGCGGAGTTCGGTGCAGAAAGTGAGTTCTACGGAACCCGCTAGGTGACCGTGAGAGATGCTAGAAAGAACTCCCCTCTTTGATTGTGAAGCCAGTCCCGTGGTGGACATTGTGGCTAGTGTGAAGCCTTTCCCATGGTGGACATTATGGTTAGTGTAAAGCCAGTTCCGTGGTTGACATTATGGCTATTATGAAGCCAGTCCTTGGTTACAGTATGTCTATGGTGAGCTTGATGAGATCTTGAAAAGGCCTCGTGCCGAACAGTAAAGTTGAAACCTACCCGCACCTTTTATTTAGCCTCGAGTATGTTGGTATTCGGTGATGGCAAGGCGACTTGAGCAACGGGGAGTGGCTGAATCGTACCTGCGTTATGTTTGTCCGACTTGAAGACCTGAAAGTGCGGTCAGTTGGAGCGCATAATAAGAGTATTAGGCATGTGCGCCGGAAAGACTAAATGCTCAAATTTACCATCGGGTTTCGGACCTAGAACGGTGGTGGGATCCTGGTTCGCCGGTACACCAAGAATGTGCCCTGAGTGCACGGATCGTCGGGCAGTGTGCCTGACGGTTGTGATGGATTATTTGTGCGTAAGAGCATAATGTGTGTTATATATCTCTGTCTATGCATGATCTGCCTGCAGGGAAGGAATACCACTACCCGGGAAAGGGGTAGTGTTGTTATAATTGGTCAGTTGAATGCTGACCGAAGCCTTATTGCCACCATTTGGTGGGCTATCCTTGTGCAGGTGCTAGAGAGCCCAGGGGGACACATAAGGGCTGAAATCCCGACTGTTGATGCTGTTACTAGCCCGTGAAGGCTAAGCAAAGAATACTGTGGTTTGTTCATGGGTGTCCGGAGCGGGAGAAATCCACTGGTCTAGCGAGAAGGTTATCAGATGCCGAGTCCCTCCTCGCGAAGGCCCAAGGCGGCGTGGTAAGCCATAACTTTCTTTTCTCTTGGGTCTCTTTCCTTTCCCATCATTCTTGGCTAATCGCTAGGTCATCCCGCAGGATGCCGAGACGGCGGAACAACTGCGTTCGCGCGTGGCGGCTTTGGAGGAGGAGGTCCGGGTACTGACAGCTGAGAACGCGCGCCTTCAGGCTGATGCTGCGTCGTCGTCTCGGCGCGAGCCCTTCCGGACACCTCCACCACATTACTCTTACGAGGAAGTTGAGGAGCGGTGCCGAGACGGTGGTGTTCGTGGGGCAGAGCTGGTGCTGCAAATGATGAAAGACCTGGGGGTTGTGAAGGACGAATCCGAGACGGTGACTGCGCGCGACTTGGTCCCCGAGCTCTATAGCGAGGAGAGCGACGATTCTTCATCTGGCGAGGAGGACTGATGCGCCGCCTCCAAGATTTAGAATCACTCTCTCCTCCTTTTGATGTTGTAAAAACTTTTGACCATATTTTGTGGTATCTTTCTAGTGACGAGCGAGTGCTCATTTTTGTTGTCTTCTATTTTTGTTTTCTATTTTGTGAAGTTAATCTCCGGTTTGTTTTTGCCTGCGGGACGGTGCTACCACTTCGTCTTGCCGCGTAACCTTTCTGTCCTTTTTATTTTCTACGCGAGACGGCTTCTCGACGAGCTTAACGGCCGCGAGTTGACGCAATGGCTTGCCTCGCGAGTGCCCTTTCGCTACCGGCGAGACGATCCTCAAAAGCCATCCGCTGCGAGTGCTGCCACCTGCCCTACTCCACACCCTTTTTCCCTTAGTTTATTTTTGTTCCTTAGGACTAAGTTGAGATACTAAAGTGTAATGTCGCTTAAGGGGACTTTTCACCCTATTCCTCCAAAGTGAATTCTCTGTCCTGTCAGTTTGATGCTGATGGAGATTTCTTGACCCAACCCTATCCCCCGCAGGCGAGCCTTCGGACCTGCCAGCTAGATGATAGCCTGCGCAGCGGGTCTACCTGGGGCCGAGCCGAGCTCGGGGTGCCGATGAAGATCTCAAACCAAAACCTATCCCCCACAGGCGAGCCTTCGGACCTGCCAGCTAGATGGGAGCCTGCGCAGCGGGTCTACCTGGGGCCGAGCCGAGCTCGGGGTGCCGATGAAGATCTCAAACCAAAACCTATCCCCCACAGGCGAGCCTTCGGACCTGACAGCTAGATGAGAGACTGCGCAGCGGGTCTACCTGGGGCCGAGCCGAGCTCGGGGTGCCGATGAAGATCTCAAACCAAAACCTATCCCCCACAGGCGAGCCTTCGGACCTGCCAGCTAGATGGGAGCCTGCGCAGCGGGTCTACCTGGGGCCGAGCTGAGCTCGGGGTGCCGATGAAGATCTCAAACCAAAACCTATCCCCCACAGGCGAGCCTTCGGACCTGCCAGCTAGATGAGAGCCTGCGCAGCGGGTCTACCTGGGGCCGAGCCGAGCTCGGGGTGCCGATGAAGATCCCAAACCAAAACCTATCCCCCACAGGCGAGCCTTCGGACCTGCTAGCTAGATGAGAGCCTGCGCAGCGGGTCTACCTGGGGCCGATCCGAGCTCGGGGTGCCGATGAAGATCTCAAACCAAAACCTATCCCCCACAGGCGAGCCTTCGGACCTGCCAGCTAGATGGGAGCCTGCGCAGCGGGTCTACCTGGGGCCGAGCCGAGCTCGGGGTGCCGATGAAGATCTCAAACCAAAACCTATCCCCCATAGGCGAGCCTTCGGACCTGCCAGCTAGATGAGAGCCTGCGCAGCGGGTCTACCTGGGGCCGAGCCGAGCTCAGGGTGCCGATGAAGATCTCAAACCAAATCCTATCCCCCACAGGCGAGCCTTCGGACCTGCCAGCTAGATGAGAGCCTGCGCAGCGGGTCTACCTGGGGCCGAGCCGAGCTCGGGGTGCCGATGAAGATCTCAAACCAAATCCTATCCCCCACAGGCGAGCCTTCGGACCTGCCAGCTAGATGAGAGCCTGCGCAGCGGGTCTACCTGGGGCCGAGCCGAGCTTGGGGTGCCGATGAAGATCTCAAACCAAAACCTATCCCCCACAGGCGAGCCTTCGGACCTGCCAGCTAGATGGGAGCCTGCGCAGCGGGTCTACCTGGGGCCGAGCCGAGGTCGGGGTGCCGATGAAGATCTCAAACCAAAACCTATCCCCCACAGGCGAGCCTTCGGACCTGCCAGCTAGATGAGAGCCTGCGCAGCGGGTCTACCTGGGGCCGAGCCGAGCTCGGGGTGCCGATGAAGATACCTCTTCCTGTCATTAGGACTTCACGAGAAATAATGAACGAGAAATAATTTGAGAAGTACATTATATTAATTATGCTTTGAGTACATATCTTCTGCTCTCCCTTCTCATGGGTAGAAGCGTTTTTAGTTATCCCCACTCCAGGAATGGTTCAAGGTCCTACCCTCCACATCTTGGAGGTAGTAACCCCCGCTTTCAACACTCTCTCTACAATATAAGGTCCCTCCCAATTTGGATTGAGCTTTCCCACCGGGGCGGACCTCCCTGCCGCATCAACCTTCTTTAGTACTAGGTCTCCTTCCGCGAATTGCTTTATCCTGATATGCTTGTCGAAGTGCTTTGCCGATGAAGATCTCAAACAGGGCTTTATCCTGATATGCTTCTCCTCCCACTTTCTCCTGCATTCTTTCCCGTGGCTCCAACTCCCCGCTCCTCCGGACTTCCTGCACATCTCCTCTCCTCTGCTCCTCCTCGATCTCCATTGCCCCCTCCGGGCCCTCCTGCTGCTGCTCGACCTCAACACCCCCCTGAGCTTCCTGCACACCTCCTCCTTGCTGCTTCTCAGTCTCCTCTCCCCTGACTCCCTTTTTGGTTCCTCCTCTCGTTTTCTCTGGGCTCACTTCTTCTTCCCTGATAGCTTCTTCTTACGCCGCCATCTCCTTCTCCAACTCCTCCGCCTCTGCCATCCAAGATATGGTGTTAACCGCTGTAACGTAGCACTGCCTCGCCACTTTTGGATCCCCCCTGACCCTGACCTACACCCCTCCATTGTTGAACTTGAGACATTGATGAAAAGAGGAGAGGACGCAGCGAAAGGCGCTGATGAGGGGACGCCCAAAGATGGCGCTGTAGCTGCTCGGGGCATCCACAATCACGAACCGGCAGTTCCGTGACATGCCCCCCAACCTCACGTGCAGCCCTACTCCCCCTTCTACTTCCTTTCTCTCCCAGGAGAATCCGAAAAACGGTCCGTCCGAGGCCAAGATCCTTTTGGTTTCCACCTGCATCTCATCGAAGGCCCTCTTAAAAATCACATTCACGGAGCTCCCGTTATCCACCAGGATCTTGGAGACCGTAAAGTTCTCTACCGCCGTCTGGATTACCAAGGCATCGCAGAACGGGTCCTCATACTCCGGCATATCCTCTAAAGAGAAGGTAATTTTTTCTAGCGGGGGCGGGGTTTGGGAGGTCGAGGCTACCCCTTTTCGGAACATGGTTTGGAGGCTACCCTTCCGGGTGGCCTCGATCCCAATCCCCCCGTGAATGGCCTCGATTCCTCCCCGGGTTCCCACATCTACCCGATCCTTGCACCTGTCTTCCGCCTCCCCTTGCTGCATTTCCACGATCCTTACCGGCGGATCCTGCCTCCTCAATCCTCTGGCCTCTCTCATTTCCAAGAACTCCGGGTATGTGGCCGTTGCGTGACCTCCCTCCTGATGGAAGTCACAGAAAGGCAACGCCACCCCACCCCTTCTTCCTTCTCCTCTTCCTCTTCTTCCTCCTCGAGCTCCTCTCCCTCGACCGATCCCCATCGCCTCTTGCTGATGCTGAAAATGATCCCTCGCTCCCTGTCTCCACGCCGGTTGATCGAACCTCCTTGGCTCCCGGAAGTTATCTCTCCCCTGGAAGCCTCCTCCTAACTCCTGGGGGCGACCCTCATGAGGCCTCCAACCTATCCGGTTGTTCAGCTCTCGGGCCCCCCGGTGATTCTGTCCTTGGTGTCCCTGGCCTCGGGGTTCCTCCCTCCTTCTTTCTTCTCTCTGCTCCTTCTGCTCCCTCTGCTCCTTTTGCTTTCCCGCTACCGTTTCCTTTGCATCATCCTCCGCCAATCTAGCTAACCTCCTTGCAAACGCCGGATTGGCCCTCTCAAAATCCGTCTCCTTTGCCGCCCTCTCCATAAGCTCCTCAATAGAGGGGGGGGGCACCCTTTTCAACTCCATGCTATAGAAGCCTGGCCTCAGTCCCAGGGTGAATGCAAGCATCAGCGTGTACCCAGGGACCTCCTGGACCTGGAGGATCTCCACCTGAAACCGATCTACGTAGTGACCCAATGTTTCATCCTGGCTCTGCCTTACCGAGAACAAGCACTCCACCTCCATCTTACGCTTCTTCGATGTTGAAAACCTCAATAAGAAACCCCTCCGCAGATCCTCGAAACAATAAATCAAACTTGCCGGTAACTGATGGAACCAGTCTCGCGCCTTCTCCTTCAAAGTGATGGAAAACAGACGACACTTAAACGCATCCGTCATTTGACTTATCGAAACCACATCTTCAAACCACTGCACATGCTGTACAGGATCATCCTTCCCTGAGTAGTAGGACATGTCGGGCTCCCGGAACCCATCCGGCAACGGAGCCGAGATGACGAGTTCCTTGAACGGGCTCTCGCCGACTGCTTGCCGAGAGGGCACGTCTCGCGGCCTCGGCTGGCTGGCCCGATCTGCGAGACCATGCCCAGGGAAGAGCTCTCGCACAGCTGCCTCCTTCTCGCCATCTTCTGCAGGGGTCTCCTTCCCGGGATGCTGGCTTGGGAAGAGTTCTCGCGCCGCCACGTCCCTCTCGCCAGCCTCCGCGGGGACCTCCTTCCCCGGGCGCTGACCAGGGGCGTTCTCGCCTAAGAGCGGGACCACCTCGATCGGGACCTGAGGCGTCGGCCACTCGCTCCTTGCAGAGAAGGCCAGGCTTATGGTTTGCATGACCTCTCGCCTGAAGTCCTCCAGCATTTTCCTCGTCGCCTCTTCTACCTGGGAGGGGGAACCTCCAGAACCAGATCCTTCTCCTTCACCTCCTGCCATAGGACCAAACTCAAACTTTTCTTGAACCGGCTACCTCCACGCTCACCGCACCAGAACTGTTGAAGCCAAAATTTGACTCCGACAAGCGTTCACAAGATAGGGGCGTAGCCGACACCTACTTGGCCCAAGCCCGACCTCCGACTGGTCGTGAAGGACTAAGAAAACCTGGCCCAAAGCAGCAGCAGGGAGGTCCCACCGCTTACCCGGAAGGTCACAGAGAGCTTCCCCTCCAAAGCCAAAAGCTGGGCTTGGAGTTCCTCAGAAGACTGTGCCAATGAATCCTCTTCTTGGAGTCTGCCAGAAAAATCCCCCTTCTGAAGAACCCCTATGAGCTTATTTATAGATTTCAGAATCTGAACTGCCAATAACAAAACTGTACCGGTCTGAAATTACCGGGGTATCCTTGGCTAGGTCTGCCAACAGCCAAACTCCGCTATTCTGAGGAGCTATATGCAGTCCACTAAGGGTAAGAGGGTAAAAATACCCGGGGTAGAAGACTAAAAACCCCTGTTTGACAGGGAAATATATAAAAGGCCTCTTCTCCCCCTGGCGAGTGGAAAAGCACCTGCCGGCGAGAGGGACCCCACTGCCCGTCTCGCCGGCGCCTCTCGCCCTTTGCTGCGAGATCTCCTTGCTGCTGGAGACTCTCTCGCCCAAGGAGGCCCTCTCGCCTCTGGAGGCCCTCTCGCCTCTGGATGGGGGCATCTTGCTCATTGGAGAGTCCATCATCTCGCCTCTTGTGAGTGGTCCCCCTGGTCCCATTCGCCCATCTCAACCTATTTGCTTCTTGGGGGCTCTTTGCGAGCCCGAGGTTGTACAACCCCCTCTTCAACTTCGGCGCGCGCTGGAAGGATTCCGCGGGCGAGCCCATGCTGCAGTGGGACGAGCTCGCTCATCGAGTCTCCGTCTCCACTCTGCACCCATCTTGGCACGACCGCGAGCCCGCCACCGGTCACGCCTATGCCCTCGGCTTCGGCCTTTATGGCCGGGAGGACGCCGAGGCCTACAAGAGGATGACCCTCCGGCAGCTCGGCCATGAGGGTCTGCAGTCCCACCTGTGGACTCTGGAGCTGCACCACATGCTGGCGCGCCGCAGCTTCTCCCTCAGCCACCAGCTCGAAAAGGCCGAGCAGGCTCGCGACCTCGCCAAGGAGCAGGTCGTCGATCAGGCGAGGCGGCTCGGCATCACGGATGGTCTCCTCGCCCAGGCCACCGGCGGATTGGTAAGTGTTACGCACCGCTCTCTTTTTCTTAAGAAAGCTTTGTGCTGCTGCTAAATAGGCTTCTCTCCAGGATGCCAAGGCGGCGGGCGAGCTCCAGGCTCGCAACACTGAGCTGGGGGAGGAGGTCAGTCGACTGCGCGCGCAACTGGCCGCGGATGCCGACGCTGCTGGGGAGCTCCAGGCTGGCAATGCCGAGCTAGGGGAGGAGATCGGCCGACTGCGCGCACGCCTTGGCGAGCTGGAGGGCGCGAACGCGAAGTTGAAGGGGGAGAACCAGCACCTTCTCGGCGAGGTGCGTCGCCAGGCGGAGATCTTCTTCCCGTCGCACGACATCGATCCCACACTCCCCTACAAGAGCCCGCGTATCTTCGGCGAGGCCGACCTCGTCGAGAGACTGCGGATCAACTCAATCCAGACCGATGAATTCACCCTCTCAATGATGAAAGACTCCGGGGTGTTGGTGGAAGGGTGTGGGGAGATCTCTGCTCGGGACCTGATGCCGAGTCTGTTTCCGGCGACGCCGCCCAGCGAGAAGGAAGATAGCCTGGATGCAATGTTCGGGAAGAGCTTCCAGGATCATTCGGGCGACGGCGAGGACCAGTACGGCGGAGGGGGCGAGGCCGGCGGATAGCCTTGTATTTTCTTTTCTCCTTTCTTTTTCGATTTCTCGCCGAGGCGAGCTCCCTGTAACTTTGTAAATAATTAATGAAAGTTTTTTGATCATACCGGTGTCATTTCCTCTTTACTATGCTTGTTGTGCTCTGGATGTATGCGAGTGCTTCCTCCCGCGACCTCGCAGAGGTAGGTTCTGCGAGTAGAGTGGTTATGAGAGCGTGCACGCGAGCGAGACGCGTTTTGAGGGCTCGCCGAGCCCCAAACGATTTTGTGGCGGGTTGCTCTCCGCCCTTATCGCGCCACTATTGCTCGCACGCGAGCCATCCAGGTTGCGCCCGTCGAAGGAGAAAATTTTTGAAGTGTAATGGGCCAAGGAGGCGAGATCCCCCGGTCCGGCTTGTCTTCCTTTGGCGAGGCCCGGGCTTGCGGCCTACTCGCCAATGCCGAGCCGGAGATGACGAGCCCGAACTCGCCATACAGAGCCCTCCAGTCCGGCTTCCCTTCTTGATTGTGCCGAGCTGAGTTTGTCGAGCCCGAGCTCGTCCTGATAGGACCCCTCCCCTTGGCTCCCTGCCACAGACTTTGGCCTGTACCTGATGACTTCAAGGCCGATACCATCGAGTGACCTCCGGCCCTGCCAGCTAGGTGAGAGCCTGACAGCGGGATCCATTCAAGGCCAAGGATGACACCGAGTGACTTCCAGCCCTGCTAGCTAGGTGAGAGCCTGACAACGGGATCTGCTCGGGGTCCATTACTACCACCATCGAGTGACTTCCAGCCCTTCCAGCTAGGTGGGAGCCTGACAGCGGGATCTGCTCGAGGCCAAGGATGACACCGAGTGACTTCCAGCCCTGCCAGCTAGGTGAGAGCCTGACAGCGGGATCTGCTCGGGGTCCACTACTACCACCATCGAGTGACATCCAGTCCTGCCAGCTAGGTGAGAGACTGACAGCGGGATCTGCTCGAGGCCAAGGATGACACCGAGTGACTTCCAGCCCTGCCAGCTAGGTGAGAGCCTGACAGCGGGATCTGCTCGGGGTCCACTACTACCACAATCGAGTGACTTCCATCCCTGCCAGCTAGGTGAGAGCCTGACAGCAGGATCTGCTCGAGGCCAAGGATGACACCGAGTGACTTCCTGCCCTGCCAGCTAGGTGAGAGCCTGACAGCGGGATCTGCTCGGGGTCCAGGATGACACCGAGTGACTTCCAGCCCTGCCAGCTAGGTGAGAGCCTGACAGCGGGATCTGCTCGGGGTCCACTACTACCACCATCGAGTGACTTCCAGTCCTGCCAGCTAGGTGAGAGCCTGACAGCAGGATCTGCTCGAGGCCAAGGATGACACCGAGTGACTTCCAGCCCTGCCAGCTAGGTGAGAGCCTGACAGCGGGATCTGCTCGGGGTCCACTACTACCACCATCGAGTGACTTCCAGCCCTGCCAGCTAGGTGAGAGCCTGACAGCGGGATCTGCTCGAGGCCAAGGATGACACCGAGTGACTTCCAGCCCTGCCAGCTAGGTGAGAGCCTGACAGCGGGATCTGCTCGGGGTCCACTACTACCACCATCGAGTGACTTCCAGCCCTGCCAGCTTGGTGAGAGCCTGACAGCGGGATCTGCTCGAGGCCAAGGATGACACCGAGTGACTTCCAGCCCTGCCAGCTAGGTGAGAGCCTGACAGCGGGATCTGCTCGTGGTCCACTACTACCACCATCGAGTGACTTCCAGCCCTGCCAGCTAGGTGAGAGCCTGACAGCGAGATCTGCTCGAGGCCAAGGATGACACCGAGTGACTTCCAGCCCTGCCACCTAGGTGAGAGCCTGACAGCGGGATCTGCTCGGGGTCCACTACTACCACCATCGAGTGACTTCCAGCCCTGCCAGCTAGGTGAGAGCCTGACAGCGGGATCTGCTCGAGGCCAAGGATGACACCGAGTGACTTCCAGCCCTGCCAGCTAGGTGAGAGCCTGACAGCGGGATCTGCTCGGGGTCCAGGATGACACCGAGTGACTTCCAGCCCTGCCAGCTAGGTGAGAGCCTGACAGCGGGATCTACTCGGGGTCCACTACTACCACCATCGAGTGACTTCCAGTCCTGCCAGCTAGGTGAGAGCCTGACAGCGGGATCTGCTCGAGGCCAAGGATGACACCGAGTGACTTCCAGCCTGCTAGCTAGGTGAGAGCCTGACAGCGGGATCTACTCGGGGTCCACTACTACCACCATCGAGTGACTTCCAGCCCTGCCAGCTAGGTGAGAGCCTGACAGCGGGATCTGCTCGAGGCCAAGGATGACACCGAGTGACTTCCAGCCCTGCCAGCTAGGTGAGAGCCTGACAGCGGGATCTGCTCGGGGTCCAGGATGACACCGAGTGACTTCCAGCCCTGCCAGCTAGGTGAGAGCCTGACAGCGGTATCTGCTCGGGGTCCACTACTACCACCATCGAGTGACTTCCAGTCCTGCCAGCTAGGTGAGAGCCTGACAGCGGGATCTGCTCGAGGCCAAGGATGACACCGAGTGACTTCCAGCCCTGCCAGCTAGGTGAGAGCCTGACAACGGGATCTGCTCGGGGTCCACTACTACCACCATCGAGTGACTTCCAGCCCTGCCAGCTAGGTGAGAGCCTGACAGCGGGATCTGCTCGAGGCCAAGGATGACACCGAGTGACTTCCAGCCCTGCCAGCTAGGTGAGAGCCTGACAGAGGGATCTGCTCGGGGTCCACTACTACCACCATCGAGTGACTTCCAGTCCTGACAGCTAGGTGAGAGCCTGACAGCGGGATCTGCTCGTGGTTCACAACACATCACATTCTACCATGCAGGCTAGTTACAACATTATCAGAGAGCTTGAAGGAATTTATTATAATCAAAGTGCTGCTTACATGTTTCAGGGGAAAAATCGTTTGAGGTCGTCACCACTCCAAGTGAGACTCAGGGTCTCGCCCTCTACATTTTGGAGTCGGTAGCCCCCTGACCCCAAGGCTACCTTTACAATGAATGGTCCCTCCCAGCTGGGATTGAGCTTCCCTACGGATGCTGACCTCCCCGCCGCATCCACTTTCTTCAGCACCAAGTCCCCCTCCACGAACTACTTGACCCTGACATGCTTGTCGAAGTACTTGGCCATTCTTCTTTTCACCTCCTCCTGCCGGATAGCGGAAAGGTCTCTTACCTCTTCCACCATGTCAAGGGAAAGCCTCAGTTCCTCCTCATTTTCTACTTGCCACTCCTCACGGCCTTCTTTTGCTGCCACGACTCGCGGTGTTTGGACTTCGAATTCAGTGGGGAGCACTCCACGCTCACCGCACCAAAATGTTGAAACCGGAACCCGGCTTCCTGTGGAGCTCGCACTTGGGGAAGGGGGTGGTCTCGCGCCTACTTTGCTCCTGCAAGAAAAACGACAAAGGAGAAACAGACCCAAGGGCTCGGCAGGGAGGTCCCACCACAAACCCAGAAGATCTCAGAGCGCTTCCCCTCCTTAGCCTAAAGCCGAGCTAAGGTACCCTCAGAAAGCACTTGAAGATTTTGGGGAGAAGAGCACAGGGAAAAACCTGCTTTCTGGGGTACCCCTTGGGTCCTATTTATAGCTTTTGAAATCTGGACTGCCAATAACCAAAATAAATGTCCTGAAATTACCAGAAAACCCCCAGCTGGGTCTGCCAACATCCAAACTCCGCTGTTTTGAAGGGCTATGGGCAGACCAGCAGGGGTAAAACAGTAAAAAGTACCTCTGACCTCCAGGCGAGCTGGGAGCTCTGGTCTCCCCGGCGTGCTCTTCTCGCCCACTGCTGCCGAGCTCTACTGCGAGGGCGCGAGTTGCAGCCCGCTCGACGAATTCCGAGCTCGGGGTCGCCGATCGACGATCTCTGGCCGACGTTTGCCGAGCTCAGCCTCGCCCCTGTCGCTGCCGAGCTCGCCTGCTGCTCCTAACCTGATCTGCTCGCCCCCTGGTGATCCTTCTCGCCATACATGGGGTTGTACGCTGAGTGTCGACACATATCTTTTGTGTCGACACAAGCCTTCATGTGTTGAAACTTGCTGAGTGTCGACACATCTCCTTTGTGTCGACACAAGTCTTCATGTGTTGAAACTTGCTGAGTGTCGACACATCTCCTTTGTGTCGACACAAGTACTTTAACTTTGTTGACGCTTGCTGAGTGTCGACACAACCTCCTGGTGTCGACACATTTGATGTCGACAAAGTTTCTCTGGGTGTTGACACTGTCTCTAAGTGTCGACACAGATTATGTTGACAATTCTTCACAGTGTGTCGACACTTTTCTTCTGGTGTCGACTCTGCCTTTCCTGGTGTCGACACAATTACTACAAGTGTCGACACAGCTTCTCTGGGTGTCGACACTTTTCTTCATAAGTGTCGACACTTCACCTCTAGGTGTCGACACATGGACTTAGAAACTTTTCTGCATTTCCTGCAATTACTAAACCTGCACATATAAACTCAAAGCACATCAAATACACCTTGATGTATATTATTGAGTAGGACGAGGCTTCTTCAAATCTGGTACATATATTCCAATGTACCCAACAATCTCCCTCTATTTGGAGAAGTCATAACACTTAGTCAATGATATACACCATTCATAACAAATACTCAATATGATGTATAACAGTATTATATGACAGGGTAAATACTAAACATGTATAAACAAAACATGTATTAACAATTATCTCAGAATAATAATGTAATAGATTGAATATTAAACGTTGTTTTTACAACTTTCAAAACTTTTATTAATCAAAAGTTTACATGCAGTTTAATGCACATGATTACAAATTGTAAACTTAAGAAAATTCTATCCTATGGCTACTCTGTCTACTTGATAACAATGCCCTTTCTAGATTGAATCTTTGCTTGAACTGGAGCATCATTGTCATCAGCAAGATTTTTTCCCTTAAGATCTTTCTTCTTCTGTTCTTCAGCCCTTATCTTCTGTCTCTCAAAATAATGATAAGGCTTAGGGAAATACTTGCTAGGCTCCTGTGCATTAGGAGGTAGCTTCCCTAATTTAGCCTTCCTTCTGTATTGTACTATGGCTTCTTGCCTAGCTTCATGTTTTCTCCATTCCTGCTCAGAATACCATTTACCCCTTTCTAGGATATTATCCTTTGCAGCCTTCCAAGCAGTCAAAATAATATTTCTGGAAGTTGGGCTCCATTGCTCAAAATCTGGCCTTAATTCAGCCTGCTCTCTGAACCTCTTCTTAGATAATTGGGCTTCCTGCTCTTTTAATACTGCCTCTTGCTCTTTTAGTACTGCCTCTGGCACAGGCTGTACTACTTTCTCAAAGATAATATTCTGATTACCCTCAGGAGGACTATACATAGATTGTACCTCCTGATGTATCATGTCAAAATCTGCAGGAGGGTAGATCACCTGAGCTACTTCAGCTTGTTCTCCTCCAAAATATGCAGGATTTACCACAGATTCTGCTACATTATCATCATCACACAAAGGTGGATATCCAAGGGTAGCTCTGATGCTGTTTGAAATCCATTTACCTTGGTCAGAGCCTGCTTTGACTAATACCCTCTCCCCCTTTATGACTTCTCTTTCTATATGATCCCTAATATCATCTTTCTAAAATCTGATTTGAGCATTCAAATAGTTAACTCCATCTTTATAAAAAGGTTTTAACCTTTGAAGCTTGTTAGTAATAGCCTTTTGAGAATCTTCAATGGCAGTTTTAACAGCATGTAGGCTTTCTTGTAGTTGCTTACCAAAGGCTTCTTTGGCAGTAGCACTTATAGCAGTCTGGGCAGTAGCTATATTTTTCATTTCACTTACAATGGCATTATGAGAAGCAGTCAGATTATCATTCATCCTAATCTGAGTTTCCAGGACATATCCTTGTTTCACTGCCATGTCATCAACTTGTTTCTTGATAATCTCTTGATGAGTAGCCAGATAGAACACTACATTGCCTCCTTTATGAAAACAGTCTGTCATTTCCTTTTTATTTTGATTAACTTCAAATCTAATAGATTTTATATCTTGAGCCAGATCAAATTGAAGTGATTTATGTCCTTCATCCATATAAGTTTGTAGAGCCTTCCTTTGCTCATCCAGTTGGATCTGCAGAGCCACCAACAATGAACTATAATCAGCAGTTGGTGCTTGTTGTGGAACAATGGTCTACAGTGTTTTCTTATAGGTCTGGCTTCTCCTTTTGAAAACCTGTAGTTTTCTTTTCTTGGCTCTAGCAGCCTCTTCATCTTCAGAGTTAGATGTACGAGCAATGTCTACCCTGTCCTTAGGACTAGGAGGTAAATCCTTCTCAGTCCTTGGTAGCTCCTCAACATTCCTTTGCTCCTCAGTCTCATTTCTGGCAGTTTCCTCTACATGCTCCCCCTCAATATTAGCTGGCTCCCCCTCAACAGTAGCTTTCTCACCCTCAAAATCAGTCTGTAAAAGATCAGGGAATAGCACTTCTAGTATAAACTCATGTTGAGGTTGTAAAGGAGAATCTCTTATCTCAGGAGCATTTTCTATAACCGATGTGTCTTCCATGACAACATCCTGTGGTTGACTATGTATCTGAGTTTGCTGATCAACATCAAGTAATGAGTCAGTCAATACTTCATTCTCAATATTTAAAATAGATTGATTAATTTCATTGATTACCTCAAGAATTGTTTGGGTTGCCCTTTCACTATCTAAGTGGGTTGGCTCATCTACATGTTGAGGCTCCCACTGGAGTGGATCCAGGTGAATAGGGCTAGCAGATGGTAGTGCCCCCTGCCTCTGGGTATCTTCATGTCTTGCTGGTGACTGTCCAGCATTGCCATCCTCTCCATCATCAGAACTAAACACTACCTGCTCTTCTGAGATACTTGAGGATTCAGGAGCCACGATGGCTTTCTTCTCCTTCTTCTGAGGTGTTTCCTTCTCTGGTGTAGGCATTTATTTTGTCAACACCCTATCCTACCTTGAGATAATCTTAACATCCATTCTCCTCATATGATTTATCTTAGAACCAGCAGCTTGGTTCATGACTTCAGGAATACTTCCAGCTAAGTATAAACTCATAATCCTACCCAGATTGGGCTTCTTCAGGCTTTCCTTTATCTTATCAAACATTACTGCTAACCAGTCAGTTTTGAGTTTGAAAATTATCCTTGTCATCAAACTGAACATGTGAGCTGATATCCTATCATGCCCACCTGGCTTGCTCAGAATTACTTTGCCTACTATTTCAGATAAAAACTTTCCTTGTATGTTCATCCCTTTCCTGTTAAAAACTGATCCAATCTTCATGCTTGAATCAAGTCCACACCATGCCAGTGCCTCCCTTGTCTTTGATGCAGGTACATCTTCCTCTTCTATAGTTCTAGGGAGATGTAGAACTTTTCTTAGACCTTTTTGGGTGATCTTGACTTTTGCCCCATGAACTTTGGACTTAATCTTGAGTCCAATTTCATCAAGAGTAGCTGCATGAAAGAATTCAAGGACCTCCTTCTTCCAAATCTTGATTGGTTCTGACACAAGATACTCTAGCCCAGTCTCTGCAACTAGGGTTATCACACCTTGGATTTCTGGTTCTGCGTCGTCAAAGGCGTGTCGCACGAGCTCATAACCTTCATTGATGTTCTCTTCTAGCTTGGGCGTCATTAGGGTTTGAAGAAATTTTGAATTTAGAGAAGAGAGATGTCGAAACACAAGTTTGGTCTCGAAACTATGGTGAGCGTGTCGACAAACAATGGTGAAGACCTATTTATACCTTTCTAAAATCGAAGGTGAAAAGGCGCGTCAAAATACTTGAAATGTGTCGACACTGTTGAAAAGTGTCGACACTTACTTCTAATGTCTCGACAACTATGTGGCGATACAAATATAGTTGACAGAATATATGTGTTGACACTTATACATATCAGCTCGACGATTAGTCGAAACTCTATTCGACAAATTCTGTGTAAATCCTAAGTGTCGAAAACACCCTGGATGTATCGACACCTAGTCTAGATGTGTCGACACTAATTCTCTGAAGTGTCGACACTGACTGTCTAGATGTGTCGACACCATTTCTCTGAAATGTCGACACCACTTCTATGTGTCGACACAGACAACTCTGTGTGTCGACACTATTTTACTTAGCCAATTTTTTTAAACTATTCTAAGTTTAACATTCCTAATTCAATTTTAAAATTATTGAATTTGGTTTCATCTAGGGGCTTAGTAAACATATCAGCTATCTGACAATCTGTCTTAACATATTCTAGTGAAATGTCTCCTTTTTCTACATGTTATCTAAGAAAATGGTATTTAATTTCTATGTGCTTAGTCCTACTATGGGAGACAGGATTATTTGCAATAGAAATGGCACTTGTAGAATCACAAAATAAAGGTGTTCTACTTACTTGAATATCATAATCTTCTAGCTGGTGTTTAATCCATAAGAGTTGTGCACAGCAACTTCCTGCAACAACATATTCTGACTGAGCTGTGGAGATGGCCACACTGGTCTGCTTCTTGCTACTCCATGACACCAGCCTTCCACCTAGAAATTGACAGGTTCCTGTAGTACTCTTCCTATCTTCCTTGCAGCCTGCAAAATCTGTATCTGAATAACCTGTCAGTACAAAATCTCCATTCCTAGGGTACCAAAGGCATAGATAAGGTGTGCCCTTAAAATATCTCAAAATCCTTTTAATTGTAGTCAGATGAGATTATTTAGGGCATGCTTGGTACCTAGCACAGACACATATAACATACATGATATCTAGTCTACTAGCATTCAAATACAGTACGGAGCCAACTATCCCTCTATACAAAGTTTCATCTACAGGTTTCCCTGCATCATCTTTGCTTAGAGACATGCTTGACCCTATATGAGTTTTCATGGTAGTGGATGATTCCATACCATACTTCTTTATCAACTCTAGGGTGAACTTAGACTGGCATATGGACAAGCCATCTTCAGTCTGTCTAACTTGGAGACCCAAGAAGAACTTAAGTTCCCCCATACTGCTCATTTCAAATTGTCATTGCATAAGTTTTGCAAACTTTCTGCAAATACTACTTTCTTTAGACCCAAATATTATGTCATTTATATATATTTGGACTAAGATAATCTTGCCTTTGGATTCCCTAAGGAATAGAGTCTTGTCTATTTTCCTCCTTGAGAAATTATTCTCAATGAGGAAACTAGACATGGTTTCATACCAAGCCCTTGGGGCTTGTTTTAACCCATACAAAGCCTTCCTAAGTCTATAAACATAATCAGGTTTAAGAGAATCAACAAAACCTGATGGCTGCTCTACATACACTTCTTCCTTCAGATTTCCATTCAGAAAAGCTGACTTTACATCCATTTGATAGACCTTAAACCCTTGATATGTTGCATAGGCAAGGAACATCCTTATTGCTTCCAGTTTTGCTACTGGAGCAAAGGTTTGATCAAAATCAATACCTTCTTCCTGCCTATATCCCTTTGCAATAAGTCTAGCTTTATTCATTATGATGATTCCATTCTCATCCAACTTGTTCCTAAAGATCCACTTAGTTCCAATAATGTTGTGGTCCTTGGGTTTAGGAACTAGCTCCCAGACCTTGCATCTTTTGAATTGATTCAGTTCCTATTGCATGGCCTCAATCCAATGAGGGTCTAGGATTGCTTCTTCAAACTTCTTTGGTGCCACTTGGGATAGGAAGCTGGAGTAAAGAACTGTACTTAGATTCCTGCTCCTTGTTTGCACTCCTTGTCTGGGATCTCCAATTATTTGATTGGCTGGATGATCCTTTAAGTGTCTATTTGCTGGAGGCAGCCTGTCTTCAGGTTGTACACCTTCAGTCTCTTCATTTAGCCGCACCTCTTGGTCTTCTTCAGCATTAGGTGTATCTTGTACTCCCCCTGGACAGCATCCACCATCTTCCACTTGCTGACTTGCAGAAGAACCTTCTGTTAAGGTAAGCTTGTCCAATCTCTCAGTTACACCTGTGGAGCTGCAAACACTTCTTGGAAATTCACAGTTAATGAGTCTAGCTTCATCAAAAACTACATGAACAGACTCTTCTACAACTTGAGTAATCAAGTTGTAGACCCTATAAGCCTTACTATTATTGTTGTACCCAACAAAGATCCCCTCTTGGGATTTGGCAGCAAACTTGGTTAGATAAGACTTACCATTGTTAAGGATATAGCACTTGCAAACAAAAATCCTGAAATAGGATAAATTTGGTTTTCTGCCCTTCACAATCTCATAGGGGGTCTTCTTGTGGCTCTTGGTGATAGTAGCCCTATTGATCACATGACAAGCAGTATTTACTACCTCAGCCCAGAAATATTTTGGGAGAGAAGTGTACTCAATAGGGTTCTACCAGCCTCTGTCAAGGTTCTATTCTTCCTTTCAGCAATACCATTTTGCTGAGGTGTTTTTGGTGAAGAAAATTCCTGAAAAATCTCAAACTCTTCACATAGTTTTGTCATACTTTCAGACTGAAATTCAGTGTCATGGTCACTTCTGATTTTGACCACTGTATTGTCCAATTCATTTTGAATTTGTTTAACAAAACTTTAAAAAATACTTGGGGTTTCAGATTTTTGTCTAAGGAAGAACACCCAGGAATACCTTGAATAGTCATCTACAACCACAAATGTGTAGACCTTCCTACCTAGACTGTGAACTGGCATATGACCAAAAAGATCCATATGCAAGAGGTATAGACACCTCACAGAATCCTTGTTCTTAAGGATATGAAAGGTGGATTTGGTCTGCTTGCCTTTTTGACAAGCTAAGCATATCCTATCCTTTATACACTTAACTTGAGGACCATTCCTCACTAACTCTTTGCTAAATAGTTGGTCAATTGTCTTATAGTTAAGATGAGCCAGCCTCTTGTGCCATTTAACACAATGTGAGACTTTCTCATCAGCTACAAGACAAATAGGAGAAACATTATTCTCACATACAAAGTCAAGACAATAGACATTTCTCTTCCTATATCCTGTCAGAATGATCTTTTGATCACTTGACCTTTTGATATGACAACCATCCTTGACAAATGAGATGTCATATCCTAAATCACTCAGCTGAATTATGCTAATGAGGTTATGTTTCAAACCCTTTACATAAGCCACTTGAGTAATTGTAATTTGGTTACTAGAAATGTTACCAAAGCCTTTGATGATTCCTTTTTCTGAACCACCAAAGTTAACTTTAGGGCCATCCTTGATAGGTGTATAGTCCTTCAGCAACCCCCTAGTTCCAGTCATGTTCCTGGAACATCCACTATCCAAGTACCATATAGGGGCATGGCCACTTAGACTCACCTGCAAAACAGATTACTTAACCTTAGAACCCAAATAAATCTTGGGTCCTTGGTGCAGGTTAGTCTGACCTTTAACAAAACTACCTGTAGCTATTTTAGCAGGCAGTTTGCTACTCTCCTTGACACTTGAATTGTGCCAACAATCTATGGCAAAGTGGCCTATCTTGCCACAACACCAGCACTCAAACCTGTTGTACCTTTGTTTAGGTACAACCCTGGATGAATTATCTACTGCAGACTTCTTGTTTAGTGCTGGGGCTTTGCCCTTAGATTTGGACCTAGATGTCCAGGCAGGTTTTGTAAACCCCAATCTAGTCTTACCCTTTTGAGGTACAAACTCATCTATCAAAGGTAAAATAGATTTAGGTTTAGAAAAACTTGATACAATCTCTCTCTCCTTCTGAAGTCTAGCATCCAGATTTCTAATTTGATCATTCTTAAATGTAATAGTACCCATCTGAATAACAATAATATTCTTCAGCCTGGCTATTTCATTCAGTTTCTGATCAAACAACTTGTTTGAATCAGTAGCAGCCAATTTAAGACTAGCAATCTCCTTTGCCTGAGTTTTGGCCAAGGTTTTGCTTTTCTTCAAGGCCTGCAACAAGTCCCTATATTCATCTATTAACTGATGAATATCTCCTTCAGATTCAGACCCACCCACATCACTTGATGCAGATGTATCTGATTCTGACTCAGTACTAAAAATTGAACTAGAAGAACAACTTTATACCTTACTTGGTCCAGGCTGATCCTGGATTTTGTCTCCTTCAGATAAAGCCATCAGCCCTTTGCACTGATTGTCCGCAAGCTCATAAATTGATTTCATTAGCTACATGAACTCATCTTCTTCCTCTTCAGCAAATAGTCCAATGTAGGCTTCAGCTTCTGATTCTGTTTCTGAAGATGACTGATCTGTCAAACTTTTGCCTTTCTTAGCAACAAAGGACTTTTCCTTTTTGCCCTTAAACTGAGTCTTCTTTTTGTCAGTTGACTCCTTCCTCTTTTCAGGACAGTCAGCCACTATATGTCCCTGTCTATTGCAGAAATAACACATAATTTTTGAAGATGTAGCTTTGCTTGGCTTGGACCTGCTTCTGTCATTCCTTGATGACTTTCTTTTCTGATAGTAGTCATCTTTTTGGCTGAGAAGTGGTAGGCTTAGACCTCCACTGCTTCTTCTTCAGAAACTTTTGAAAATGCCTAGTAAAAGCAGCAAAGTCTTCATCACTTTCACTGCTATCTGAATTCTTGCTTTTTGAATTATTTGTCACAGCCTCAACAACTATTTGAGTTGGAGATGGAGACTTGCTTCTATACTTCCTAGTGGCTTTAGTCTTGAAGGACACAACTGTTTCCTTGTGCTCCACTCTAGTAGTCTTCTCTTCCTCCTTTCTAGCCAATAACTGCATCTCATAAGATAACAGTTTTCCAAACAAAGTTGGAGGAGGTATATCAGCTAGTTTGACCATTTCCCTAATGGCACAAATCTTGGTGTCCCAGTACTTAGTCAGGGATCTTAAGAACTTGTCATTCAACTCATAGTTGTTGAATTCTCTTCCATAGGACATCAATTCATTGACTATCCTATAGAACTTCTTGTAACATTCTGTAATGTTATCAGACTTTTCTTGTCTGAAGCTTTCAAATTCCTGATTTAACAAGGACTTCCTGTCTTGTCTTACTTCTTCTGATCCCTCCATGTAAACTATTAATGTGTCCAACATTTCTTTAGAGGTTTTACAATGAATTAAGTTCTGAAATGTTGCATCATCAATAACACTAATGATTATATTTTGTGCTCTCTTATACATAGTGGCCAGAATGATTTCATCTTTTGTCATTTCAGAGAAGTCCTTGGGAGTTTTCTAATTTGCATCCAGAATGGATATCTTCATTGGCACATATGACCCTTCTTTAACTGTAATGTATATCCTTGGGTCAGATGCTTCCATAAAGAGTCTAACCCATTCATTCCAAATGCCAAATATCTTTTTTCTACATATTGGCAATTTCATAGACCCCAGCTCTTTGTGATTCTCACTAGAACCCATTTTCTTGATTCTTGTTTGTTCTGAATCTGCCTACAAGATCTTACTCAGACTGTTATGTCCTTTTTTAAGTAACCTCCCTTTGATACCACTTGAAAGAAATAGTGTCTAACCACCTAGAGGGGGGTGAATAGGTGTACTTTTCTTCTTAATTTTAAGGCAGAAATTTTGTACAGCAAATGAATTTCTACAACTATCACAACACAGCAACCACAGAAACAAACCTATACAGAGTGCACACAATATTTATATTGGTTCCCCAAGGTCTGGGTACATCCACTTTCCCTCTTCGCCTATCTATTAGTGTACTAGATTCGGCCTAACCTCAGCACTTCTCCTCAGATCCTAAAATCTTACAGCTCAGAACCCCAAACAGGTTCCTATAACTCAGAGTGTCCCCACTCCTACAACTCAGGCACAAAGCCCTACCACTCAGTATTCAACAAGACCTACACTCAGAGAACAAAGTCTCCTACAACTTAGGCACAAGGCTCTACCTCAGTATTCAATAAGACCTGCACTCAGATCACACAGTCTCCTACACTCAGCCTTTATAAAATAGGCTTACAACTCAAATCTATACAAGATACTACAGAAATTTTGATTATACCAAGTAATTAACCACAACTCTGAAAGAGAGAGATGAGTTGACTGGCTTCTTGATGTGTTCTTGGAAGAACTTAGCAGAGATCAACCTCCCTTAGCTTTCTTCAAAGCTTCTTGAATTAGAACTCAGTAGGGTTGAATCTCCTGTGAAGATGATCTTAAATCAACTTCTGTCTTGAGATTCAGATCTCAATCTAAATCTTACTTTGTAGCCGGGTTCAGCAGCTGCTCTTCTTAGAAGGAGCTCTCTCTCCAACTTCTTAGATCTTCTGTCGAAGGTCTTCTTCTTTTGTGTTGTTAGAACTCTTGATTAATTGTGTTTTATCTCTTATTGTGATTCATTCATTTCTGTTGAAGGAGAAATGTTTTTATATAGTCTTCCTCCAAGGTAACCGGCTGATCCGGTTTCTAACAACCTTCTGGCGGCTCTGACAGTTGCAATTGACCGGTTGAAATGGCAGCTGTCAAGTCATCCAGTCGCTTCTTGAAATCACTGTCACTGTCTGAAAGTGTCGAGACAGATAGTCATTATGTGTCGACACAAATAGACTAAGTGTCGACACAAGTAGACTAAGTGTCGACACTAGCCTTGATGGTGTCGACACAACTCCTTGTGTTGTTGTAACAGCTTCTCGACACTGCTTCTTTAGAATGTGTCGACACTGATTCTATGTGTCGACACAAGACTTCTGTTGAATGTGTTGACACTGGTTGAGTGTGTCGACATAAATTCTTCTTCTTTAATACTTAGTTGAATTCTCCTGTGTGTCGACACAACTCCTTTGTGTCGACACATGCCTTCTTGTGTTGAAATTTGCTGAGTGTCGACACATCTCATTTGTGTCGACGCAAGCCTTCATGTGTTGAAACTTGCTGAGTGTCGACACATCTCCTTTGTGTCGACACAAGTCTTCATGTGTTGAAACTTTCTGAGTGTCGACACATCTCTTTTGTGTCGACACAAGTACTTTAACTTTGTTGACGCTTGCTGAGTGTCGACACAGCCTCCTGTTGTCGACACATTTGATGTCGACAAAGTTTCTTTGGGTGTCGACACTGCCTCTAAGTGTTGACACAGATTATGTTGACAATTCCTCACAGTGTGTCGACACTGCCTGTATATGTCGACACTTTTCTTCTGGTGTCGACTCTGCCTTTCCTGGTGTCGACATAATTACTCCAAGTGTCGACACAGCTTCTCTGGGTGTCGACACTTTTCTTCATAAGTGTCGACACTTCACCTCTAGGTGTCGACACATGGACTTAGAAACTTTTCTGCATTTCCTGCAATTACTTAACCTGCACATATAAACTCAAAGTACATCAAATACACCTTGATGTATATCATTGTGTAGGGTGAGGCTTCTTCAAATCTGGTACATATATTCCAATGTACCCAACATCCTTCATCGAAAAGCAGTTCCCTAGGTTGTTCTTAACAACTTGCTGGGTCGGTTTATCATTCTCGATTAATAGTATCCCATCTACATACAGTATCAGGAAGACTACAATGTTCCCACTAATCCGTTTGTAAACACAAGGTTCATCCTTATTCTTGATAAAACCAAACTCTTTGATCTTTTCATCAAAATGAAGATTCCAACTTCGAGAAGAATGCTTCAATCCATAAATGGATCTCTATAGCTTGCATATTTTAGTGGCTTCACCTGGAGATACAAAACCCTGAGGTTGTGTCATGTGCACTTCCTCGAGGAGGTTCCCATTAAGGAAAGCTATTTTGACATCCATCTGACAGATCTTGTAGTCATAATACGCAGCAATAGCAAGCAGAATTCTGATGGATTTAACCATCGCAGCAGGGGAAAAAGTCTCATCATAGTCAACACCATGAATTTGTTTAAAACCCTTTGCCACCAGTCGGCCTTTGAATTTCTATATATTCCCATCCATGCCAGTCTTCTTCTTGAAGACCAAATTGCACCTTTTGGGTCTTACCCCTTCAGGTGGTCCACCAAAGTTCATACTTAGTTTTCATACATGGAGACCATTTCAGATTTCATGGCCTCAAGCCACTTCTCGGAGTCTGGTTCACATATAGCCTCATGTTATGTTGCAGGTTCATCACTATGATCCATAAGCAACACGTTACCTATTTGAGGCACGAGAAATACATATCTCTCATGCTCAAATCTTGGTCTGCCAGATCTATGTGGAACTTGTGTTTCCTGAGTAGGTTCTCCAGCTACAACTACTTGTAGTCCTGTCTCAGGTTTCAATTGCGGTTCATTGACTGTTTGGGGTTCATGAACTTCTTCAAGTTCTACCTTTGTCGTCTTTCTACTTAAGAACTCTTTCTCAAGAAAGATACCAGTCCTTACGACAAACACTTTGCCCTCAGACAGTAGGTAGAAATAGTACTCTTTGGATTCCCTAGGATACCCCACAAGATAACACTTATCTGACTTGGGTTCCTGCTGATCTGGCATTTGACGTCTCATGTATGCCTCGCAGCCCCAAACCTTAATGAACGACATACTGGGACACTTCCCAGTCCATATCTCATATGGAATCTTTAGAACCGCTTTCGTTGGAGCACGATTTAATGTTAAAGCAACAATTTCTAGAGCAAAGCCCCAAAAGGAAATTGCCAAATCTGCATGACTTATCATCGACTGTACCATATCTAACAAAGTACGATTCCTCCTCTCAGACACACCATTATGTTGTGGTGTTCTAGGTTGAGTGAGATGTGATACAATACCACACTCTAGAAGATGATCACAGAACTCATGACTTAGGTATTCGCCACCTCGATCAGATCGGAGTGCTTTAACCTTCTTACCCAGCTAGTTTTCTACTTCGCTTTTAAACACTTTGAACTTTTCAAAGGTTTCGGATTTGCACTTCATAAGATACACATATCCGTATCTACTGAAATCATCAGTAAATGCAACAAAATAGAAGAAACCACCTCTTGCCATAGAACCCATGGTTTCACATACATCACTATGTACTATACCCAAGAGATCATCAGCCCTCTCATTGAATCCAGTGAAAGAAACTTTAGTCATCTTGCCTAACAAATAAGATTTGTATCTCTTAAATGATTCATAATTAAATGAGTCCAACATTCCATCTCTATGGAGCTTGGATATACGTTTCTAATTTATATGGCCCAAACGATAATGCCAAAGATATGTAGGGTTCGAGTCATTTGTTCTTAGTCTTTTAGTATTTTCAATATTATAGATCAGATGGTGTAAGTTCAAAACATACAGACCATTAAATATTTGGGTCACACCATAACAAACATCATTCTTAAATATTGAACAACAGTTGTTCTTAATAATAAAAGAAAAACCCATCGTATCCAACCATAAAATGGATATAATGTTTCTAGTAATGGATGAAACAAAATAATAATATCTAGTTATATTACAAGCCCACTGGGCAAAACAAGACAATAAACCCCCATGACAACAGCAACAACTCTTGCTCCATTGCCAATGCGATGTTCCATCTCTCCTTTACTCAACATTCTTCTACTTCCCAATTACTGCACACTTATACAAATGTGTGAACCACATCCGGTATCCAATACGCAGGATGGAGCAGAAAGATTTATCTCTATAATATATATACCTGAAGTGGAGGTCATACCTCCTCTCATCTTTTGCAGACCCTCAATGTGTGAAGGACAATTCCTCCTCAAATGACCAGCCTTTCCACAATGGTGGCATTTCCCTTCTTCCCTGAGCCTTTCCTTTTCAGTGTAGAACACTTGGGCTCCAGTCCAGACTTAGGTCCCACCTTCGTCTTCTTGAAGCGCTTGCCCTTGCCCTTGGCTTTATGCACCATCAATATGGGGCTTGCATACTTGGCCTTCTACATATTAATCTCTGCAGTTCTCAACACGCCTTGGAGCTCGGGCAGTGTCTTGTATATTTAGTTCATTTTATAGTTAAAGACGGACTGCTCATAACTGTCGGGCAACGATTGCAGGATCAGTTCTGTAGCCAACTCTTGGCCTAGAGGGAAACCTAGTCTTTTAAGGTTCTTTATATACCCAATCATCTTGAGTACGTTAGTCCCTTGTAGGTCCTGAGCTCCCATCTTACACTGGAATAATGCCTTGGTGACGTCGAATCTCTCTTAACGAGCTTCCCCTTGAAACATTTTCTTGAGATGCTCATTAATGTCCTTACAACCCATGTTCTTATGTTGCTTCTAAAGCTCAGAGTTCATGGTCGCTAACATGAGACATTTTACGTCTAATGATTCGTCAAGATACTTCTTATAAGCATCTTTATCAGCACGGGGTGCATTCCCGGCAGGCTCATCAGGGGGTACCTCTTCCAAAACATAGAGCTTGCGCTTTTGCCTGAGAATAATTCTCAGGTTTCTGTACCAGTCCAAATAATTTGTACCACTCAGCTTCTACTTCTCAAGGATTGCTCTGAGGGATAGGGTGGAGTGTGAACCACTTGCCAAAGAAATTCTACAAGAATACAAGCAAAGTAAATTAGTACCGCCATTCAAAATACAATTAATATTCTAATTAGGACTTTAATCAAAAGCTCCCACTATTTTTATCAAACTGATAACCCTCGATATCAATTTGAAGAGTTTGGCGATTAACCCTCTTAGTGGACAAAATCCATATTCCACAAATACTATGAGTCAGCTTTGGCTTTTCTCTTACATTGCAGCTATTTAGGTAGGCAACGCTTGCCAATTGCATCATAATGTAATTCTTGTATAACTGGTGAATAACTCTTTATTCGCATCCATCATATGGTGCATGCCAACCCAATACCTCTGGGCACTCAACCTTTGAGATCACCCAGTTAAGCTAGACCCGATGTCGATAGTGGCATATCATGATTATCCGCTCACACCCTCACCAAGATAGATTAATGTATCTTTCTTTGGCAAGCCCACAATTCATCGATCGAGGAAGGTAGAGTGTCATCCATCAAAAGGTATCTGAATACTTAATATTACTTAAGGGATTTTAAATAACTGATTAACTCTTTAATCATGGTTAACACTTAAACAGTGTGCACATCATACATAATAAAATACAACAAGAAAAATCAAAATGCATCCCAGATATGCACAAGAATTATCGACACTTGATGAACTGGGCTAAGTCTGAACATCTAGAACATGTCCAAATCTGCAGACCTGCATGTACGGGACAAGAGCAACACCAACTACACTTACACAGTAGACAAGCTCGTCAATTTATGTGAGATTCAAAATCTAACAAATACTTAGTTTCACAAACCAACATAGTGACGGTTACTGTTAAGGAGTAAACTCAAAGAAATCACATGCATTCATGGAAAGATCCAAGACTAGATTTGGGCATTTGGAACACCTCAAAATCACCAAATCTATATGCCATGGATTCAGCAACTTCTGAAACAATGAATATTGTCCGCAACCTCGCTCTGATACCACTGTTGGGTTTTTTGGGATGACACAACACGTGTGCACGCAGCGGAAAAAGAAAAAGAAAAACCCAAATGAGTTTGTATCTAGCAATATTCATGAATCAAGAAGTAAAGCATATTGTAATAAAAAATTACCTTTGAGGGATTGAGTTAGAACTTAACCTAGATGCTCTAGAAAAATTAGGCCGGCCATACAGCGGCTAGAGTCTTGAGTGCAAAAAGTATATCCGCGCCTTCGCAGTAATTCACACGATCGGGAGAACCCACAACAACTTCTCACACAAGCGCTAGGTCGGGAGAGGACACTCAGCATCTCCACAGACTGCTAGATCTGTTGTAGGAGAGGCGACGACGACACACACCGAGATTGGGATCGAAATCGGCGATAGGATTGGCGGACACTTCCGTCGAGTTTCTAGGTTTTCTTGTAATCGCACAGTATCGGCTCGTGTGCAGAAAGAAAACAACGATCCCAGAAAACCCTAAAACATCCTATTTATATCCTTGGAGATAGATACAGCAAGTCAACATTTGGCTCAGCACGGGCATTTGTCGAACTGAGCTCGATGAATAATTCGTCGAACTCAGCTCGATAAAATCTATGCAAAAGGCCAGAACGTCGAGCGGATTCGTTGAACTCAGCTCGACGAAAACTATGCCAAAGAGCAGAACGCCGAACTTTATTTGTCGAACGGATTCGTCAAACTCAGCTCGACAAAATTTGTGCCAAAGGCTAGAACATCGAACAGGTTCGTCGAACTCAGCTCGACAAAATCTGCGCCATTGTCCAGAACGTCGAACTGGACTCGTCGAACTCAGCCCGACGAAAACTACGCCAAAGGCCAGAACGTCGAAATTCATTTGTCGAACAGATTCATCGAACATTGTTGAGTGAATACAATACTCTCAACGCCTAAGTGCAAGATTTGCCAGGTAAACCCTTTACCCGATGAAGGCGTTGAGTGGACTCGACGTACTCAACGCTTAAGTACGACAGTCAACGCACTGAACGCCAACATATGTAGAGTTAACACTTAAACTGCGAAAGAGTTGACTGAACTCAACGCTCTCAATGTTTTCAGTCTGATGGCATTGAGTGAGCTAAACACACTCAATGCCTAATGCCTTAGAATCTTTTCAACCTCCATGGTGTTGAGTGAATTAAAGGCACTCAACGCTTTCAGCCCGATGGCGTTGAGTGAGCTAAACACACTCAATGTCAAATGCCTTAGAATATTTTCAGCCCCCTTTTCAATATCCTTCAACACATCATATGAGCTAAATACTACAGATCCAATCACCTAATTTCTCCTACAATCTTATGTGCGCCCCTAATAGGCTCAAACTGAGTTGGCAGTGAGGCTACATGCTTGATCACTTCCAGATCACTACAGTTGCACTAACAGAAATGCACTAAGGAAGGCATTTGTTCACCATGCCAAAGGGAAAGCAGACCAAAGCTTCCTTCAAGGGCATTGAGACCAAAGATTCTATGAGGTGTTTATACCTCTTGCATATGGACTTGTTTGTTCCTATTCTAGTTCATAGTATAGGTAGAAAAGTCTATACCCTTATGGTGGTTGATGAATATTTTAGGTTTGCTTGTGTTTTCATTCTCATTAAAATTTTGAAACCCTTGATGTCTTCAAGACATTTGTCAAACAAATTAAGAATGAGCTAGACAGTGCTGTGGTCAAAATTAGAAGTGACCATGGGATTGAATTTCAGTCTGAAGGCAAGATAAGTTTTTGTGAAGAGCAAGGGATTCATCAAGAATTTTCTTCTCCAAAAACACCCCAGCAAAATGGGATTGTTGATAGGAAAAATAAAAATCTCATAGAGGCTAGAATGACCTTACTAAGTGACACATCTCTCGCAGAATATTTCTCGGCTGAGGCAGAAAATACTGCATGACATGTCCATAACAGATCCACTATCACCAAGATCCATAGGAAGACTCCCTATGAGATCTTGAAGGGTAGAAAACAAAACTTGGGCTATCTCAAGATCTTTTATAATGAGTGTTATGTGTGTTAACCCAAAAATCCATGATCCTCTCCAAGATGGCTAGCTTGCAAGCTACGAACTGCTCTGTCCCATCTGGGGGGTTCACGGCCTATTTTCCAGCTAACCGCGTGGATATACTTTTCTATCCACGCGGCTAGACTAGCCACCCGGTAGTCAGCAGCTCTGCACTTGCGCGGACTGCTTCCAGTCCACACGATCTGGTCGCACGGCTAGCCGGGCGGGTGGCGGTCTCCAGCCCACCACTAGTAAGCGGACTCTCTTCAGCCTGCCTACGATAGGTGGCCTCGCATTCTAGTCTGTGACAACCTTGTCAAAAAACCACTTGACAGTGGACTTCCTAAACATCGGTCGGACTCCACCTCAGTCCGCTAGCAGTAGGCAGACTCAATCCTAGTACACCGAAAGGTGGCGTATGCGGTCTCAGTCCGCCAACAAATGGAGTCAACCCACAACAGGTGGTGAACTCGCTTCCTACAGTAGCAATCCATCTCCTCATCAATCCACGCAACATGGCACAAACTCAGCTTTAGTCGGCCAGAGGGTGGTTGACTTGCTCCGCCCAGTAGCTGGCAGATTCTCCCTCAAGACGCATTGCACAGCGCAGACTCAATGTCAGTCCACTAGAAGGCAGCGAACTTGTCTCGTCCAGCAGCAAGGGCGACCTGCCTTCTATCCGCCAGCAGGTGGAGAATTCGATCTCAGTCTACCTAAGGGAGGTCGACGCTCCGCCCAACAGCTTAGAGACTCTTCACCTGACCGTACAGTACAACACAGACACAATATTAGTCCGCTAGAAGGTGGAGAACTCGTCCCATCCGGCAATAGAGGCAGACTCACTCTGTCTATCATGTAGCAGGCAGAATCTTTTTGCAGTCCGCCAGAAGCACTTCAGCTTCTCAACATCGGATTCTCCCCGTAGTATGCAAGCTACTTTCAGTATGTAGCATGTCGCAGACTCGATCGCAGCTCGCACATATCATCGGGTTGACGTCATCAATCCTAACTCTGGATGTCTCCCCTTCAAGCCTATAAATATACCCTCATACCTCTCATTTGTGGAGGATGACCCCTTGGGACAGTCATCGCATCAAACCATGCGGCTATAATTTCCTATCTGCCCGACTTGACCAGGGGTCTGCCGTCTAGTTCAGGCGGACTCTATAGACAGCCCATATGATTAGGCCTTCAAGCTGGTGACCACCAGCTAGGTGAACAGCTTTGCTAAGGCTGTTCGTGCGGCTAGGCTATTCGTCATTTCAGTCTGCGCAGCCTCATCAACCTTTTCCTTCTAACTTCCATCTTTCCCATTGTACCCTTTATACTTTTCTATATAAAGGAGCAACTCAAGCTGTAATATTGATTCATAATCAATGGAAAGCCCGTCGCAAGAGTGGCATTTAATCCACGGCGGGCAAACTCTTTTGTTGCTGCTGCATGCGTCCCCTCTCTTCTTCCCTTCTCTCTCTCTCTCTTTCCCCTCTCTTCTCTTCTCTATTCTCTCGGCCTCAATAGCTCATTCCTAACCGTCAAAGTAACCAGCTGCTCGACAGTTCCTCATCACCTCCTTTACCTTGCATTCCCAGATCGAACGCTTGCACCTCTCAAGCTCATGGAGAGGTGCATTTTAGTGCATCAACAGTTAACACCGACATTCAGATTTCGAACAGATGGTGAAATCCAACGGTTATCCATGTCAGATCATCAACCTGTCGAGAACCTTGCTCCTTAAAGTTCTAGTGAAGACCCTCTCTGGGAAGCCTTGGAGCAATCGTGTTGGGAAACCGCTCAGCAGTTCCAGGTAATCAACCGTACTCTAGCTGCTATCAACCTGCAATAGCACCAGTACCTCCAGCCATTCCGGCACCAGGAATGGAGAACTCGCAAGCCTATCCGCCGGCTTATCTGCCGGTCTACCCTCCTACCTATCCGCCATCGTATCCACCAACCTATCTGCAAGGGCAAACTGCAGCTCCTTTGTGTTCTCAAAATGACGAGTTTATAGCCCGTCAAAACTTCTTCCGGGAGGCTGCCCAGGGAAACCCATCAAGATTTCTGAACTTTTAAGGAAGTCACCGCCCCTGCATTTGCTCCTCCCATAACAAACTTTCCTTCCTATCCCCCTCTCCTTTTTAAACTACAGCTTATGCTTCATTTTTTTGCTTGCCTTATGTGTTTGGGGAGCAGGTAGAACCATCACCATTTTGTACGATAAGAACCAACTCCAGCTCACTTTAGAGAGCCCAACTACCAACTTATACTTGGGAGACTGACCCAATAAAACACTTGCAATCTTTTGAGTCAGTCATCGCCCTGAAGACTATTATAGATGCTACCAGGTGCAAGCTCTTCATAACATCCTTTGATGGACAAGCTAGAGAGTGGTTCTATGGATTGCATCCTCAGTCCATCGCTTCTTTTGCAGACTTGAGAAAAGAACTTCTGCTCAGGTTTTCTACTTCTACAAAGAGGAAGAGCTGTCTGGAAGCCCTGTTTGAGATCAAGCAGCAAAAAATGAGACGTGGGCACATTTTGTTGATCGTTTTCAAAGACAGATTCTTGAGATTGAAAGCGTCGATCCAGAAATGTATCGAGTCACTCTAATAAGTGGTTTAAGGACCACTAAAGTTTGAAGCTAATGTCTGAGTGCCAAGGACATATCTGGAGATGATCAGTCTTGCCAACTTCTACATACGAGGTGAAAAGACTAATCCCAACTACATCTTTAGGCTTATAACATAGAAAGATTATTCTTCCTCATGCGGGAAACCTTTAAAGTCTTCTCGAAAGGATTTTCAACCATGAGTAAGGAAGGGAAGGAAATTTTGACATCATCAACGCCTCTTCCCTGGCCAAGATCACTTCCAAAGTCAAAGATCACAATTGCCAACACCTTATGCGGCACTTGCTCCGCAAGCAGCTTCAGTTTACCAACAACAAGGTGATGGCTTGTCATAATTTGAACTAGATAGAGCTATGCAGGAAGTAATCCAAGTCATGAAAGGTAGGACAAGTTATAAGAAGCCTTATCAGGCCACAGATCAAAGATCCAAAGATTCAGATCCCTACTGTGAATTCCATAAAGAGAAAGGACATACAAGTGAAGATTGTCGAGCACTTTGTCAATTGTTGGAAAGAATGTTGAAGCAAGGCAAGTTGCGTGACTTATTCCAGAAGAATGAACACTCTGATCCATCTAGTACGAAATGTAAAGAAGTGGCAGATATTCCTTTTAGCTCAAAGGGAGTGAACCAAATTAACAGTAGCGTCAACTTTAATATTAGCAAGTTCATCGATGCTAATGACGAAGGCACTCTTGGAGAACTACAGTGCTAAAGAAAAAGAGGACATCGCAAAGTCCAAAAAGCTCTTCGCAATCATGGTTGATCGGTTTTGTTCTCCATATTGAACATTTCTCTTACATATGTTCTGAACATTTCTAAGTTATCATTCATTCATTTCAATAAATTTTACATCAGATATCCTGTTCTGGCACATTTCCCTTTTTGGAGTGCCTCCTCCTCTTTTTTACTCTTTGTCTAAGGGATCGCTTAACCGATGAGATATGCCAAGTCTTGTTTGATACCCCCATAGGCTGGTTTCTAGCGTAATACCACCATGATCACATATAACATGGAGTGTTCTCATATATGATGTGGGATACATTATAGCTAAGTATCTAACACACAACATACATCAAGGGAGGCACCAGTGTGTTAGCTCTAATCTGATCCGCTAGGGATACATTATAGCTAAGATGATTGTTGCTTGGTAAGTAATGGCTCCCGGGTGTAGACTTGTCTCTATGATCATCTCATGTTATGATTGTCGAACACTCTGAGATACTCTCAAGCCATTCCACAACATTATTGATCTTTTAGGGCGAGTAATGCTATAGACCACTTGGCGCACCTGGCCAAACTGATCAGTGATGCGTGTAGATTGAGGCATGAGAGCAGTGTGTCCGTCATTCCTTCTTAGGATTTCTTCTGCTTTCCCTTTTTGTGCCCTTCCAAGGGATCTCAATTAGTCCACATTTTTTATTTTTTGTAGACTTTCTTTCAGGTTTACCGGCCAACGTAATCCTATCCAGTGGATATCGATTAGTTCGTGCGGTTATACTAACAATGTCTCTACTACTCGTATTGGATGTTTCTGGCACCAATTGATAGTCAGGGAATCTAGTTATCTTTGTCGACAAACCATTCAATTAAAAGATTAGTCAAAGTGTTATCATATGGCTGATCTGGATTTTTTATTGAGGATATCATATCTGACCACGAAAGAAGATCATTGTTGTGGTCTGATCTCTACTTGATTCTACTCAGTTTCTTATTTGGTTAATAGCAGAGTTTGTCAGGAATTTCTTCTACTGTCCAATTTTATCTTCCTTACCGCATCAACATTTGAAAGTTCCCCTCGGGTACTTGCAATTCACTTTTCTTTCATATCTTCTTCTTACTCTTCTTTTTGTAGAGATTAGCAGATGCTTGCAAGTTCCCCACAGGTACTTGCAAATCATTTTCCTTACATATCTGCTTCTAACTCTTCTTCTTGCAGAGATTAGCAGACATTTGCATGTTCATTTCAGGTACTTGTAAATCATTTCTCTTTCATATCTGCTTCTTACTCTTCTTTTTGCAGAGATTAGAAGATGCCTGCAAGTTCCCCTCGGGTACTTGCAAATCATTTTCCTTTCATATCTGCTTCTTACTCTTCTTTTTACAGAGATTAGCAGATGCTTGCAAGTTCCCCTTGGGTACTTGCAAATCATTTTCCTTTCATATCTGCTTCTTACTCTTCTTATTGTAGAGATTAGCAGATGTTTGCAAGTTCCCCTCAAGTACTTACAAGTTATTTTTATTTCATATCTGATTCTTATTCTTCTTTTTGCAGAAATTAGCAGATGCTTGTGATGCGTTGAAACGACAAGTGTACCGGTCGCACAAGTAATAAAAAATTGGATGTCCCCAAGTATCGATCTCTTCAAGTAACACAGTAAGGGGGGAGTTAATATCGAGGAGGACTTGATATTGAAGTCCTTTGGTAGGAGTTAACTAAGAGGGTTTTGTATGGTATGTTGCAGAAAACAAAAATAAAATACTAAGAACTACTCCTATGCAATGCCGCTATGCGATGCTTCGCCAGGCGGGATGGAAGACTACACGGTCCGCTATGCACCGAATCGCTAGGTGGATGGACGAGTAGGCAAGCGTAAGAACCAGGATTTGAGGGTCGTAAGCACCTCTTCGCTACGCACGCTTCTGGAAATTGCTAGAACGACATGAACAGATGGATGGTGGATGGAAAATAAGGGCGCACCTCAAGCAAATAACATATATAAGAAATCATATAGACATGATTGAATACATATGTTTTACAAAACTAAGCACACTTCATCAAATATAAGAGATTAACTATACTATCAACAACCGAACAAGAAAAGTGTGCAAAATCGACCGGATCTGAATTCTTGCAGAGGATACACGGAAGGATTTGTCGGGTTGTCAATCCGCGTCCTAGCTCGGTCCTCAATTGCGTCCGGGGTAGAGGAGGTTGTCACTCACTCCCAATGGACCCGTCTTCTTCGTATCACGAGCCGGTGGAGGATGGCACAACTTCTCCTAACTTGGTGGAGAAAGCTAGAAAAAATCCTTTCTTGAAGCACAAGGATGAAGGAGGAGGCCGAGGGGAAGCTCCAGCTTTGATTTTGCGTTGAATGCTTGCCCGGATCTTCTCCCCTTGGTGGAGCGGCGGATTTCTCCCTAAAATTACAGAGGAGAATGGCTGGAATCCACTCTCCTTTAATGGCCGAAAATCTGCATCTTAAAAAGAAAAAGTCAGAAAAGTGGTCGCGCACGGTCTGGCGCACGACCATGCATTAACCGTGCGTTATTAACTTCCAGATCTGGATCGCGGAATAAGAAGCATTGACTCGTGCTTGCCCTATTGCACTCTCTCCACGGCACTGGTTTGGTTCACATACGAATCAGTAGGACTTTAGGTGAATAGATGGGGCTTCGGTGTCGGTGAGGTAAATAAAGATAAACAGGAAAGCTACACACCAAACCCAAATGAGATAGTATAAAAAAAGAATCTATCGGCTAACTAAAATATATGCGGGTACACCACACCCCTAGACTTAATTTTTAACATATGGCGGTGTGCACCACCTACTCCAATAATAATCACATCTCAAATAGAATTTTCAATCAAACTTTTTCTTTTCACCTTTCTTCTTTTTTTTAATATACATGATTATCAAATCATCTTTTTCAAATCACTTTTCTTTTAACAATTTCAGCAAATAAATCTTTGGAGCACATCCACACATTCATAAAGAATATCACCACATTGACACCCCAACATGGAAATATAAAACATTAAAGCTTGACTTGGGTGTGTGACTAGGATCGGCTATGAGGCTTTGGTGAAATCATGGTGGAGCTGAATCAAAAGAAGGGTAGGAACAACGGGGCTAGCGATGATAAGACATTAAGAATGGTACAAAGCTAAACCGGGCCAAAATGATTGTCTACATCACACTCATGCATGACTAACCTATACCCATGCTTCAAGAATAGCTTGGGGCAAGTTCTTAGCCACCGAGAAAGACTATCCATCCACCCGACTCGAGCAATATGAACCTAACGACCGTCTACACACATCCCTAAGCTACCGTTCGATTCACACCGGATTCACAAATCTTTGAGTAGAATAAAAAGTATTTACGCAATTAGAAAAATATAAAACTATAATCATACAAAAAAATTAAATCTACTCAAATTTCTACACGAGATGAGAGCACTTGACTAGGAGCACAACAAGGTCAACATTTTACTCCGTCTCACAATCCTATGCTAGCAAAAATTTTTTCCAAATCATACAAAAGAAACGAGTTTAAGTCGCAGCACGCTAACAGCCAAGCTCGCGCTCATGTGGATGCAGTGATGTGTGATGCGATGAACTAATCAAAATATAAATAATAAAGGCTTCTAGTATGCACATGAAATGTGCACGTGCAAAAGGTAACACATACTGGCTCTCCCCCAGACTTAAACTAAGATACGCAGTATATGATATGGAAATTTAAATAAAATAATGACAAGGGATGAGGTTACCCAATGCTCAGCTAATGAGCAAACCAGAAAGCGCTTAAAAAACAAAAGTAGCTCCACCATACGAAGAATCACAACCCCGCCAATACGAATTTGTTAAGAATACCTGTAGGGGTGAGCTCCACAAAAATAAAAGAAAAATATACAAAAAAATGCTAAAACTAAAATAGACATGAAAATAAAAGCACAAAAAATTAAATATAAGTACTGGGGTTACTATCATCCCAGCACGACTTATTCGACTATGGAAGAGTTCTAGCTAATGGGCCTATGAAATAAAAAATGCACAGGTAACTGTTCCATTATCTGTTGCGGTAACAGGTACCGATACGGTGATAAAATAGTTACCCCTCTACCTAAATAATAATACCTGCCCAACACAGGTAGAGGCAATAATAAATAAGAAGAGAAGGAGCGCTGGTCCTCGCTCATCTTATCACAAAATAAATCCTTGCCCAGCAAGGTATCGTCTACAGAGCGATGACAGAAGTAGAAAGCTATTAATGGAGCTTCCTCAACAGAGGAGGAATCAACCTCCTCGTAAAAGAGGATGTTATCATCGATGGCTCGCGCTGAAAGCTCCAAGTCGTCCTGAATCTCTTGCGGAGACACAACCCACACTGGCTCAGATATAGAAAGAGGATCAAGAATTAAAGAGATGAAAAACTAAAATAATCAGAACTAGGGGGAGTGGTCCCGGTCTCACTCCCAGCAAGATCCAAACATAGATCATCATCGGCGTCATATGAGTCATGGAGACCGGAATCCGCGAGCTCGAGGTCCTCGGTGGCGATTTGGACCTCCTCATCCATCAAGGAAGTGGAAACTTCCTCGACAAAGAGGATCTCCTCATCAACACACCTCGGTGCATCCACATGTTCTAAGACATAATACTTTCCATTAATGAAAATAATATCCTGGTCACACATGGGCACATCCTCAGGCTCAGAATCACAATCCGGCCTAACATCATCAACCGACTCACTAAAAATAGTGATAGATAATTCTAGCAAAGAAGTCGGAGGAACAACAACATCGGAGAAAATATTTGTGGGTTCCTCCGGGGCTGAATCAACAAGAGGGGAAGAGTGCATGGGGAGAGACTGTGCCACAATGTCATCACACTGATCAGCAGAAAGTCTGATGGGTATATCCGCAGCAGTCCCGCATAGACAAGGTGGTACTCTGAATATATCATCAGAATCACAAGGGGCGGTCATTTGAGGGTGATAGAGTGAATCGGATAACCGGTTCATCATCCTCCTCCAACTGGCGCTGAAATTCTACTCAATCTTTCAACACGTGGTCGGAGCTACAACAACACAAACATCATTTTCCATTACTCCTCGGTCCAGGTGGGACTGGAGTGGAATAAGAAAAAGATGAATTCATACAAGAGGAGTGACCATAAGACCTAGGTTGGTTGTATTAAGTACCATAGGATGACGGTGCTCCATACACAGAACCACGAAAAGTATGCTCCCAATCTTCAGTGGGGCACTCATCACTACCATGCTTATAATCCCCGCACAATCGGCAACAGATATTCGTATAAGAATACATGGTGCAACAAGAAGAATTCACCAACAAAAAGTTTCTAAGCAACAATTAACTACACACAATAGATAAAAGAATAGGAAAACCTGCTACAGAAAAATTAAAACTAGAAGATGAACAAATAAAAACAAGAAACAGATTCTAAAAACTAAAGAAAAGAAGAAACATGAAATATACAAATGGAAAAGGGCTTCTATCTCCTATCTCCATCTCCAAAAACTCACACGACTGTGTTCCCCGGCAACGGCGCCAAAAACTTGATGCGTTGAAACGACAAGTGTACCGGTCACACAAGTAATATAAAATGGGATATCCCCAAGTATAGATCTCTTCAAGTAATACGGTAAGGGGGGAGTTAATATCGAGGAGGACTTGAGATTGAAGTCCATTGGTCAGAGTTAACTAAGGGGGTTTTGGATGGTATGTTGCGGAAAAGGAAAATAAAATACTAAAAACTACTCCTATGCAACGCTGTTATGCGTTCCTTCGCCAGGCGGGATGGAAGACTACACGGGCCGCTATGCACTGAATCGTTAGGTGGATGGATGAGTAGGCAAGCGTAAGAACCAGGATTTGAGGTTCGTAAGCACCTCTTCGCTACGCACGCTTCTAGCAATTGCTAGAACGACAATAACAGATGGATGGTGGATGGAAAATAAGGGCGCACCTCAAGCAAATAACATATATAAGAAATCACATAGACATGACTGAATACATATGTTTTACAAAACTAAACACACTTCATCAAATACAAGAGATTAACTATACTATCAACAACCAAACAAGAAAAGTGTGTGAAATCAATCGGATCTGAAGTCTTGCGGAGGATACACTGAAGGACTCGCTGGGTTGTCAATCCGTGTCCTAGATCGGTCCTCAAGTGCATTTGGGGTAGAGGAGGCTGTCACTCACTCCCAATGGACCCGTCTTCTTCGTGTCACGAGCCGGTGGAGGATGGCACAACTTCTCCTAACTTGGTGTTGAAAGCTAGATAAAATCCTTTCTTGAAGCACAAGGATGAAGGAGGAGGCCGAGGGGAAGCTCCGGCTTTGATTTGGCGTTGAATGCTTGCCCGAATATTCTCCCCTTAGTGGAATGGCGGATTCCGCCCTAAAATTGTGGAGGAGAATGGCTGGAATCGAATCTCCTTTAATGGCCAAAAATCTGCATCTTAAATAGAAAAAGTCAGAAAATTGGGCGTGCATTGTCGGGCGCACGACCGTGCGTTAACCGTGCGTTGTTAACTTCCAGATCTGGATCGCGGAAGAAGAAGCATTGACTCGTGTGTTTTACTCGTGCACGGGCGATTCTGCCCTTGCATGAAGGAAATCACACGGGTAAACACAGAGCGCAGGAATGCAGGAGAAAATAGTGGAAACGTGCGTGTTACTCGCGCACGGGCGCTGTTGCCCGTGCATGAAGGAAACACACGATTAACCACAGAGAACTGGAAAGCTAGGCAAAATGTGCAGGCCGTGCAATTCGTTCTCGCACGGTTTGGCCGAAATCACGCGAGAACAAATCGCACGGGCAGAAACAGATGTCCCCAAAATTTCTGTGTGAAACGCACGATAGAACTGGAACTGTGCGCGGCAAAAGCGCACTACCGTTCGTTTTACACAGAATTGAAAATAAAATTCGGGACATCCCGACTACCTGCACAACAATGAAACCATGCTAAAGCACAAGCTCCCAGCAACAAAATACATACAACAACAATAGAAAGAGCAACGGGGAGCACTAGGCGCTTACCCCCGATAAAAGAATGCGCCATTGCACACCCTTGGGCCAAAATTAATGCACTAATGGTGAAGTAAGGTCCTAAACAAAAATATAACTTTTCCAATTGAAAATGTAGTGCACATGCAAGAAAATAAGCTCAGATGAGTCTGAAAAACCTTATATAAATCGGACTCATCAGCTTGCAAGTTTCCCTCAGGTACTTGCAAATCATTTTCCTTTGATCTTCACTTCCTACACTTCTTCTTGCAGAAATTAGCAGACATTTTCAAGTTCCCTTCATGTACTTGCAAATCATTTTTCTTTCATATCTACTTCTTACTCTTCTTTTTTCAGAGATTAGCAGATGCTTTCAAGTTCCCCTCAGGTACCTGCAAATCATTTTTCTTTCATATCTGCTTCTTACTCTTCTTCTTGCATAGATTAGCATATGTTTGCAAGTTCCCCTCAGGTACTTGCAAATCATGTTTCTTTCATATTTTCTTCTTACTCTTCTTTTCGTATAGATTAACAGATGTTTGCAAGTTCTCTTCTGGTACTTGCAAGTTACTTTTCTTTCATATCTACTTCTTACTCTTTTTCTTGCAGATATTAGTAGATGTTTGCAAGTTCCCCTCAGGTACTTGCAAATCATGTTTATTTCATAGCTGCTTATTACTTTTCTTCTTGCAGAGATTGTCAGATGTTTGGAAGTTCCCCTCAGGTACTTGCAAATCATTTTTATTTCATATCTACTTCTTACTCTTCTTCTTGCAGGATTAGCAGATGTTTGCAAGTTCACCTCTGGTACTTGCAAGTTATTTTTTATTCGTATCTGCTTCTTACTCTTTTTCTCACAGATATTAGTAGATGTTTGCAAGTTCCCTTCAGGTACATGCAAGTTATTTTTCTTTCATATCTCCTTCTCAGTCTTCTTTTTACAGAGATTAGTAGATATTTGCAAGTTCTCTTCAGGTACTTGCAAGTTACTTTACTTTCATATCTGCTTCTCAGTCTTATTTTTGCAGAAATTAGCAGATATTTGCAAGTTCCATTTAGATACTTGCAAGTTACTTTCTTTTCATATCTGCTTGTTAATCTTCTTAATTGAAGAGATTAGCAGCTACTTGCAAGCTCTCTTCAGGTACTTGCAAGCTATTGTTCTTCTATACCTCCTCTCACCATAATTTTGCAGGGATCAGTGGAAGGTATTCACAAGTCTTCTTCACTTTGTAAGAACAATTTAGGTACTCGTAAAGTGCATATTAATTACTCACTCTAACTATTCTCCTTTGAAGAAGAATAGGTAAGAACATATTGTTATAGCCCGCATTTTCTAAACATTTAAGTTATATCTGTGTAAGAGAAAATACGCGCCGTGATGTCATGCCGTGCAGGGGATAACTGCAGGTGCTCAGGAAAAACCCCAAACTCTACGGTTTATATGAAATCCATAAGTTATTAAATAAAAAACCATTTAAAATTGGATGGTCGTATCCCTCGGCACAGTGGATCAACTAGTCCACGAGTAAAAGTATAGTTATACGCTGCGGAAAATAATTTGGTTATGTTGATGAACACCCTACATGAGTATAAACATCCCCAAAGGACAACTCATGCCATGCAAGACCCTAAATTTATTATAACTATAGAAATAGTCTTTACGTTAGCTAGAAAATGGTATTTTAATTTTAGAAATATGAGATGTATGAAGTACAAGTAGTAATGCTTTTATAAGTGAAAATACCTAACATGCAACCTAGCATAAAACGTTCACAGAGAGAAAGTAAAAACAACCATAAAAGGCAAAAGTAACAGCTTAACAAAGTATTCAGCAATTCTAAAGAAAACCACCAGTGGGCGTCAAAAACTGACACGAACTCAATGGTCAGTATGAGTGTCTGTACTAACAAGAATACAACCAAGAACTACCTCTCAAGGTAGAGGAAAACTAAGCAACACTGTAGTCCACTAGAAAACTCCAAACCTAGCCGCTCAATCGGCTACTGCTCAGAACTTGAGGCATTCAAAGAAATAACAACTTAGCAAAAAAAAATACAAGTGGAAAACAAAGCTGTCAGTAAACAAGGGAGTAGCAAGATTACTAATCCCAAACCTGTATAGCTGTCAAAAGAAAACACAACAAACAAACTAGAGATTTAGAAGGAAGAGTTAAATTATAAAGTTAAAAGGTAAAGAAATTCGCACCAAGTTCGAATGGAGTTATACTCTGGAAATAATCTGCGAGAAAAGGCAGAAATAACATAAGTTTAATCCATTGGAAACAAAAATGGGGAAATGGCTCAATAAACACGTGAATCATTAACACCATAACACAACTAGATCTGAGTCGGGACCAAACTGGTCAAACCCAAACCACCAGACCCAAACATCTCAAAAACGGGACTACGGTGGTGGCCATCTGATACAACAGAACCCAACAGCCCAAAAATGAGACCCAAACATGCCCGGGTGTAATGATTCACGAAGCTAAGACAAACAAACCAACCCCATATCCAAATACCCATAAACCCAAACCCAACAAATTCAGCAGAAAACTGACGATTCTAGCTTAGCAAGACTAAGCCTTAGTGATACATGTCAAAATGGTGAAAGGAAACAAAGCTAAGGAAAAAAGCATCGAGTACACTCGATGTCGCGTCGAGAGCAGTCGATGCACTCGACGCCACCTCAAATCTAAGGAAAAAGCGTCGAGTACACTCGACTCCGAGTCATGTGCAGTCAGCACACTCGACGCCATAACACAGCACACTTAACGCTAAAACACAACAATAGTAAGAACAGACGATGGCGTTGTGTGAGTTCAACTCACTCAACGCTTAAACACAGCGCGACGATGTTGAGTGAGTTCAGCAAAATCAACGTTGTCGACACTTTTACTTATCTTGTCGAATAAAGTGACGGTGTTGAGTGAGCTAAGCTCACTCAATGCTGTCAATGCTTTTACACTTAGACTCCAAGATTCCTGATGGTTTTGAATGTATACAGCACGCTCAATGCTGCATTGAGTGCACTCAACGCACTCAATGCTTTCTGACTTAGCGTCAAATTCTGATGGCATTGAGTGTATACAGCACACTCAACGCTGCGTTAAGTGCACTCAATGCACTCAACGCTTTTATACTTAGCATCGCAGATCTCTTAGCAAGGCGTTGAGTGTAATCAACACACTCAATGCCGCGTTGAGTGCACTCAACGCACTCAACACTTTTGGTCTTAGGCTTGAAATTGGATTCAGTGCTAAGTCTACCCTCAACGGCTAAGGGCTATACTCAACACCTAGGGCTATAGTCAACGAATCTTTCTCCATTAGACGAATTGGCTAAGCTCAAAGAACTATGTTCAATGATTTGTGATTTATTCGACGAACTCCGTTCGACGACTTCCTCTATTCGTCAAACTCCGTTCGACGAATTAGCTTCAACTCAATGAACGCTGACCACTCCAAACCGCCAAATACTCCAAGAAACTAAAACATTGAATGATATATAGGAAGAACAGTATGAAATATATACAGGAAGAACAGTATGGAATATATACAGGAAAAAATAAGCTTGGCAAGGGGAATAAGTCACCACTTGCCTCAAATCGCCAATCCAGCCACATAAAAGCTCCTGAAACTTCCGGAGCAACACTTCCTGAAACTTTTGAGGACAAAAGAGGGCCAAAACTGCCTACCTAGACCTCTAAAAATCCAAGAAACTGGAAAACCTTACCGTGGAAACGTATATCTAGGCTAGATCTACCCGGATCCACTCTCCAAAGAAGAAATCGAGCTCAAAAACTCCTGAAGTCGGCGACCGAAGGCTTTGGAAAGTCTGTCGCTCTCATTCTTCTGCAACAAGCCGACGGTTTCACGAGGGAGACAAATGAATAAGGTTTGAAGCGATGGTTTTCTATTTATACTACTTCATCCGATTATTTTTATTATAGGATAACATAATTAATTAAATAAAATGTCAAAACGACCCGAAAACCAAACTGACCCGAAAGTTTACGAATATCGCACTGTAGCTAAATATCGATGCTACGAACACAATGGCACAGTCAAAATTAAGATTTGATGAACCAAACTCGGGCAAACACCTCCCGAAGCCAAAACACAAGCATTCCCAGAGACGCTCCACCGAGTGACCAAAATAGACCCAGCTCGCTAGGAAATTGATGGGCTCGCGAACAGACTCTTACTGTGGTTGGTTCGGTGAGTCGATCGCCGCGGGCTCGCTCGGGTAGGCAAGTGCACCTATCGCAAGTAGTACTCGATATTCGGGGGAATACCGAGGTCGTATTGTTCTCGGGGTCGTGTTGACTATTCTTACTCCTCCGGGAGGACTATTATTTTACTGAAAGTAAGGTGGATTTTTTTACTTAATAAAAGACGGAAAAGCAAAGGAGCGAAAAAAAAAATGATTTAGAAAATATTCGATGAAGGGTTAACGCTCGGCATCGAATCGGATTAAGACTAAAATAATTTTTAATAATTATAGGGCTTAGTTTTCAAATTAATAATAAGGCAACTTGGCCGTGGAGGTTCCACAAATGTGAGCGCACTTATCTCTAGGAATATTGCTCACCTGAACGTTAAGACTATTCGACCGAACGTTAGTCCGACGAAGGATTCCTCTTAACGCCCGCTTTACGCTAAGAACCCCGCTATTGGGTGGGGAACCCAATCCGGTAGAATTACGCTTGTCCTCTTTCGAGGGTATGCACGCAACTCTATTTACCAGGGGTGATCGGTCCATATGCACGGCCTCTCGGCTAGCTAGCATATGGACTACGGAAATAGGGCCCACACATCGATTATGTGGTCCTACGCGTCGTAAAGCCGGGGTAAACCTTAAGCGCTTAAATTAAAATGAAAATAAAGAGCTTCAATTATTATAAATCATTTCAAATGTCCCAATGCTCTTCGATGCCGAGGCTAATAGCGATTAGCCACACATCGGTATGGGGACGGCTTATAATTTAGTGAGGCGCGAGTTCGAAATTAAACACTAATGATTATAAGAAGGGGACATAAAAACAAAACAACATTTAGAAAACTGAAAAATTAGCTAAAACAAGAACTCACGCACACTCCAAATTATAAATTAAAAAGGAACTAAGTTACACATGAAAGAAATTTGCTTATTCAAAATTTGCGAGTCCCACTCAAACGAGTGGGGGCGGTAAATAAAAGCTGAAAATTGCAAGTCCTACTCAAACGAGTAGGACTGAAATGAAAGCGAGTCCTACTCAAATGAGTAGGAGAAAATAAATGCGATTACAGGGCTATAAAGTCCGGCCATTTAACTCAAGTGAGTAGGCGGAAAAATAAAGAAAGAAAAATTACAAATCCTACTCAAACGAGTAGGCGGGAAATAAAGTCCGGCCATTTAAACTCAAGTGAGTAGGCGGAAAAATAAAGAAAGAAAAATTACAAGTCCTACTCAAACGAGTAGGACTGAAAATGAAAACGATGCGCCATTTAACTCTTAATGAGTAGGCGGAAATAAATGCACACAAACACACACACTCCATATGAATTTCAAGAAAGCAATAAAGCTAACACCTACACTCACACACTCTACATAATTTGAACAAAGCATTAAAAGAAAGCAATTTAAAAGAAAGCATTAAAATTTAACACCTACACTCACACACTCTACACAATTTGAATCAAAGCATAAAAGTTATACACCTAAACTCACACACACTTCATGAAGATTAAGAAGAACAAAAGGAAATTTAGGCTCATACACTCACACACACAAATAAAAAGCAAAATGAAAGTTACCTAAAAATTAAAATTTTAACTTTTTCATGCATAGGTTTTGCCAAAAACAAATAAAAAGAGGAAATTTCAATTTTTAGAAGACAAAAGTTTTTCAAAACAAATTAAAAACCAAAGTTTTTGGAAAATTAAAATGCCAACATTTTCATTCTTATGATGTTATGAAAGTGATAAAAAAGGTGAGAAAGAAGATGAAAAGAACAAAAGAGGTTTTACAATCCTAAAAGAAAACTAAGTAAAAAAAAAGAACAAAATCACTTTTTAAACCTCTTTTATAAAATCATGAGAATGAAATCAAAATCCTAAGCATGAAGACAAGTTAAAGGACATGTAAAGTAAATAAATTACACTCATACACACACACACACATTTCATAAATGAAGAACAAGGATGAAACCAAGGATAAAAAAGGAGAAGAAGTGAGCCATCCAAATGAATTTTCATGCTATATAGAGAGAGAAAATCTAACATTTTTATTAAAATTATCAAGCTATTACAAAGCTAAAAGATAAAGCAAAACAAAACATGAAATAAGAAGGGAGAAATCTCCTTACATAGCACTAGTATCCACGGATTAAGCCCACAAAAAGACACTAAATTGGCCCAAAAATCTGAACCCTTGGACCTTACAGAACTGGGCAATTTATAGGCAAAAAAATTCTAAGTACACGCCCTCGGTCACGGGCGTGTAGGGGGGGCGTGATAGTACTATTCATGAAGGCGGTCGGCGATTGGACAGGAAAGTTGACTTCGGGCTGAGTTCGCAGCAGTCACGCCCCAGGTCACGGGCGTGACTCGGGGCGTGTCGGGGAGGTAGAACCGGGCGCGGGTTGCGTCGAAAGTCTTTGTCATCATCTTGTCGGGCCAGCTGGAAAGGTCACGCCCCAGGTCACGGGCGTGACGCTGGGCGTGTCAGTTGGTGTCGACACTCGACGAATGTCGAGTGGAAAGTGTCGAGAGGAGAGGACACGGGCTTGGGTCACGCCCCGTGTCGGGTGACACGGGCGTGTCGCCAGGCGTGTCGAGCTTTTTACTTCAGAAATCTGCCAGTTCACGGAATTTGAGCGTCACTCCTTGGTCACGGGCGTGACAAATATGTCACGGGCGTGTACTGCCCAATTTTGGCAGATTTTGGAAATTTTCTGCAAAATAAAATAAAACAAGTTAGAAGTAAATTTACAAGAATAGGAGCATTTTATTGAACAAAAATAAGTAAAAATGACGAAAATAAATGAAAATGACTAAATTAATGTGCATAAAAATAAGTATATTTACAATTCATCAGAAATCTTGCAAACACGCTAAACTCAGCCACACACATATAAAATCTTAGAGCTAAAACCATGCTCTAATAACCGCAAATGCGGAAAAAGCGTCAACGTAACGCCCTGACATCATAAACACGTCAGATAATTAATTTAACCAAATGTCGAAAAAATCGGGGGTGTTACAGTCACTCCCCCTAAAAAGAAGTTTTGTCCTGAAACTTTAAGGGCCAAAAGATTCTAAAAAGAGAATATAATCAAAGATTATAGAAGGGGAAATACATACCGTAAGAAACTAGGAGAACAGATGAGGATGAGCCTCCTTCATTGCTAACTCCAACTCCCAAGTGGGGCTTTCCACGTCCTGGTATCCCCCACAAACTTTAACCATTGGTATGGTTTTCCTTCGCAGCACTCGATCTTGAATATCCAGAATGCGGACTGGCATCTCAACATAGGAAAGATTGTGCTCCAACTGGGGCACAGCATCAGGAATCTGCTGGTCGCAGAGTACACATTTCTGCAACTGGCTCACATGAAACACGTCATTCACACAAGGAAAATATGCGGGCAAATTCAGCCTATAAGCTGATACACCAATACGCTCAACAACCTTTAATGATCCCACATACCTCGAGTCCAACTTATGATTTTTACCAAACCTTTTAACTCCAGACATTGGGGAGACTTTGACAAACACCAAGTCCTCTACCACAAACTCAAAATCAGACCAATGTCGATTGGCGTTCTTCTCATATCGTTCCTGCGCTATCCGAAGCTTTTCCCGAATAATCTTCATAGAAATATCCATTTCTTATAACGCTTCGGGACCCAGCAATGGTTACCCACCGACCTCGGCCCAAAACAAGAGAGTTCTACATCGCCTCCCATACAAGTCCTCAAACAGGTCCATCTGCAAACTTTCTTGATATCTTTTATTGTATGCAAACTCCATCAATCTGAGTCGCTCATCCCACGCTCCTTCATGGTCAAAAATGTAATATTTGATCATATCCTCCACGATCTGGTTCACTCTTTTCATTTGACCGTTTGTTTGTGGATGATAGGTTGTGGAATACCGCAGATCGGTACCCAAACCGTCCTGTAAACTCTTCTAAAACCGAGACGTAAACCTGAAGTCTCGATCTGATATAATACTAATTGGCACTCCATGTAATCTAATGGCTTCATTTAAATATAGCTCAGCTATTTTCTTCGTGGGGTAATTAATCTTAAAAGGCACAAAGTGAGCACACTTCGTTATTCTATCAATAATAACCCAAACTGAATCATACCCTCGGGGAGATCTCAGTAACCCAGTAATGAAATCCATTGAGAAACTCTCCCACTTCCAACTTAGAATTTCCGACGGCATTAGCTTCCCACTAGGTCTGCCATGATCGGTCTTTACTCGTTTGCATGTAAAACATTTTGAAAGGAACTTCTCTATATCACCTTGCATTTTGAACCACCAGGCGATTTGCTTCAAATCTTGGTACATCTTAGTTGAACCTGGGTGGTAGGAAACACTAGAACCATGAGCCTCTGTGCACAACTTAACTCGAATATCTTCAATATTGTGGATGCAAAATCTATCGCGGTAATTCAATTTACCCGCATCATCGATCGAAAAATCTGGCAACTCTCCTTTCTCAGTTCTCTTATAAAGGTGCAATAGATCAGGATCTTCCATCCGATGCAATCTTGTGAGTGCAATCCATGAAGGCTCGGCTACCTCCAAAATATTTGATGAGTTACCACTACCAAGAGAAATACCCATCAAGAGAAATTCTTCTACCAGTGAATCTATAGAAAGATTAAAAATATTCCCCTTCTTTCTACTCAGGGAGTCGGCTACCACATTAGCTTTGCCCGGATGGTACTGGATCTCAACATCATAATCAACAACATACTCTAACAATATTCGCTGGTGCAGATTTAACTCCCTTTGAGTGAAAATGTACTTTAAACTTTTATGATCGGTATAAATCTTGCATATTGCACCATACAGCAAGTGTCTCCACAACTTTAGGGCATAAATCACTGCTGCGAACTCTAGATCATGTGTAGGGTAGTTTTTTTCATGTACCTTTACCTGTCTTGACCGATACAAAATTACCTTGCCTTCCTGCATCAGCACACAACCCAGACCAACATGCGATGTGTTTACATACACCGCATATTATAACCCTTCAGTAGGCAGAGACAAAACTGGAGTAGTGCACAATCTCTTCTTCAATTCCAGAAAGGCTTCCTCGCACTTATCACTACAAATGAAAGTTGCATTCTTCTGCGTCAGTTTAGTCAAAGGCCCGGAAAATGTAGAGAAACCCTCTACAAAATTTCTATAATAGCCAGCCAACCCTAGGAAGCTCCTTATCTCCTTGGGTGTGGTGGGCCTATTCCAATCCATAATAACAGTTATCTTCTCGGGGTCAACTAAAATTCCATCTTTATTTACCACATGACCCAAGAAAGAAACCTGAGGCAACCAAAACTCACACTTACTTAGCTTGGCATACAACTTATGCTCCCTCAAAGTAGACAAAACTAAACGCAATTGTTGGGCATGCTCAATAGCACTGCGGGAATACACCAAAATGTCATCTATAAACACGACCACGAAACGTTCCAGAAAATCCTTAAACATGCGGTTCATCATATCCATAAAGGCAGAAGGAGCATTAGTCAAACCAAAGGACATTACCAAAAACTCAAAATACCTATGCTTCGAACGGAAAGAAGTATGTGGAATATCTACCTCACGAATCCTCAACTAGTGGTAGCCTGAACGAAGATCGATTTTTGAAAACACAGAGGTGCCACGCAACTGATCAAACATGTCATCAATCCTAGGAAGGGGATATCTATTCTTAATGGTGACTATATTCAGCTCTCTATATTCAATACACAGCCTCATCGATCCATCCTTTTTATTTACAAACAAAACGGGAGCAGCCGAAGGCGAAAAACTCAGCCTAATAAAACCATTCAGGAGTAACTCATCTAACTGAGTACGTAACTCCTCCAACTCACGCGGGGCCATCCGGTATGGCACCATCGCAATAGGACGGGTACCCGGCTCCAGATCTATGATAAACTCCACGTCCCTCTCAAGCAGAAGACCAGGAATATTAGCTGGAAAAACATTCGGAAACTCACGGACCGCCTAAATCTCCTTTACACGCTGTAAGCTAACAACGATTTCCTAAATTGAAACCAAACAAGAAAAACATCCAGAATTTACCAACTTTCGAGCATGTTTCGCAGATATAATTGGAGAAACTTGGTGCTGAAAAACATAAATGCTCCTGGGTTGACCGTTGTCAATCTTGATGTCCAAGCGATTAACCTTGCACTGGATAATTGCACAATATTTGGACAACCAATCCATGCCCAAGATCACATCAAAATCTTCCAAGTCTATCACCTTCAAATCAGCAAATGCTAGGAAATCGCCTAACAAAATCGGACAACTCTGGATACCCTGGTCTGACACCATCGCATCACTGGAAGGAAACTTACTTGAAACGCATCGCCGACTTGATCGAGAATCAAACGATGATACTCGACAAAGGCCCTATCCACAAATGAGTGGGTAGCACTGGAATTAAAGAGAACACGTGCCCAGCAGTTCTTTACTTTAAATTTCCCTATAAAAACACTTACATAACTAATCGAACTACCTCGAAACTACAGCTAAAAGCTAAACAGAAGCCAAACTAGGTTAGAAATTAACCTAAAATCACTTTGGTAGAAGTCTGGCCCTCCTCTAGAGACAGCACGTTCTGTTTCCCTTCCATTTGTCAACAGCCTGCGGCGGTGGCAAGGCCCGAAGTGGAACTGGCTGCAGCACAGGCTGAGACTGCGAGCACTTCGATTTGACGTGACCTTTCTCTCCACACTGAAAGCAAACTCTAACCTTATCCCAACATTGGGAAGCATCATGCCCCTTCCGTTTGCACGAGGTACAAACCAAATCTCCATTAGGAGCACCCTGGATCGTATAGACATGCTACTACTTCTGAGCTCTGATCCTCTTGAAGCATTTCTCAAACGGTTGGCCTGGCCGGCCACATAAACTACATATTTTTTTGCTCCTCTTCCTCGAAGCAGCACTGGATTCCTGGGAACCCTTAATCTCACCAGTCTTCCTCTTATCCTTTCTCATTTGTTGCCCTCAGTTCTTAGCATTATCAATTGCCTCAACCTTAAGAGCTTCTTCGACTGCTTCAGCATAACTCTCCGATCTCAGAAAATGCTTGACTCTGCTTTCTTCAGAAACTACTAAATACAGGGAGAATTGGCTCAGCTTTCTAAACTCCACCTCATACTCACTCACCGTTAGCTGCCTCTACTGTAAGTGTAGAAAATCATTTAACAAACGGTCTCGCTCGACCGACGGAAAAAACTTCTTTAGTAAAAGCTCCTTGAAGACTTCCCATGAACACCCATCCTTCAAGTTTTCCTTCTCCCTTAGCCGCCAACTCTTTGCCAAACCTTTGAGCTGGTAGGCAGCGACTATTACTCTCTGGTCCACTGAAACTCAGGAGTAAGAGAACATCTCCCCGATGGCAATAATCCAGTCATCCAAAGCCATGATGTCTGCCCTACCATCATAGGTATGGGTACTAATCACTGGAAGTGCGAATTGAAGTTCATCTCTGGTGGCAGCACAGCTGGGGTCACTAGAGGATCAGGAGGAACTAGAACACCTTGACCCAAGGCCAGGTCCTGAAATCTAAGTGGTTGTCCTGCAACGACAGTCAACAAGGTTTGGATCTGTGACTCCATCTCCAACATTTGCCTATACATAGCTTCATTGCTCCGTCGCGATCCTTCAATCACGGCCTCGTTCTGAGCACCAGACGACTCGCCCTCTAACTGGGGAGTCGACCTCATCGTAGGACATCTCGACATTCTAATAGTTACAACAAGCGACTAGTCAAAACCTAGCTTAACCGCTAGAACCAGACAACCTAGTACAAAAAAACATACATAAATACTTGCTCTTGCTGCTAACTTGCTCTGAGAATTTTACAAATGATGAAATGCTTACACCTAGGATGACATACCATCATCCTATTAATTCTTATGAAAAGTCCATGAATGCATGAATTTGTATTCTTTTGACTCAAAATAATGTGTGTACATATGTCATCATATAAATCTTTAGCTTGGCATGTGTGCAAATGCTATGTTATGTTATGCATGATGTGCTATGCATTCTAAAATGCCTTAATACATGTTATGAGTTGCGTACACATGAAATATTATGCATCTTATACTATATAATTTCGCATGTAACAAAAAAGTAAAACCTGTTAATGGGCACCCATGTGATGATGGTTATGCATCCCATACTACATAACTGTCACATGGCGCCACCTATGGTGGATCCATACACAAACACATATTTTGCATCTCATTATACATAATATGCCCCATATACTTCTTATCATACTATGAGTGTAGTTTTCATGCTTCAGCAAAGACGTACTAATGACACATCAGTGTGTGTATGAAATGACACTAGACAGCTAACACTAACAAAAGAAGGTTGCTCGACCAATTGTCAAAGCAACCTCCCTCTGATATCAACTGTCACAGCCATCATTTTCTCAACATTTAAGTTACATAAGAGTTAGAGAAAATACACCCCGTGATGCCACGTCGTGCATGCGATAACTGCGGGAGCTCAGGCAAAACTCCAAACTCTACGGTTTATATGAAATCCATAAGTTATTAAATATAAACTAGTTTAAATTGGATGGTCATATCCCTCAGCACAGTGGGTCAACTAGTCCATGAGTAAAAGTATAGTTATACGCTGCAGAAAATACTTTAGTTATTTTGATTAACACCCTACATGAGTATAAACATCCCCAAAGGACAACTCATGGCATGCAAGACCCTAGATTTATTATAAGTATAGAAATAGTCTTTACGTTGGCTACAAAATAGTATTTTAATTTGATAAATATGAGATGTATGAAGTACAAGTAGTAATGCTTTTATAAGTGAAAGTACCTAACATACAACCTAGCATAAAACATTCCCAGAGAGCAAGAAAAAACAACCACAAAAGGCAAAACTAGCAGCTTATCAAAGTATTCAACAATTCTAAAGAAAACCACCAGTGGGCATCGACAAACTGACACGAACCCACTGATCAGTATGAGTGTCTGTACTAACAAGAAAACAACCAAGAACTACCTCTCAAGATAGAGGAAACCTCAGCAACACTGCAGTCCATTAGCACACTCCAAACCTAGCCGCTCAACCGACTACTGCTCAGAACCTAAGGCATTCAAAGAAAGAACACCTCAGCAAGAAAAATATAAATGGAAGACAAAGCTGTCAGTTGACAAGGGAGTAGCAAGATTACTAATCCTGAACCTGAATACCTGTCAATAGAAAACACAGCAAACTAACTAGAGATTTAGAACGAAGAGTTAACTTATAAAGTTAAGAGGTAAAGAAATTTGCACCAAGTGCGAACGAAGTTATAGTCCGGAAATAATCTGCGAGAAAATATAGAAATAGCATAAGTTTAATCCATAGGAAACAAAAATGTGGCAATGGCTCAATAAACACGTGAATCGTTAAAACCGTAACGCAATCGGAACTAAGTCGGTACCAAACCGGTCAAACTCGAACCAACAGACCCAAAAATCTCAAAAATGGGACTGCGGTGATGGCCATCTGATCCAACACAACCCAATAGCCCAAAACTGAGATCCAAACATGCTCGGGTGTAATGATTCATGAAACTATGCCAAACAAACCAACCCCATATCCAAATACCCATAAACCCAAACCCAACAAATTCAGCAGAAAATCGACGATTCTAGCTTTGCAACACTAAACCTTAGTGATACACGTCAAACCGATGAAAGGACACAAAGCTAAGGAAAAAGCATCGAGTACACTCGACGTCGCGTCGAGAGCAGTTGATGCACTCGACACCAGCTCAAATCTAAGGAAAAAGCATCGGGTGCACTCGACGCCATGTCTTGTGCAGTCGATAAACTCGACGCCATAACACAACACAATCAACGCTTATACACAACAACATCAAGAACAGATGATGGCGTTGAGCGACTTCAGCTCACTCAATGCTAAAACATAGTGCGACGGCGTCGAGTGAGTTCAGCTCACTTAACGATGTCAACGCTTTTACTTATCTTGCCGAATAAAGTGACGGCGTTTAGCGCTGTCAACGCTTTTACACTAAGACTCCAAGATTCCTATTGGAGTCGAATGTAAATAGCACATTCAACTCCGTGTTGAGTGCACCTAATGCACTAAATGCTTTCTGACTCAGCGTCAAATTCTGTTGGCATTGAGTGTATGCAACACACTCAACGCTGTGATGAGTGCTCTTAACGCACTCAACGCTTTTATACTTAGCGTCGCAGACCTATCCGCAAGGCGTTGAGTGTAATCAACACACTCAACACCGCATTGAGTGCACTCAATGCTTTTGGACTTATACTTTAAATTGGGTTTAGTGTTAAGGCTACACTCAATGCCTAAGGGCTATACTCAACTCCTAGGGCTATATTCAACGAATATTGCTCTGTTCGATGAATTGGCTCAGCTCGATGAACTCCGTTCAAATATTTGTGATATATTCGTCAAACTTTGTTCGATGATTTTCCTCTGTTCGTCGAAATACGTTCGACGAATTAGCTTCAACTCGACGAACGCTGACCACTCCAAACTGACAACTACTCCAAGAAACTAATACATTGAATGATATACAGGAAGAAAAGTATGGAATATATACAGGAAGAACAGTATGTAATATATATAGGAAAAGACAAGCATGGTAAGGGGAAGAAGTCACCACTTGCCTCAAATCGCCAATCCAGCAACGTAAATGCTCCTGAAACTTCCCGAGCAACACTTCCTGAAACTTTTGAGGACGAAAGGGGGTCAAAACCACCTACATAGACCTCAAAAAATCCAACAAACTGGAAAAGCTTACTGTAGAAATGTAGATCTAGGCGAGATCTACCCGGATCCCATCTCCAAAGAAGAAATCGAGCACCAAAACTACAGAAATCAGCGGCTGAAGGCTTTGGAAAGTCCGCCGCTCTCGTTCTTCCGCAACAAGCCGACGATTTCACGAGGGAGACAAATGAATAGGGTTTGAAGCGATGGGTTTCAATTTATACTACTACATCCGATTATTTTATTATAGGATAACATAATTAATTAAATAAAACATCAAAACGACCCAAAAACAAAACTTACCCGAAATTTTACGAAAATCGCACCATAGCAAAATACTGATGGTATGAACCTAAACGCGCAGTCAAAATTAAGATTCGACGAACCAAACTCAGGTAAACACCTCGTGAAACCAAAACACAAGCATTCATAAAGACACTCCACTGAGTCACCAAAACAGACCCGGCTCGCTAGGAAATCTTTCAAATAGGTTAAATCCAGCCGAACACAAAGAAAACTTAAGAGCTAAAACCACACTCTAATAATGGCAAATGCCGAAAATGCGTCAACGTAATGTCGTGACATCATAAACATGTCAGATAATGAATTAATCCAAATATCAAAAAACATCAGGGGCGTTACACATATAGACTCTTTGGGGAGAGACATCAGGTTCTATACCTCTCCCACTGTCTTTTGTTTTTCTACATATTCTCTGAGGCGCGGATCGCGATTTCGGGGGTTATCTTTACTTTTTCAAAATTTCCTACAAACTTAAAAAAGTGCGGGGATTATGTTAACCCAGAAATCCATGAACCTCTCCAAGATGCCTAGCTTACAAGTCGTTGACTGCTCCATCCCATCCGGGGGGCTTCGCGGTCGTTTTTCCAGCTAAACAAGCGGATAAACTTTTCTGTCCTTGCGGCTAGACTAGCCTCCTAGTATTTGCCAGCCCTACATTGGTGCGGACTGCTTCCCAGTCAGCACGATCAGGTCACACAGCTAGACAGGCAGGTCGCGGTCTCCAGCCCACTGCTACTAAGCGGACTCTCTTCAGCTCGCCTTCGACAGGAGGCCTCGCATTCCAGTCCGCAACAACCTTGTCAACAGACCGCTTGGCAGTGGATTTCCTAATCATGGGTTGGACTCCACCTCTGTCTGCTAGAAGTATATAGACTCAATCCTAGTTCACCTAAAGGTGGAGGATTCAGTCTCAGTCTGCCAACAAATTGAGTCAACCCGTAGTATGTGGAGAACTCTCTTCCAACAGCAGCAAGCCATCTCCTCATCAGTCTGCACTGCTTGGCGCAGACTCAACATCTGTCCTCTTGAGGGTGGAAGACTTGATCCTCCTAGCAGCATGCGGATTCTCCCTCAGGAAGCAGGGCACAGAGCGGACTCAACGTGAGTCTGCCAGAAGGTGGCGGACTCATCTCGTCCAACAGTAGGGCCAACCTGCCTTCTATCCTCCAGCAGGTGGAATATTCGGTCTCAGTCCACCTAAGGGAGGTGGAAGCTCTGCCCACTAGCTGACAGACTCTTCACCAAACCACACAGTATAGCTCGGACTCAACATCAGTCCACCAGAAGGTTGCGGAGTCATCTCATCCGGAAGCAGAGGTAAACACACTCTGTCTGTCATGTACCAGGCGGACTCTTTATGCAGTCTGCCAGAAGCACTTCAGCTTCACCGCATCGACTTCTCCCAACTGTAGGCAAGCTACTCTTTAGTCTGCATCATGTCGCGGACTCGATTGTAGCTCGCCCATATCATCGTGGTGATTTCATCAAGCCCAGTTCTGGACATATCCCCCTCGAGCATATAAATAGACCCACTTACCTCTTATTTGGGGAGGGCAACCCCTGGAGATAGCCATCACATTAAACCTGGCGGAAATACTTTTCTCTCTACCAGCCATTACCATTGGTCTGCCCTTTAGTCCTGGCGAACACAGCAGACAACCCACACGAATAGGCCTTCAAGTCAGTGACCACCAGCTCGGCAAATAACTTTGCCAAGGTAGTCTGTGCAGCTAGGCGACTCGCCTGTTCGGTTCGTGCAGGCTCAAAATCCTTTTACTTCTATCCGCCATCTTCCCCCTTTGTACCCTTTATACTTTTCTATGTAAAGGAGCAAATCAAGCTGTAATATTGATTAATTAAGAAAGGAAAGCTCATCGCAATAATGACATTTAAGCCGTGGCCAGCGAACTCTGTTGTTGCCGCAGCAAGCAGCCCCTCTCTTCTTCCCTTCTTTTTCTCTCTTTCCCCTCACTTCTCTTCTCTCTTCTCTCGGCCTCAACTGCACATTCCTAACCATCAAACTAACTGGCTGCTCGACACTTCCTCATCACCTCCTTTACCCCCGCATTCCCGGATCGAACGCTTACACATATCAAGCTCACGTAGAGGTGCATTTTTGTGCATCAACAATGTGTTTCATAATGGTAAGTCCTATATGACTAAGTTTGCTTCCAAGTACTATAATGAGATTTTTGTTGGGTACTTTAATAATAGTAAGGCTTATAGGATTTACAACTTGAAGTGTCGAGTTGTAGAAGAGTCTGAACATGTATTGTTTGATGAGTCTACCATGATTAACAGTGAGCTGCCAAGCTCCTCTTCTAGTATTGCAGGAACAGTGCTGATGATGGACAAGCTAACCATCAAGGAAGCTGCTCCAGTAATCCAAGATGGAGTGGAGATTCCAGAAGAAGCACAAGACATAATTGAGGTGGATGATGATCGGCTGGATGCAGCCACTAAATCTAATGCTGGAGGTAGATTGCCACCAGCTGTCAGGCAACTAAAGGATCATCCAAGAGACCAGATTATTGGTGATGCCAACCCGAGAGTGGTGATAAGAAGCAAGATCCTTAATACAACAATATATGCAAGTTTTCTGCCACAGGTTGAGCCCTAGAGATTTGAAGAGGCCAACATAGATCAGTTCTGGATTGTAGCAATGCAAGAGTAACTGAACCAATTTAAGAGGTTCAAGGTCTAAAATCTGGTTCACGGACCACAAGGACATAATATCATTGGATTTGAGCATATTTATAGTAAAAAACTTGATCAAAATGGCATTATAATCAAGAATAAGGCCAATTTAGTAGCTAAGGGGTACAAACAAGAAGAAGGTATTTACTTTGATAAAACCTTTTCCCTTGTAGCAAGGTTGGAAGCCATCAGACTCTTCCTTACATATACTGCATTCAAAGGATTTAAAGTCTACCATTTGGATGTGAAGCCAGCCTTCCTGAATGGTGACTTAATGGAAGAAGTCTATGTTGAGCAGCCTCCAGGTTTTGGTATTCCTAACTCATATAATTCTATTTATAGACTTAGGAAAGCTCTACATGGGGTGAAGCAAGCCCCTAGAGCATGGTATGAGACATTGTCTAGCTTCCTCATTGAGAATAAATTTTAAAGGGGGAAGATATACAGGACCCTATTCCTAACGGAATCTAAGGACAAGATCATCCTAGTCTAGATTTATGTAGATGAAATAATCTTTGGATCTGCTGATGACAACCTTTGCAGGAAGTTGTTGGGTATTGTATCCACAATGTACCTGATTTGAAGAAGCCCCTGGACAAGCTAAGGTCAATAGACAATGTATTTGATAAAATCTTTCAAGTTGTACTTGCAGTTATTCCACGCAAAGTGCACACCAATGTCAGGGTGCAGTAGGTCAATATACACGGTTCTGCACAACGTAATCCCTCGTTGAGCAGATCAGTGTGTTGGCCTACGTGTACTCTCTCTATTGGAGTGCACTTACGTTCAAGTACAGGGTTGTGATCTTGCAGGAGCAGACAAGGAGCAAGGATGGGTCAAGGAGCAGCTCGTGGGCGGAAAGACGAAAATTCGTCTAAGTATAATTCGACGAGAATCACCAACTGATTCTCGCCGATTCGGCGAGAATCACTAGTGATTCTCGCCGAATCGTCGAGAATCATTAGTGATTCTCGCCGACTCTTTCCGGCTACCTCAAAATGGTGCCAAGTAAGATTCGGCGAGAATCACTAGTGATTCTCGCCGAACCCATCGCAGAGCAGATCCTGAATACCAAGTTACATTCGTTGAGAATCAAAAAGTGATTCGTCGAGAATCACTAGTGATTCTCGACGAATCGTCGAGAATCACTAACTGATTCTCGCTGATTCGTCGAGAATCACCTGTGATTCTCGCCGATTTTTACTTGGCGTTTTCTCTGGAAACTGCTGGACCGGATTCTGCCGCTGGACTATTTTGAACCGGTTTTCGGGATTTTTCTTGTGGGTCCCACAACGGTCAAATTAGTAGTATCTACAGTATATATATACGGGTATTTTGAACTATAGACAGACAGAAAGAAGCCGAGCAAAAACCTAGACCTAAAATCGCGATCTTCACTCCGCCGCCGCCGTCGCGCTCGAGCTAGTTGGTCGCCGTCATCGATCGGGATTCCTTCGTGATCTCCGGCGACAGAAGCTTAGCAAAGCTTGAGTCTCACGTGTCTATCCAGAGATCCCTTGTCTCTCGATTTGTTGACCGGGAAAAACTCCCCCGTCTGAATCGATCGAGACGACCGATCCTAGAGTGACCGTTGGTAGACCTAGTTTGCTTCGCTACGAAGTTTGGATCTCAAAGTACTGCAGCCGCGCACCTTCGTTGCCGCCGATCCCGAACCAAGCCGCCGCTCGGATTGTCGCCGCCGGTTCCGGGGAGATCCTCTCCAAGAGAGACCAAGGTTGTAGACTCTTCGTTGACTTCACGAACACGTCGTCGAATGAAGAGGAACACCGAAGTCTCCAAACGAAGTTTGTATCTCGTGTACATTCTATTTTACTTTTGTTGTAAAGGAACGATTGTTCCGTGTTGTAAGGGTTGGGTGCAACCCGGTTTGTGGGAGCGTTGACTCCTACGTGTGGAAGGGTTCCTTCCAATAGTGCAAGGATTGGATTTCAATCCTGTTGGAGAAGTGACCGAGTCGTCCCTTGTTGGGAGATAGGTCGAAGGGGGAAAGTGGATGTACCCAAGTCGGGGAACCACTATAAATTGCATGTGTTTTCTGTGTGCTGTGCTGTTTATCTTTATTGTGTAGGTACTATTATAAATTCCGCAAAAGCGCTACACGTCACCTATTCCCCCCCCCCCCCCATAGGTGCACATAGTTGACACTAGGTGGACTTTCAAGTGGTATCAAAGCGAGGTTACTCATCAAAAAGGTTAACACCTTGAGTTGAATCCTGCCCCTAGTGTCAAGAAGAAGACAAACATCTACTATGGACGGGCTCAAGTTCTCCGGCAAGATCCCAGTGTGCACCAGGCTCAACTTTCCTATCTGGAAGGAAAGGATCAGGTTCTACATGGAAGCAGTTGATCCTCGACTCTTCATGATCGTGGAGGAGGGACCTTATGTCCCCACTAAGGCCTCCACCATTGATCCCACCAAGAAGGTGCCGAAGACACTTTCTGAAATGGACAAGGACGAGATGGTGCTAGTGGGACTTGACAAGAAGGCACAAAACATTCTGGTCAGCGCAGTTGATGACTCAATGATGCAAAACTTCAGCAACTGCAGGACAGCATAGGAGATCTGGCAGTGCCTGATCATCCTAATGGAGGGCACGGATGAAGTGAGGGATGATCGGAGATCCCTCCTGAACCAAAAATATGAGGCCTTCAGAAAAGGGCCTAAGGAAGAGATCGGAGTCACCTACGAGAACTTCCTAAAGATTGTCAACGCCCTCAAGGGCTACGAAAGAGTGTTCACTAATGGTGAACTCAATGACAAATTTCTTAGGTCCCTTACTAAGGAATGGGACACAAAGATCTGCGCCATCAGAGTATTTGGCAGACTAGCAGAAACTGATCCACAAATTCTGTTTGGGAAGCTGATGTCCTATGAGCTTCAGCTGAACACCAGAAAAGCAGAAGAAGAAGCAGAGAAGGCGACAGCCAAAGAAAAGACTGTGGCTCTAAAAGCCAGTCACTCCAGAAAAGGCAAGGGTGCGGTATCATACCGTGCCAGGAAAAAGGATGAGGAGGAGGACTCCGAGCCATGCTCCTCCAGCTCAGAGCTGTCGGAGGAGGATTTCTCCCTCATCACTCGAGAGTTCAAGAAGTTCCTCAAGATGAGGAATCAAAGAAAGAGAGACGGCTCCTCCTCCAGGCATCAGAAGAAAAATTATTCTTCTGACAGGTATGCTTCTAGACCGAACAAACATCGCTCCGCTGACATTATTTTCTTTGGATGCAATAAGCCAGGACACGTCGTGGCCGACTGCTTTCAAGGCAATAGAGAAAAAGGGAAAGAAGAGGAGCACAAATCCTCTAGAGATAAGAAGAAGGAGCGGAGCTACATCGCCAAAAGGCTAAAGACACTGAGTGAGTCTGATTCCTCAGACTCCAGTGATGATGAGGAAGCCTACTTCGGGCTGGTGGGTCGCTCTGACTCAGAAGGAGAATGCCCCCCGTTTACTGGGAAGGTAAAAGCTCACACCCCTCTCTCCGACTCCGACTCTGATCCTGAGTCTCAGGATGATGAACCTGAGGATAGCCTTTCGGCCCGTGAAGCTGAGCTCCTCGAGAAGTATGAGCTTCTGCTCAACACTTTCGAGGAGTGTCGAAAGAGATTGAAGGCTGAGAAAAAGGAAGTAAAATTCCTTAAGGGTGAGTGTGTTTCCCTAAGGGAAGAGTTCACCAGTTTGATCTCTCTCCGACAGGAGCACCTTGACCTGACCTCAAATCACTCAGAGTCTCTGAAGCTCCTTGATCTTAAGTAGGAGGAAGTCGACAAATTGGAAGAACAACTTGCGGCAGAAAGAAAGATCGTCAAGAGCTTCTCTATGCCAAAAACAGTTCTTTCAGTTGTTGATACCTTCTCCGCTCAGGCCAAAGGAGCTGGCTTGGGGCATGTAGGGGTATCTTGTTCCTCCTCCAGGAGAAACAGGAACCAGAGGAAGAATAAGGCCGCCAAGAAGGCCTCTGCTGATGAAAAGGGAAAGGCTCCGCTTAGTCCTGTTGCGTTCAGAAAGCCTGGCTTTCCTTGCAACCAACATGACTTTGAGTCAACATTTGGCCATCATTTCCGGCCCTCGGTTGCAAAGCCAAAGAGCCGATTTGACAGTTGGACCTTTCCCCGGAACTTCGGTGAGAGTGCCTTCAAGGCACCTTATGAGGAAATCCACATGGGAAATTATGGTCCGTTCTCTAGCGGCCATAATGGAAAGCAGGCACCAAAAGCCAAGCCTGTTATACAGAAGGTGACGAAGTCATGTGACTGCTGTCACCATGAGGCCTCCACTCCAGATCCAAGGCCCCAGCTGTACCCACCGTTCCCAGGGTAAGGCAGGAGCCTAGGAAGAGGTACAACAGATTCGACTGTTGGTGCTGTGGTAAAGTTGGTCACTTTGCCGTGGATTGTTGGTTTAATCCAAGGTATTACGAGACTCTCTATGTTAGCACTGCGAGGCCGACCACTCGTAGGGTTAACCAACCGAGGGGGAGTGTGCTAACCAGGAATCTAGGACCCAAGTTCGATTGGGTTCCTAAGGCGAGTTAATTTTGTTTTGCAGGAATGTCCAAAGGCCACCAAAATGCCGATCTGGTATTTGGACAGTGGATGCTCCCGGCATATGACTGGGACAAGAAGCCTGCTGCGTGATTACACTCCAGTCGAGAATGGACCCAAAGTCATCTTTGGAGGGTCAGATCGAGGAGTCACCAGAGGTTACGGTATGATTTCCAACGGTATAATCTCTATCACCGACGTCGCTTATGTTGAAGGGTTAAACCATAACCTGATCAGTGTAAGTCAATTATGTGATAAAGGTTATGACGTTAAGTTCTACAAGGATAAATGTCTGATAATTTCGCGTACGTCTTCTGAGACGGTATTATCAGGCATTAGGAGCAGAAATATCTTCTGCTTAGATTTTCTCAGTATAGATTCATCTACCCCCGTATGCCTTGTGGCAACAGGCAGTGCATCTCTTTGTGATCAATGGCACAAGAGATTGACGCATATTAATTTCAAGACAATTAGTATGTTGTTTTCTAAGAACTTAGTAAGGGATGCCCCCAGTATCAAGTGCATCAAAGATAGCCCCTGTCCTGCATGCCAGATGGGCAAACAGACTCGGGCTACCTTTAAGAGCATCGCAGACAAAGACTCTTCCCGATGTCTTTACCTTTTACATATGGACTTAGAAGTGTTGATGCGCGAAAATGGCACCGGGGCAGCTAACATGGAGGGGGGGTGTTCAGTCTCACAGGCTGGGAGAGGAAGAGGATAAAGGTTGCGGGGATAGAGGACAAGAGGGAAGAGGGAAGCTTCTGAGTGCTCGAGAGTGGAGCAAGCGCTTGTCAAAGGGGTTGCGGGGATAGAGGAGATGGTGTTGAGAGCAGCCGGGAAGGATGAAGAGAGGAGGAGGTTGACCAGGAGATGTCGAGCAGACGGTTAATATGACGGTTGTGCTTGCAGGTTGCTTGCCGAGGGAGTTGAGCTGAGCTAGGAAGAAGGGAGAGAGAATGGGCCTCTAGCAGCGGCAACAACAGACTTCGCCCGTCGCGGCTTAAACGCTACTCTTGCGACGGGCTTTCCTTTTATTAACAGCGAGAGTTACAACTTTCCGATATCCCTTTACAACAAAGAAATAAAGGGTACAAGCTTGATGCTGGCGGCTAAGGAAGAAGAATGTCAGAGGAGGCCGCGCGGACTGAACTATGGAGGTCGGCAGACCGCGCGGCTAAGCAAAGCAAGCATACTGCGCGGACTGGAGATCCAGGTTGGCAGGCCGCGCGGTTAGGGGAAGAGAGACGGTGGACTGAGAAATAGAGTTCGCAGGAAGGCTTGCTGGCTGACTTCGGGCGTGAGCACCTTAGTGATGACGAGACCTCCTGGCGTTGACCTCCGACCAGACCCCCTTCTTGGGAGGCATGGGGGGATATTTATAGGCCCAAGGAGGTAACGGCTTACGGTGACGTTACCCCCGGTGAGACGGTAACTTGAGCGAGATGGAGACGGAGCCCACCGAGTCCGCCATAGGCCGTGCAGACTAGGACTTGGTACTGAAGCCGGAGCTGCTGTTGGCAAAATGGGAGACTCAGTGGTGGACTCCGATGTGGGTTCGTGAAGTCCGTCACTGCTGATCTCGGACTATTCGCCTTCTGCTGGGTTGGCGGATGCTGGAAGCTATGTGGCAGACTGCTAGGATAATCCGCGGAGTCCGCCACTGCTGAGCTGAGCGTGCTGCAAGGGGGTGCGAGCAGGAGAGAGCCCGTGGAGTGCGGCGAGTCCGCACGAGGTTATGCGGACAGGGACTGCTTTCTGAAGGATTCGCTGAGTGGCGGACTGGAAGGAGTCCGCAACTACTGACTGAGTCCGCGCCAAGGCCGCGGACTGAGGAAAAAGTCTGCTACTATTGGCTGTAACGCCACCGATTTTTCTGTGATTATTTAATTCTCATTTGGCGTTACGTTGACGCATTCCGACATGTGCCGTTTGTTAGAACGTGTTCTTAGCTCTCTAGATTCCTTGTGCGGATTGTTAGTAGCCTTTTTGGCAAGATTCCCTAGCAAGCCGGGTTTGTTTTGGTGACCAGCGAAGCCTCTCGGGGGATTCTTGTGTTTTGGCTTCAGGTAGTGAAAACCCGAGTTTTGTTCGTCAAAAGTTGATTTCGACTTCGCCGTTGCGTTCGTAGCATGGGTAATTAGCTACGGTGTGAATTTTGTCCGAATCCGAGGTGGTTTGTTTTTTGCGTTGTTTTGTGGTATTAATAATAATAATGCAAATAATTAATTAATGAAACTTGAATTGAATCCAGAGGCGGTAGGGCTGATTAGACGCGTCCATGCATTTATATATAAAGCCTTAGACAAAATCCAGACTTTTCATTGTCTCATTCCTTGAGGTTATAACCGCTGCCTGTTGAGAGAGGGTAAAACCGCCAACCATGTACCATTCAGACGCTGATTTTGTGAGCGATAGTGAACAGAATTCGATTCCGAAAGCGGATTTGGAGTGCTCTTGCCTACACCTTCATTCCTACGGTAAGAGATTCAATTTTCGTGGTGTTTCTAGTGGTCTCAGAATTTTTTTAGTTTGATCCTTTTCCGCCATTAAACCTTAGATCCTGTTTAGGTGCTGTTGCGGCTGGAGCCGAGAGAGAGAGATGCAGGGTTGTGCAAGATAAATTCTGGAATTGAGGCAAGTGGTGTTCCTACCATTGCTAAGTTTTCTTCTCCTTTTCATGGTCATATTTGCTATAATTTTTCCCTGTTTCCTTAGATTAATATTTTAATCTATTTTCCGTCCAAAGCATGTTAATCATTAACCATTATGGCCCTTTATGTTTCTGTTTCCGTTCTCTCAAGTTCTGAAGCTCAAACCTTCGGCTGGAGTGTTGTGGTCTTCTTTGTTTTTATCAAATTGTTCCCTATTAATCATTCAAATTGTTCCATGTTAACCTCTGTTTGGATAGTATCTAGTCTTTCAACCCTAGATCTAGTAGCAGTGGGTTTTCCTACCTAAATTACGAGTAAAAGGATTGTATTAGGATAAGAATTTTGGACGAAAATGAAGTAGGAAGGTTCAGGATTTCTATGCACTCAAAGGCAGCCAGATCCACAGAAATCGTCGATCTGGGTTCGATGATTATCATCGAGCTGAGCTTGACGAAGTGCCTTAGTTCTGGGTCTGACGGAAATCGTCGAACAGAGTTCGACGATGTTCCCGTGACCTTTGTTCGATGAAAGGAAAATTGTCGAATGGCGTTCGACGATATTCCCCGTGTCCTTTATTAGACGATTTCCTATGGCCTGCATTTAACGCAAAATCGTCTAACGGAGTTCGACGATTTCCTGTGGCCTACGGTTGAGAAAATCATCGAACGACGTTCGACGACTTTTCCCGTGACCTATGATCGACGAAAGGCAAATCGTCGAATGGAGTACGACGATTGCCCGTGTCCTGTGATTCGACGAAAATCGTCGAGCTGCGTTCGACGATTTTCCTGAGTTCGACAATTTGTCCCACGCTCAATGATAATCGTCGAGCTGCGTTCAACGATTCCTGTAGGAAGAAACTTATTTCTTTTCAATTACTTTTCTTCCCGAGTGATTACCTCCTAGGGGAAATGTCTTGTCGGGCTTTCGTTCTCTCTTTGTTTTGAGGGCCGAATCGTTGGTTATGGCAGGTAGTGGTATTTTGAAGCTCTAAAGGAGCGGGATGTTTTGTGTGCGAGTCGTGGCCTCCACTTTTTAGTCCCAGGTACGGGCTGGGTATTGTTGTGGCTGCCACCCTTTCTATCTCAGGTACGGGCTGGGTTTGTGGTGGTTTTGTGCTGACAGTGAAATTTTATTTTTAGCTGGAACTGTTTGTTTGGGGAACTGTTCTTGGTCACCAACTCAGGTCCATGATGATTTACTATTGCCATTCCTCACAAATTAGGATTGTTAGGTGTTTCTTCCTGGTTAAATACAACAAATAGTGGCAAGTTTTTCTTGTCTTTTGCCTTGTAGCCTCTGCAGGACTTGAGAAGGGCTTGGTGTTGTTACTTGATACTTGGTGTACTTTTGTTTACTTTGGACAGTGTTTGCTTTTACTTTCTTGTTCACTTACACTCATGTTCCATTTTGATTTAATGTTCTAATTCTGATTTTCTTGATTTACTTGCTGAGGTATTTTTTTCTTTTCTGAATGCCTCAGGTTCTGTTTAGTAGCCGGGTAGACGGCTAGATTTGTAGTGGTGTTGCTGGTGATCCCTTGAGTTGTAGGGATCTTTCTCGTGATGTGTTGATCTACTCTCGCAGTGCTGAGGAGCATGAGCAGCATCTGCGATTGGTTCTATCTGCTTTGAGAGACCATAAGTTATTCGCCAAGCTAAGTAAATGTGAGTTCTGGTTGTCCCAGGTTTCCCACGACGCGTGTTTTTCTCATACTATGATACTTCTTGAATTCGGAAGAAAATGCGGGTTGTGACAGTTGGTATCAGAGCAGTTTGGCAGTGGCAGAGCCGTCTTGGATTGCACTTACCAGGTTGCACCAGAAGGATGATCCAAATCTTCTGCACTTGTACCTCAGGACTGAGAGAGGAGAGTTGCCGGATTTTTCTATCGATGATGCGAGAACTTTGAAGTACCACGGCAGATTTTGCATCCCCACTGTCGGAGACATCAGGGGTATGATTTGCAGGGAGGCTCATGGATCCAGTATGGCCTACCATCTAGGATCTACAAAGATGTATCATGAATTGAAGCAGATTGCCTGGTGGTATGGGATGAAGGAAGATATATCCCGATTTGTTGTTGAGTGCCACACTTGCAAACGTGTGAAGGCCGATCATGGAAGGCCTACTGGCAAGTTGACTCCGTTGGAGATCCCTACTTGGAAGTGGGAAAGTATTTCTATGGACTTCATTACAGGCTTGCCGAGATCTCCTAGTGGTTTTGATTCTGTTTGGGTTATAGTGGACAGATTGACTAAGTGTGCTCACTTTGTGCCATACAAAATTGATTATCTGATGAAAAAGATAGCAGAGCTGTATCTGAATGAAGTCATCAGATTGCACGGTGTGCCAGTTAGCATCATTTCGGATCGAGACTCCCGTTTTACATCTCGCTTCTGGAGGAGTCTGCAAGAGGGTTTGGGTATGGATTTGAGGTATTCTATAGCTTACCACCCGCAGACCAATGGTCAGACTGAGCGAGTGAACGAGATAGTTGAGGATATGATCAGGTGCAACATCTTGGACCACGGTGGAGCGTGGGATGAGCGTTTGAGGCTTATGGAATTCGCATACAATAACATTTACCAGGAGAGCTTGCAAATGGCTCCGTTTGAAGCCTTGTATGGGAGGCGCTATAGAACTCCCTTGTTTTGGACAGAGGTCGGTGAGAGGCCTGTGTTGGGTCCGGATGCGCTCGAGGAGATGGAAACTGCTATGAAACTTATTCGAGAAAAGCTTCATATTGCTCAGGAGAGATATGAGAAGAATGCCAACCGGCGTAGGTCTGACTTGGAATTTTCTGTAGGGGACCTTGTGTTTCTTAAGGTTTCCCTGATGGTTGGTGTTAAGAGGTTCGGTAAGAACCAAAAGTTGGATACGAGGTATGTGGGCACGTTTAAGATTGTTGAGTGGATTGGCGTGTCAGCTTATAGATTGGATTTGCCAGCAAATTTCTCGGATGTTCATAATGTGTTTCATGTAAGCCAATTGCGGAAGTGTGTGCGAAGCAGTGGGAAGGTCTTGCATACTGTGCCCCAGTTGGAGCCTAATCTTTCACATGTTGAGGTGCCGGTCCGCATCTTGGATACTCAAGATCGGGTGCTGCGGACGAAGTCTATCCCGATGGTGAAAGTTCTATGGAAGATTAAGGATTTGGAAAGCGCGACTTGGGAGATAGAGTCGGCTATGAGGGAGGCCCACCCTCATCTATTTCCTTGATTTGATTGGTACGTTTCCTTTCTAGTACTCTTGTTTTGTTACCTTCCTTCTATAGTATAGTAGCGCATGAAAAGTTTCGGGACGAAACTTTCTTTTATGGGGAGTGACTGTAACCCCCCCCCCCCCGATTTTTCTGCGATTATTTAATTCTCGTTTGGAATTATGTTGATGCGTTTCTAGCATGGGCCGTTTGTTAGAACGTGGTCTTAGCTCTCTAGATTCCTTGTGTGGATTGTTAGTAGCCTTTTTGGCAAGATTCCCTAGCAAGCCGGATCTGTTTTGGTGACCGGCGAGGCCTCTCGGGGGATGCTTGTGTTTTGGCTTCGGGTAGTGATAACCTGAGTTTTGTTTGTCAGAAGTTGATTTCGACTTCGCCGTTGCGTTCGTAGCATGGGTAGTTAGCTACGGTGTGAATTTCGTTGAAATCGGAGGTGGTTCGGTTTTCACGTCGTTTTGTGGTATTAATAATAATAATGCAAATAATTAATTAATGAAACTTGAATTGAATCCAGAGGCGGTAGGGCTGATTAGACGCGTCCATGCATTTATATATAAAGCCTTAGACAAAATCCAGACTTTTCATTGTCTCCTTCCTTGAGGTTATAACCGCTGCCTGTTGAGAGGAAGTAAAACCACCAACCATGTACCCTTCAAATGCTGATTTTGGTAGAGTTAGTGGACGGAATTCGATTCCAAAAGTGGATTTGGAGTGCTCTCGCCTACACCTTCATTGCTACGGTAAGAGATTCAATTTTCGTGGTGTTTCTAGAGGTCTCGGAATTTTTTTAGTTTGATCCTTTTCCGCCATTAAACCTTAAATCATGTTTAGGTGCTGTTGCGGCTGGAGCCGAGAGAGAGAGAGATGCAGGGCTGTGCAAGATAAATTCTGGAATTGAGTCAAGTGGTGCTCCTACCCTTGCCAAGTTTTCTTCTCCTTTTCATGGTCATATTTGCTATAATTTTTCCATGTTTCCCAAGATTAATATTTTACTCTGCTTTCCGTCAAAAGCATGTGAATCATTAACCATTATGGCCCTTTATGTTTTTGTTTCCGTTCTCTCAAGTTTTGAAGCTCAAACCTTCGGCTGGATTGCTATGATCTTCTTGGTTTTTATCAAATTGTTCCCTGTTAATCATTCAAATTATTCCATGTTAACCTCTGTTTTGATAGTATCTAGTCTTTCAACCCTAGATCTAGTAGCAGTGGGTTTTCCTACCTAAATTACGAGTAAAAGGATTGTATTAGGCTAAGAATTTTGGACGGAAACAAAGTAGGAGGTTCAGGATTTCTGTGCACTCAAAGGCAGCCAGTTCGACGGAAATGGTCGATCTGGGTTCGACGATTATCGTCGAGCTGAGCTCGACGATGTGCCTTAGTTCTGGGTCTGACGGAAATCGTCGAACGGAGTTTGACGATGTTCCCGTGACCTTTGTTCGATGAAAGGAAAATCATCGAACGGCGTTCGACGATATTCCCCGTGGCCTGTATTAGACAATTTCCTATGGCCTGCGTTTAACGCGAAATCGTAGAACGGAGTTCGACGATTTCCTGTGGCCTGCAGTTGAGAAAAATCGTCAAACAGCGTTCGACGACTTTTCCCGTGACCTATGATCGACGAAAGGCAATCGTAGAACGGAGTTCGATAATTGCCCGTGTCCTGTGATTCAACGAAAATCATCGAGATGCGTTCGACGATTTTCCTGAGTTCGACGATTTGTCCCGCGCTTGACGATAATCGTCGAGCTGCGTTTGACGATTCCTGTAGGCAGAAACTTATTTCTTTTCAATTACTTTTCTTCCTGAGTGATTACCTCATAGGGGAAATGTCTTGTCGGCCTTTCGTTCTCCCTTTATTTTGAGGGCCAAATCGTGGGTTATGGCAGGTAGTGGTATTTTGACGCTCTAAAGGAGCGGGATGTTTTGTGTGCGAGCCGTGGCCGCCACCTTTTAGTCCCAGGTACGGGCTGGGTATTGCTGTGGCCGCCACCCTTTTTATCCCAGGTACGGGCTGGGTTTGTGGTGGTTTTGTGCTGACAGTGAAATTTTATTTTTAGCTGGAACTGTTTTTTGGGGGACTGTTCTTGGTCACCAACTCAGGTCCATGATGATTTACTACTGCCATTCCTCACAAATTAGGATTGTTAGGTGTTTCTTCCTGGATAAATACAACATATAGTGGCAAGTTTTTCTTGTCTTTTGCCTTGTAGCCACAACAGGACTTGAGAAGGGCTTGGTGTTGTTACTTGGTACTTGGTGTACTTTTGTTTACTTTGGACAGTGTTTGCTTTTACTGTCTCGTTCACTTACACTCCTGTTCCATTTTGATTTAATGCTCTAATTCTGATTTTCTTGATTTACTTGCTGAGGTATTCTCTTATTTTCTGAATGCCTCAGGTTCTGATTAGTAGCCATGTAGACAGCTAGATTTGCAGTGGTGTTGCTGGTGATCCCTTGAGTTGTAGGGATCTTTCTCTTGGTTTTTGTGAGATAGTTTTTCTGCTTTTCTTACAGACATACATACTTGACAGTGGGTTCGTGTCAGCTTGTTGGCGCCCACTGGTAGTTTTACCTTATGATACTAGATATGTTTCTTTTACTGCTACCTTTTTTGGAGATAGTCTACTTGCTCTTGGAAAGTTTTATGCTAGGTTACTAGTTATTTTTAAACCTAAAAACACTACTATAAGAGTATCTCATGATCAGCATGTTTTATAAAACTCATACACAACTTTCCAACGTAAAAATACCATTTTCCTACTTACGATATAATATAAATCTAGAGTCTTGCATAGTATAAGTTGACCTCAGGGGTGACTTATGCACTCTCATAGGATGTCAAAAAATAAATAAAGTATTTTCCGTTGCCTATAAGTATAGGTTTGAAACCGTGGACTAGATGATCCACCGAGCTGAGGGATACGCCCTTAAAATTTATCTGATTTTCTAGTCAATAAACTCATGAAATTTTCATAGTATAGTTAGATGGTGTTCGCCTGAGCGTCGACAGTTATCCCCTGCTCGACGTGGCATCACGACGCGTGTTTTTCTCATACTCTGATACTTCTTGAATTCGGAGGAAAAAATGTGTTGTGACACTGGCGGAGCCTGTGAAAGGACTACTGACTGAGGAGGAGTTGACCCCGCTGCTGCCGAGAAGCTGGTGCTGGCTAAGGAAAGGGCGGACTGCATAGAGAGTCTGCCATGTCCGCGGCTGCTGCAAGGTCGAGTCCGCTTACGTTGGAGATGGAGAGCCTGGCAGTTGAGGCTATTGGGGTTCACCAATGAAGGCAGACTGGAAGTCTTGATCGCACTTCGAGTCTGCCCAGGTCACGAGGAACTTGGACGTTGCTGCTGGTTTTGCAGGGTAGCCGGAGTTGGAAACCGCGCTCTGTAGGTGAGATGGAGGTGTGGCTGCCCGTGTTGCTGGGTGAAGGGATATGCGACCTGCTGCCGGCCTGAGCGGACAGGAGTTCGAATACAGCAAAGGAGCATCTGTTGAGACAGCTGCGGTTAAGCTGGATGAATGCTACCTATTGTCGGTCTGGGTGGATAGGAAGTTGAGTTCGGCAGAGAGAGACCTGCGGAGACAACCTTGCGGTTAAGCTGAAAAAAGGGGTGGCCTGTAGAGGCGGACTGAGGAAGCAGTCCGCGGGCCCTGCCGACCAAGGAAAGGCGTGCGGCCGGGGGGGTCAGACCGCTGAGACCATGCAAGCCGCGCGGCCTGAGCGGATAGAGCATTCTGTCAGCCCAACCTAGGGAATCACGGCCTCCAAGAGGAACCCGGGGCAGACCGTGACGAGCGAGCTGGCTCACTTATGAAGGATCGCTGATTTCGGGGTTAACATAATCCCCACACTTTTTTAAGTTCCGAATAGAACTTCAAAAAAGTTGGAGACCCACGAAAATCATGATCCACCACAAAGAGAAGGGGCATGGAGAGATTGAACCTGAAGCCTCTCCTTAGGAGTTTTGGCACTGCCTGTCTATTTTCCTGCAAGAGGAAAGTTAGGGTAGGCATGTATGGGTGGTACATCGAGTGTGTACCTGAGTTTGCCTTTGCAAAACGAAGAAGGTGTGTCTTCTACTAAGTTCTACAAAATGAAAGTGAGAGGAAAACACAGAAGAATAATGACTTGCAAGTACCTGATGGAGACTTGCAAGCACCTGTTATCGTATGCAAAAAAGGAAGGATGAAGATATACGTGAAGGAAAAATGAGCTGCAAGTACCTGTAACTTGCAAGTCTTTACTGGTTACTGCAAAAGAAAAGTTAAAGGCATGCACAGTATATGAAAGTAACTTGCAAGGGTCTGCCGATCTCTGCAAGAAGAGAGTTAGGAGCAGGTATTGTATACAAAAATAAGCTGCAAGTACCTGGATATGTCTTGCAGGTGTCTTCTAACCACTGCTAAGAAAAGGGGTGAGCAGCAGACATAGAATAATGAATTAAACTGCAAGTACCTGGATGAGAATTGCAGGTGTCTGTTGATCTCTACAAAGAGAAGAGTCAGAAATAGACAATATATGAAAGAAGCTTGCAAGTACCTGGGAGAAGGCTTGCAAGCGTCTGCTAGTCTCTGCAAGAAAAGGGTTAGGAGGAGACAAAACATGAAAAGAGCTTGTAAGTACCTAAGAGAAGGCTTGCAAATGTTTGTTAATCTCTGCAAGGAGAAGAGTTAGAAGCAAACATATATATGAAAGAAGCTTTCAAGTAACTGGGAGAAGGCTTGCAAGTGTTAACTGTTGATGAGATAAGGCCGATATGACCAAATGGTAAGTAAAATGCCTGATGAACTCTTTATCATGAAGCTCAGATCAATAAATCGAGCATTAAATGCTGATATGGCTGGATGGACATGATCAGATTAGCAGAGAAGGAACTTGACGAATTCTACCAATCTTAACTAGATTGCAATAGCATGGCTTGATGATCGAGGAGAGTAAGATTCTTTGACCAATGTTTGATATCATTAGATTTTGATAAGAGTAATGAATGGCTCTATGAACTGTCATCTGATAGAGCTTGAGCAAGTGATGCACATAAGATGAGCATAAGCAATGTGAATGCTGGAAGTCCTTTTGGTAGGTCGGATTAACCTATTCACCTGTGAAAGAAGGCAGTTGACAAAAAAAAGGTCTATACTCGGAGGTGACTAAAGAAGGCTGAATGCTGCCACAGGTGTTCCTCGTGGGCCTTATGCATCGCTTGCCTGAGAAGATCATCCTGAGTATAGTCCTACTCAAAGCGGGCTGGCCGCGTATCCTCTAGGAGGGCAAAAAATAGAAAAGTAAGGAGAAAATCTTGAGAAGGATCGCTAGATGCACTGCTCTCTTGCCTCGGGTACAATCATCACTAATCAATGAGACTAGTTGCGTCAAGTGGCCTATTTCTTGTCTGTGGATTGATCAGTGGAGTTGTTGGATCCCAGAAAGGCACGGATCGGGAGTACCAGAGAGTGTTCGGCCATCACAGTTGTGAGATGATCAAAGAGACAAGGCTACGCTTGATCGTCATTGCTTGTCAAGCAAAGATCATTGTAACTGTAATGTATCCTTTGCGAAGCACAGCAGAGCTAACACATGGGGCTCCCCTAGCACACACTCTGTGTCAGATGCTGGCTAGGATCCTAAGTCTGAAGCCCAACATCGTATATTGAATGGCTCCCACTACACATATGGGTATACTCCCGCAATATGTGGTCGAAGCGGTTGTGCCAGAGAACAAACTACGGAGGGAGCATTCGAGACTTGGCGATATCTTATTGGTGTAGTGATCTCTTTGGCAAAGAGAAAAAAGGAGGAAGGAGCATCATAAGAGGGGAACTGTGTCAGTATAAGATCCCAGATAAAAGCTTTGTTGAAAAAACAGAAAAGAACACTGAGAAGTGCTTTGAAATGAAAATGTCTGAAAAGAGTAAGAGCAAGAGTTGAGATAACCCATCAAAGTTGTGAGGAGCTTTGGAGGACAATGAAGTCCATTTCTGGCTTAGAATAGCCTCCCAAGCACACCCTCGTCGTCGGTATCGAAGCATTCGACAATTTTATTAACAACGAGGAGAGGAGGCTCTTCGACTAGATTCACACCTTTGGAGGAGCAAGAAACATCTGCGACTTCTTTGCCCTTTGAGGTTGATGGATCTGGGCAATCTTCTTTGGGAAGCAGGTCACGCATCTTACACTGCTAGAGCATCCTTTGCACAAGCTGGCGGAGTGCTTGGCAGTACTCGGTCAAGTGACCTGACTCTTTGTGGAAATCACAGTAAGGCTCTGAGTCTCTAGACCTTTGATCAGCTGGTCGGTAGGGCTTCTTGTAGATTTCCCTGTCTTTCATAATTTGGACTACTTCTTGCATGGCCTCGTCGAGATCAGACTCATGCAAGTCATTGTCTTGCTGCTGATGAACTGATGCTGTTTGCGAAGACGGAGATAGTGGTAGCAATGAATCTTGAGCACGTTCACGGATCGGGAAGGAGTATCGAAGGTGTTGAAACCTTCTCTCCTTTCTTGAGTGAGTTGGGAAATGATTGTGAGGAGACCTTGGAGGATGCTTGTGAAATGGATCTTTCTCTGATAAGAGCTTGGAGACGAAGCCTGAATTGCCTTTTTCGCCTCGGATGTATGAGTTGGCTAAGGCAATCAACTCTTGGTAGGTTCTTGGAGCTCGGACATTGGCTTCGAATTTGAGAGGCCCTTCACGAAGACCGTGAATAAGAGCTACTCTGTACATTTCTTGATCAGCAATTTTGATGTCCAAAATCTCTCTTTGGAATCGATCAACAAAATGAGACCAAGTTTCATCGCTGTGCTACTTGATCTCAAAGAGGGCTTCAGGACCGCCCTTTCTCTTGGTGGAGGTGGAGAACCTGAGCAAGAACTCCCTTCGCAGATTAGCAAACGAAGTGATGGAGTGAGGATGAAGGCCATAGAACCAGTCCCTCACTTGCCCATCAAAAGATGTTACAAGAAGCTTGCACTTGGTTGCTTTTGAAAGGGTTTTGAGAGCAACGGCTAACTCAAAAGCTTGAAGGTGCTTTACTGGATCAGTCTCTCTGGTGTAGATTGGTAACCGGGGTTCTCTAAAGTTAGCTGGAGTTGGCTCATGGCGAACATTCTCTGTGAATGGTGAAGGTTCTTCTTGATCTCCTACAACATAAGGATAAAAAGGAGCATAAGCTGCAGCTGCAAAAGAAGTAGGAGGATAAAAAGGAAAAGTTGTTGTAGGAGGATCAAATACAGGAGCTGCAGGGTAAGGGTGACTTTCCTGAAAATTGAGAAATCTAGCAGGACTTCCCCGGGCTGCTTCCCGGAAGAAGTTTTGGCGACAGCAAATTCTTCATCTTGAGGTCGCAGAGGAGCTGCTGGACCTTGCGGAAAGGTTACTGTAAAAGGAGGAGGATAGACCGGTGGGCAAGCTAGAGGATAAGCTTGCTGATGATCCAACATCGGGGTTGGGTTGATTGGAGCAGCTGAAGCAACTGGAGCTATTGCTGGTTGAGAGTCTAGTCGCAGCGTGATTGCAGCGAGCATTTGGTTGATTGCTTGGAACTGCTGAGTATTCTCACGATGTGATTGCTCAAAGGCCTCCCAGAGAGGATCATCTCTAGGACTTGGATCAAAGTTCTCGGCTGGTTGGCTATCTGACATGGGAAACTGTCGCTGTTCACCGTCTATTCGGATCTGAAGGTCATGTGTTAACTGTTGATGCGCGAAAACGGCACCGGAGCAGCTAAAACGGAGGGGGTGTGTTCGGTCTCACAGGCTAGGAGAGGAAGAGGATGAAGGTTGCAGGGATAGAGGAGAAGGGGGAAGAGGGAAGCTTCTGAGTGCTCGAGAGTGGAGCAAGCGCTTGTCAAATGGGTTGCGGGGATAGAGGAGTGGGTGCTGAGAGCAGCCGGAAAGGCTGAAGAGAGGAGGAGGTTGACCAGGAGCTGTCGAGCATCGGGTTAATATGATGGTTGTGCTTGCAGGTTGCTTGTCGAGGGAGCTGAGCTGAGCTAGGAAGAAGGGAGCGAGAAGGGGCCGCTAGTAGCGGCAAAAATAGACTTCGCCCGCTGCGGCTTAAATGCCACTCTTGCGACAGGCTTTCCTTTTATTAATAGTGAGAGTTAAAACTTTCTGATATCCCTTTACAACAAAGCAATAAAGGGTACACGCGGGAAGCTGGCGGCTAAGGACGAAGAATGCCAGAGGAGGCCGCGCGGACTGAATTATGGAGGCTGGCAGACCGTGCGGCTAAGCAAAGGAAGCATACTGCGCGGACTAGAGATCCGGGTCGGCAGGCCGTGCGGTTAGGGGCAGAGAGACGGCGGACTGTGAAACAGAGTCCGCAGGAAGGCTTGCTGGCTGACTTCGGGCGTGAGCACCTTGGTGATGACGAGACCTCCTGGCGCTGACCTCCGACCAGACCTCCTTCTTGAGAGGCATTGGGGGATATTTATAGGCCCGAGGAGGTAACGGATTTCGGTGACGTTACCCCTAGTAAGACGATAAATTGAGCGAGATGGAGATGGAGCCTGCCGAGTTTGCCATAGGCCGCGTGGACTGGGACTTGGTACTGAAGCCGGAGCTGCTGTCGGCAAAATGGGAGACTCAGTGGCGGACTGTGATGCGGGTTCGCGGAGTCCGTCACTGCTGAGCTGGGACTATCCGCCTACTGCTGGGGTGGCAGATGTTGGAAGCTATGTGGCGTACTATGAGGAGAATCCGCGGAGTCCGCCACTACTGAACTAAGCGTGATGCAAGGGGGTGCGAGCAGGAGAGAGCCCGCGGAGTCCGGCAAGTCCGCATGAGGTTATGCGGATAGGGACTGCTTTCTGAAGGATTCGCTGAGTGGCAGGCTGGAAGGAGTCCGCAACTACTGACTGAGTCCGCGCCAAGGCCGCGGACTGAGGAAGAAGTCTGCTACTACTGGCGGAGCCTGTGAAAGGACTACGGACTGAGGAGGAGTTGACCCCGCTGCTGCCGAGAAGCTGGTGCTGGATAAGGAAAGGACGGACTGCATAGAGAGTCCGCCAAGTCTGCGGCTGCTGTAAGGTCGAGTCTGCTTATGTTGGAGATGGAGAGCCTGTCTGTTGAGGCTATTGGGTTTCACCAATGAAGGCGGACTGGAATTCTTAATCGCACTTCGAGTCCGCCCAGGTCGCGAGAAACTTGGACGTTGCTGCTTGTCTTGCTGGGTAGCCGGAGTTGGAAACCGCACTCTGTAGGCGAGCTGGAGGAGTGGCTGCCCGTGTTGCTGGGTGAAGGGATATGCGACCTGCTGCTAGCCTGAGAGGATAGGAGTCCGAATCCGGCAAAGGAGCATCTGTTGAGACAGCTGCGGTTAAGCTGGAGGAACGCGACCTATTGCCGGCCTAGGCGAATAGGAAGTTGAGTCCGACAGAGAGATACCTGCGGAGACAACCTTGCGGTAAGCTGAAAAAAGGGGCGACCTGCAGAGGCGGACTGCGGAAGCAGTCCTCGGGCCCCGCCGACCAAGGAAAGGCACGCGGCCTAGGGGGTCAGACCGCTGAGACTGCGTAAGCCGCACGGCCTGAGCGGACAGAACATTTTGTCCACCCAACCTAGGGAATCATGACCTCCAGGAGGAACCCGGGGCAGACCGGGACAAGCGAGCTAGCTCTCTTGGGAAGGATCGCCGATTTCGGGGTTAACAAGAAGTGCCCTAAGTAAAGTAGTACTGAGCAAAAAGTTAACTATATACCGTTACACAAACATCACAAGAGTACCTTAACTTGTATGAATGCCCATACAAACTTATAAGTTATGGTTTCGGGAATTATAACTTATCATATAAAAGCACTCATACTAATTTATATGATAAGGATTTGCAGTGCGTATGATCTAGGTATGTACGTATGCTATGATATGTTCTGTGGGTTATGGTTCAAATAAGTATAACTCATACACACAACTCTGTGATCAAAGACCTTTAGTTTCCAATTTTTGGAGTTAGCTTAACTCTCGGGTACCGTCGTTGTCGCTACGGAAGCAATGGAGCAGGCGTCTCGGCATCCTAGGGGGGTATACACACTATCAGCCCTAGACCCTTCGTACGCCTCCGTACGCCTCCGTACACATCCTAGTTGCACATTTTGGAGTCTCTACATACTAATTTGCTGGAAAATTCACCAGTCTTTTTGGTCGGGTGTGCATTTTCGGGGATTGTCCTCCAGATCGCAATATAAACAACCTACTCGCCCCTCAAACCCTGACTTCTCGACAGAGTCACCGTACTATCGTCGTTGTGACAACAGGCCAGTACTGCATGACCTGCCAATCATATGTTCTATGCACATGCAAATTATTTCCATGTCGAGCCTCCAGCTCGCAGGACCAACCCATCCTGAAGTAACCATCCGAGCCTTTAGCTCGCATGACAAAACCCATCCTGTGCCCAAACATTCGAGCCTCCAGCTCGCAGAACGAAACCTGTCCTCTATCCTCCAACCCTATATGGGTGAGTTTGTCACATCGTTCTCTTAACCTATTATACTACTCTTATTAAATTCCTATTATACGTAGTAGTTTAGGGTTAATCCTTGGACTGCCTAGGGCATGCCCGATGAAGGACTCTCGAGTGTGATAGGAACAACAATGGGCTGAAACTCAAACCTCCCTTTATCAAGGTCACTTAATTTTATTAGTTACTACCCATAATTGATACCTTAAATCTCGATATTGCTCTTGAGTGAACCTAATGACTAAAAGTATTAATTGCGAGAGCGAGATCTTTCACCGGGCCCCGCTATAGTTGTTCCCCTTGTGGCTTGCACTGTATTTCTCGTTACTATGCAGTAACATACTCGTGACACCAAACTGGGTTTTAACATCCTAATACATCTCTCAATCCAACCACCTTCCATTTCCATGTGGGTCCTAGTGTTACACGTCACTTTTTACTAAGCGTAACCCATGATCCAATTCTAACCCGTATAAGATGACTTCCAATTCTTTGGGCCAAAGTCCCCTAAATATTTATCATGCGTTTGTCATGTGTATGAAGTTTGCCATTTAGAATTTCATCATTTTTTAAGTATTTATGACCATAAATTAAATCATTTGATCTGGTGACCAAGGTCACTTTTGTAATGTTGCCGATTTTTAGATGATTTTATTTGAATGAGCATCGTCATATTTTTGACGTCGTGGCGTTACTTTTAACGTCGAGTTGACGGCGCAATGCCGTTAAGTCATTTTCGCGTCCGTGCGGTCGAGTCGGCCGAATTCTTGTTGAAATGGGAAATTTTGCATTTGAAATTTAAGTTAAGTAATTTTAGACTTGCTCGTCAAGTTTCGTCGCGATCCGAGCGATATTTGGGCCTCGGCGATTTTACGAAGTTTTGTGCAATTTATGTTTGTCCTAAACTTTGAAAATTTATATCTCGAGAATGGCCCGTCATATTTTTTTTGACTCTGTCATTGCGTTCGTAGCGTCAGTGTTCTCCTGCGGTACGAATTTCGCGTGATTCGTCGCGCGTTCGGGCCTCCGTTTTGAACTCGTGCTTTCTTATTCAAAAATATGTAAATATGATTATTTTAATAATATAGTACTATTCAAAAATGTTTTTTACTATTCATTTATATTGTTTAATTTCTATGGATCTGTTTGTAAAGATTTTACTGATTATGCAAATTTGATTTCTGCTCTCGAGTGGGTTTTATATATTACTCGAGTGATTTTTATATACTTGAGTGATTTTTCCTGATCTACTCGGGTGACCTTCTTTCCTGCTCGAGTGATTTTTTCTCCTACTCGACTGACTATTCTACTACTCGATTGATTTTTCTGGACCTAATCGAGTGATTTTTCTGGACCTACTCGAGTGATTTTTCTGGACCTACTCGAGTACCTGTAACTTGTTTTCGAGTAATCCGTTGCTTTTTGCGTTCATGAGCATTTGTGAGTGTCAAAACGATGTCTCATGGAAAAATGGTTAACATAAAATTTGTTCGTCTCGACGAGATCTACAACTTTCATGTTGGACATATTTCGATTTGAAGTCATCCTAAACTTTCATTTTCGTCTTCCGCACACCCGCTCGTAGATAGTCCGTTTTAGACAAAAACAAATTATAAAAATATATATATATTTATATATGTATATTTATATATGTCTATTTATACTCTTATTAGATAAAACTTCTTCTTCAATATTCTCAACCGACCTAGAGAAAAAATTAGGCGTGAGAGACGAAGCTGTTCGTGAATCTTTCGGTGGCCGCCAACGGTGCTCCGGTGCTCAAAATCTCCAACCGAGTATAGATCTGGAAAGCTCTCGTCGAGAGCTACGCCATCGTGGTAAAACTTTCCCCATTCCTTGAGTTTTCTCGTTAGAGTTTTTTCGGCCCTAACCTCTATTTCGGCCGTTTTTGTCTAGATTTAAACTTCCCCGATCCTCTTTTGCCCCGATCTGCGACGTGAACTGATTTGGAGAACTTTTCCGGAAAAACCAAGGCAAGTTGTGGTTTTCCCTCGTTTCTCCTTGATTGATTTGACGGTAACGGCTAAGTTTTGTGTTCTGTAAAATTTTCTGTACTTTATCTTCCAATTTATTGCTATGATTAACCTTTTTGATGATCACTCGATGTTGTAAGATTTTGTCATGGTGAACTCGATCTTGTCATAATATATTTAATCATTCTTGAAGTGTCTTATTGCTGACTTTAAATGCCTTATTTATTTTTATTGAACATATTAGAGTTTATCTAGGATTGTAAATCTTCTGTAAGGGTTAATCAACCGTGTCTAGAATCTAGCAATGTCAAGTAGAATCTGACGAGACAAATCTGGAGATATGTGGTGGTTTATTTATGGTTTTTCTTGATTGCGGGAGTTAGTGGACGAAACCACCTCCGAAAAATTTGATGCTTTTATTAGTACTTTGTAGAAGTCTACCAGGTTTTTGGGCGTCTGTGGTGTATGGTGGAGACTATGAGATTCCCTCGCAGTTAGACGGATATTATATTCGTGATTGTGTGTCCAGTTGAGTGACCACCTCACCCGTGTTTTTGGGTATAGTTGAGCAAAGGTGCCTAATAAAAGGTTTATATCTTCTCCTTATAATTTATTCATGTCATCACATTATAGTCTCGTGCGTCTGGTGTACTCTTGTTGAACGTGATGAATCACGTAAGAGTTCTTTTCATGTTGATGTCATGTTTTCTTGTTATACTTTACTTCACTGCTTTTGGTCTTGGGTTGGTACGCATTTTGACTTTGGTTTATTTTGGCTAATTTTTCTGTCAGCATTTGTACCTTCTTGCTGAGGTGTTCTGTCTTTGGAATGTCTCAGGTTCAGAGCAGTAGCAGATAGTGGAGCTGGTTTTGAAGTTTTTGGAAGATAGTGTTGGCCGTGGTTGTTGTCTCGTCTTAGTGAGGTAGTTTGTTGCTTATTTTGTTTTACTGTTTCAGACATACTTGTTGTATGTGGGTTCGGGTCAGTTTGTTGATGCCCATAGAATTGTTATTTTTAGATACTTGCTAGTTGCTTAGTTTTTTATATGTGGATGTGGATTATTTGCTCTATGAGAGGATTTATGGTAGGAATGCATTTTAGGTATTTTCAAGTATAATATCTACTGTTATTACTTCATGTATTGCATAATTTAAAACTCTAACTTGTTATATTTAGCGACCGTAAAAGCTATCTTTACTACTATTATAAATTTAGGGTCTTGCATAGCATGAGCTATTCTTTGGGGATGTTTATACTGATGTAAGATGTTGGAGTCAATCTAAACAAGTATTTTCTGCAGCGCATAATTATATTATGATTCGTGTACTAGATAAGCCACTTAGCCGAGGGATACAACTAACTTCTGCACATAAATGGATTTTTATCTTAAAATAACTTAAATAATCTTTCTTCATGTTTAAGTAGGTGTTTGCATGAGCGTCCACAGTTATCCCCTGCTGACGTGGCATCATGATGCGCATTTTCCCTTACTCTGATAAATTATTATATGCAGTGAAAAATGCGGGTTGTGACAATTGGTGTTCAAAGGCCGTTTTGAGGGTCAAAACGGCATCGTATAGAACAATGGTCAACATGAACTTTGTTCGTCTCGACGAGATCTACAACTTTGATGTTGACAATGTTTTGATTTGAAGTCATCCTGGACCTCTATTTTGGGTTCCCACAAAACCGCTCAAAATAAACCGTTTTTGACAAAACTTTTTATAAACATATATATATATATATATATATATATATATATATATATATATATATATATATATATATATATATATATATATATATATATATATATATATATTCTTGCACTTAGGTTTTAGAACCAAACTTCATCTTCTCCGTTATTTTTCTCCCGAACCAGAGCAGCGAGCGAGAGAGAGAGTTTCTTTTTCGTGAATCTTCCGGTGGCCGCCGACGGTTCTCCGGTGCTCGAAATCTTCAACCGAACTTAGATCCGGAAAGCTCTCGCCGAGAGCTACGCTATCGTGGTAATTTCTTCCTCATTCCTTGAGTTTTTTTCGTTAGGGTTTTTCGGCCCTAATCCCTTTTCCACCATTTTTGTCTAGATCTCAACCTCTCTCGCATCCTTTTGCCCCGATCTATGACGTGGAGTGATTTCGGTGGACTTTTCCGGTAAAACCAAGGCAAGTGGTGGTTTCTCCTCATTTCTCCTTTTCCGAATCGATGGTAACGATTATGTTATCACATCCCCTAAAATTTTCTACAATTATTCTTCCAAATTATTGCTATGATTAGCCGCTTTGTTGATCACATGTCGTTATGATGTTTTGCCATGCTAACCTCGATCTTGTCTATTTAAGTTTAATCGTTCTTGAAGTGTCTTAGTGATGACTTAAGTGCCTTAGCTCTCGTTATCAAACGTATTAGAGTTTAATTAGGGTTGTAAATCGTTCCTAAGGGTTGATCAACCGCGTCTTGAGTTTGGTAATGTCTAGTAGAATCTGTCGAGCCAAATCCTGAGATATTTTGTGTTGTGGTTTCTTTGGGTTCTTAAATGCGAGAGTTGGTGGACGATTCCACCTCTGCAGTGTTTGTCACCTTCATTAGTGCCCTGTGGAAGTCTACCTGGTTTTTGGATGTCTACAGTGTATGGTGGAGAGTATGAGACTCCCTCGCAGTTAGACGGATTATATATCCGTTTGGTGCCATTTGGGGGGTGTGTCCAAGAGCGACCACTTCGCCCGTGTTTTTGGGTGGTGCGTCCAAGAGTGACCACTTCGCCCGTGCCTTTTGGTGGGTGTGTCCAAGAGCGACCACTTCGCCTGTATTTTTGGGTGGTGCGTCCAAGAGTGACCACTTCGCCCGTGTGTTCGGGTAGATTTGACCACAGGTGCCCAATAAGATTTTTTTTTGTATTTTTCTTTCTAGTGAAATAATCATGTAGCCACCTTATAGCCTTGTGCATCTGGTGCACCCTTGTGGACGTGAAAAAATCACGAAGGAGTTCTTTTCCTATTGATGCCCTGTTTTCTTTTGTACTTTACTTCAGTGCTTTTGGTCTTGGGTTGGTACCCGTGTTGACCTTTGTTTATTTTGGCTTATTACTTTTCCTGCCACTACTTGTACATTCTTGCTGAGGTATTCTGTTTTTGGAATGCCTCAGGTTCAGAGCTGTAGCAGTTAGCAGTGCCGGTGTTGGACTTCTGGCGGCAGTGTTGGCCGTGGTTGTTGCCTCGTCTTAGCGAGGTAGTTTGTTGTTGGTTTAGTTTTACTAGTTCAGACATACTTTTGTACGTGGGTTCGTGTCAGCTTGTTGGCGCCCACTGATTGTTAGTTGTTGATACTTGCTAGCTGCTCATTTATTTAGAAGTGGATGTTTTACTTGCTCTTTGGGAGGAATTATGCTAGGAATGCATGTTAGGTATTTTATACTATAAAACCTACTACTACTACTTCATGCATTGCATAATTTGAAACTCTAACTTGTTATTTTTGGCGACCGTAAAAGCTATCTTCCCTACTATAATAAATTTAGAGTCTTGCATAGCATGAGTTGTCCTTTAGGGACGTTTTTACTCATGTAGGATGTTTGAGTTAATCTAATCAAGTATTTTTCCGCAGCGTATAATATATTTTGATTCGTGAACTAGATGAGCCACTAAGCCGAGGGATACGGCTAACTTCTGCACTTAACTGATTTTCCTTAAAATAACTTAAAAGAAACCTTTCTTCATTGTCGGTTGGTGTCTGCCTGAGCGTCCGCAGTTATTCCCTACTGACGTGGCATCATGACGCGCATTTTCCCTTACTCTGATAAACATTATTGGCGGAGAAAATGCGGGTTGTGACAGTTGGTATCAGAGGGAGGTTGCTTGACAATTTGTCTGGCAACCTTTCCTTGTTGGTATTAGATGTTTAGCATCATATCATACCACACACCGATATGTCATCAGCACGTCTCGGCTGAAGCACGAACACTACACTCATAGCATAACATGAAATATACGGGGCATATTATGTAGTATGGGATGCATAATATGTGTCTGTATATGGATCCACCTTAGGGGCAACATGTGAGGGTTATGTAGTATGGGATGCATAACCTCACCACATGAATGCGACTAGCACGTTTCTTTTTCGTTGCATGAGAATGTCATGTAGTATGGTATGCATAACATTTTCATGCGTACGCCGCTCATAACATGCATTAGGGCCTTTTTAGAATGCATAGCACAATCATGCATAGCATAACACTGCATAAGCACAACGTGCCAAGCTAAAGATTTGCGGGATGACATATGTACACACATGATTTTAAATCAAAAAAATAATAATAATAAAGAATACATGCATTCATGTCATAGGCACAAGAGTCAATAGGATGAGAGGATATCATCCTAAGTAGGACATATCATCATTATAAAAATCCTAGAGCAAGTTGCAGCGTAAGCAAGTGTCTTTTTAGTATGGTCTGAACTAAGTGGTGTAGTCCTAGTTTAAGCTAGAGTTTTAATGAGGTGTTACGTGTTTTTTTTAGAATGTCGCATGAGCGTGTTACGACCAGGTCGACTCCCCAATCTGATGGCAAGTCGTTAGGTACGCGGCATGAGGCGATGATTGTCGAACTACGCCAGAGCATGGAGACCATGGCAGGTCAGATCGTGGCAATACAAGCGCAGTTGCAGGCATTGTTGGCTACCACCTTAGGACAGCATCCTGGCGAGCAAACCCCCGTAGTGATTGGGTATGAGAGTGAGATCAGTAAATTTAATAAGTTTGCTTCTGAGTTGAGAGTTGCTGAGTAGCGCAGGGTTAAAGGTTTCTTGGGTGGTCTCCAAAATGACATTCAGCAGTTCGCCAATACTTACCAGTCTGAGACTAATGCGGGACAGAAGAAGTTGCTCTTGAAGTTGAGACCATTGGATATGCTAAGGATCGTGATATGATACCGAGGAAAGAGAAGAGGAAGGGTGTCGAGCATGGAAGCTCTAGGGCATCTGTCCCTTTTTCAAAAAAGAAAAGTGGAGAAATATGTAGCTTCTGTGGTCGACCTGGCCACCTTTTCGAAAGGTGTTTCAAGAGAAGTGCCACTCAAAAGAAGCAGCGGGTGCTCTCCATCCAAGGAGTACCCAAGGGAGATCGGGTGTGCACGTTCTGCTCAAAGAAGGGACATGACGCGAGTCATTGCTGGTTGAAGGAAAAGACTTGCTTCCATTGCAGGCAGAAGGGACACTTGAAGACTTCGTGTCCCCAGGCTCAGTCCCCACTGCAGCCGGCCCTGCCTCGGGCTCTACCGCTGCCACAACATCAGGACAAAGGAAAAGTTAAACTAATCGCGACGACCGAAGAAGAAACTCAGTCTTCAACACAAGTGATTTCAGGTTAGGTTCTATCTGGTTTTGTTATTGATTGAATAATTATGTATACGATTTTATAAGTAAATTAAGGTAAAGAACCGTTGGGCTCGTGTTCCTTTTGATTGTGTCGCTACCCACCCGTTCGTGGCTAGGCCCTTTGTAGAGCATCATGGTTTGACCCTCGATCAGGTTGGTGACGTGTTTTGTGTCAAGTTTCCTTCTGGTGCTTCTGTGGTATCGGACGAAGATATTCAGGGTTGTCCGATTCAGTTATTTGTTTTCGTAGTGGTTGCTGATTTAAAGGTGATAGACCTGGAAGGTTTTGTGTAGTCTTAGGCATGTACTGGTTGTCTAGGCATGACTCTGTTACCCAGTGTAAGGTTAAGCGCTTGGACTTCAAGATGGACGACAATCAACCCAGGAGTGGTTATGGTTATCCGCGTCAGGCTTCTCCAGTTATTTCTGCGGTATGTGCTCGGAGGCTTTTAGCTTCTGGGTGTTTTCTTATTTGGTTCCAGTTCTGGAAACCAAGGTAGGTTAACCGTGTCTAGAGGATGATGTCTTGGTGTATTCCCGCAATGCTGAGGATCATACTCAGCATTTGCTTTTGATTTTGTCGACCCTGAGGGAGCATAAGCTATATGCGAAGTTGAGCAAGTGTGAGTTTTGGCTACCCCAGGTGTCCTTCTTGGTCATGTTGTAAGCAAGGGCGGTATTTCGGTAGATCCGACCAAGATTTCTGTCGTGATGGAATGGGAGAGACCTTCTACACCCAAGAAGATTATGAGTTTCTTGGGCATGGCTGGCTATTATAGAAGATTCATGGAGGGGTTTTTGGTGTTGTCTGCTCCTCTAACTAGACTTACTCAGAAGAATACTGCTTTCATTTGGAGCGATAAGTGCGAAGAGGATTTCCAAGAGTTGAAGAAGATATTATGTACTGCTCCGATTTTAACCTTACCTACGGAAGGAGTTGAGTATGTTGTGTATGTTGACGCGTCACACATCGGATTTGGTTGTGTTCTAATGCAAGATGGTAAGGTGATCGCGTATGCACCAAGGCAACTAAAGATCCACGAGAGAAACTATCCTACGCATGATTTGGAAGTTTGCTGCCGTAATTTATGCGCTGAAGCTTTGGAGACACTTATTACATGGTGCATTGTGCAAGATCTATACTCACCATAAGAGTTTGAAGTACGTCTTCACTCAGAAGGAGCTAAATCTGCGCCAGCGTCGGTGGTTAGAATATGTAGCAGATTATGAAGTGGAAATTCTTTATCATCAAGGAAAGGCTAATGTAGTAGCCGATGCCTTGAGTAGAAAGACCGCTAAGATTGTTAATCTGTCGGTGCAGTCCTTGATAGAAGAATTTTTGTTGATGGATATTGAGGTTGGGAGTAGTACTGTGCCTGCTAGTCTAGAAGCAGAAGAACCCTCTTGGATTTCCCTTACTCGAGCACATCAGAAGGATGATCCGGACTTGTTACATCTCCATAATAGAACGGTGAAGGGAGAGCTACCCGATTTCTCTGTGGACGAGTTGGACACCCTGAAGTATCGGGGTAGATTTTGCGTCCCCGCCTTTGACGATATTCGAGCTAAGATCTGTGCTGAAGCTCATGGTTCCAGTGTAGCCTACCACCCTGGCTCCACAAAGATGTATAAAGATCTGAAGCAAATTGTTTGGTGGTCAGGGATGAAGAACGACATCACAAAGTTTGTATCGGAAAGTTTTACATGTCAGCGTGTTAAGGCTGATCATAGAAGGCCTGGTGGTAAATTGACACCGCTTGATATTCCAAGTTGGAAGTGGGAAGGTATTTCAATGGATTTTATCACCGGTCTGCCAAAGTCTCCCCGTGGGCATGACTCCGTTTGGGTGATAGTCGACAGATTGACAAAGTGTGCTCACTTTGTTCCATTTAAGATTGGGTACTCGATGAAGAAGATAGCTGAGTTATATCTTGAGGATGTCATCAGGTTACATGGTGTTCCTGTTAGCATCGTATCAGATCGGGACTCTAGATTTACGTCTCGCTTTTGGAAGAGTTTACAGGAGGGGTTGGGTACCGATTTAAGGTATTCCACCGCCTATCATCCTCAGACTAATGGTCAGACGGAAAGAGTAAATCAAATCGTAGAAGATATGATCAGGTGTTATATTTTGGATCATGGTGCTGCTTGGGATGAGCGTCTCAGACTCATGGAGTTTGCTTACAATAACAGTTATCAATATAGTCTGCAGATGGCTCCGTTTGAGGCCTTGTATGGGAGGCGTTGTAGAACCCCACTATTTTGGGCTGAAGTTGGTGAGAGGCCGTTGTTAGGTCCGGATGCCCTTGAAGAGATGAATTGTGCTGTGACTCATATTCAAGAAAAGCTTTGTGTGGCTCAAGAATGCTATGAGAAATATGCTAATCTTCGAAGGGTCGATCTGGAGTTTGCGGTTGGAGACTTGGTGTTTCTGAAGGTTTCTCCAATGTTCGGTGTTAAAAGATTTGGTAGGGACCACAAGTTAGACCCCCGGTATGTGGGACCTTTCCAGATTCTTGAGCGCATCGGAGTGTCGGCTTATAGGTTGGAATTGCCTGCGACCTTCCCTGGTGTCCATGATGTGTTCAATGTGAGCCAGTTGCGGAAATGTGTTCGTAATGATCGTCAAGTCCTCGACTCGATACCCCAGATTCAGCCAAACCTTACTTATGTGGAAGAACCTGTTCGTGTTCTGGATTTTCAAGAGCGGGTGTTGCGGAGAAAGATCATACCTATGGTCAAGATTCTTTGGAGAAATCAAGACGTCGAGAGCGCGACGTGGGAATTGGAATCGGTGATGAGGGGATCTCACCCGCACCTCTTCTCTTAGTTTCAGGTATGTCGTTATGTTTTCAGTTATGTTTGATTTTATCGTTTTGATTGGTTTTGTAGTTGTGTTAAGTTTCGGGACGAAACTTATTTTTAGGGGAGTGACTGTAACGCCCCCGATTTTTCGATGATTTTATTTGTTTGGGAACGTCAGATTTATGACGTCGTGGCGCTACTTTTAACGTCGATTTGACGGCGCAATGTCGTTAAGGCAATTTCGCGTCCATGCGGTCGAGTAGGCCGAATTCTTGTTGTAATGGGAAGATTTTGCATTTGCAATTTAAGTTAAGTAATTTTGGACTTGCTCGTCAAGTTTCATCGCAATCCGAGCATTTTTGGAGTCTCGCCGCGCGATTGAAATTTTGGATTGTTTATGTTCGTCGTATACTTCGAAGATTAATATCTCGGGAATGGCTCGACGGATTCTGGTTTTTATTTCGCCGTTAGATTTGTAGCATTGATGTTCGCATTCGGTGCAAGTTTCGTTTAATTCGGCGCTCGTTTGGGCTTCCGTGCTGAGTCTTCTCGAGAAGCTATGGTTCTACTCGATTAGCCCGTTTTAGATTTTACTCGGGCGCCGTTTTGAGGGTCAAAACTGCGTTGTATCAAAAACTGGTCAACATGAAATTCGTTCGTCTCGACGATATCTACAACTTTCATGTTGACCACGTTTTGAATTGAAGCCGGTTTGAACCCCTAATTCTGTTGTTTCTGCAATAACTCGAGTGGTGAGCTGCTACTCGAGTATATGCTGCTTCTACTCGAGTAAGTCATGTTTTTACTCGAGTAATGAGCCTATACTCGTGTATATTGTGTTACTACTCGAGTAGGTATGTTATTACTCGAGTAGGTATGTTACTACTCGAGTAGGTATGCTGTTACTCGAGTAGGTATGCTGTTACTCGAGTAGGTATGCTGCCACTCGAGTAGGCTGTTTCAGTCTGCGTTCAGAGGCCGTTGTGAGGGTCAAAACGGCATCGTATGAAAACCTGGTCAACTCGACGAGATCTACAACTTTCATGTTGACCACGTTTCTATTTGAGGTCGTTTTAAACCACTAATTCTGTTGTTTCCGCTATAACTCGAGTGGTGAGCTGCTACTCGAGTATATGCTGCTTCTACTCGAGTAAGTCATGTTTTTACTGGAGTAATGAGCCTCTACTCGAGTATATTGTGTTACTACTCGAGTAGGTATGTTATTACTCGAGTAGGTATGTTACTACTCGAGTAGGTATGTTGTTACTCGAGTAGGTATGCTGCTACTCGAGTAGGTATGCTGCCACTCGAGTAGGTTGTTTCTGTCTGTGTTCAGAGGCCGTTTTGAGGGTCAAAACTGCATCGTATCGCAAAATAGTCAACATGAAATATATTCGTATCGATGGGATCTACAACTTTGATGCTGACAACTTTTTGATTTGAAGTCATCCTGGACCTCTATTTTGGGTTCCCGCAAAAACCACTCAAAATAAACCGTTTTTGACAAAACTTTTTATAAACATATATATATATATATATATATATATATATATATATATATATATATATATATATATATATATATATATATATATTCTTGGACTTAGGTTTTAGAACCCAACTTCATATTCTCCGTTATTTTTCTCCCGAACCAGAGCAGCGAGCGAGATAGAGAGAGTTTCTTTTTCGTGAATCTTCCGGTGGCCGCCGACGGTTCTCCGGTGCTCGAAATCTTCAACCGAACTTAGATCCGGAAAGCTCTCGTCGAGAGCTACGCTATCATGGTAATTTCTTCCCCATTTCTTGAGTTTTTTTCGTTAGGGTTTTTCGGCCCTAATCCCTTTTCCACCATTTTTGTCTAGATCTCAACCTCTCCCGCATCCTTTTGCCCCGATCTATGACGTGGAGTGATTTCGGTGGACTTTTCCGGTAAAACCAAGGCAAGTGGTGGTTTCTCCTCATTTCTCCTTGTCCGAATCGATGGTAACGTCTATGTTTTCACATCCCATAAAATTTTCTACAATTATTCTTCCAAATTATTGCTATGATTAGCTGGTTTGTTGATCACATGTCGTTATGATGTTTTGCCATGCTAACCTCGATCTTGTCTATTTATGTTTAATCATTCTTGAAGTGTCTTAGCGATGACTTAAGTGCCTTAGCTCTCGTTATCAAACGTATTAGAGTTTAATTAGGGTTGTAAATCGTTCCTAAGGGTTGATCAACCGCGTCTTGAGTTCGGTAATGTCTAGTAGAATCTGTCGAGCCAAATCCTGAGATATTTTGTGTTGTGGTTTCTTTGGGTTCTTAAATGCGAGAGTTGGTGGACGATTCCACCTCCACAGTGTTTATCACCTTCATTAGTGCCCTGTGGAAGTCTACCTGGTTTTTGGATGTCTACAGTATATGGTGGAGAGTATGAGACTCCCTCGAAGTTAGACGGATTATATATCTGTTTGGTGCCGTTTGTGGGGTGTGTCCAAGAGCGACCACTTCGCCCGTGTTTTTGGGTGGTGCGTCCAAGAGTGACCACTTCGCCCGTGCCTTTTGGGGGGTGTGTCCAAGAGCGACTACTTCGCCTGTGTTTTTGGGTGGTGCGTCCAAGAGTGACCACTTCGCCCGTGTGTTCGGGTAGAGTCGACCATAGGTGCCCAATAATGTTTTTTTTTGTATTTTTCTTTCTGGTGAAATAATCATGTAGCCACCTTATAGCCTTGTGCATCTAGTGCACCCTTGTGGACGTGAAAAAATCACGAAGGAGTTCTTTTCCTATTGATGCCCTGTTTTCTTTTGTACTTTACTTCAGTGCTTCTGGTCTTGGGTTGGTACCCCTGTTGACCTTTGTTTATTTTGGCTTATTACTTTTCCTGTCACTACTTGTACCTTCTTGCTGAGGTATTCTGTTTTTGGAATGCCTCAGGTTCAGAGCTGTAGCAGTTAGCAGTGCTGGTGTTGGACTTCTGGCGGTAGTGTTGGTCGTGGTTGTTGGCTCGTCTTAGCGAGGTAGTTTGTTGTTGGTTTAGTTTTACTAGTTCAGACATACTTTTGTACATGGGTTCGTGTCAGCTTGTTAGCGCCCACTGATTGTTAGTTGTTGATACTTGCTAGCTGCTCATTTATTTAAAAGTGGATGTTTTACATGCTCTCTGGGAGGATTTATGATAGGAATGCATGTTAGGTATTTTAAACTATAAAACCTACTACTACTACTTCATGCATTGCATAATTTGAAACTCTAACTTGTTATTTTTGGCGACCGTAAAAGCTATCTTCCCTACTATAATAAATTTAGAGTCTTGCATAGCATGAGTTGTCCTTTAGGGACGTTCTTACTCATGTAGGATGTTTGAGTTAATCTAATCAAGTATTTTTCCGCAGCGTATAATATATTTTCATTCGTGGACTAGATGAGCCACTAAGCCGAGGGATACGGATAACTTCTGCACTTAACTGATTTTCCTTAAAATAACTTAAAAGAAACCTTTCTTCATTGTCGGTTGGTGTCTGCCTGAGCGTCCGCAGTTATCCCCTGCTGACGTGGCATCATGACGCGCATTTTCCCTTACTCTGATAAACTTTATTGGCGGAGAAAATGCGGGTTGTAATAGTTGTAAGCTAGGATTTTGATGAGTGTCTGTTTGCTTTTAGAAATGCCGCCAAAGCTTCCTGCGTTGAGTTCGACTCCCCAGTCGGAGGGTGAGTCATCATGTGCACAAAGTGATGCGATTATCGAGAGTCTGCGCCGGGGCAATGAGGCTCTATCGAGGCAATTAGTTGCGATGCAATCGCAAATTCAGTCTTTATTGTTTCCGCTCCCACGCAGCAACCATCAGTGCAAGAGCCTGCCTTGGGCCAAGCCGTACCTGATGCCCCTGCTCCTCTGGTGCCCCCGATGTAGATACCACCAGAAATTAATTTCATATCGCATTTCCAACGGTTGGGACCTCCCACCTACGACGGGAGTGCCGACTTTATGATTTTAGATGATTGGATCATCTCCATTGAGGAGATGTTTTCATATTCCAGAATTATAGAAGACCAGAAGGTGATGATTGCAGCCTATCAGTTAAAAGGTCTGCCAAAGAGTTGGTGGATTCGGGAAAGGGAGAGTCTAAAGGAAGGATGTTCTTGGGAATCTCTTAAGAAGATGCTGCTGAAAAAGTTTCTACCCTCGGTCGATCAGGACTGCCTGATGAATAACTTCCTGCCTTTGAAGCAGAGACAGCTCACCGTGAGCGAGTACGAGATTGAGTTTAGCAAACTGAGTAGGTTTGTTCCTGATTTGATAACTTCTGAGGAAGGTAGAGTGAAGCGTTTCCAGGGAGGACTAAGAAGCAATGTCCAGCAATGGGCATGCACTTATCGAGCTGAAAGTTATGCTGAAGTAGTGGAGGCCGCTTTGAAGGTCGAGGCGATCGAGAATGCCAAGAACCGCGGTGCTGCAGCGAGGAAAGAGAAAAGGAAAGGTGTTGAGGATGGTAGCTCCAGGGCATCTAGCCCTTCATCGAAGAAAAAACGTAAGGAAGTGTGTAGCTTCTGTGGTCGTCCCAGCAACCCTTATGAAAGGCGTTTCAAGAGGACTGCCACCCTGAAGCAGCAGTAGGTGCACACCATTCAAGGTACACCCAAGGGAGAGCTAGTGTGCTCGTTCTGTGCAAGGAATGGTCATGATGTGAGTCATTGTTGGATGAAAGAAAGGACTTGCTTCCAGTACAGGCAGAAGGGACACCAGAAATCTTTGTGCCCCCAGGCTCAGTACCCAATGCAGCCTGCCCCGCTTCGAGCTCTGCCGCCACCACCAAACCTGGATAAAGGAAAAGGAAAGCTGAACGTGATGACCAGCGAGGAAGCTCAAACATCTACGTAAGTGATATCATGTTTGACCCAATTTAATTTATCCCTATTATTTATCGTTGATGCTCTAGTTATTGTTCGTTTAGTTATGTATTCTACGGTTCTAGGGGAGTTTAAGGTACGGAATAGGTGGGTGCGCGTTCTTTTCGATTCGGATGCCACCCATTTCTTTGTGGCCCGGAGGTTTGTTGATAAACATCGCCTGGATGTGGATCAATTAGGAGACTCCTTCAACGTCAAGCTTCCCTCCGGTGATTCAGTGATATCTAATCAAGGAGTTCTGAGATGCCCAATTTATCTTGGAAATTCTCTGGCCTTTGCTGATCTGATGATTTTAGATCTTGCTGATTTTGAAGTGATTTTGGGCATGGACTGGCTGTCCAAGTATGATGTGGTCATCCAGTGCAAGGCTAAGTGACTGGATTTCAGGATGGTGACGGTCAACCTATGAGCGTCTATGGATTTTAGGATAAAGTTTCCCCAGTCATTTCTGCGGTACGTGCTTGTCGTGCTATAGAGTCTGGTTGCAAGGCATTTTTAGTCTCTTTTTCTGCTCTTGAAACAGGTTTTGTTACACCATGTCTTGAGGATGTCTTGGTGGTGCGAGAGTTTCCAGATGTCTTTCCTGATAGTCTTCCAGGACTTCCTCCTGAGAGGGAGATAGAATTTATGATAGACCTCGAGCCAGGTACTCATCCTATTTCCAAAGCATCGTACCGTATGGCTCGATGTGAGTTGGATTAGTTGCGTACTCAGTGCGATGAGTTGTTGAGGTGTGGTTTTATTAGACCAAGTTCTTTTCCGTGGGGTGCTCTTATTTTGTTTGTAAAGAAGAAAGATGGATCGATGAGGTTTTGCATCGATTATAGGGAATTGAACAAGGTAACCATTAAGAATAGATATCCCCTGCCAAGGATTGATGATCTGTTCGACCAGTTGCGTAGTAGCTTGGTATTTTCAAAGATCGATCTTCGTTCAGGCTACCACCAGTTGAAAATTCGTGAGACAGATATTCCCCGAACTGCTTTCCGTTCGCGGCATGTACATTATGAGTTTTTGGTGATGTCTTTCTGTTTAACCAATGTACCCTCTGCTTTCATGGATCTGATGAATAGGGTGTTTAAGGATTTCTTGGTCCGATTTGTTATTGTGTTTATAGATGATGTCTTGGTGTATTCCCGTAATGTTAAGGAGCATGCTCAGCATTTGCAGTTGGTTTTGTCGACTCTGAGGGAGCATAAGTTATATGCAAAGTTGAGCAAGTGTGAGTTCTCGCTACCTCAGGTGTCCTTTCTGGGTCATGTTGTAAGCAATGACGGTATTTCTATAGATCCAACCAAGATTTCTGCTGTGATGGAATGGGAGAGACCTTCCACACCTAAGGAGATTAGGAGCTTCTTAGGCCTAGCTGGCTATTATAGAAGATTTGTGGAAGGGTTTTTGGTGTTGTTTGCTCCTCTAACTAGACTTACTCAGAAGAATACTGCATTCATTTGGAGTGATAAGTGTGAAGAGGCTTTCCAAGAACTGGAGAAGAGATTATGTACTGCTCCAATTTTAACAATACCTACTGAAAGAGTTGAGTATGCAGTGTATGTTGATGCATCACATATCAGACTTGGTTGTGTTTTAATGCAAGATGGTATGGTGATCGCGTATGGATCGAGGCAACTAAAGACTCATGAGAGAAACTATCCTACACACGATTTGGATTTTGCTGTTGTAATTTATGCGCTGAAGCTTTGGCGACACTAATTGTATGGCGCGCTGTGCAAGATCTATACGGACTAAAAGAGTTTGAAGTACGTCTTCACTCAAAAGGAACTAAATCCGCGACAGCGTCGGTGGTTAGAATATGTTGCTGATTATGAAGTGGAAATTCTTTATCATACAGGAAAGACTAATGTAGTATAGTCCTTGGTAGAAGAATTCTTGTTGATGGATATTGAGGTTGGGAGTCGTACTGTGCCTGCTAGTTTTGAAGAGGAAGAACCCTCTTGGATTTCCCTTACTCGAGCACATCAGAAGGATGATCCTGATTTGTTGCACTTCCGGAATAGAACAGTGAAGGGGGAGTTACCTGATTTCTCCTTGGATGAGTTCGATACCTTGAAGTATCGGGGTAGATTTTATGTCCCCTCCTTTGGCGATATTCAGGCTAAGATCTGTGTTGAAGCTCATGGTTCCAGTGTAGCCTACCACCCTAGTTTCACTAAGATGTATAAAGATATAAAGCTTATTGTTTGGTGTTCAGGGTTGAAGAATGATATCACGAAGTTTGTATCGTAATGTTATAGTGTCAGCACATTAAGGCTGATCATAGAAGGCCTGGTGGTAAATTGACACCGCTTGATATTCCAAGTTAGAAGTGTTAGAGTATTTCAATGGATTTTATCACCGGTCTACCAAAATCTCCTCGTAGGAATGACTCTATTTGGCTGATAGTCGATAGATTAACAAAATATGCTCACTTCGTTCCATTTAAGATTGGGTATTCGATGAAGAAGATAGCTGATCTATATCTTGAAGTGGTCGTCAGATTACATGGAGTGCCTGTTAAAATTGTATCAAATCGAGACTCCAGATTTACGTCTCGCTTTTGGAAGAGCTAACAGGAGGGGTTGGGTACCGATTTAAGGTATTCCACCGTCTATCATCTGCAGACCAATGGTCAGATGGAAAGGGTAAATCAGATCGTAGAAGATATGATCAGGTATTATATTTTGGATCATGGTGGTACTTGGGATGAGCGTCTTATACTTATGGAGTTTGCATACAATAATAGTTATCAATAGAGTCTGCAGATGGCCCTATTTGAGGCCTTATATGGCAGACGTTGTAGAACTCCTTTGTTTTGGGCTGAAGTTGGTGAGAGACCGTTGCTAGGTCCGAAGCCCTTGTGGAGATGAACTGTTTCGTGGCTCATATTCGAGAAAAGCTCTGTGTGGCTCAAGAGCGCTATGAGAAGTATGTTAATCAACGAAGGGTCGATATGGAGTTTGTCGTTGGAGACTTGGTTTTTCTGAAGGTTTCTCTGATATCTGGCGTTAAAAGGTTTGGAAGGAACCACATGTTAGACCCCCGGTACGTGGGACCTTTTCAGATTCTTGAACGCGTAGGAGTTTCAGCATATAGGCTGGAGTTGCATGCCTCCTTCCCTTGTGTCCATGATGTGTTCCATGTGACCCAGTTGCGGAAGTGTGTTCGTAATGATCACCAAGTTCTCGACTCAATGCCCCAGATTCAGCCCAACCTTACGTATGTGGAAGAACCTGTTCGTATTCTGGATTCTCAAGAGCGTGTGTTGCGAAAAAAGACCATCCCCATGGTCAAGATTCTTTGGAGAAATCAAGACGTTGAGAGCGCGACCTGGTAATTGGAATCGGCGATGAGGGAATCTCATCCGCACCTCTTCTCTTAGTTTCGGGTATGCCTTTATGTTTTCGGTCGTGTTTGATATTTTATCGTTTTGGTTTGGTTTTAGAGTTGTGTTAAGTTTCGGGACGAAACTTTTTTTAGGGGTAGTGACTGTAACGCCCCCGATTTTTAGATGATTTTATTTGAATGGGCATCGTCATATTTATGACGCCGTGGCGTTACTTTTAACGTCGAGTTGACGGTGCAATGTCGTTAAGACATTTTCGCGTCTGTGTGGTTGAGTCGGCCGAATTCTTGATGTAATTGAAAATTATGCATTTGGAATTTAAGTTAAGTAATTTTGGACTTTCTCGTCAAGTTTCATCGCGATCCGAGCGATATTTGGGCCTCGGCGATTTTCTGAAGTTTTGTCCAAATTATTTTTGTCGTAAACATTGCAACTTTATATCTAGAGAATGGCTCGTCGGAATTTGGTTTTGACTCCGTCGTTGCGTTCGTAGCGTCAGTGTTCGCCTGCGGTACGAATTTCGTTTGATTCGTCGCTCGTTCGGGCATCCGTTTTGTACTCGTGCTTTCTTATTCAAAAATATATAAATATGATTATTTTAATAACGGAGTACTATTCAAAATGTCTATTACTATTCATTTATATAGTTTAATTTCTTTGGATATATTTGTGAAGATTTTACTGATTATGCAAATTTGACTTCTGCTCTCAAGTGGGTTTTATATATTACTCGAGTGACTTTTATATACTCGAGTGATTTTTCCAGATCTACTCGAGTGACCTTCTCTCCTACTCGAGTGACTTTTTCTCCTACTCGAGTGAGTATTCTACTACTCGAGTGATTTTTCTGGACCTACTCGAGTACCTGTAACTTGTTCTCGAGTAGTCCGTTGCTTTTTACGTTTGAGAGCCTTTTTGAGTCTCAAAACGATATTGTATGGAAAAATAATTAACATGAAATTTGTTCATCTCGACGAGATCTACAACTTTTATGTTGGACATTTATCGATTTGAAGCCATCCTAAATCTCTATTTTCATCTTCCGTGCACCCGCTCATAGATATTCCGTTTTAGACAAAAATATTTATAAAAAAATATATATATTTATATATGTATATTTATATATATATATATATATACATATATATATATATATAAATATTTATCTTATTATATAAAGCAATATAAGTAATTGGATGCACACCATAGATCAAATAAGAGTCATTGGATCATGAGAGAGAGCATGAGATGGGGGGAGAGTTGGGATAGAGAGAGGAGGGAGAGAGAGAAAGAGAGAGAGGGGAGGAGAGAGAGGGGAGGAGAGAGAGGGAGAGAGGAAAAAGAGAGATGGCGGGAGGGAGAGGAGAAAGGGGGCGGAGAGAGAGGGAGAGAGAAAGGGAGAGGGAGAGAAAGAAGAGAGAGAAAGATTACTTAAAATTATTGTTTTTACGACAAAACGTAATTTTTTTTATAAAATAAAAATTGTAATATTGATTTATATTTTTTACGGTCATTTTGAGTACTCATATGTATATATTGCGGGCACTGCCCGTCTTGATGTGTGTGCATCCCGCTTTGATGTGGGTGCATCCCGATTTGAAGCGGGCGCATCCCGCTTTGAAGCGGGCGCATCCCGCTTTGATGCCGTCGCAGGCCCCAACGACGCAACGAGCACGGGAGAAGCCCGTTTGGAGGCGGGCAAAGCCCGCCTACATGTGGCTGAAGGCCGCCCGAGAGCATCGAGCACGAGCGTAGCCCGTGCGAAGATGCTCGTATGTATGTATATATATATATACTCTTATTAGATAGAACTACTTCTTCTTCAACATTATGAACCGACCCAGAGAAAAAATTAGGCGTGAGAGACGAAGCTGTTCGTGAATCTTCTGGTGGCCGCTGATGCTGCTCTGGTGCTCAAAATCTCCAATCGAATATAGATCTGGAAAGCTCTCGTCGAGAGCTATGCCATTGTGGTAAAACTTTCCCCATTCCTTGAGTTTTCTCGTAAGGATTTTTCGGCCCTAAGCTCTATGTCGGCCGTTTTTGTCTTGATTTCAACTTCCCCCATACTCTTTTGCCCCGATCTGCCACTTGGACTGATTTAGAGAACTTTTCCGATAAAACCAAGGCAAGTGGTGGTTTTCCCTCGTTTCCCCTTGTCCGATTTGACGGTAACAGCTAAGTTTTGTGTTCTGTAAAATTTTCTGCACTTTATGTTCCAATTTTTTGATACGATTAACTTTTTTGACGATCACTCAATGTTGTAAGATTTTGTCATGGTGAACTCGATCTTGTCATACTATATTTAATCGTTCTTGAAGTGTCATATTGTTGGCTTTAAATGCTTTATTTATTGTTATTGAACGTATTAGAGTTTATCTAGGATTGTAAATCGTCTGTAAGTGTTGATCAACCTTGTCTTGAATCCAGTAATTTCAAGTCGAATCTGACGAGCCAAATCTCGAGATATGTGGTGGTTTCTTTGTGGTTTTTCTTGATTGCGGGAGTTAGTGGACGAAACCACCTCTGCAATGTTTGATGCCTATATTAGTACCTTGTGGAAGTCTACCAGGTTTTGGGCGTCTGCGGTGTATGGTGGAGAGTATGAGAATCCCTCACAGATACACGGATGTTATATTCGTGAGGGTGTGTCCAGTTGAGTGACCACCTCGCCCGTGTGTTTAGGTATAGTCGACCACAGGTGCCTCATAAGGTTTTGTACCTTTTCCTTATGATTTATTCATGTTGTCACCATATAGCCTCGTTCATCTGGTGTACTCTTGTTGAACGTGATGAATCACGTACGAGTTCTTTTCGTGTTGATACCCTATTTTCTTATTGTACTTTACTTCAGTGCTTTTGGTCTTGGGTTGGTACTGATTAGTCCATTTTTTATACAAATTTTAGGACTCATCTGGGCTTGTTTTCCTTTGCTTGCACTTCACTTTTAGTTCGTTATTGTATATATTTCATCTTATCTTTATTTCCATAGGAAGTGCACACTTAGACTCGTGGTTGTGTATTTCTGTACTTTTAATATTTGTACTCCCTTTTTGTGCTCGTCTGGAATGTCTGCACATATCAGTGCTTGGTTTAGGGGTCGTGTGCGTGTTCCGGGGAATGTTTAGAAGAAGGAATATTGCGCACGATCATCAGATATAGTGTGCACGACCACTGGTCGTGCGCCGATGATCATGCGCAATGTACCCTAATTTCCAAAATCTGCCTGGGGTAATTGCACAACCACTGGACATAGTGCGCACGACCAACGGTCGTGCGACACTATTCGTGTGCATTGATTCCTCTTTTCTTGGAGTCCTTTCTGGGGTAATTTCACGACCATTGAACTTAATGTGCACGACCACTGGTCGTGCGCCACTACCCGTGCGCGTTGTCCTAGTTCTTCTTCCTAATCTGCCATGCCAGTGCGCACGATCACTGGACATAGTGCGCATGACCACTAGTCGTGCACCCATGATCGTGCGCATTGTTCAATTCTGCTTTCTATAAATATCGCAGGTCTCGCCCTAATTTGAAATCCTTGGGAGATCGCTCGACATTTCTCCACCGTTTTCGTCTCAGAGGAAGGGTTCTGCCGTTCCCCTTCATCTTCCATCCTAGGGAGGTGCTCCGGGCAAGCTTTCACTGCCAAATCCAGGCCGGAGCTTCCTCTCGGCCTCCTCCATTATCTCTTGGGCTCATTTCAAGCTTCAAAGCCATAGCCATCAAGCAAAGGGAAGCTTGCAACTTTTGACCGCTATCGTGACACGGAGAAGACAGGCCATTAGAATGTGGTGACAGCCCTTCTCTACCCCGGACGCAGTTGAGGACCGAGCTTGGATGCAGATTGACAACCCGACGATTCCAACCGTGAATCCTCAGAAAGACTTCGGATTCGGTCGATCTCTTGACTTGTTCTTCCTTTATTGTTGTATATGTGTGTTAAAACTTCATTTATAAGAATGTTGTTGCACTTTAGATGTAAACTTTATTAGATTCATGTCTATGTGATTCTGTATTGTTTTACGCTTTAGTTGCTTGAGGTGCGCCATATTTCATCCACCACCATCCACCCTTACCGCACTAGAAATTGCTAGTGGCGTGCATAGCGAAGAGGTGCTCACGACCCTCATTCCACCATTCTAACCACCTCATCCACAAGCCTACACATCCTTATGCCCAACGATTCAGTGCATAGCGTCCCGACTAGTCTTCCATCCCGCCTAGCGAAGCATCGCATAGCGGCATTGCATAGGAGTAGTTGTTAGATTTTTACTTTTTTTTCGCAAATATCAAAACCACCCATAGTTAACTCCGACCTAAGGACTTCAATCTCAAGTCCTCCTCAAAATTAACTCCACCTTACTGTGTTCCTTGAGAGATCGATACTTGGGAAAACTCGCCCATTTTATATTACTTGTGCGATCGGTTCACTGCCGTGATCTTTAGCATCAAGTTTTTGGCGTCGTTGCTGGGGAACACAGTCGTGTGAGTTTATGGAGAGGGAGACGTGAGATTGCTTTCCTTTTCCTTTGTAGATCGCTTTTGTTTTGTTCTATTTCTGTTTTGCCTGTCTTTTTCTTGTTTGTTTAGGCAATTGTAGTAATATATTATTGGATTTAGTAATTTGAACAATTTATTTTGAATCTGCTGTTTCGACACCATGTCGGGATATTCGTATGCCCAATGTCGTTGGTGTGGAAAAACTTCCCACGCAAGTCATGAATGCCCTACGAGAGATATTGAGCATAAGCCTCAGCGCACAATGCATGAGATGCTGTATTCGTACAGCCCTTCAAACACTGTGCCCCAAGCTTATGGTCAATCATCCTTGCCACATACACCATTCTCTTATTCCTCTCTAGCCCAGAAGGACCGCAGAGCAATGGGAGAAAGTGTTTGTGTTGTCGTAGAACAGATCATGTCCTGAAGGATTGTGCCGAGTGCCTCCGGGTTATGGAAGAGGATGATGAGCCGGACATCCGGATCATCCCGACTCCTACCCTTGCTGGCACACATTCATCATCTGGTTATGTATCCCTGTCACCTTCATTTGTTGAAGGGAATGATGTGGACACAACCGCCAGATGTGTGGCTGATCTAGGCTTCGACGTTGCTGAGCCCATCTCTCCTGTGCATTCATCTCCAAGCGTGGAACCGATTCTTTGTGAGGAACTTGCGCTTGACTTTTATCCAAGCAAAGTTCTTTCGCCTTTTGTGCATTTTACTTCAGTCGTCTCTGTTGACATTTTCGACGTTGCAACACAAGTTGAGGCTTGTGATACATGGATTGTTTCCACTCCTATGGAGGAGGACAACCTTCCTGGTGTCGAGGTTTCTCCCTCGATACCAAAGGAGGAAGTCCAAGTCTTGGTGGAGGCCTCTATGGATCCGGCTGAGCCATGTAGCATTGTCGACATTACTGACGATATTTTTCTACCTCTGCCTTTGGGGAGTGAAACCAGGATAACTCCCCCGATTATTTCTTTATGTTCTTCGTCTCTTTTATTTCTTGACCCCCCCTTCCTTATTTGAGCATGTGTAGGTTGAATGTCCACGGGTAAGTTGGGTTGACGTTGAGCCTTGCCTATCCTAATCGCACACCCAAGTCGAGTTTAGTGTTTTATATTTTCATGTTGGGATGTGATGTGGTGTTATTATTTGTGAAAATGTGGAAGTGCTCCAAAGTTTATATCTGCTGAATTGTGAAAATAAAATGAAGAAAAAAAACAGAAAAATATTTGAAAAGAAAAAAAAGTGAAAAGAAAAAGTTTAAATTGAAAATTTTTTTGGAAATGTGATTATATTTGGAGTAGGCGGTGCACACACCCATATGTTAAAAGTTAAGTCTGGAGGTGTGGTGTACCTGCATATATTGTGGTTAGGGGTTGAATTCTTTTTAGGCTAGCTCATTTGGGTTAGGTGCATAGCCTTTCTTTTTTATCATTGTTTACCTCACCATAACCCAAGCCCCGTGATTATCCTAAAGTCCTACGGATTTGCGCTTGAGTTTAACTAGTGCCGTGGAGAGAGTGTGAACGGGCAAACGTATGGTCCCCGACATTGGTGGATTCATTTGGAGGTGATCCTGAGCCCGTATCTTTGTTAAAGCTCACCTTAGTGGCCTACCTACTTTCTTCCTATGCGTGACCGGATGATTCACCGTGATTCCATTTTTGAGTAATAATAAAATGTTGATACGCATTATGAAAAGTATAAACTATTTTGTATACTTAGAAATTTCTTCTATTATATTTTTATGCGTGCGAGCATGCGACTTCGCATGGTACTCCGTATCGCAATTTTATTGTTGGCTAAATTATTTTCCATATCTGCATAGATTTTGTTTGCTCGGGACGCGCAAACAGTTAAGTCTGGGGGTGTGATGAGTCCAAATTTTTATACATATTTTCGGACTCATCTGGGCTTGTTTTCCTTCGCTTGCACTTCAATTTTAGTTCATTATTGTATATATTTCATCTTATCTTTATTTCCATAGGAAGTGCACACATACGCCCGTAGTTGTGTATTTTTGTACTTTTAATATTTGTACTCCCTTTTTCTGCTCGTCTGGAATGTCTGCACATATCAGTGCTGGGTTTAGGGGTCCTGTGCGTGTTCCGGGGAACGTTTAGAAGCAGGAATACTGCACACGATCATCGGATATAGTGCGCACGACCACTGGTCGTGCGCCAATGATCGTGCACAATGTACCCTGATTTCCAAAATCTGTCTGGGGTAATCGCACGAACACTAGGCAAAGTGCGCAAGACTAACGATCGCGCGACACTGATCGTGTGCATTGATTCCTCTTTTCCTTGAGTCCTGTCTGGGGTAATCGCACGACCATTGAACTTAGTGTGCACGACCACTGGTCGTGCGCCACTGCTCGAGCACGTTGTCCCAGTTCTTCTTCCTAATCTGCCATGCCAGTGCGCACGATCACTGGACATAGTGCGCACTACCACTGGTAGTGCGGCCGTGATCATGCGCATTGTTCAATTCTGCTTTCTATAAATATCACAGGTTTCGCCCTAATTCGAAATCCTTGGGAGATCGCTCGATATTTCTCCGTCGTTTTCGTCTCCGAGGAAGGGTTCCGCCGTTCCCCTTCATCTTCCGTCCTAGGGAGGTGATCCGGGCAAGATTTCACCGCCAAATCCAAGCGGGAGCTTCCTCTTGGCCTCCTCCATCATCTCTTGGGTTCATTTCAATCTTCAACGCCATAGCCATCAAGAAAAGGGAAGCTTGCAACTTTCGTCCGCTATCGTGACACGAATAAGACGGTCCATTGGAAGGTGGTGATAGCCCTTCTCTACCCCGGACGTAGTTGAGGACCGAGCTTGGAAGAGGATTGACAACCCGACGAATCCAACCGTAAATCCTCAGCAAGACTTCAGATTCGGTCGATCTCTTGACTTGTTCTTCCTTTATTGTTGTATATGTGTGTTAAAACATCATTTATATTGATGTTGTTGCACTTTAGATGTAAACTTTATTAGATTCATGTTTATGTGATTTTGTATTATTTTACGCTTTAGTTTCTTGAGGTGCGCCATATTTAATCCACCACCATCCACCCTTGCCGCACTAGAAATTGCTAGTGGCGTGCATAGCGAAGAGGTGCTCACGACCCTCATTCCGCCGTTCTAACCACCTCATCCGCAAGCGTACTCATCCATCTGCCCAACGATTTGATGCCTAGCGGCCCGACTAGTCTTCCATCCTACCTAGCGAAGCATCGCATAGCGGCGTTGCATAGGAGTAGTTGTTAGATTTTTACTTTCTTTTTCCGCAAATATCAAAACCCCCCTTAGTTAACTCCGACCTAAGGACTTCAATCTCAACTCCTCGAAATTAACTCCACCTTACTGTGTTCCTTGAGAGATCGATACTTGGGAAAACTTGCCCATTTTATATTACTTGTGCGACCGGTTCACTGCTGTGATCTTTAGCATCAGGTACCCCTTATGACCTTTGTTTATTTTGGCTTATTTTTCTGCCACCATTTGTACCTTCTTGCTGAGGTGTTCTGTCTTTGGAATGCCTCAGGTTCAGAGCAGTAGTAGATAACAGAGCTGGTTTTGGAGTTTCTGGGCAGCAGTATTGGCCGAGGTTGTTACCTCATCTTAGTGAGGTAGTTTGTTGCTTATTTTGTTTTACTGGTCCAGACATACTTGTTGTATGTGGGTTCGTGTCAGTTTGTTGACGCCCACAAAATTGTTATTTTTAGATACTTGCTATCTGCTTAGTTTTCTATATGTGGATGTGGATTATTTGCTCTTCGGGAGGATTTATGCTAGGAATTCATGTTAGTTATTTTCAAGTATAATATCTACTACTATTTCTTCATGCATTGCATAATTTAAAACTCTAACTTGTTATATTTAGCGACCGTAAAAGCTATCTTTACTACTATTATAAATTTAGGGTCTTGAATATCATGAGTTGTTCTTTGGTGACGTTTATACTCATGTAGGATGTTGGAGTCAATATAAACAAGTATTTTCCGCAGCGTATAATTATATTTTGATTCGTGGACTAGATGAGCCACTTAGCCGAGGGATACGTCTAACTTCTGCACATAAACTGATTTTTACCTTAAAATAACTTAAATAATCTTTCTTCATGTTTAAGTAGGTGTTTGCCTGAGCGTCCGCAGTTATCCCCTACAGACGTGGCATCATGACGCGCATTTTCTCTTACTCTGATAAATTATTATATGCGGTGAAAATGCGGGTTGTGGCAACTCTGAACATGAACTACTATTGAAAGTTCTTGTTTTAAAGGTAGCTAGCAACCTAGAGGGGGTGAATAGATTTCTCTGGGTCTTTTTGATTTCTTTTTGTTTCTTATTTAATTACTATGTGATTGAGAGCTTTTTATGTACCTGAAAGCAGAAATCAAACACAAAAAAACACACAAGTATTTTCTAGTGGTTTCCCAAATTTATGGGTACATCCACTCTCCTCCCACCTTGCTAAAATCTTGTTTGTCAAGGCACTTCTCAAATCAATGCTCCAAGGAGCTTACACCTCATATCCCTCAGGATCTCCTAGTCTCCTCCAAGACTAATACCTCAGCTACAAAGGCATACACTCAGTGATACAAGTGTCACTTACCTCAGACAATTAATCCCTATCACTCAGGCTATGGAGGATATCCCTACCTCAGAGCAAACTTACTCCTACAACTCAAAGAGATGCACTCTCCTGCAACTCAGGCACAAATGCCCTACTTCTCAATGAGTAAAACTCACCTACCATAGATCCCAGCAGCATCCTACACTCAGAGAGAAGCCCTTTCCTATAGCTCAGACAAATTTGTCCTACCTCAGGCTCAATGCCCTATAGCTCAGATCGAGAAGGATCCTACAACAAGAATTAATTTTAAAAACTTTGACACCGAGAAATTTCTCTCTGTCAACAATTAAAGCAATGAAATTTCTGCTATAACTCTCCTCACAGCAGAGAAAAATATTGCTGGAGGTACTCAGAAGCTGACTTCTGAACTTGTTGAAGAAGGATAAAGATCTGTTGATCTTGAGTCTTCAAGCAGCTAACTGAACCTACCCAAGGCTGAAGGTTCTTATTTCTTCAGAACGATTTCTGATTCTTTTATGGCTGATGGAGATTGCATAGCTATCTGAACTTTTTCTTGCAGGAGAGCTCCAACCTTTTTGTATGCAGCAATGGTGAAGAAGATGAAGTCCGCTCCTCACTTTTTTTATTGATAATTCCCAAAAAAATTATCTTCTGTCTTGGCCCATCTCCTTATTTTGTAGTCCTCTGATCAACGACTCTTAGATATCAGTGGCCCCCACCTGCAGTGTCCAGCTGCATCTTGCTTTAATGCCTATATGTCGTACTGTAGGCCTGCGGCGCCTTTTGTTATGTACTGTGGCTTTGCCGCTAATAATTTGAATATGGTTGGCTATTTGACTTGGTGACATCAGCACCTGAAAACTTAGTCAAAATTCAAGCAATAGTAGTATAGGCGTTAAGTGAATGAGCTTCACTCAACGCCAAATTACTTAGACAGATTTACTGTCACTTGGCGTTGAGTGAGTTACCTTCTCTCAACACCAAACTACTTAGATTACAAATTTGTTTCTAGGCATTGAGTGATTCGACTTCACTCAACGTCAACTTGCTTTCTCAGCTTTCTGCTCTTTGGAGTTGTGTGAGTGAGCATCACTCAATGTCAAATTACTTAGACAAAATTTTGTCTTTACTAGTTGTTGACATTGTTGAATGAGTAATGAACACTCAACGCTTTTTGCCTTAACAATTTCTACAGCCTCTTCTGTATGTATGGCGTAGAGAGCATTGAGTGTCATGTCTCACTCAATGCTTTCTGCCTTAGCAATTTCTGCTTCTTCAGCATCATAAGTGTTGACAGCGTTGAGTGTGCATGCCTCACTCAATATTTTTTGCTTTACCAAATTCTGCGTCATGGCGTTGAGAGCATTGAGTGACCACGCCTCACTCAACGCTTTCTGCCTTATCCAAACTTATGTATTCTTTAAAAGTATTGGCTTTGCAGACTGAGTGTTACTCAACGCTTAGGAGGCTATATCATGGAGTAAATGACCTTCACTCAATGCATGTTGACTTAGTCACATTTCTGCCTCTTAAACCCTAGGAATTGACTATCTCAGTCAGCCTCACTCAACTCAGAATTGAGTTCGATGAATGTTGAACAGAGTTCGACAAACAGTGAGCTCAGCTCGATGAAGTATGAACTCAGTTCGACCAATTTAGACATGGCCAAATTTCTCAAACTCTAAGATTAGTTCGACGAACGATTTTCTCACCTCGATGAACTCTAAACTAAGTTCGACGAATTTGGACTTAGCCAAATTTCTCAAACCAAATCTTAGGTAAGAGTTTTCCTGACTTCCTCAAATTTAGGACATTGTGGGCAATAGACCCAACAATCTCCCCCTATTTGAGGAATTCAAAACTCTTAAGCAAGTGGGTCATTGTTACACAGAATCATGTAGTAATAAGCATAAAAACTATATAATTGAGAAGTGATCTATAGTTACCATACTTCCCGGCCTGCAGAGTGAAACATCACTGCACTTGCTTCCCCTGAATTGTTGCTACCATTCTAGAATATTAATCTGATCATCTGATCATCTTTTCTTCTCCCTTTTTGACTTCAGCAAATAGCTAGTAGGATTCATCTGATCATCAGATCATCTTGTCATCTGCGCCCCCTCAATCAAGCAACAGTGAGTTATTGGAATTGTGCTAAAGATGCCCCCCCTCAATTTGAGAATCTTCAATTCTTTAAAGAACAATTCCATCTACAAAATACCAAATAGCTTCCAACCAGTATGAGGAAAAGATGATGGTAGGGTGATGTCAAATTTAAAGGTGTTAAACTTAGTTTCATCTAGTGGTTTAGTGAATATGTCAGCCACTTTCTTGTCTGTTGGAACAAACTCAAGGGTGATGTCTTCATATTCCACATGCTCCCTAATAAAGTGATATCTAATCTTTATATGCTTAGTCCTGATATGTAAGACCCCCGCTCCCCGGATCCCAAAACACGGCACGAAGAGGGAGTCTTATGCCCGGAACAGCCGCCTTGCGGTAGCATTAGCACACGGGCTAACCTGTACCACAAGACGCCTATTCCGCCGGCTGAAACCATATCAATATATCATGCCAACCCAACCAAATAAAAAGAAAGAGAAGTCAAAATCCACACTAAGTATATAAAGTCCAAAACATCAATAATGAGAAGCTAAAACATGCTTCTACAATATATCAGAGTACAGCTAATCATTGCCCAAACGGGCTACATCAGAGTAAGCAAAACACTAACATCTGTAACAGACGGTATCGACGGTACTGTCACATCAGGCCCTGTCGTCCTGGCCTGGCTGTCCTGCGGCGTAGTCTGCGGCTGCTCTACCTGCGGCGTGACCTCCTAAAAAGGAAGACGTAGCAACCGTTAGTCGAAACGACTAAGTGGTTTCACATCCGCTCCCCCGGCGACTCCTCGGCACCGGGCGGAGAAAAGGAACAGTAGTATAGTATATAACAAGTAAGCAAGTAAAGGAAGTACAAGCAAGTGGCAGTAGTGTAAGAGTAACAGCATCATAGTCAGCATATATGAAAGAGCTACACTAAACTAGCAAGTATAAGTATCAGCAGGAAAGTAACTTAACTTATAAGGATGCCCATACAAACTTATAAGTTAAGGATCGGGTTACATAAAAGTAACTCATCGTATAAGAGTGCCCATACAAACTTATACGATGAGGATCTTGTTGTGCAATGTTATGAATGCTATGAATGCTATGCAATGACTCACCCATGCACACCCATGCAACTGCTATGTCGACACAGACTATAGTTCCCACTTTTCGAGCAGGTAGCTAACCTCTCAGGCATCAGCCGCCGTGGCCAGGCGGTGACAGTAGAACGGGCACTTTTACTACTAGGCGGGTATCACACTACTTCACCTAGGCCTCCGTACGCCTCAACGCTAAGAACACAACAGCGGAGCCCATGCGTACTATGGCCCAGCGGGGTCTTGGGTAGATGTGCACCAAGAACACAACCCGAACTGGCCTTGCGTGACCCGGAAGGGGCCTCGGAAGAAAGCACGAGGACACAGCCCAACCGTTCACATTGCCGGAGGGGCCTCGGGACGTGAACACCGAGGACACAGCCCAACCCGACCAAGTCTAACTGCCAACTCCCGTCGGTGTGACGACTGGCGAGCCCGTAGACCTGCCACACTATCCTTAACCCAGGATTACGACACCGCGTGTCGACTCACACCACATGCACATACCACATCAACATATCATGGAAGGGGCCTCGGAAGTAAACACGAGGACACAGCCCAACCATCCATCCATACCTTACCTCAACACAACCAAAACAAGTGGCGGTCAACCCCGCACTTACATCCCTTCATAATACTACCCGTAGGGAGACGACGCTCTAAGTATTGGACTAACGAATTTCATTTCACCAATCAACATACACATGGCCATAGTTTAATCTGCTATATGTCATTCCATATGAACTCTACATAAGACTTATATGATGCGCATATGTTATAATCTATCAACATCTTATCAATTCGATTCGATTAAACATAAAGAGAACCATCCAAACCTCAAGACATCTTGCAATAAGAAATCAGTTGTATGCGTTCCAAATAATAAACACCATCATTCACAGTTCTTCGGTGATTAGCACAAATTATTTAATCTTGACAGAATTCCACGACTCTAATTGCACTTTATATAAAACCAGAATTCTAAGTGTATCACTAATCTGGACAGCAACTTCGACCGGAGATTCCCGAAGCTACAGGAATCCGGTGGAGGCGTGTAACCCCTCGTTGGAAAGATCTTTTCATGATCTACAACTTTCATATTCAGGTCACAACCCAGATCTTACAATAACGTACTCGAAATCGGCTTCGAAGTTCACTGCGCACAGAACACGATTTCTGTGTACAGGAAATTGCCGGACAGCAAACTCGATTAGGTTTTCCCGGGCCACAGACATCACCTGAAGTCGTGCAACCACTCGTTGGAAAGGTATTTCCAAGGGCTACAACTTTCGTGTTTAGCGAAAAGCCCAGATCTGCCCCTATCCTACATGAAAATGGCATAGAAAATCGCTGCGCGCAGAATACAGATTCTGCGCGCATCTTAAAGGAAAATGAACGGCATCGGTTCGTCTTCCTCCTCAAGGCGATCGTCCCTAAATTTTCCAGAAATATTCTCCTCCCTTATTCAACCTCAAAGGCCATAAACTCCTCACGAGACCATCCACCCATCGTCATATTGAAGAAAAGGGGAAGGGTTGAAGAGATCTAAAGTCTAGAACACAAGTTCTAACATGGCCTAACCTAGAGATCTTCTCCTCTCCATCAAGACTCTCTTGAGTCGATGTCTCTCCTAAGGCATAACTATAGATCTAGCACCAAAGGAGAGGGTAGGAAACTCACATTGACTCCAGCGGTACCACCATTTCCGGCCATGGATCGCGTAGTTCTCCTTGGCGGCATCTTCTCTTTCGCGGCGATGGCGGAACTCCTCCGGTAGAACTTGCTCCAGCGGTTTTCCTCTCACCAGGAGTTCTCACAGGAAATAGGGGAAGGAAATGAGAATGAAAAACGGCTAGGGTTTCTCTGCCCCTTATATGCAAAATGTGACACGGGTAGGGACACGGCCGTGTCCTTACCCGTGTCCTGCCTGGCGAAACGACAGCGACAGTTTCCATGTCGGTTCAGTGTTTGACACGGGTCGGGACACGCCCGTGTCCCAACCCGTGTTCACATGACACGGCCGTGTGCCTGGCCGTGTCATTGGCCGTGTGCATCTTCAGTTACATCTCGACACTTCTCGTCGAGCTCAACTCGACGCACACGGGTAGGGACACGCCCGTGTCACTACCCGTGTCACTTAGTGTCGACCCCGCTCGACGATCTCGACACGGCTCGTCGAGATCATCTCGACGCACACGGGTAGAGACACGGCCGTGTCACTACCCGTGTCACTTGATCTCGACAACTCTCGACGATTCTCGACGATCTCGACACGGCTCGTCGAGATCATCTCGACGCACACGGGTAGGGACACGGCCGTGTCTCTACCCGTGTCACTTCTCTCTGCACTGATTTCTCCCCTTCTCCACAAGTGCAGCCCAATTCCCTGCACTTCTCAGGACTCGAGTCAACCCTCCTGACTCAAAACACACACTAGGGGCCTAGAGCGATTCGGGACGTTACAAATCCTATAAACAAAATAAAAGATTTCGTCCCCGAAATCAGGCTTAGGCTGTGTGGAGAAAAAACCTAACAGAAAGTTTATCATATGTTTTTAAATAAGATTACCTTGGGTAAACAACTCCGGGTAGCACTGCTGCATCAAATCCATTGGCTCCCAGGTGTACTCCTCCTTCCCATGATTCATCCATAGTACCTTCACTAAGGTGACACTTTTGCGGCGTAATGTTCTTGTCTCGCTGTCAACGATTCGTACCGGCTCTAGTCGCACAGACCTATCTGACGCCACCGCACCATCAGTAGTGGGAATAAATTGGTCGGGCCGCAATAGTGCTTTTCGAAGCGACGATACATGGAACACGTCGTGAAGATTTTCTAGTTCCGGTGGTAACTCCAACCGATAGGCCAACGGGCCAATTCTTTCCAATATAGTATAAGGCCCAACATACCTTGGGCTGAGCTTTTTCACTCCCCGCACCCGTGACACTCCATGCATCGGCCGAATCTTAAGGTACACTTTTTCGCCCACCTGGAACTCCACCATCCGGTGCTTTTTATTGTAATATTTCGCCTGTCGACTTTGAGCCTCCAACATGCGGTCTCTTATCAATCTGACAGTCACATCAGTATCATCTATGTATTCGTTTCCCAATGCCTTCGGATCTTCATCTTGCACCCAAGACAAGGGAGTCCTACACCTTCTTCCGTAAAGGGCTTCATGGGGCGCCATACCGATGCTCGCTTGATGACTATTATTGTAGGAGAATTCCACTAGTGGCAAGAGCCTTTCCCATGGCTCTCCTCTGTCCAGCACACATAACCTCAATAAATCTTCCAGCGTTCTGATGGTCCGCTCTGACTGTCCGTCAGTCTGAGGATGAAATGCGGTACTAAAGGTTAGGCGTGAGCCCAAATACGCCTGTACCGCCTTCCACTCATTGGATGTAAACCGACCATCCCGATCCGAAACAATTGTCTTGGGCACGCCATGATACCGTACAAATTGTTCCACAAAAAGGCGCACCAAAACATCCACGTGTGCTTCCTTCTTCATTGGAATGAACCGGGCCACCTTTGTCAGTCGATCCACAATAACCCATACCGAATCATTCCCGGAGCGTGAGCCCATGGACAAAGTCCATGGAGATGTCCTCGAACTTCCATTCGGGGATGGGCAATGACTGCAACAAACCACCGGGACTCCTGCATTCAGCCTTCACTCTTTGGCAAGCTTCGCAATGTGTAACATAGTAGCGAACATCCTTCTTCATTCCCGGCCAACACATGGTCTTCCGCAGTCCGGCGTACATCTTAGCAATACCCGGGTGCACTGAATATTGAGAGGAATGCGCCTCTCTCAATATATCCTCCCGAATTTTGCCGCCCTTGGGAATATAAAGTTGGCCACGAAAATAAACGAGACCGTCTTTTAGTGTGTACTCATCGGTGGTGCCATCTTCAATTGCCTTGATTGTCGGGGCCAAGGCCGCATCCATTCCTTGCTCCACCCGAATCCGGTCTCGGATATCACAAATTATGCTCATGTTGGCCAAATACTCCGCATGCTCTGCCGAGGGAGCCTTGAATACTAAAGTAATTTCCATCTCCTCGATCATCCGAGCCAGCTCCATGCTCATCAGCCGAGACTCTGGGCTAGAGCCTGGCACTTTTCTACTCAAGGCATCGGCTACCGAGTTCGCTTTCCCGGGGTGGTAGTTCATGGTGAACTCATAGTCGCATAGAAATTCCAACCACCGCCGTTGTCTCAGGTTCAACTCCTTCTGAGTGTGAACATACTTCAAGTTTTTATGATCGGAAAAGATCTCGCAGTGCACGCCATATAAATAATGCCTCCAGACTTTCAAAGCGAACACCACTGCTCCCAACTCCAAATCATGAACCGGGTAATTGATTTCATGTTTCTTTAACTGCCTTGAAGCATAAGCGATCACATGCCCGTGCTGCATCAGCACCGCTCCCATCCCTTGATATGATGCGTCCGTGTAAACTTGGAATCCTTCCTTCCCGACGGAAGTGCAAGGATGGGGGCGGAGGTAAGCCTATCCTTCAACTCTTGAAATGCTGCTTCACATTTAGGTGTCCACACAAATGGCACACCCTTCTTCGTCAAGGAGGTAAGAGGAAGGGCAATCTTGGAAAATCCTTTCACGAACTTGCGGTAGTAGCCAGCAAGTCCAAGAAAGCTTCGTAGATCACAGAATAGAGGAGCTCTACTTATCTGGAGGTTTTAGTCTTGAAGCTGGTGCCTGATCCACAGCAACTGAGCATAGCAGCTACCTGTTGAGATGTACTCCGACTCTGTAGTTGATATTGCAACACTGGTTAGTTTCTTGCAACTCCAAGATACTAGTCTCCCTCTCAAAAAATGATAGGTGTCAGATGTGCTCTTCCTGTCCTCTTTGCAGCCTGCAAAATCTCCATCTGAATAGCTTGTTAGTTCAAACTCTCCATTCCTAGGGTACCATAGTCCAAGATCTGGAGTCCCCTTAAGATACCTCAAGATTCTCTTAACTGCAGAGTAGTGAGATTCTTTTGGGCAAGTCTTATACCTAGCACAAACACATGTAGCATACATGATGTCTGGCCTACTTGCAGTCAAATATAGAAGGGAGTCAATTATCTCTCTATACAAAGTTTCATCAACAGGTTTTCCTGACTCATCTTTGCCTACAGGCATACTTGAACCCATAGGAGTTCTCATGGTGGAGGAGTTCTCCATGCAAATTTATTTATCAACTCCCTAGTGAACTTGGACTGGGATATGGACAAGCCATCATCCGTTTGTCATACTTGGAGGCACAATAAGAACTTAAATTCACCCATGTTGCTTATCTCAAACTGCTCCTGCATAAGTTTAATAAACCTTTTGTAGAGGTTGTAATCAGTAGATCCAAAGATGATTTCATCTATATAGATCTGAACTAGGATGATCTTACCATTAGATTCCCTTAGGAATATGGTCTTGTCTATCTTCCCCCTTGAGAATTTATTCTCAAGGAGGAAGCTAGACAAAGTCTCATACCATGCTCTAGGGGCTTGCTTCAGACCATAAAAGGCTTTCTTAAGTCTATAAACATAATCAGGTGAGTTAGGAACAACAAAACCTGGAGGCTGCTCAACATAGACTTCCTCTTTTAAGTCACCATTCAGGAAGGCTGACTTCACATCCATCTGGTAGACCTTGAATCCCTTATGTGGAACAAATGCAAGGAACAATCCGATGTCCTCCAATCTTGCTACAGGGGCAAAGGTTTGATCAAAGTCAATACCTTCTTCTTGCATGTATCCCTTAGCCACTAGTCTGGCTTTGTTCTTGCTTATAATGCCATTTTCATCAATCTTGTTTCTGTAGATCTACTTGACTCCAATAACATTATGTCCTTGTGATCTGGGAACCAGCTTCCAGATTTGCACCTCTTGAACTGGTTCAGTTCCTCTTACATAGCTCCAATCCAATGTTGGTCTATGTTGGATTCTTCAAACTTCTTGGGCTCCACTTGGGATAGAAAGCTTGAATACATGGCAAGTATTCTGACTTCTTCTCCTTGTTGTTACTCCTTGACTTGCCTCACCAATTATCTGGTGAGCTGGATGATCTTTTATGTATCTAACTGTAGGTGGCAGTCTTCTTTCAACAACAGGTTCAACTTCATGTGCAGCCTCTTGTTGATCTTCATCCACTCCTAGTGTACTTGGTTGGTCTTCTGGAGTATCCACATCATCCTATATAACTTGTGATGCTTCCATGATGGTCAGTTTGTCCATCATCTATTTTGTACCTGCAGTACTATAAGAGGATCTTGGTAGCTCCCTATTAATCATAGGAGACTTATCAAAGACTACATGAACTGATTCTTCTACAACTTGGCTTCTCAAGTTGTAGATCCTATAGGCTTTGCTATGATTGTTGTACCCAACTGAAAGTGCAAGCTAGATCTGATATACTCTAGAGGGGGGGGGGGGGTGAATAGAGTATGGTGCTTAAAAACGGTTTACAACAGTTGTTGTAATCTGAGTGAACAGGGAAGCAAACAACAAATCTAAACACAGCAGCTATCTAATCACAATCTACAAAAAAAACTAATCATAGATCCTAACTAATCACAAATCATAGCCAGAAACAAAAATAAAGACAAGCAAGCCAGAAGACACAAGGAGCTATAGTGGTTCCCCTAAACTTGGGTACATCCACTCTTCTACCACCCTAGGTAGGAATCCACTGCTGGATGAGTTGATCAGGTGTCCTGGGCACCAATGAGCTTTTGATAAGGTGCTCAAAAACAAAACCAGATTTTTTGATCAGGTGTCTTGCCAACAATTAGCTTTTGATAAGGTGCTCAAAAACCAAGCACAAACTATTGAAGGGAGTTTGAAAAACTCTTTACAGAGATGGGGATGAGAGAGTGATGGAAGTCTTCTCTTTCTCAAAGCAGCTGAGAAGACTATGTGGATTCAGTGATGTTGTCAAAGCTCCCCATGAGATCTGTAGTTGATCAGGAAATGAAGCTTTGTTGTAGGGTGATAGGCCTTCAGAGATTGATCTCCAGCAATTGATGATTTCAACAACAGCTGAAATGTTAGGTGTCTGGAGTCTTGAATGATGATGGCCTTGAACACTTGAATCAAAAGAGATCTGAAGATTTCAGTTCGTTGATCTCCTTGGTTGTGTGTTCTTGTATGAATTCTTTTAGACAGAGAATGTCTACAGCTTTCTTTCTTTTTCTCTTGAGAGATTGTTGTTGAGAAAGATGTTGTTCCAGAGAAAAGTTGTAGCAGAGAATCTTTTTCTCTTCTTCTTCTTGTGCACTCTCTACAGATGCTTGTTCTGGTTCTCTGGTGAGTGATTCAAAAATCTTGTCTTTTATTCCTTTTTGTTCTGAATAGAAATGATCCTCTGTCAGGAATAGCCGTTAGCCTGTCATTAATTGACTTCCTTAATTGCAATTTTCTTGTAGGGGAAAGTCCAAAAAAACATTCTTTGATAATCCCTTGAAACTTGGTCCAGAATAAATGAAAACGGCTACAAAATATTCTGAATTAATTGCTGACAATAACTCCTTAACTGTTCTGAATTTGAATCTTGAAAATATTTAACTCTTCAGAAAAACGTCGAACTGAGCTCTACTATCGTTGAACTGAGCTCAGCGATTTGGACTTATACAGCAACAGAGATAGTCGATCTGAGCTCAACTATCGTCGAACTGAACTCAGAGATTTGGACTTATACAGCAATAGAGATCGTCGATCTGAGCTCAACTATTGTCGAACTGAGCTCAGAGATAGAGAATCAATACTGGAGTCAAGATCGTCGAACTGAGCTCGAAGATCGTCGAATGGAGTTCGACGATTTGTTGAAGTTGAGCTCAGCGATCGTCGAATGGAGTTCGACGATCCGTCGAAGTTGAGCTAGACGATCGTCGATTGGAGTTCGACGATTCGTCGTACTGAGCTCGATGAAATGACTTAGTCTCCAAACTGAAAAACCTTGGTCTTGAGGGCAGCTTCCAAACCTAACTACTAACCCTTAGACTCAATTCTAATTGACCTTTAGATCTATACAGGAGGTCAAAAACAGGTTTCCTAAAGACATAGTGATCCTGACCCAAATTAGTAATAAGGGTGTTCCAACAATCTCCCCCTATTTGGGTTAGGATTACTATTTACAGAACTTGGAAAAATTAAAGAACAACATGCAAAGCAACAATAAACAACAACATAGCAGAATCACAGATATATTATCCCAGATAGAAATCAGAAATCAGAATAATTGTCACCTTACAGAATTATTCCTTCTCCTTGCTCTTTATAAGCTTAATTTCTCTATTAGTATTAAGAGCATCTTTCTTTGACCTTCTGTCATCAGCTGCACCTAAAGAAGTTTGTTGTTTAGGCCTTGGTACCACAGCTTCAGGGTGCAGCTCCATGTATCTCTCAGAATCAAAGAATTTGCTGGAGGCATATCTTTCAAGTTCCTTCTTTCTTTGTTCAGACAGTGTAGTAATGCTGGAGGTGTCACTGCCTTGCTCTCTGGCTTTCTTGATTTGATCTAAGGCAGCTAATTCTTTCATTCTGGTAGTCCAAGCAGTAGGGTTATTCTCTGGATCTTCAAAGGGCACTGGAGGCTCATATCTGTTGGAAGGATTATCTGGAGGAGCTCTGGATGAGACTACTTCTTTCAACTTGTAGGGAAAAGGACCTGAAGTTGTATCTGATGAAGCTTGTCCTTCCCTAGAGTATGGATGTTGCCTTGAATAGCCGTTGGAGTAGACTTGGAATTCCATTTGGCTTCCTCTATGACTTCCTCTTCTTGATTGAGAGCCTCTAGACTGGCTTCCCCTATATTGAGATCTTGCATGAGGCTGATAGGGGGTTTGGCTTTTAGTAAAAGGATGAGTAGTTGAGCTTCCACCTGCACCTGCATCACGAGGAGGTGGTGGAGGAGGATGTGGATGATGAAACTGAGAAGATCCTTTCTCATACTTCCTCTTCTTCTTCATAGCTTTTAGTTGGTTCTTGGAATATTGCATCCAATGTTCAGTAATGGGGCAGTCATGAAGAATGTAGTAGGGAATGTCATTGGTGTCTTTGACTTTGGTTGGAGGCACCATTTTCATAGCTTTGATCCTTGCCTTTCTTTTCCTGGCTATAGTGGCAGAAGAATCATCAGAATCAGTCCTAAATTCATCACTTTCAGAGCTTTGCTCATCATATAAGGCATCAATCTTTTTTAGATACTCTTTCTGAAGTTAGGTTGGAGCAGATGAGACAGCAGTTATAGCAGCACCAGACACAGCAGATATAGTACTGGCAGATGTTGTAGCAGCAGCAGTAGTAACAACAGACACAGAACTTTCTGGAGCAATACTTGCAGAAGATATAGTAGCAGTAATGACAGTAGTGACTGGGGCAACAGAAGATACAGATAAAACATTTTCAGATACAACAACATCAGCAGTTTCAGATATAATAGTTTCAGTAGCATCAATATCATCAGTAATAACATCAACAATAACAGTAGGCTCAAAGTCATATGACTCTGTCTGCATATCCTCAGAAACTGGAACATCAACAGCATCAGAACAAACAGAAACAACAACATTTTCAGCAGCATAAACTGAATTTACAAATGAAGTTATAACACCGGTGTCACAACTTGAGAAGGGCACAATGGCCTTGGAAAGATCCTCTGATGGCTGAACTGCATTACTCACTGGAAGACAGCTGAAAAAAGTTGAATCAAAAACTGATAATAAGGACATGAGGTCCACTGAAAAGACTGCAACCTGAGGTGGAACTGGAGCTTGAGTTGAGGTAACAACAGCAGCAGGAACTGAGGAAATAGCAGCAGGCAATCTCATATCTTCATGAGGCATCTCCCCCTGCCTAGATTCAGAGAGAGCTGGATCAAGGCACCCAAATGAAGGGATTGCCTGAGGAGGAAAGATGGAGGAGAGCCTGGCAGATAAGTCTGCAACTGAAGTGACAGCCTGGGAGCTATCAGTTCATATAGTTTGTCAGCTAAGGCAGGAATATCTACTTGCTCAGCAGGGACCTGAGCAGAGGTAGAGAAGGATGGAGGAGCAACTGGAGATGTTGGTGGACAGCTGGTGGATGGTAGAAGTGAAGGTTGAGGTGTGGGGATTGTGGAAATGGAAGACAGTGGTATGGAGATAGAGGGTGTGAATGAGGGTTGATCAATGATATCTTGTAGAAGTTATTGATATGAGGTGGATGAGGAGGTTAGATCAGTAGGGGATGAGGGTGAATCATCCATGAAGGAATCATCAAGAAGATTGAATGATGGAATGTTGGATGATGTATCAATGTCTGGTTGAGGGTAGTGGTGTAATGGGAGGAAGATTTCTTCTGTTATTTGAAGAGTTGGGATTGGAGATGGAATTGATGTTGGAGATGGGCTGGAAATAATGATGGTGGATGAGATTGGAATGGTGGAGGGTACTGGTGGAGGTGGAATAGGAGGAGGAGAAGCAGCAGGCAAGTCATCTGCAGGGGCAGAGACTTGAGGGGAAGAGACTATGACAGTCCTTGTGCCTGAAGTTGTGCTTGTAGAAGGCCTGCTGGGCTTCACTATCTGCCTGTCCCACATGCCAAAGAGGGCACAGGACAACCTCTTTGAAGCATTGATATGCATCCCAGAGGAGACTAGCAGGGCAGGGCATCTGTTATGAAGAAAGAGCCCTAGAATCCTTCCATAATTAACAAAGTTCTTGTTTATTTTCTTCTTGATCAGATCAAAGAAGACTTCTCCCCAGTTTAACTGTTTCTTGTCCACTAAAGCACCCATCAAGAACAGCTGATACCTAGAGATAGTATCATATGCTGAATGTTTGGCCAGCAGAACCATTCCCACTACATCAGCTAAAAATCTATATTCCACACCTAAGTTCTTTTTCAGCAGTTTGCTAGGGTTAGCATCAGAGTGACCCATTCTTGCAAGTAAATCAGAAAATTCTTCTCCAGACAATTCAGTAGAATCTCTTCCAAAACTTAATTCAAAAACCTCTGTCAGAATAGCAGGAGTCAAAGATACCTGGGTTCTAAAATTGAACCAACCACTGTGTTTTGGTCCTGGTTGTGGGCAGTATATACCCACTCCTTGATCTCATCTGCAGCCAATTTGATTCTGGTGGTCATAATGGTAACAAGCTTCTGCTCCTTGAACAGTTCCAGAATGTCCTGAAAAACATGATCACTGGTGCTGAAGGACTTCATGTCTATATCAAATCCGGCATCGAACTTCATTGCGGCTAGAACGGCAACTGAGACGGCCATTGTTACCTGCAAAAATCAACAAACAAAACGACCAAGTGTAGAGATGTTTGGAGGGAAAGAGAATTTTTGCAGAGAGATTGAAAGCGCAAAAGGAGAACGATGGAGAAAAATGAATTTTATATTAGGGTTCGACGCAGAAAAGGAAAGATCGTTGAACTCAGTTCGACGATCGGGGCTTCTAAAGGAATTTGAAGGGTCTTCAATATCGTCGATCTCCGTTCGACGATATTGGAGAGCGTCGAGCTCTGTTCGACGATAGTTCAGATAACAACATCATCGAGCGTCGTTCGACGATCGTTGACCTGGAGAGATAGTTGAACACTATCTGAGAAGCGCTGAACTCAGGTCGACGATTTCGGAAAGCTTCGATCTCCGTTCGACGATCTGGGGGAAAATCGTCGAGCGCAGTTCAGAGACCAGAAATACACTCTAGACACTGGAAAAATCAAGATGTTTGCCTAGCCTTGGTCAATTTTTAAAGTTTTAAAATATTGGATATTATTATAGACTTCCTCCGTCTAACATTCCTAACTGATTTAGGAAGAAGGTGTGTTTCTTTTCATCCAAGGGTTTGGTGAAAATATCTCCCCTTTGCAAATCAGTTGGGATATATTGAAGTTCAATTTTGTTTTTCTCAACATTATCCCTCAAAAAGTGATGCCTAATTTCTATGTGTTTTGTCCTACTATGGAGGACTGGATTTTGTGCTATAGAGATAACACTGGTGTTACACAAAATATTTTTTACTTCTCTAAGTTGTAGCCATAGTCTAGGAGTTGGTTTTGAATCCACAATATTTGTGAACAACAACTACCTGCAGCCATATATTCAGCTTCAGTAGTTGAAGTTGACACAGAAGTTTGTTTCTTGCAAAACCAAGAGACAAGTCTGTCACCAAGGAACTGACAAGTTCCACTGGTGCTTTTCCTATCAATTCTACATCCAGCATAATCAGTATCAGAAAATCCAGTTAATTCAAATGCTGAATCTTTTGGATATCAGAGACCTAGATTTGGACAACTTTTTACATACCTGAGAATCCTTTTTACTAATGTTAGGTGTGACTCTCTAGGGCTTACTTGGAATCTAGAACATATGCATGTAGCAAACATTATGTCTGGTCTACTAGCTGAAAGATACAGTAAAGAGCCAATCATTGCTCTATATGTTGTCTGATCAACAGGTTTCCCATGTTCATCAGCATCCAATACAGCATTAGTAGGCATGGGTGTTTTCATGCAAGATGCTTCAGACATACCAAATTTCTTGACCAATTCATTTGCATACTTGGTTTGAGAAATGAAGATGCCTTCATCATGTTGTTTGACTTGCAATCCTAGAAAGAAGGATAGCTCACCCATGCTACTCATTTCAAATTTAGAATGCATTAGGTTGGAGAACCTTTTGCACAAATTTGAATCAGTAGAACCAAAGATAATATCATCTACATAAATCTGTACTAGTAGGGTATGAGACTTAAAGGTTCTAATGAAAAGAGTTTGGTCTACTCTACCATGCTAGGGTCTCATACCATGCTCTAGGAGCTTGCTTGAGACCATATAATGCTTTGTTCAGCTTAAAGACATAATCAGGATGGGTTGGAGAGATAAAACCTGGAGGTTGTCTGACATAGACTTCTTCTTTGATGTCTCCATTTAGAAATGCACTTTTTACATCCATCTGATATACCTTGAAGCCTTTGTGTGCTGCATAAGCTAAGAAGATTCTGATGGCTTCCAATCTTTCAACTGGTGCAAAAGTCTGGTTATAGTCTATGCTTTCTTCTTGAGAGAATCCTTGAGCAACTAGCCTTGCCTTGTTCCTTACAATTACTCCTTGATCATCCAATTTGTTTCTGAACACCCACTTTGTTCCAACAATGGAGTGATCCTTAGGCTTTGGCACTAGTTCCCAAACTTTATTCCTTTCAAATTGATGTAACTTTTCTTGCATTGCAATGATCCAGTGTGGATCTTGCTCTGCATATTGAATGGATTGAGGTTCAATTTGAGATAGGAAGCAAGTGTGCAACAGGTTTTGCTTGACCTGATTTCTGGTTTGCACACCAGCTGAGATGTCTCCAATTACTTGGGAAATTGGATGGTCTCTTGGTGTAACTAAATCAACATGGGGTATTGATTGTTCACCAACCTGTGTTATTGTTTCCTCTTGTGGTACAACAACTGGCCTTCAAGTTGTTTCTCTTCAATATGTTGAATGCTTTCTTCATCTTCACTGCTTTCCTCTTTTTGAGTAACCTGTAACCTGTTCAAATCTTCAGCAAGAGAATGTACCTGCAAAGGTTCTATGCTAGAAGTATTTTTCTCCTTGAAAGACATGTTAGATTCATCAAATGATATGTGAACAGATTCCTCAATTTTAAGAGATGATTTATTATAAACCCTATAAGCCTTACTGATCATGGAGTATCCCAGAAACACTCCTTCATCAGCATTAGCTTGAAATTTTGCTAAATATCTCTTATTATTATTATGTATATAACAAATACAACCAAAAATTCTAAAATAATCAACTTTAGGTTTCTTCCATTTGAGTAATTCATAGGGAGTGTTTCCCTTTAGTTTATGTATTAAACTTCTATTTAGCATATAGTTGGAGGTGTTCACTACCTCTGCCAAAAAAGATAGAGGAAGGTGAGCATCTAACAACAATGTAGTGGCAGATTCAATAAGGGTTCTATTTTTCCTTTCAGCTACCCCATTTTGTTGAGGAGTTCTAGGAGCTGAGAAAGTGTGCCTGATCCCTTCACTTTGACAGAACTCTTGCATAAGAAGAGAATCAAACTATGTCCCATGATCACTTCTGATCAGGGCAATGTGAGTATTGAACTCAATCTGTATACATTTGAGAAACTCTGTCAAACACTTAATGTTATCAGACTTCTTTCTCAGAAAGAACACCCATGTGAATCTAGAGAAGTCATCTATAACTACTAAAGTGTAAGATTTCCCTCCTAGGCTTTGTACTATAATGGGTCCAAAAAGATCCATGTGTAACAGATACAAGATCCTAGGTGAATCACTCTTATTAAGTGATTTGAAACTATTTTTAGTTTGCTTGCCTAATTGACAAGCCCTGCAGAGTCCTTCCTTCTTGTAGGGGCCAGAAGGTAGTCCTCTAACAAGGTTTTCCTTGGATAGCCTAGCAATTGTTCTAAGGTTTAAATGTCCTAGTCTCTTATGCCATAAAACATTAGGTCTACACACAGAATTAAACAGGCAAATGTCTACATCTGTTGAAAGAAAATCTACTAAGTAGATGTTACCTTTCCTTTTAACTGTCAACACAGTTGTGTTGTCCTCTGACTTGATCTTGCATGAAACTTTGCTGAAAGTTACCTGGTAGCCTTCATCACATAGCTGACTGATGCTTATCAAATTGTGCTTCAGTCCTTCCACATAGGCTACGTTCTTGAATGTTACTGTCCCAATCTGGACTGCACCATATCCTTTAGTTTGTCCAAAGTTTGAATCACCAAATATGACTTTGGGTCCAAGCTTGGCTTTAAAGGATGTGAGGTTGTCCTTGTTTCCTGTCATGTGCTTAGAGCACCCACTATCCAAATACCATTGTTGGTTTGATATTGGATAGGTCTTTGATGAGTTGTAAATATACCTATTTTTGTGTACATTAACTTAGTTATTTTCATTTATTTTTGTCATTTTTATTTATAAAATGCTCCTATTTTTGTAAATATTATACTAACTTATTTTATTTTATTTTTCAGGAAAATATGAAAAATCTGCCAAAATTGACATGTCACGCCCGTGACATATTGGTCACGCCCGTGACCAGGGCGTGACACGTCAAATTCCAGTGAATCAGCAAATTTTTGAAGACCAAAGCCTGACACGCCTGGGGTCACGCCCGTGTCACCCGACACGGGGCGTGACCCAAGCCCGTGTTCACTCCACTCGACGAATTCATCTCGACGATCGTCGAGTGTCGACACTAGCAGTCACGCCTAGAGTCACGCCCGTGACCTAGGGCGTGACACCTCTTTCCGCTCGATGATTTTCAACTCGACACTTTCAGCTCGACATTCGTCGAGTGTCGACACCAGCCGACACGCCCAGAGGCACGCCGTGACCTGGGGCGTGACCTTTCCAGCTAGCCCGACAAGACCCGCGCGGCGACTTTTTGGCGCACCGCGCCCAGATCCACCTGCCTGTCACGCCCCTGTCACGCCCGTGACCAAGGGCGTGACCACTTCGAGACCGCCACGTGTCCAGCCCGAAGTCAACTTTCCCGTCAAATCGCCCGCCGCCTTCCAAATAGTACTGTCACGCCCCCTGTCACGCCCGTGACCAAGGGCGTGACCCATGAAAATTTTTTCTATAAATTCAGAGGTTCTGCTCTGAATTCCTGTTCCCCTTTTGGGCACCATTTTGTATAGGGTTGTGCTGCCGAAATGCTTCCATGGCTTATGTAAGGGATAATTTCCCCGCCCCCCTCCTTAGTTTTATTTTCGTGTCTTTGTAACTCGTCTTTTCATTTAATGAAATATGTGTTTTCTTCTCTTATATCGCCTTTGGAATGTAGCTATGCAACTCACACCTTATGCAATCTTATTCGTTTTTGTTTTAACTTAGTTTTTTTTGTCTTTTTAATACGTGTGTGTGTGTGTATGAGTATAACTTTTTATTTTATGTTCTTTGTTTTGGTTAACTTAGATTTTTATAGCTTTTATTTTGTTCCTATAACCCGTAAAAACGCTTTAAAGTGTCTTTCTTTTCTCTTTAACTTAGTTTTTTTTTCGTTTTAGGTTGTAAAACTTTTTCTTTCTTTTTACTTTATTTACACGTTTTCAGCGTTTTTATCAAGTTATAGGAATGATAATATAGTCGTTATAATTTTTCGCGCACTTTGTTTTTTTCGTTTAAACTTTTGTCCGTTTAATTTTTTCGTCTTCTTTTTACGCATTTCTACCGCATTTTAGCGGTAGAAATGTATTCGTTTTAATTTTTTGATCACTTGCATTTTTGCGTTTATTTGCAAAACTTTTTCGCTCATTTAATTTTTAATTTTTATTTCAGCTTTTATTGCATTTCTAGTGCATTTTAGCGGTAGAAATGCAGTTGTTTTAATTTTTCGTTAACTTAGTTTTTTGCAATTTTTTCGCTCATTTGTGTGTGCGCATTTATTTCCGCCTACTCGTTAAGAGTTAAATGGCGCTTTGCTTTATTTCAATTCTGTCGTGTGTGTGCGTGTGTTTTCATTTCAGTAGAGTGCGTGTGTTTTCATTTATGTCGAGAGAGTGTGTGCGTGCGTTGCATTTATTTTGTCCTACTCGTTTGAGTAGGACCCGTATTTATTTTCTCCTACTCATTTGAGTAGGACTTGCGTGTGTGCGTTTTACTGCTTTCTTTCTCCCGCCCACGCATTTGCGCCGGGACTCGCAATTTACTGCTTTCTTCAGTCCTACTCGTTTGGGTAGGACTTGCAATTTTCAGCTTTCCTTTACTGCTTTCATTTACTGCTTTCATTTTCAGCTTTCTTTCCTGCTTTATTTATTGCTTTCCTCGCAAGCCGTCCCCATTCCGATGAGTGGCTAACAGTTCTTAGCCCTCGCCATCGAAGAGCATTGGGACAGATAAAGTAGCTTAAAATAATTAAAGGTCGTATCTTTCTAATTAATTAATAGTACTTAAGGTTTGCCCGGGGTTAACGACGCGTAGGACCACATATCGATGTGTGGGCCCTATTTCCGTTTTCCATACGCTCGCCGAGAGGCCGTGCGTATGGACAGATCACCCCTTGGCAAAGAGAGTTCCGCACTAACCCTCGAGAGAGGAGGCGCGCCAACTCTACCGGATTGGGTTCCCCACCCAATAGCGGGGTTCTTAGCGTAATGCGGGCGTTAAGAGGAATCCTTCGTCGGACGAGAGCCCGGTCGAATAGTCTTAGCGTTCAGGTGAGCGATAGCCCTATAGCTAGGTGAGCTCATTTTAGTGGAACCTCCACGGCCAAGTCTCCGCCTTAATTAATTAGAAATTTAGGAGCTCTTTTTATTTAAAGTCTATTTTAGTTCAATTGTTTTTTCGGTGCCATCGAGCTAAGCTCTTCATTGGCACCACCTTATTGCTTTCTTTTCATGCTTTCATTTTCTTTCTGCCATTTCCTTTTTTTTATTATATAAAAATACCCGACAAGTATTATCGGTAAAATAATAGTCCCCTCCAGGGAAGAGTAGAAATAATCGAACCGGCCCCGAGAACAATACGACCTCGATATTCCACCCGGAATATCCTGTACTACTCACGATAGGTGCACTTGCCTCCTTTCGTTAAAACTCGATTTCTAAACCTTTTTTATATCCAAAATAAATAAATAAATACGCGCGCCCCGTTATCTTAAATAAATTCACTTCCGCCTTTTTCTCAAATAAAACCGCCGGGTCGCCGCGTGACCGCAAATAATTTTGGAGTTTTAACATGCATCAGTCTTCACCTGTACATAAAACAATTCACTTGTTTTTGACCCAGTTTACCTTGGGCCTAGGTTGATAACCTTTAAACTCAGAAATGAAAGACATCCCAGGTTGACTCTTATAACCTTCAGGATGATATCTCCTTGGAGGTATTATTCATTCAGTATAAGGGTTAAAGCTTTGGGATGAAGGACCCCTAGGATTGGATTTTGATTCGCCCTTGAAAGAATTTCCAGAGCTCTGATCTCTGTTAGACGATCATGGAGCTGCGTTCGACGATCTTGGGTCAGATCGTCAAGCTCCGTTCGACGGTCGACTGTGGTGAAGTTCAGGAATTAGAGATCGTCGACCTGAGTTCGACGATTTTGCCTGAGATCGTCGATCTACGTTCGGCGATCGTCGAGCTCCGTTCGACGATTTCTACTGGAACTTGGTTTTCTTAGGCAGATCAAAAATTTTCCTAGCTACCTCTACAACTCCCTTCCCATTATCAAAAATGAACTTGATTGGGGTTGTTAGAACTATAGGTTGGCTGGATGAAGCACCCAAGCCCAGTGTACTATTGAATCTGGAGTTCACTGTGCTTGTGATGTCCATCAGCTTGATACTTCTCCCATTAAGGCATTCTTCAAGCTTCTTGGCCTCGGATAGCTCACCTTTCAGTGCAGCTATCTGCTCCCTACAGCACTCCAACTCCTCAGAGAGTTTGAGTTTTTCTGATTTTAAGGAACTATGTTCAGACAATTGATTTCTGAGAGAGATAATTTCCTTCTCAGATTTTAGTAAGTCTAAACATAATGCTTTAAACTCAAACTTAAAGTCCTCTGAATTGAAATCAAAAGAACTAATTACCTGGTCCTCTTCAAGTTGAGTCTCTGAGTCTGACTCTGACTCTTCTGCATCTGAATTATATTGAGAGGCATTGATTGCCATCATGCAGAACTCCTTCTCTTCAGCATCATCTTCATCATCACTTGAGCTGGATGAAGCTTCTGACTCCTCTTTAGTCTCACTCCAAGATTCAGCAATAAATCCCTTCCTTGTGTGTTTGTTCTTGCTGGAGGAGGGTTTGCCATTGCCATTCTTCTTGAAGTCCTTATCTCTTCTTCTTTCTTTCTTATCCTTTATGTCCTTGTTTTTGTTCTCTGGACAGTCAGGTACAATGTGCCCTGGTTTCCTGCAACCAAATCAAACAATTTCTTTATTATTTGATCGATCATACTTTGGCTTATCATGCTCCTTGTATGATCTCTTTCTGAAGTCCTTTCTGGCCATCTTGTAAAATCTTTTGGCCAATAGACTAAGTAGCTCATCATTTCCTGTGACTTTGTCTTCAGGCTGATCTTAAGTTACTTTGAAAGCTATTGTCTTTTCTTTTCTTGTGGCTGGTGAGGCAGCCTTCTGCTCTTCTTCTCTGTTTTTGATGAACAGCTCATAAGATTTGAGCTTGCCCAAGAGAGCTTCTGTGGTGATCTCATTCAGACTTCTGGCATCCTTGATTGGCCAGATCCTTGAATCCCAAGTACTTGCGAAGCACATTAGGATTTTATCATTTAGTTCAGTTAGTGAGATCTCCTTATCCAGAGTCTTCAGTTCATTGACTATCACACTGAGTCTATTATATATATCTCCAACTGACTCATCTTCTCCCTTCTTGAAGTTCTCATATTGAGATATGAGGTGAGATCTCCTGTCCTTTCTTTCATCAGCTAATACTAAGACTATTTCAGAGAGCTTATCCCAGATTTCCTTTGCTGAATTACATTCAGCCACCTTTTGGAATATGTCATCAGACATATTCTGGGCTAAGATGTTCATAGCCTTTGCATCTGCTACCTTCCACTTCTTGATATCACCATATGTTCCTGATGGAGGTGGAACAGCATTTGTACTTGTGTTCTCTGGAGGTCTTGGACAAACTGTCAAAACAGAATTAAAAATGTCCTCATCAATAGAATTCATGTATAGTCTAATCCTTGCTTTCCAAAGTGCAAACTTAGATAGATTGCACACTGGAGGTCTGGTGCTAGCATAATCTTTGTTTTGGGCCATGATTTGTGAATAAATAATCTAATAGCAAAATTAAAAGAAAACAGATCTAACTAGGAATCTTTGGGTTCAGGTGTTAGCCTGTGCAACCACCAAGGTGTGGTATGTTTAACCAACCTCGGAAGATGTGGTATGTTTAACCAACCTCGGAAGATGTGGTATGTTTAACCAACCTCGCTTTGATACCAATTGAAAGTGCAAGCTAGATCTGATATACTCTAGAGGGGGGTGAATAGAGTATGGTGCTTAAAAACTTTTTACAACATTTGTTGTAATCTGAGTGAACAGGGAAGCAAATAGCAAATCTAAACACAACAGCTATCTAATCATAATCTATAAAAGAAACTAATCACAGATCCTAACTAATCACAGATTACAGCCAGAAACAAAAATAAAGACAAGCAAGCCAGAAGACACAATGAGCTATAGTGGTTCCCCTAAACTTGGGTACATCCACTCTTCTACCACCCTAGGTAGGAATCCACTGCAGGATGAGTTGATCAGGTGTCCTGGGAACCAATGAGCTTTTGATAAGGTGCTCAAAAACCAAACCATATTTTTTGATCAGGTGTCTTGCCACCAATAAGCTTTTGATAAGGTGCTCAAAAACCAAGCACAAACTTTTGAAGGGATTTTGAAAAACCCTTTACAGAGATGGGGATGAGAGAGTGATGGAAGTCTTCTCTTTCTCAAAGTAGCTGAGAAGACTATGTGGATTCAGTGATGTTGTCAAAGCTCCCCCTGAGATCTGTAGTTGATCAGGAAATGAAACTTTGTTGTAGGGTAATAGGCCTTCAGAGATTGATCTCCAGCAATTGATGATTTCAGCAACAGCTGAAATGTTAGGTGTTTGGAGTCCTGAATGATGATGGAATTGAACACTTGAATCAAAAGAGATCTGAAGATTTCAGTTGGTTGATCTCCTTGGTTGTGTGTTCTTATATGAATTCTTTTAGACAGAGAATGTCTACAGCTTTCTTTCTTTTTCTCTTGAGAGATTGTTGTTGAGAAAGTTGTTGTTCCAGAGAAATGTTGTAGCAGAGAATCTTTTTCTCTTCTTCTTCTTGTACACTCTCTACAGATGCTTGTTCTTGTTCTCTGGTGAGTGATTCAAAAATCTTGTCTTTTATTCCTTTTTGTTCTGAATAGAAATGATCCTCTGTCAGGAATAGCCGTTAGCCTGTCATTAATTGACTTCCTTAATTGCAATTGTCTTCTGGGGGAAGTCCAAAGAAACATTCCTTGATAATCCCTTGAAACTTGGTCCAGAATAAATGAAAACGGCTACAAAATCCTCTGAATTAATTGCTGACAATAACTCCTTAACTGTTCTGAATTTGAATCTTGAAAATCAATTAACTCTTCAGAAAAACGTCGAACTGAGCTCTACTATCGTCGAACTGAGCTCAGCGATTTGGACTTATACAACAACAGAGGTCGTCGATCTGAGCTCAACTATCGTCGAACTGAGCACAGAGATTTGGACTTATACAGCAACAGAGATCGTCGATCTGAGCTCAACTATCGTCGAACTGAGCTCAGAGATAGAGAATCAATACTAGAGTCAAGATCGTCGAACTGAGCTCGAAGATCGTCAAATGGAGTTCGACAATTTGTTGAAGTTGAGCTCAGCGATCGTCGAATGGAGTTCGACGATCCGTCGAAGTTGAGCTAGACGATCGTCAATTGGAGTTCGACGATTCGTCGTACTGAGCTCGACGAAATGACTTAGTCTCCAAACTGAAAAACCTTGGTCTTGAGGGCAGCTTCCAAACCTAACTACTAACCATTAGACTCAATTCTAATTGACCTTTAGATCTATACAGGAGGTCAAAAACAGGTTTCCTAAAGACATAGTGATCCTGACCTAAATTGGTACTAGTGTGTTCCAACACCAACAAAAATTTCATTAAAGGATTTGGCAGCAAACTTAGTCGCATAGGACTTTCCATTATGAAGTACATAACACTTACTACCAAAGATTCTGAGATAGCTCAGGTTTGGTTTTCTGCCTTTCAAGATCTCATAGGGAGTCTTCTTGTGGCTTTTGGTGATAAAGGCCCTATGGAGAACATGACATGCAGTATTTACTGCCCCATCCCAGAAATATTCTGCGAGAGATGTAACACTCAATAGTGTTCTCCCAGCCTCTATGAGAGTCCTATTTTTCCTTTCAACAATCCCATTTTGCTGCGGTTTCTAGGTGAAGAGAATTATTGATGAATCCCATGTTCTTCACAGAATCTTGTCATGCTATCAGACTGGAATTCTGTCACATTGTCACTTCTGATTTTGACCACAGAGCTGTTTAACTCATTCTAAATTTGCTTGGCAAACTTATAGAAGATATCAAGGGCTTCATTCTTTCTCTTTAGGAAGAATACCTAGGAAAACCTAGAAAAGTCATCAACCACCACAAGGGTGTAGACCTTCCTACCAAGTCTATAAACTGGCATAGGACCAAACAAGTCCATATGCAGGAGGTATAGGCACCTCACAGAATCTTTGGCCCCAATACTCTTGAAGGAGACTTTTGTCTGCTTGTCCTTTTGGCAAGCTGTGCAAATGCCCTCTTTGGAGCACTTCATATTGGGACCATTCATAACTAGCTCTTGACTAAATAGCTTACCAATAGTCTTGTAATTCAAATGGGCTAGTCTCTTGTGCCATTGAACACAGTAGGAGACTTTCTCATTTGCCACTAAGCAGATAGAAGAATTCGTATCTTGATATAGAAAGTTTAATCAATAAACATTCCCACTCCTAGTGCATGTCAAGATGACCTCTTGGTCACTTGACCTCCTAATTAGGCACTCATCCTTGTGGAAGATAATAACATAGCCAAGATCTGAGAGCTAGCTTATGCTTATACGGTTGTGTTGCAAACCTTCAACAAAAGCCACCTTGGTGATGTTTATAATGTCGTTGGTGATCTTACCATATCCCTTAGTTGCACCTCTATCTGAACCACCAAAGATGACTTTGGGTCCATCTTTTACTGGAGTAAACTCCTTTAAGTTGCTCCTTATTCCAGTCATGTGCCTGAAACAATCACTATCCAAGTACCATATAGGGGTATGGAAACTTGGACTAACCTGCAATACACAATTTACTTTACCTTAGGCCCCCAGTATCTATTTGGTCCTAGGTGCACATTAGTATCAAACTGAACATGTATACCAGCAGAATTTCTGACCGGTGTACGGACCATAGCTCTGGCCACATTGGGATTGTGCGAGCAGTCAATGGCAAAATGCCCTATCTTACCACAACACCAACAGTCATGTTTGTTATATCTTATCTTATGTGTAGGCCATGCAGCTTGGTTAGCTGCAGTCCTAACATAAGGAAGATGTGTTGCAGCCATTTTCTGATTTCTTTTAGCTAGAATTTGACTGAAGGCACGTCTTCTAGCTGATGGCGCGGCCCCTCCAACACTTCCTGATGATGACCCGGTTGCCGCGGCGCAACAATTTAAAGATTTGCGACGTCATGACAACGCCACGGACGCTAACGGAAAGCTGCGATACAACCTCCGTCCGCGGCGCGCAAAGATTGCTTAAATGTTTTACTTAGTTTTATTTTAAACGCTTTAAACATATGGCTTGTATTAATTTTTATTTTCATGTTGGTGTGCTACTAAACACTTGGTGTGTATGTAACCGCCCGGATGGATGAGATTTCATCTCCATCATGTACGGTTGGATCTCTTTTGTAACTCCTATTTAAGGGAGGCTATTATGTGTATGTAACCGCCCGGATGGATGAGATTTCATCTCCATCATGGACGGTTGGATCTCTTTTGTAACTCCTATTTAAAGGAGGCTATTATGATGAGTTATGGGAATGAAAAGGAAAACCTAAAACCCCCCTTTGAGGAATTCGGCCACCATGGAGAGAGTCCATTAGCCCCCCCCCCCCCCCCCCCCCCCCCCCCCCCCCCGTTGGTGTGAAGCCAAGCCTTGCCTCCTCCATCCCCGTTCGGTGCGACTCCGGCGTGGCTTCTATCGGTGCGACTCCGTGGAAGAAGGAAGCAGCCCCATTCGGTGTGAAACCGGTGGAACCGTGGAGAGAGTGATTCTCCCACAAATATTGTGTGATCATCTTCTTGGTTGGGTAATCCCTTCCCTATCTTTGTGTTTCTTGCTGTGAGATTTTGTGGAGCTTATTCAACCGTCTTTTCTGCGATTTTAAAGTGTTTTCTGCTTGCAAAAATCTGAATCGAAACGTTGTTATTGACCCTCTTATTATCCGGATTGGGAAGATCCGTTGGAGAACAAACTAGGCCTACCCTTGACTTGTTCTCCAAGTTTTGGGCACGCTTGTGCTAACAAGGGAGTTAATCTCAACTTGTTCTTGATCGCTCTTTATCGTTTACCGCTGCTCCTAATTATTTTATCGCTGCGAATGACGGCTTATTGTGAAAAGAATAGATGCTTGTGTAGGTGCGGTGAGACGTGTGCTTGTTGGAGAGGTAGGTCTTAAGGTCGTGGTATCGAGTCCGGCTAGGAGCGAGTTGTGTGCTTGTTGGAGAGTTAGGTCCTAAGGACGTGGTATCGAGTCCCGTATTTTTGAGAGCCAACCGACACCTTTTCGTTCGATTTTGGTCGGAGTACTCTCTTTATTTTCTATGTTCTGTGATGGGTAAGCTACCGTCAGCGTAAGCACGTCTGTGTCACGTTCACCCCTACACTAATTTGGTATCAAAGCAGGTTGTTTCAACTTCTACGTTGCAAACATCCTCGCTGCGTTCCTTGTCGGTCCATCTAATCTTAGAAAAAAAAGCAATCAAAAAACAATTTTTTGTGGTCTTCCAATAGCGGGCTAAAATCTGTGATTTTCTGCGAAATCTGAAAAAAAACTTTTTTTAATGATCTACGCCTTACTCCCATCGGGAATATCTAAAAATATTCCATTTCCAGTATAGCTTCAACCCTAGGAAAATTCATCTAGCCCGGGGTCTCCCAAACCTGAATGCGCACTAGGCTAGGAACAGAGTACTCAACCCCGTCTACGTCTAGGATTTCTGCGAACGAGCATGGTGATCCCAACACCGAGGATATAGCGGGTCTTCGTGCCGAAATGGCTGAGCTTAGGACCATCTTAGCACAGATCCTATGAAATCTGGAAAGGCCACCCCCACCTCCCGTTGATGTTGGGCAGCCTAACCGGCACCAACCGAACTTTGACTCGGATTCTGAGGGAAACTCTCCCCGTGTGACCCCTCGAGAACCCCGCCCCGAGCGAGGATTTGATATCACGAGGGCCATCAAGATAAATGCCCCCACCTATGATGGCATGGGAGATCCCCAGATCTTCCTCCATTGGGCTATCGACATGGAGTGCTATTTCAAATGGCACAACCTCACGGACCCCCAAAAGGTTCAAGTTGCTAGGATGAAATTAACGAGACGTGCCAAAACTTATTGGCTGAATGAAGAACGTAGGTTAGGAGCTGGGCACGGGGTCCCACTCATTGGATGGGCTGTGATGAAGAACCTGCTAACCGATCAGTACGTTCCCGCGTACCATCGGACGCAGATGTTCGATGAGCTTGCCACCCTTCGACAAGGCTCAATGTCTGTTGCTGAATATATGGGAGAACTTAAGGACCGTATGGTACGATGTGACCTTCGAGAGCTCCCCGAAGTCACTTTATCTAGATTCCGAAAGGGACTTCACCCCGACATTCAGCGGAAACTCTTGCGTTACGGTCACACGGACTTGAATACGACTTTCAATGCCGCCTTGGACATTGAAAAGCACCTTGCCTCTAAGGCTCACTCCCGTTATTCTAATACGAAGAATAAGTCCACCACTGGGGCATCTACTTCCACTTTTCCTGATAAGGGAAAATTTAGATCCTCTGATTCGAAATCCGTAGTGATTACCGCTAGAAATACCAAAAACCCCGCTAGTGAGCGTATCCCCGTTGGAAAGGTTAGCAAGGCTAACACCACTTGCTACTCATGCAGTGTTCAAGGCCACTATTCCTATGAGTGCCCCACTAAGACGAAGGCCATAGCCTTGCTAGAGTCCGCTACCGACCCTGACGATTATGTCTATGAGGCCGAAGAGGAGAGCGACCCCGATGGAGTCCCTAGTGACTTGGAGGACGATCACCGCCTTATGGTGATGCGTTGCATTATGACCACTCCTCGTCCCGTAGACGACTGGAAGACGACGAGCATATTTTCCCTGATCTTTAAGAGTGGAGAAAAACTTTGCAAATTAGTTATCGATGGTGGTAGTTGCGTAAACGTCGTTTCTGAGAACGCTGTTAAGCGTATGTCCTTGACTGTCATGCCGCACCCGGCCCCTTACCAGGTCGCTTGGATTAGTAAGGTTACTATTAAGGTTACCCAACGATGCCTAGTCCCCCTATCTTTCAAATCCTACACGGATGAGGTTTGGTGCGACGTCCTACCGATGGACGTTTGTCATGTGTTACTAGGCCGCCCTTGGCTATACGACCGTGATGTGACGCACTATGGTCGTGCAAACACTTATGAGTTTAAATTCAATGGCAAGATCGTCACCTTGAGACCGACTGTGCCTAAAGAGCCAGTAGTGTTGGCTAAGGATACCACCATCCCAGTAGAGAGGAAAGCCTTGAGTTTAGTTGGTAGGAAGGAATTTGTGAAGGATCCCTTCATTGGGGGAATAATGTATGCTCTCGTACTCTTGAGTGCAAAGACTGATAGTGGCGTGTTGGAAGATTTACCCCAAGAGCTATGGGTATTGTTGGATGAGTTTAGGGATGTATACCCGGAAGAGTTACCTTCGTCGTTACCATCGCTTAGAGATATACAACACGCAATAGACCTTATCCCCGGATCGTCCTTACCCAATCAACCACACAATAGGCTTAATCATACTGCCCATATAGAGTTACAAGCCCAGATAGAGGATTTTCTAAATAAGGGATTTATTAGGACGAGTATGAGCCCATGTGCTGTCCCCGCCCTTCTTGCCCCTAAGAAGGATGGCACCTGGCGCATGTGTGTTGATAGCCGAGCTCTCAACAAAATTACTATAAAATATAGGTTTTCAATTCCGCGAGTAGATGATATCTTGGATGTCCTATCGGGTGCCACTATCTTCTCAAAATTGGACTTACGGAGTGGTTACCACCAGATTAGGATCCGAGAGGGGGATGAGTGGAAGACAGTGTTCAAGTCTAAGGACGGTTTGTATGAATGGCTTGTGATGCCCTTTGGGTTATCCAATGCCCCCAGCACCTTCTCCCGGATGATGACACACATCTTTAGGCCATATATGGGGAAGTTTGTTGTAGTATATTTCGACGACATCCTAGTGTTTAGTACCTCCCCCGCCGAACACCTCTCCCACATCAAAGTAGTCCTCTCCACCTTAAGGACTGAAACCATATATCTAAATCTTAAGAAATGCACGTTTTATATTTCAGAGGTTGAATTCTTAGGTTACATAGTTGGCTCCGAAGGAATTCGTGTTGACCCAGGAAAGGTTCAAGTGATTAGAGACTGGCCCGCGCCCACTAGCCTTCGTGAGGTGCGTAGTTTCCACGGGTTAGCTACCTTTTATCGTCGTTTCATACGCGATTTTAGTAGCATTATGGCACCCATTACGGACTGCATGAAGAAAGGCGAATTCACATGGTCCAAATCCGCCACGTTTGCATTCCATCATATTAAGGAGCTTATGACTGAAGCACCGGTGTTACGTCTCCCAGACTTCACCAAGGTCTTCGAGCTTACTTGTGATGCATATGGCGTAGGGATTGGAGGTGTCTTGAGTCAAGAGGGTCGCCCGGTTAGTTATTTTAGTGAGAAGTTAGCGGGTGCTAAATTAAATTATTCCAAATACGATAGAGAGTTTTACGCAGTCTTTAGATGTTTGCATCATTGGAGGCACTATCTCCTTCATAAGGAGTTCGTGATCCTCTCTGATCATGAAGCGTTACGATTCATCAATGGTCAGCACAAAATCAGCCCGCGCCACGCTAAATGGGTATCCTTCTTGCAAGAATACACATTTACTCTCAAGCACCTTAAGGGGTCCGACAATCGAGTTGCCGATGCACTCAGTCGCCTCACCCTCTTACTTTCCTCCATGCAAGTCCACGTGGTAGGGTTCGAGCGCATACAGGATGAATACGCCACATGCCCTGATTTTCAGGAGCCATACTTATCTGCCCAGGATAGCTCTCCCGCGACCATCACGACCTTTTCACTTAGAGACGGATATTTATTCAAACATGGAAAATTGTGTATCCCTCACTCCTCTTTGCGACTCCACATCATTTGGGATTTACATAGTGGTGGCTTGAGTGGTCACTTTGGCCGAGACAAAATGATAACGCTCGTGGAGGAGAAATTATTTTGGCCTAAACTAAAGGCGATGGTTGGGAAAGTAGTGAGCAGTTGCCGTACGTGTCAAGTTTCTAAGGGTACTAAGTCCAATGTAGGTTTATACACCCCGCTACCTATTCCGTCTGTTCCGTGGGAAGACGTGAGCATGGACTTCGTATTAGGCCTTCCCCCCACCCTTCGACGTCATGATTCTTTACTCGTTGTCGTGGATAGGTTCTCCAAGATGGCGTACTTCCTCCCATGTAGTAAGACCAACGACGCTTCTCACATTTCAAAACTGTATTTTAAGGACGTCGTTAGTCACCGTGGAGTTTCGAAGACTATTGTCTCGGATAGCGACGTCAAGTGCACTAGCTACTTTTGGAAAACCTTGTGGGTTCTTATGGGAACAAAATTTTTATTCTCTGTGGCTTATCACCCACAAACTGATGGCCAGACGGAAGTAGTCAATCGGAGCCTAGGAAATCTTCTTAGATGTCTCGTGAGCGATCATAAAGGCACTTGGGATTTACTTCTTCCACATGCACAACTGGCTTACAATAATTCTAAAAATCGGTCCACGGGTATGTCTCCAAATGAAATTGTTCACGGGTATAAGGCCCCTGTGCCACTTGACTTGGTCCCCTTACCTCCAACATACAAAACAAGTCAGTTTGAACAATCCTTCGCCCAACATATTCACGACTTACATGCACGTATACGAGCTACCTTGACTGCTCAATATGAGTCTTATCAAGCGCACGCTAATCTACATAGGAAGGTGTCACACTTTAAGGTCGGCGATCTGGTTTTAGTACGGTTAGTTCCTGAACGAATGCCAACTGGCACCGTTAAAAAGTTAGCTCCAAAGCGCGCCGGTCCTTTTCGGATTATAAAGAAGTTAGGTGACAACGCTTTCGTATTGGATTTGCCTGCTGAATGGGGTATCTCCCCTATTTTTAACGTCTCGGATTTGACGCTGTTTGTTGCGCCTCCACAAGAGTTGGTTTCTTTGTCGTCTTCTCCCTCCACTGAAATTTCTAATGGGTTGGGGAGTGTTAGTTCGGATGATCTCTCTCCTTCGGTCCCCGCAGGTATAACATCGGATGGTACGTTGCCTTCTTTTATTCCTACTGCTGACATGTTTCCCAGGTTTCCCAAGACGTTTCTCCATCCAGATGTGATACTCGCTGCTGAGCCACTTACTACTCCAGACGGTGCTACCTACCGCTTCCTCATCCGTTGGCGTGACCGCCCACCTTCGGACGACTCATGGGTACTCGCGACAGAGCTTCAACATTTGGATGCCGAGCTTCTCCGCCGCTTTCTCTCGGCCCACACATCGGAGATGCGCGATTTTGAGTGGGGGAGGATTGATGGCGCGGCCCCTCCAACACTTCCTGATGATGACCCGGTTGCCGCGGCGCAACGATTTAAAGATTTGCGACGTCATGACAACGCCACGGACGCTAACGCAAAGCTGCGATACAACCTCCGTCCGCGGCGCGCAAAGATTACTTAAACGTTTTACATAGTTTTATTTTAATCGCTTTAAACATATGGCTTGTATTAATTTTTATTTTCATGTTGGTGTGCTACTAAACACTTGGTGTGTATGTAACCGCCCGGATGGATGAGATTTCATCTCCATCATGGACGGTTGGATCTCTTTTGTAACTCCTATTTAAGGGAGGCTATTATGTGTATGTAACCGCCCGGATGGATGAGATTTCATCTCCATCATGGACGGTTGGATCTCTTTTGTAACTCCTATTTAAAGGAGGCTATTATGATGAGTTATGGGAATGAAAAGGAAAACCTAAAACCCCCCTTTGAGGAATTCGGCCACCATGGAGAGAGTCCATTACCCCCCCCCCCCCCCCCTTTGGTGTGAAGCCAAGCCTTGCCTCCTCCATCCCCGTTCGGTGCGACTCCGGCGTGGCTTCTATCGGTGCGACTCCGTGGAAGAAGGAAGCAGCCCCATTCGGTGTGAAACCGGTGGAACCGTGGAGAGAGTGATTCTCCCACAAATATTGTGTGATCATCTTCTTGGTTGGGTAATCCCTTCCCTATCTTTATGTTTCTTGCTGTGAGATTTTGTGGAGGTTATTCAACCGTCTTTTCTGCGATTTTAAAGTGTTTTCCGCTTGCAAAAGTCTGAATCAAAATGTTGTTATTGACCCTCTTGTTATCCGGATTGGGAAGATCCGTTGGAGAACAATCTAGGCCTAGCCTTGACTTGTTCTCCAGGTTTTGGGCACGCTTGTGCTAACAAGGGAGTTAATCTCAACTTGTTCTTGATCGCTCTTTATCGTTTACCGCCGCTCCTAATTATTTTATCTCTGCGAATGATGGCTTATTGTGAAAAGAATAGATGCTTGTGTAGGTGCGGTGAGACGTGTGCTTGTTGGAGAGGTAGGTCTTAAGGTCGTGGTATCGAGTCCGGCTAGGAGCGAGTTGTGTGCTTGTTGGAGAGTTAGGTCCTAAGGACATGGTATCGAGTCCCGTATTTTATAGAGCCAACCGACCCCTTTTCGTTCGCTTTTGGTCGGAGCACTCTCTTTATTTTCTATGTTCTGTGATGGGTAAGCTACCGTCAGCGTAAGCACGTCTGTGTCACGTTCACCCCTACACCACTAGCTCGCTTGTTTGGTCTGCTCTGAGTGCTATCAGCAGCAAGATTCTTTTCAGAGAACATGCTTTTGATGGCATCAGAAATGCCCAATTCAGCCTAAATGTAAGACTTGCCCTTAGTCTGACCCTTAGTTGTCAAATTCAGATCCTTGTTTGCAGCAACATTCTTGAGTGTTGGTACTAAAGCACCAAAATCAAATGGTCCTGGTTTTGCCATCTAAAATTTCTCATGGGTAGCCACAGAGGCACTCACCCAGCTAGAGCTTTCACTATGGCAGTGACCATCTTTGTTCACCCCTGATGAACAACCCTTCTCCCAGTGATCACTGGAGCTTTCATGCTCATACCTGTTAGAAGGTAACAAAACTTTTCAAAAATGAATGGGAGGCTTGGAAGTAATAACCTGAGGTGGAACTAGAGCTTTGCCCTTCCTTTTGGAAGGAGCAACTCTTGTGCTTCCCTTGAATCCCAACTCCTTATTACCCTTTTTAGAGTAGAAGGTGTCTATCAAGGATAGTACTATACTTGGCTTAGAATAGCTAGCCACTATTCTTTTCTCCTTCTCAAGCTTATCTTCAAGCTCCCTTATGAGACAGTTTAAGCTCTTGATGGAGGCTATCTGGATGTCCAAGAGGGACTTCAGTTGGCTTATTTCCCTAGCTTTCTGGTCCAGCAAATTAGATGTTGTAGTCTGCTAGGCAATGCAAGCTTAAGAGATGAAATCTCATTAGTTTGCTTCTTAGACAACTTTTTGACCTTCTTAAAGGCATTCCGAATTTCTCAATACTTATCAATCAGTTGATTGACATCTCCTTCAGATCCATAATCTTCTTCAACACTGGGTGAAGAGGCTTCTGAGCAAGGACTCGACTCATACTCAAATAGAGAAGTAGAATTAGGTAATGAATGTACCTTGCTTTGACCAGGATGATCCAGGATGCCCTCTTCATTTGTCATTTCCATCAGCCCTATGTAGGTGTGGACATCTTCATCCACCAGTGAGTCACTATCTGATAGTGTTAGAGGGCCCCTAATTCCTATCCTCACTGGAGGATTAATTTTTTCTGCTACAACAACTTTATCATTAGCAGCAGCAGCAACAACTAGCACAATGTAGGCTTCCTCTTCTTCATACTCAAATGATGATCAGTCTGACGAGCTCTTTTCCTTCTTGGCAATGAAGGACTTCTCCTTCTTTCCTTTGTGTTGGTGTTGCTTCTTCTCCTCAGCCTCCTTCCTCTTCTCTGGGTAGTCAGCTATCATATGCTCAGGCTTGGTACAACAGTAGCAAACTACTTTAGAAGAGTTATATTTATTAGGTTTGGAACCAAACCTGTCAGTCTTGGACTGATTCTTTCGGTGATGAGTGGAGTTGGAAGACCTATTCTTCCAATGCTTCTTCTTCATCAGCCTCTAGAGTTGCATGGAGAATGCAGCAAAGTCTTCATCAGACATGTTGTTGTCTGATGCCTCTGAGTTTGAGCTCTATGACCCAGCTGGTCTTATTGGTGGAGAAGGAATCCTCTCCTTTCCCTTCCTTGTGCTTTCTGCTCTGAAGGCCAAGGACTTTTCCTTGGCCATGGATTTGTTTGTTGCCTCTTCCTCCTTCCTGGCAGCTAGCTGCATCTCATAGGAGTGTTTCTTTCCAAATAATATTTGTGGAGGAGTATCAGTAAGCTTAGTCACTTCTCTTATGGTACAGATCTTGGTATCCCAGTCTCTAGTGAGATATCTGAGAAACTTGACATTTATTTCATAATTATTGAAGACCCTCCCATAGGTCTTCAACTCATTTATGATCCTGAAGAATCTTTCATAACAAGCAGTTATGTTCTCCTTCAAGTTTTGCCTAAAAGCCTCGTACTCTTAGTTGAGAAGAGACTTCCTATCATCCCTTACCTCTTCAGTCCCCTCCATGTAGACCATAAGTATGTCGCATATTTCTTTGGAGATCTTGCAGTGAACTAGAATAAGAAAGGTTGAGTCATCAATAGCACTGGCAAAAATATTTTGTACTCTCTTGTCTTGTCCAGCAAGGATGATTTCATCCTTGGTCATCTCAGGGTATGTCTTGGGAGTCTGGTCATTAGCATTCAGAACAGAGACCTTCATAGGGATGAAAGGTCCCTCCTTGACTGTTACAAAAATCCTTGGATCATAGGCTTCCATAAATATCCTCACCCAAGTTTTCCATAATCCAAAATACTCCTTCCTGTAGATGGGAAGTTTCATGGAACTCAACTCTCTCTGTCTCTCTCCAGAGCCCATGATCACTTAACAGTAGCTACCTTTGGAGTTCACTCTGATTGTTAAATCTTTTTTGAGTAACCTCGCTCTGATATCACTTGAAATTTCTTGTTTTAAAGGTAACTAGCAACCTAGAGGGTGGGTGAATAGTTTATAAGGTCTTTTGATTTTTTTTGTTTCTTCTTTAATTACAATGTGATTGAGTGCTTTTTATGTACCTGCAAGCAAAAATCAAACACAGACAAGTACACAAGTATTTTATAGTGGTTCACCAAAATTATTGATACATCCACTCTCCTCCCACCTTGCTAACTTCCTATTAGTCAAGGCACTTCTCCAAATCAATGCTCCAAGGAGATTACACCTCAGATACCTCAGGATCTCCGATTCTCCTCCAGAACTAATACCTCAGCCATAAAGGCCTACACTCAGTGATACAAGTGTAACACCTCCCCTGTAATGACGGTATAATATGGGTATGGTCGAGGACCCACAACATATAGACGCCACAACTTTAGCATTAAAAGATGATACAACTACCCAATCTCAAAACTCGGAAGTAAACAACAGCGGAAACATCAACCAAGACTAGAAGTTATCCACACAAATAGGAGTACCAAAACGGCCTTATGGCCTTACAACAAAAGAGAGTCCACAATTTCAATTGATACATAACATATCAATGTGTAAAGTCACCCCTAAGCTATCTCGGCATGCAAGCCGGAAGTTTAGAGCATTAAACATACAATATCACAAAAGTAGAGCTAATGCAAAACTGGTAACACTTCATGAGGCTTAGGTCTTTTTGGCCAGCGAGATAGCTCCTACTTACGATCCTTGCCCTGTAAAAATTTGTTGTAATGTGGGTCAGCAAAGGCTGACCTCAAACTGTGTATCAAACACCCCTCCTCCCGGCCGCCCCTAACGGACCCCGGGGTACCCCTTCAACCTGCAAGTCAACACTTCGTATACCATATATATAAACAAGTAAAGCACTAAAAGAACATGCTTGGATGTCTCAAACAACATACACGTTTTCTATGTTGAGCATATAAATAAAAGCGGCCTACTATGCATCATGTATGCAAAACCCGGGCTTCACCCAAGGTACCCTATCACGTCTGCTTCTAGCACATCATCAAACATCTGGGTACTTCCAATTTCCCAATTGGCATTATGCCTCAAACAAAAGGGTACTGCAATTCCCGTAACGGCATACAAGCCGGCACATGGAACTCTTGCTAAGGCCCCACCTGCTCATGGTCTTAGCCCCGGGCTTGCCGGCAAGCTCTGACTTCTGATGTCAGGATTCCGTCTAACACACTGACCGATTCTAAGAACCCTTTCTAGACCCCACCCGCTCATGGCCTCAATGCTCGGGCTTGCCCCATGCTTGGCATTCTCCTCAGTTACACAGAATGGGACTAGTATCACCGGGACACTCTCCACACATGACTGCACGTCACGGGAAAGCCATCCGACCACGGAGACACAGCCGCGCCTTAGCACAACACAATCCAAAATCATTCCCACCATGATCCCTCATTTGTACTACAACGTCCCCGCGATCCAAGGAAACAATCTACCGCCAATGCGGAGCTATCCTTATCCACCAAGGATACCATCTACCGCCATTACGGAGCTAACCTTGTCTGGTTCTGGCTGCATGTACTCACTCGAGAAAAGGGGGAAAACACAAACTTCACAAATGGCATCTTGCCTCAACGAATTTCTACAAAATCTTTAAAGCTCGTATGCAACATCACCAAGTCGGACTAACGGTCGCGACCACAGCTTCACCCATAATGCCTAATCGACTAACGGAGCGGATCTCTAATGCAAAAACATGCCGAGGACGGACTCAATCGACCTGGAGATTTCTCTTGAAGCATGGCGACCCAAACCGCACTCATGTGAGGGATTTGATGCCCAAAATTTTGAAAGAAAAGATGCTAAACATGCATCCTAAAACCAAGAGGATAAGTGTCATTACCTTATGACACCTCTTCCTAGACATGGAAACTTAGTGGATGAAAACCCACGCAATGGTCTTCCCTCCATGGATCCGGACTCGGCTCGCAATTTGGGGCCCCGAAGCTTCTCTGGCAGCCGGATCTCTCTTTAACCTTCTTCCTTGCTCTCTCTTCTTTCTAGAACTTAGAAAGAGAGTACTAGATGAAGAATGAGGGTTTCCAAACCCTATTCCCGGACATAACTCAGCAAGGAAAGCCCTGGATCATCAGATCTCACTAGAAGGAAACGAACGGCCATGATCCGAACTTAAAACCAAAATACTTGGGACGAATATGGCTTGCGACACGCCCGTGTCCAAGGCCGTGTGCCGCAATCGACGCCGAAATCGTCGTAACCAGAAAAGTACACGGGCTCTGAACACGCCAGTGTCACATCTAACATGCCCGTGTCACGCAGTACATGCCCGTATGCCTGGGCATGTTCCTTTATAGACACAAGACCGAACATAACCCGAGGAGAACATGGGTATGCGACACGGCCGTGTCCAACACGAACACGCCTGGACTCCAGGCCGTGTCTATCCTCTCACACAGCCCGACCAATAACCCAAGTAGTACACGGCCTGGGACACGCCCGTATCTCAGGCCGTGTTTGAAGTCTCGACGATCGTCGACTGCCATTTTATCGACTACACGGAAAATTAGTCGAACACGCGCACGACACGGCCTTGGACACGGGCGTCTCGCCAGCCGTGTTCGAACCAGGTATTTTGGTTATAAGTTCGGATCATGGCCGTTCGTTTCCTTCTAGTGAGATCTGATTGTCCAGGCTTTCCTTTCTGAGTTATGTCCGGGAATAAGGTTCGAAAACCCTTATACTTCATCTAGTACTGTCCTTCTAAGTTCTAATGAGAAGGGAGAGCAAGGAAGAAGGTGAAGGAGAGATCCGGCTACCGGAGAAGCTTCAGGGCCCCAAATTGCGAGCCGAGACCGGATCCGTGGAGGCAAGACCATTGCGAAGGTTTTCATTCGACTAAGTTTCCATGGCTTGGAAGTGGGGCCGTAAGGTAACGACACTTCTCCTCTTGGTTTTAGGATGTGTGTTTAGCATCTTTTCTTTCAAGCTTTTGGGCATAAAATCCCTCACATGAGAGGGGTTTGGGTCGCCATGGTTCAAGAGGAACCTCCGGGTCGATTGAGTCCGTCCCCGGCATGTTTTTGCATTAGAGATCCGCTCCGTTAGTGGATTAGGCATTGTGGGTGAAGCCGTGGTCGCGACCGTTAGTCCGACTCGTTGATGTTACATACGAGCTTTATGGATTTTGTAGAAATCCATTGCGGCAAGATTCCATTTGTGATGTTTTTGTTTTCCCCCTTTTCTCGAGGGAGTACGTGTAGCAGGAACCAGATAAGGTTAGCTCCGCAATGGCGGTAGATGGTTTCTTTGGTGGACAAGGTTAGCTCCGCATTAGCGGCAAATGGTTTCCTTGGAGCGCGGGGACATTGCAGTACAAATGTGGGATTAGGGTGGGAATGATTTTGGATTGTGATGTGCTAAGGCGCAGCTATGTCTTCATGGTCGGCTGGCTATCCCATTGCGTGCAAGTCATGTGTGGAGAGTGTCCCAGCGAGACTAGTCCCCTTCTATGAGACTGACAATAACGCCAAGCATGGGGAAAACTCGGGCTTTAAGGCCATGGGCCGGTAGGGTCCAGCATCGGTTCTTAGAATCGGTCAGTGTGTTACATGGAATCCTGACATGAGAAGTCAGTGCTTGCAGGCAAGCCTTGCAGTAAGACCATGAGCGGGTGGGGCCTTGGCAAGAGTTCCTTGTTCCGGCTTTTATGTCGTTATGAGAATTGCAGTACCCTTTTGTTTGAGGCTTAATGCCAGTGTGGAAATTGGAAGTACCCAGATGTTTGATGATGTGCTAGAAGAATACGCGATAGGGTGCCTTGGGTGAAGCCCGGCTTTTGCATACATGTTGCATAGTAGGCCACTTTTATTTTTATGCTCAACATAGAAAACGTGTATGTTGTTTGGGACATCTAAGCGTGTTCTTTAGAGTTTTACTTGTTTATATACATGGTATACAAAGTTCTAACTTGTAGGTTGGAGGGGTACCCCGGGGTCCATTAGGGGCAGCCGGGAGGAGAGGTGTTTGTTACACAGTTTGAGGTGAGACTTTGCTGACCCATGTTACAACAAATTTTTACAGGGAAGGATCGCAAGCAGGATCTAGCTTGCCGGCCAAAAAGTCCTAAGCCTCATGAAGAGTTACCAGTTTTGCATTCGCACTACTTTTGTGATATTGTATGTTTGATGCTCTAGACTTTCGGCTTGTATGCCGAGCTAGCTTAGGGCTGCCTTTGCACATTGATGTGTTATGTGTCAATTGAAATTGTGGACACTGTTTTGTTGTAAGGCCATAAGGCCGTTTCGATACTCCTATATGTGTGGATAAATTCTAGTATTGGTTGATATTTCCGTTGTTGTTTACTTCCGAGTTTTGAGATAGGGTAGTTATATCATCTTTTAATGCTAAAGTTCTGGCGTCTGTATGTTGTGGGGCCCCGGCCGGACCCATATTATACGGTCATTATAGCGGAGGTGTTACAACAAGTGTCATTTACCTCAGTTAATTAAGCCCTACAGCTCAGGCTACGGAAGATAGCCCTACCTCAGAGCAAGCTTGCTCCTACAACTCAGAGAGATGCACTCTCCAACAACTCAAGCACAAGTGCCCTACTTTTCAGTGAGTAAAACTCGCCTACCTCAGATCCCAGGAGGATCCTTCACTCAGAGAGGAGCCCCCTCCTATAGCTCGGGAAAATTTGCACTAACTCAGGCTCAATGTCCTATAGCTCAGATCCAGAAGGATCCTATAATAATAATTAATTTTGTTAACTTTGACACAAAGAAATTTATCTATGTCAATAACTAGAGCAAAGAAATTTCTGCACTAACTCTCCTCAAAGAAGAGAAAAATATTTTTTGAGATACTCAGAAGCTGACTTCTGAACTTGCTGAAGACTAAAGATCTGTTGATCTTAAGACTTCAAGAAGCTAACTGAACCTGCCCAACGCTGAAGGTTCTTCTTTCTTCAGAATAATTTCTGATTCTGCTGCGACTGATGGAGATTGCACGACTATCTGAACGTTTTCTTGCAGGAGAGCTCTAAGATTTTTGCATGCAGTAATGGCGAAGAAAATGAATTCGTCTGCTCACTTGTTTTGTTGATAATGCCCTAAAAAGTTATCTTGTATCTTGGCACATCTCCTCCTTTTGAAGTCCGCTGATCAACGGCTCTTAGAGATCACTGGGCCCCACCTGTAGTGTTTAGCTTTATCTTGCTTTAACCCCTATCTGTCATATTGTAGTCCTACGACGCCTTTTATCGTGTACTGTGGATTTGCCGCTAACATTTTGAGTATGGTTGACTTTTTGACTTGCTAACATCAGCACTTGAAGACTTAGTCAAAATTCAAGCATCAGTAGTATAGGTGTTGAGTGAATGAGCTTCACTCAAGGCCAAATCACTTAGATAGATTTACTGTCACTTGGCGTTGAGTGAGTTACCTTCTCTCAACGACAAACTACTTAGATTATAAATCTGTTTCAAGGCATTGAGTGATTCAACTTCACTCAATGCCAACTTGCATTCTAAGCTTTATGCTGCTTGGCATTGAGTGAGTGAGTATCACTCAACGCCAAATTACTTAGACAAATTCTGTCTTCACTAGGCGTTCACATTGTTGAGTGAGTAATGCACACTCATAGCTTTTTGCCTTAATAATTTCTGCAGCCTCTTTTGTATGTATGGCGTAGAGAGCGTTGAGTGATCATGTCCCACTCAACGCTTTCTGCCTTATACATTTCTGCTTCTTCAACATCTTAAGCGTTGATAATGTTGAGTGAGCATGTCTCACTCAATTCTTTTTGCTTTACCAAATTCTATGTCATGGCGTTTAGAGCGTTGAGTGACCACACCTCACTCAACGCTTTCTTCCTTAACCAAATTTTTGTATTCTTTAAAAGTATTAGCTTTGACAGACTGAGTGTTACTCAACACTTAGGAGGCTATGGCATGGAGTGAATGACAATCACTCAACGCATGTGAACTTAGCCACATTTCTACCTCTTAAACCATATGCATTGACTATCTCAGCCAGTCTCACTCAACTCAGAACTGAGCTCAATGAATGCTGAACTGAGTTTGACGAACAGTGAGCTCAGCTCGATGAACTCTGAACTCAGTTCGATGAATTTAGACATGGCCAAATTTCTAAAAATTTGAAATCAGTTCGATGAATTTAGACATGGCTAATTTCCCATTTTCTCATTTTTACTATTGGCACACCATTTGCAAATCTACCTCCACCATGTATGTTGGATTTCCCCAACATAAAAATGTCCAAATGGTCTTAAACTTTTACCATGGTCATATGAAGCCACTAGAGACATGCTACCCAATTTTGACGACATTTTGAAAAGGGAATCTCAATATATTCCATTTGTTTAATAATTGATATTTCTATAAAAACTATAGAAAAATACCTTCCAAAAATTCTGATTTTTGGACAGGAAGTAAGTCTATCATAAACACTTGCATGACCTAAATTTCATTCCATGTGAACTTATAATTTAGCCTAGGCATCCATTTGAAATTCTACCTTAGTATAGGAGCAGTCCTAGGAGAATGATCCTAGAAGGATCTACAGAGCTCCAAAGTGCATGTTTATGGTGTCATATTAAAGGCAAGACTTAGATCTACATTTTTTATGGTGGTGACTAGTTCTGAATTTGCGTTTAATAGGCCTATATTTAGAATTCAAGTGGCAGTATATAATATGATAGAAAATTGCACATATAATTATTTCCTATAGTTTATTTCATAAAAATCAAGGCCATCGGGTTGTCTTCTCCAATGAGCCAACGGCTCAGATTTAACCCGCCTATAGCAACTCGATCTCCTAATTCTGGACACTTGGGCCACTGCCGTCGTCGGCGATTATCTCTACCACCTTTGTTGAGGTGGTGGGTGGCGTTTTCCGGCGACATGGCCATCGGAGGTGGCTCATCCGGTGAACCCGAACAGGAAGAAAAGCTCATATTTTTTCCACTTTCTCACATGGCATCAGGCTCAATTGAGCCCAATATATCTCCTAGTGGATCTAGAAGTCTAGAACCAAGGGAGGGGAGGAGAAAAGGACCTGAATGCGAGCTTGGCGGCGTGTACGGTAGTGGTGAGCCATGGCGGACCCTTGCTCCGTTGAGTTTGCTCGATTTCTGGTTTCTCCAGCAAAATCTTAGCTCCATCATTCATTTTCCACTCCCCTGGGCTCGATGAAGATGATGGCGACCTTGGTAAGGAATGAGAGTGACGGCTAGGGTTCCTTGTCTCTTCCTTTTTTATAAGAAGAATTAGGGCTTAAGTTGTTTGCCATGTGTCTACCTAAAGTTGGACCGCCAATTAGTTTTGGTTGCTTTCCACGTGTCACCTTAGTTTGTGACCATCAATCATTAATTTAAATAAATCTTCTTGTGAAGATCGACATATTAAACAGGTTGTTGAAGAGAATCAGGTTCAAATGTGCCATCAACAAATATCCCGAAAACCAGGTTCTATCAGTAGATGAAAATACTCTAAGTCCAAAAGCGTTGAGTGGTGTCGAGACAACTCAACACCACATTAAGTGGTGTTGAGACCACTCAATGTTGTGTTGAGTGGCATTGAGACCATTCAATGCCGTGTTGAGTAGCATTGAGTGGTGTTGAGACCACTCAACGCCATGTTGAGTGGCGTTGTTACCACTCAACACCGCGTTGAGTGGCGTTGAGTGGTGTTGAGACCACTCAATGCCGCGTTGAGTGGCATTGAGTGGTGTTGAGAGCACTCAAAGCCATGTTGAGTGGCATTGAGACCACTCAACGCCTCATTGAGTGGCATTGAGGCCACTCAATGCCGCATTGAGTGGAGTTGAGACCACTCAACGCCAACACATTCCAGAATATTTTCTAAGTTAAATTAGTCGAGTGGCGTTGGGACCACTCAATACACACCACTGATGGCGAGGTTGCTGATGCGGCCGTTGATCCCCGACATAGAGAATTTGTTGATTGGGACGATTGATGCGTCAAGCTCGAAGATGGAATTCTACCACGACTTTCTTCGCCAACGCCGACGCTGCTACATATTTTGCACGACGTCCGCCATGACCATTAAATAAAATTATATATTTATAAATTAAAAATAATAATTATATATTATTAAGCAATTTAATTATTTAGCATTTTAATTTCAAGCATTTGATCAATGTATTTTTTTGATTTCATGTAGATGGGTGCAAATAACCATCTATTATTGTATTTTCTTATTTCATGTATTATTATGGGTGCTTATAACCATCAAGTATTGTCTATTTTTATGAAGGTTGGATATTGAGTGGTGTAGGCTATAAAAGGCCATGCTTATGAATAGAAAAGAAGATTGAAGAATGAACAGAAACCCTAAGAATTCAAAGTGAACTTTTCCCCCACCTCTCTTCAGGAATTCGTCTCCTCCCTCTCTATTTCTCTTAGCTGCCGGCCACCCCTTCTCCCCCTCTAATTTCTCGGCCTCCTCTCCTCCTTTTACTCCCTCCTCAAGTTTCTCCTCCTACATCCCTCATCTTCTTCCACAAACAAAACCGGCCACCCTTCTTCTACACAAAACTCGGCAACCCCTATTTCCCTTCAACCTATCGACCACCACCCTTCTCCACCACCACCCAACCATCCCTCCCCCTTTCCACACCTAAACCGACCCACCTACACTCCCTACAAAATAAACCGAGCAGCCCCCTAGATAAAAACCAGTGACCACCTTTCCTCTCTCCTCTTTCCATATATATTGTCCTTCAAGGTTTCTCCCTTTCCTAGGGTTTGCAAAGGAAAATGTCTCGCGTCTTCATTGTCCGGTGCAAATCTGAGAATTTACATTGAAATAGCTTCATCCACCGTCGTGTGTGCTTCCTCTACTCCTCTTGTGGATGGATTATCTTGGGATTGGGTAACGATTCATAAAACATCTCTTATGTGATTTCTTCTATAATATTTGGGAGATTTGGTGGATTAGATGGCTAGTATTTTGTCCGGATTTATATTGAAATTAGTGACTTAATTAAAATCTGATTTACAAGCGTTTAATCTTTCAAATATTTTCGTATAACTTGGGTCGGGTAGATCTCATGAACGCCAGAGGAAATCGGTTTCCTTAACCTTGATTTCTCCTTGAGTTCAAATGATTTGGCCACCCTCATTACAAATTAATTGGGGATCGATTTTGGACATTTCTTAAATCGTTATTTTAGTCTGAATCCTCTCGTGTTGGTTTTGTGAATGCTTGGGGGTAAATTTAATTTGAATTGCTAGTTGTATGAATTGGGTAGGTTCTATTCGCTTGAGCGAATATTGGCCTATAGCCATTGTTCAATCTATAAATAAAAGGGGTAGCCTCCATTTAAGTTGTGCATTGTTAAGGTTTGTGCCTTTAATTGCTGGAGTTATCGATAGTGTTAAGTAGAGAAACCACACGATACGTATCTATTTTAATTGTCGGGCCCAAGAGTGCGTAGTTTAATCTGTCTGAACCATTGGCCTGCATCAATTGGTATCAAAGGGCGGTTCACATCAATTTCCTAAATGACACCCTACCCTTTTTCTTAGGATGTCTGAAAGTCCACCTAGTGTCAACTACCTTCACCTATGGGGGGGAATAGGTGACTTGCAGCGTTTTTGCGGAATTAAGATTGTACCTGCACACGAAAATAAAACAACACAGCAAAGAAGATACACAAGCTATTTATAGTGGTTCCCCGATTTGGGTACATCCACTTTCCCCCTTCGACCTATCTCCCAACAAGGGACGACTCGGTCTCTTCACCAACAGGATTGAAATATAATCCTTGCACTATCGGAAGGAACTCTTCCACACATAGGAGACAACACTCCCACAACACGGGTTGCACCCAACCCTTACAACTAGGAATCAACGTTCCTTTACAACAAAAAAAAAATAGAATGTACAAGAAATACAAACTACTTTCGGAGACTAAGGTGTCCCTCTTCGTTTGATGACGTGCTCTAGAAGTCACGAAGAGTCCACAACCCTAGATCTCACTTGGAGAGAATCTCCCCGGAACCGGCGGCGGCAAGAAGGGCGGCGGCTTGGTTCTCGGGATCGACGGCGACGACGGTGTGTGGCTGCTGTACTTTGGAGATTCCAACTTCGTAGCAAAGCTAGCAAGGTCTTCCAACGGTCACACTAGGATCGATCGTCTCGATCGATTCGAACGGGGAAGGTTTTCCCGATCAACAAATCAAGAGACAATGGATCTCTGGTTAGACACGTGAGACTCTATGCTTGGCTATGCTTCTATCGCCGGGAGATCTGGGGGAAACCACGATCAAATGGCCAGCGATCGACTTGCACGAGCGACGACGGCGGCGGAGCGGTTTCACGATTTTAGGTCAAGATCGTCGCTTGGCTTCTTTCTGTGTCCCCGCTGTTCAAAAATACGCGTGTATTTATACACAAGTATACTCCTAAATGACCGTTGTGGGTCCCACCAGAAGAAACCCAAAAACCGGTTCAAAACAGTACCAGCGGCAAAGTCCGGTCCAGCGGGATCCAGAAAAATGCCCAAGTTAAAATCGGCGAGAATCAAAGTTGATTCTCGTCGAATCGTCGAGAATCAAAGGTGATTCTCGACGATTCGGCGAGAATCACAAAGAGATTCTCGTCGAAGTTGACTTCTTTGCACTCACTGACTTAGCTGGAAAGAGACGGCGAGACTCAGCCAGTGATTCTCGACGATTCGGCGAGAATCACTAGTGATTCTCGTCGAATCGGCGAGAATCACTTGGTGATTCTCGTCGATTATGACTTAGCGCCAGAGTCGCATGCTTTGATGAAGCCGGATAGAGACAGTGAGAATCAGCCAGTGATTCTCGACGATTCGGCGAGAATCACTAGTGATTCTCTCCGAATCGGCGAGAATCACTTGGTGATTCTCGTCGATTAACACTTAGACGATTTTTCGTCTTTCCACCCATGAGCTGTTCTTTGACCCATCCTTGCTCCTTGTCTGCTCTTGCATAATCACAGCCCTGTACTTGAAAGTAAGTACACTCCAATAGAGAGAGTACACGTAGGCCAACACACTGATCTGCTCAACGAGGGATTATGTCGTGCAGACCCGTGTATATTGACCTACTGCACCCTGACATTGGTGTGCACTTAGCGTGGAAAAACTGCAAGCACAACTTGAAATATTTTGTCAAATACATTGCCTATTTACCTTAGCTTGTCCAGGGGCTTCTTCAAATCAGGTACGTTGTGGATACAATACCCAACAATGTCGACATGCACATCTCTTGCACGTTTAATTGTCAAAATTACAAAAAAATCTTTATCTGGTCTGCCAATAACAGTCTAAATTTTTATTTTTCTACAAAAAAATAAATTCAACAAAAATGTTTTTAATAATTCCCGATTAAATTTCAGCAAGAAAATCAAAAATACTTATTTATTGCCCGAGTTAGTTAGCGGGAACAAATCCATTTGCTATAACTTTATTAGGTCAGAATAAATTTTCATTATATGCGCATAAGATTCGAGTAGATTTTTCTGTCCGGTCACCACTAAAATGGTCTGTGACGTTAACGTTTCACGATTAAAATCTTCTGAATCCATGTCGAATATTGGGAAACTAGTTCATTTACCAATAATGGATGAGATTAGGGACTTGTTAAGGCAAATAATGGTTGACCAAGCGACACCACCATCCCCTAGGCAACCCCGCCATCATCAGGACCGTCGCCCTGAGCGAGAGGTTGACGTATCTAGGTTGTCTAGGAGCGTTGCTACCACCTACAATTGGTTGGGAGATCCTCAGATCTTCCTTAATTGGGTTGTTTGGATAGAACGTTATTTCGAGTGTCTTTGTCTATGGGACCTCCACAAGGTCCCAGTGGCGAGTAAGAAGTTAGTGGGTCGAGCCCAGACCTTCTGGTTCAACGAGGAAAGATGTATTGGGTGCTCTATAGTTTGGCCGCTCATGAAGATCCTCCACACCGATCAGTATGCTCCCGCGTGGATGCTCGATGAAGTGTCTACATTATGTCAATGCACTAGACCTGTGTCTGACTATAGTAGTGTCATCTTCCCTCAGGATAGACCCTTTCCCCAGGTTGGTAGTGCTACCCATTGCATACCTGCACCACCTATGAAGGAAAGGAAAAGGTGATGTCCCTTGTCCCAAGTTCTGTACAAGTTACTGCTAGGACTGCCATGAGCCCGCGGGGTTAGAGTAGTCCTATCTGTAAGGGCAGACAAACGATTATGACATATGAGTCTAGTGGCATACCTGATCTTGTTTCTATTGTGCGTCGTATTTCGAATATGCTCGTAGTCCCTTCTGAGTCTCCCCCTGATTTGCATGATCTAGTAGTTGACTCTCCTGATGAGTCTGAGGCAGTGTCTAGGACTGAGCCCACCACTAAGGGCGAGGCCGATTTAATTGATGATTTTAGTAACGATGAGGAGCTTGGATATCCTACTGACCTGGATGAGGATCTCTCCTCTGAGTTATCACCCTCTGGGATTCTCTCACTTCCCTTCGACTTTATTTCTAAGCCATCTCCCTTGATTGTCATGGAGTCTTCTGATGACCCTGAGTTGGAAGACATTTTGGCTGAGTTGGTAGAGTCACCTTGTGAGGAAAGATTACCCAAAAGTAATTTAGGTGATGACTTCTTAGGATATGAGCTGGTTCCATCTAGTCATTGACATTTTGAGGGGCCCTTTAATTTACCTTTCCCTTTGGACTTATCTTATCGGTTATGTGTGAGCGAGTTATTATTTGACGTGTTCGTTCTTTCCACCACCATCCGTAGATCTGACTATATTTTTTCGCGGATATACAATTCATCCGATCTCACGAAGTTGGGAAACACCTCGCTTAAGACCTCTTGTGATTCCTTAGCTATTGTGCCTCTAAATATGGTGTCTCCTAAACATACTTATATACGACACCTAGTTGGATGAATCTACCCACCGCCTTTTGATGACCATCATGTCCATATGTTATTGACTATAGTTGGGACCCTTGGTTGTATCGTTCGCACATCCTTTCATAACTGGGATCATCCAACTCTATTGTTCATGACAAGCGGTTCTCCTTGGCATATCTTCATGCCAAGCGTGAGTATATTAAAGTTAGAATTAAAACTACTTATTTGGAGCCCATTGAAATCATTTTTGATTATAAGGCTACAGTGCCACCTGACTTAACCCCCATATCCTCTGTATTTGGTTCAAATCATGTAGCACATGGTTTCACTCCTCACAGTCGTAAGTTACTTAAGCGCACTTTTAAAAATTTAATCAATCAATTTGCATCTCATTACTTTTATGCTTTACATGTATCTAGCACGTTAGCATTTCATTTTAATTTATGTCGCTCCCGTCCGAGACTATCCTACATTAGAATTAGTGATTTGGGTTTAGTATGGTCAGTCCCCGAGCAGATGCTTCTGGCTCTGTTAATAATTTAATACATAGGAACGCCAACCCATCCATGGATATAAAGAACTTCGGATTTCATTTTCTTCTTTCGGATTTTTATAAAGCACCGGGTGTTTCACTTTATTCCAAGTTTACGGACATTTTACTGTACATCTTTTTTCCACCTGAGTGTCTTTCTTCGTCGTTTCTTCCTCCTACTAAATGTTATCTTGGGTTGGGGAGTGTTAGTTGTACCGTATCTATTTTCCACGTGGACTCCTTGGCTCTTGAACCAAATGTTAAGTTTCAAGTTACTTTTCTATTGCTTGACACCCTTTCGAGTTTACTCAAAATTCTTACTGTTTTTATGTTCCAGGTTCTCATTGCTGTGGGATAATCATGGTACTACGATTTGGATTGCGGGGCAAGATTTGCCCCCTATTGCTGCTACTTTCGACTGTTCTCGCCTCACAGTCCACGCATCGGTGATGAGAAATTTTGAGTGTGGGAGGATTGATGGCGATGTTGCTGATGCGGTCGTTGATCCCCGATATAGAGAATTTGTTGATTGGGACGATCAATGTCACAAGCTTGAAGATGGAATTCTACCGTGACGTTCTTCGCCAAAGCCAACGCCGCTACATGTTTTGCACGACATCCACCATTACCATCAAATAAAATTATATAATTATAAATTATAAATTAAAAATACATATTATTAAGCAATTTAATTATTTATTATTTTTATTTGAAGCATTTGATTAATGTATTTTTTATTTCACGTAGATGGGTGCATGTAACAATCTATTATTGTATTTTCTTATTTTATGTATTATGATGGGTGCTTATAACCATCAAGTATTTTTCTAATTTCATTAAGGGTGGAGATTGAGTGGTGTCGGATATAAAAGGCCATGCTTATGGACAGAAAAGAAGATTGAAGAATGAAAAGAAACCCTAAGAATTCAAAGTGAATTTTCCCCCACCATCTCTCTTGAGAAATTCAGCTCCTCCCTCTCTCTTCCTCTTGGTCGTCGGCCACCCCTTTTCCCCCTCTATTTTATCGGCCTCATGTCCTCCTCCTACTCTCTCTTCAAGTTTCTCCTCCTACAGCCCTCATCTTCTTCCTCAAATAAAACCGGCCACCCTTCTTCTACACAAAACCATGCAACCCCTATTTCCCCTCAACCTCTCAGCCACTACCCTTCTCCACCACCACCCGACCAGCACTCGCCCTTTCCACACCTAAACTGACCCACCTACTGTCCCTACAAAATAAACCGAACAGCCCCCTAAATAAAAATTGTCCAGCACCTTTCCTCTCCCCTCTTTCCATATATATTGACCATCATGGTTTCTCCCTTTCCTATGGTTTGCAAAGGAAAATGGCTCGCATCTTCATCGTCTAGTGCGGATCAGAGGATTTGCGTGGAAATAGTTCATCCTTCGTCGTGTGCACTTCCTCCACTCCTCTTGTGGATGGATTATCTTGGGATTGTGTAACGATTCCAAAAACCTCTCTTGTGTGATTTCTTCTATAATATTTGTGAGGTTTGGTGGATTAGAATGCTAGTATTTTGTCCTGATTTATATTTAAATTAGTCCCTTAATTAAAATCTGATTTTCAAGCATTTATTCTTTCGAATATTTTCATATAAATTGGACCGGATACATCTCGTGAACGCCAGAGGAAATCGGTTTCCTTAACCTTGATTTCTCCTTGAGTTCAAGTGATTTGGCCACCCTCATTTTAAATAATTGGGGATCGATTTTGGACGTCTTTTAAATCTCTATTTTAGTCCGGATCCTCTCGTGTTGGTTTTGTGAATTCTTGCAGGTATATTTAATTTGAATTGCTAACTGTCTATGTAACACCTCCCCTGTAATGACCGTATAATATGGGTCCGGCCGCGGCCCCACAACATACGTACGCCACAGCTTAGGTATTAGAAGTTGATATAGCTACCCACACTCAAAACACTTTGCACAACACAGCGGAAACACACGCAATACAAGAAGTTATCCACTACAAGAAGAGTAAAAACATTGGCCTTATGGCCTTACAACAAGTGTCCAAAATCAAATAATACAACAGTCAAGAATGTGCTTAGCACTCCTAGTCTACCTCGGCATGCAAGCCGGACAACATGAGTCTCAAACATACAACATCATACAAGTAGAGCTACAAAAAGAAAAGCACTTCATGAAGCTTGGGCCTTTCTGACCGCCGAGCTAGCTCCTGCATGCGATCCTTTCCCTGTAAAATTTATTAGAAACGTGGGTCAGCAAATGTTGACCTCAAACTGTGTAACAACACATCTCCTCCCGGCCGCCCCTAACGGACCCCGGGGTACCCCTCCAACCTGCAAGTTAGCACTTCATATGCAATAATCATAAGCAAGAAAAGCAACTACTAAAACAGGCTTGGATGTCACACGCATCATACAGGTTCTCTACGGGTTGAGAATATAACAAAAAGGGCCTACTTATGCAATCATGTATGCAATAACCCGGGTTTCACCCAAGGCACCCAAACTCGTATGCATCTAGCACATCATCACATCATATGGGTACTCATCGATTTCCCATTGGCATAAAGCCGCAAACAAAGGGGTGACACCATTCCCCCCCAACGGCTCACAGGCCGCCTTATGGAACTCTTGTCAAGGCCCCACCCGCTCAAGGTCTTAGACCCGGGCTTGCTACAAGCTCTAACGTCTCATGTCAGGATTCCAACAAACACAAAACTGACCGATTCTAAGAAGCCTTGCCGGACCCCACCCGCTCATGGCCTCATTTCCCGAGCTTGCCCCCATGCTTGACATTCTCGTCAGTCTCATAGAAGGGGACTAGTCTCACCGGGACACTCTCCGCATATGACGTGAACATCACGGGATAGCCAGCCGACCACGGAGACATAGCCACGCCTTGTCACATCACAAACTAAGACAATTCCACCCTACTCCCTCGTTTGTACTGCAGCGTTCCCGCGCACCAAGGAAACCATCTCCAACTCATGCGGAGTTACCTTGTCCACCAAGGAAAACATCTACCGCCACGAGGAGCTAACCTTGTCCGGTTCCGACTGCACATACTCACTCGAGAAAAAGGGGGTAAACATCACCACATCACAAACGGCGTCTTGCCGCAACAGAATCTCTACGAATCCTTAATGTTCGTATGTGATGAATTGTAAATATACCTATTTTTCTGTACATTAATTTAGCTATTTTCATTTATTTTTGTCATTTTTACTTATTTTTATTCAATAAAATGCTCCTATTTTTGTAAATAATATACTAACTTGTTTTATTTTATTTTTCAGGAAAAAAATCAACATCTGCAAAAAATGCCATGTCACGCCCGTGACAAATTGGTCACGCCCGTGACCAGGGCGTGATAGCTCAAAATCCCGTCAATCAGCAAATTTTGAAGAGAAAAGCTTGACACGCCCGGCGTCACGCCCGTGTCACCCGGCACGGGGCGTGACCCAAACCCGTGTCCACCCGCTCGACGTTTTCAGCTCAATGTTCGTCGACCCCTCGACACGCCTAGAGTCATGCCCGTGACCTAGGGCGTGACACCTCTTCCCGCTCGACGATTTTCAACTCGACATTTTCCGCTCGACGTTTGTCGAGTGTCGACACCAACCGACACGCCCAGAGTCACGCCCGTGACCTGGGGCGTGACTTCTCCACCTGGCCGACAAGACCCGTGCGACGACTTTCGGCGCGACCCGCGCCCAGATCCACCTCCTTGACACGCCCACCATCACGCCCGCGACCTGGGGCGTGACCATTGCGTGACCGACACGTGTCCAGCCCGAAGTCAAATTTCCAGTCACATCGCCGGCCGCCATCATCAATAGTGTCGACACGCCCCCTGACACGCCCGTGTTAGAGGGCGTGTACTTGTAAATTTTCCCCTATAAATACCAGTGTTCTGCTTGAGTTTCTGTTCCCCTTTTTGAACCATTTTGCCTTAGGGAGGTGCTGCCTACATGTATTCCAATGCTATGTAAGGGAAATTTCTCCCCCTCTCCTTAGTTTTTGTTTTCGTTCTTTTGTAACTCTTTTTTCAGCTTAATGAAATGTTAAATTTTTATCTCCTTATGTTATGTTGGAATGGATCTAAGCTCCTCTTTATGCAATCTTATTTATGCTTTGTTTTAACTTTATTTTCGTTCTTTTAAAATGCGCGTGTGTGTGTATGAGGTTAGAGTTTTACTTTTATGTTTTCATAAGTTCTGTTTACTTAGGTTAGTTTAGTTTTAGGATTCTTTTTTGTACTCTCTATTTTCATTCTTATAAAACTATAAAAACGGTTATAAAAGTGCTTTTTAATTTCTTTTAAATTAGGCTCTTTAGGATTGTAAAACTTTTCATTCTCTGTTAGTCTTATTTCCACTTTTTATGCTTTTCTATAAAATTATAAGAATTAAAACATAATCGTTTTAATTTTTCAAGCATTTTCATTTTTGCTTTTATTTCAAAAACTTTTTGCTTTTTTAATTTTTTCGCTCTCTTTTTATGCATTTCTACCGCATTCTAGCGGTAGAAATGTATTTGTTTTAATTTTTCGGGCATTTTAATTTTGCGTTTATTTGCAAACCTTTTTTTCGGTTAATTTTTATTTCAACTTTTTATGCATTTCTACCGCATTCTAGCGGTAGAAATGTCGTTATTTTAATTTTTCGTGAACTTAGTTTTTCATAATTTTTGTATGTGTGTGTGAGTGTGCGCATTTATTTCCGCCTACTCGTTAAGAGTTAAATGGCGCAATGATTTTATTTCATTTCAGTAGAGTGTGTGGAGTTTGTTTTAAATTCAGTAGAGTGCGTGTGTTTTACTTTCATGTCGAGAGAGTGTGTGCGTGTGTTGCATTTATTTAGTCCTACTCATTTGAGTAGGACCCGCTTTCTTTCTCCCGCCCACGCACTTGCGCCGGGACTCGCAATTTACAGCTTTTTTCAGTCATACTCGTTTGAGTAGGACTTGCAATTTTCTGCTTTCCTTTACTGCTTTATTTTACTGCTTTCTTTTACCGCTTTCTTTACTGTTTTATTTTCTGCTTTTTCCCGCAAGCCGTCCCCATTCCGATGAGTGGCTAACCGTTCTTAGCCCTCGGTATCGAAGAGCATTGGGACAGATAAAATAGCTTAAAATAACTAAAGGTCTAATTTTTCTAATTAATTAAAAGTACTTATGGTTTGCCCGGGGTAAACGACGCGTAGTACCACATATCGATGTGTGAGCCCTATTTTCGTAGTTCATATGCTAGCTAGACGAGAGGCCGTGCATATGGACCGATCACCCCTTGGCAAAGAGAGTTCCGCACTAACCCTCGAGAGAGGAGGCGCGCCAACTCTACCGGATTGGGTTCCCCACCCAATAGCGGGGTTCTTAGCGTAATGCGGGCGTTAAGAGCAAACCTTCGTCGGACGAGAGCCCGGTCGAATAGTCTTAGCGTTCAGGTGAGCAATAGCCCTATAGCTAGGTGACCTCATTTTAGTGGAACCTCCACGGCCAAGTCTCCACCTTAATTAATTAGAAATTTAGGAGCTCTTTTTATTAAATGTCTATTTTAGTTCAATTGTTTTTTCGGTTCCATCGAGCTAAGCTCTTCATCGGTAACACCTTCATGCTTTCTTTTTTGCTTTCATTTTCTTTCTGGTTTTTATGTCATTTTTATATAAAATATTACCCGACAAGTTAAATATCAGTAAAATAATAGTCCCCTCCAGGGAAGAGTAAAAATAATCGAACCGACCCCGAGAACAATACGACCTCGATATTCCACCCGGAATATCCTGTACTATTCACGATAGGTGCACTTGCCTTCTTTCGTTAAAACTCGATCTAACCCATTTTATATCCAAATAAATAAATACGCGCACCCCGTTTTCTAAATAAAAAACCACTTCCGCTTTACTTAAATAAAACCGCCCGGGTCGCCGCGTGACCGTAAATATTTTTGGAGTTTTAACATATCAAGTTTTGGCGCCGTTGCTGGGGAAATTTGTGTCATTATTTTGAATCCTTGATGTAGGCTAGGCCTTTGGGATCCTACACGGAGGGCGTGACTACAGCCTTGGCAACGTTATCGCTCCCTAACCGGCACACAAACGCAACGCAGCGACCACAATGATTGTTTTTTTATCGTTCGCGCTAACATACGGATAGCCGATCCGCAAATGGAACGGAGAATGGCTATAGGCCAAAATCCTTTCCGGCTAAATGGAATAATATTAATTCCGATCGAGCTTTGGAGTTGTACCAAAATAGATCCACCAAAAAAAAATTCACGATTCGAAAAAACGGTAGGATCTATCCCAACAAAACAAAAGCGAGGAGCGCCAATCCTCTTGCGAGATCTTTTCGGAAAACCAACTGAAAATCTCAAATCTATTTTTAGGAACACCGCGAAAATTTAGCAATTCGAGAAATCACGCAAAATCCGTCCACCACAAGAATTAATCAAAGAAGAGAATCTCTTAGGTAGGAATTTCGTTACCCCACTCGGAAACGTAGATCCGAGATGTTGGATCCACCAAGTACGATCGCTCTTCCCTTTTGGAATCCACGAGAAACGCGCCTCGAATGAAGATCTTGTTCGCCTCCTTCGCTTCTCGCCGTGGTTGATTACCCCAACCTTGATTCTTCCTTGCACGAGATCTTCCTCCTCCAAGGTTGGCCGACCACCTTTGAAAGAAAAGGGATGGACACGTAGATGAGAGGATGTAGTTGGAAGAGGGATGAGGGAGGGAATGAGAAGAAGAAGAGAGAGAGAAGGGGGGGTGCGGCCAAGAAGAAGGAAGAGGGAGAGGATGGGGGGCCGGCGGCTAGAAGAGAGGGAGGGGAGATAGAAAATTTAGGGTTGGAGGAATTTTCAATTGATTTCAATATTAGCCTTCATAACAAATGATAATGTGGCCTTTTATAAGGCTTACAACCATGTGGCTATTAGCAGCCCAAAATAAAAATGTTGCAGAAAATGAAATGACAAAATAACATAGTGTCAAATACTACATATAACCAGATAAAGGCAGACCAAATAATAAAATAAATTCAAAGCTTATTTTTGTTGCGTGGGCGAAGATTGTAGCCGTGCCCGCTACGGCGCCGCAAGTCTCTTGATGGTGGAGCATCGTCGTCATCTTCTGTCATGGTCACACCGCCATGGTCGTCGTCTTCATCACCCAATTGGCCGTCGTGGTGGCCGTCGCCATCAATCGTAACACCGCCATGGTCGTCGTCTTCATAACCCAATAGGCCGTCGTGGTGGCCGTCGCCATCAATCCTCCCGCTCTCAAAAGGACTCATCACCGATGAGTGGGCTGGACGGTAACGGTGGAGGAGATCTGCATCGAGAAGTGCCAGGTCGGCCGAAGAAATCCAAGAGTCGTCCGAAGCTGGACGACCACGCCATCTGACCAAAAACCTGTGAATGTCGCCGTCGGGAGTAGAAAACACTACATCCTGCAAAATCTTGTCAGGCAAGAAATCGGTTCGGGGGAACCTTGGAAAAGCGTTAGGCGAAGAAGAAAAACAAGTTGCATCATCAATAGACAACGTACCTCCCGAGGAATCCGAAAGGGAGAGCGGTCCAGAAATATTCGCACCCCCCACCCCTTTAGACGGTATAGTGGAAATATGAAACGGAGAGACTGACAATTCAGGTGGTGGAGCGACATAAAGCGTTAAATCCGAAATGTTAAAAACAGGGGAGATTCCCCACTCAGCGGGTAACTGTAATAAATATGCATTTTCACCTAGTTTCTTCAAAACCCGAAAAGGACCGGCTCTCTTATTCGCTAATTTTTTTATGGTGCCCGAGGGCAACCGTTCAGGGATAAGACGTACCATTACCAAATCACCAACCTTTAAGGGGACTGCTCGCTTATGTATGTTAGCATTCGATTGATAAATAGCATATTGTTTAGCTAACGTCTTGCCAATGTGCTCATGGAGAGTGTGAACGTGCGAGGCGAAGTCCTGTGCATATTGACTTGATTTAAATGATGGTGGTAACAGAATCAAATCAAGAGGCACGGGCGCCTTATATCCATGCACTATCTCATTTGGCGATAACCCGGTGGACCTATTCTTAGAATTATTATAGGCTAACTGAGCGTGGGGGAGAATAAGATCCCATGTACCCTTATGATCGCCCACCAAGCAACGAAGTAATCCTCCCAAACTACGGTTAACAACTTCCGTTTGCCCATCCGTTTGGGGGTGGTAGGCCGACGAAAACATAAGCCTCGTGCCCAACAACTTCCACAGTGTCTTCCAAAAGTAGCTAGTAAACTTAGCATCTCTATCGGTCACGATGGTTTTGGGGACACCTCGATGAGCTACGACCTCCTTAAAATACAACTTAGCGACATGGGAAGCATCGTTGGTACTATGACAAGCGATAAAATAAGCCATTTTTGAGAATCGGTCCACTACGACCAAGATGGAATCGTGACGCCGAAATGTCAGTGGGAGGCCCAATATGAAGTCCATGCTAACATCCACCCATGGGGCAGAGGGAATCGGAAGGGGTGTGTAAAGGCCCACATTGGTCTTGTTACCCATAGTTAATTGACATACACGGCAGCTTCCTACGATTTTGTTGACCATTGGCTTGAGACCCGGCCAAAAGAATTTATCCTCCACAAGCGTAATCGTTTTATCGCGACCGAAGTGTCCACCTAAACCTCCACTATGTAACTCCCATATAATAAAATGGCGTAGGGACGAGCGGGGAATACACAATTGCGTGTGCTTGAATAAATAACCGTCACGAATGTAGTAGGCTGAAATAGTAGAGGGGGCCTGTTCCTGAGCTGCTAAATAAATATCCTTAAAATCCGGACATAGGACATACTCGTCCTTAATGCGTTCAAATCCTATTACTGTCACCTCCATTTTAGATAACAATAGGGTGACACGACTAAGGGCGTCCGCCACTCGATTTAACGTACCCTTAAGGTGCTTGATAATGAATGTGTACTCCTGAAGATAGGAGACCCATTTGGCGTGCCTAGGGCTGATTTTACCTTGAGAGTTTACAAATTTTAGCGCCTCATGATCCGAGAGGATTACAAATTCTTTCGATATGAGATAGTGTCGCCAATGTTGGAGACAATGTATCACGGCATAAAACTCACGATCATAATTAGAGTAATTTAATTTTGGGCCCGCAAGTTTCTCGCTGAAGTATCCGACCGGATGTCCCTCTTGACTTAACACTCCACCAATTCCGATCCCCGAAGCGTCGCATGATAATTCAAACACTTTACTAAAATCCGGCAACCGTAGTAGGGGGGCTTCGGACATCCGATCCTTAATCATTTGAAATGCGCTAGCGGCCGATTTGGTCCATATAAAATCACCCTTCTTCATACACTCAGTGATGGGTGCCATGATGCTACTAAAATTGCGAATGAATCGTCGATAAAACGTGGCCAATCCATGAAAACTCCTAACTTCCCGAATATTTTGCGGCTCGGCCACTCTCTAATTACTTGGACCTTCTTAGGGTCAACATGTATTCCCTCAGCGTTCACTATGTATCCTAAGAATTCCACGGAAGTCACACCGAATGCGCACTTCTTAAAATTAATATATAAGTTCTCTTGGCGCAATGTAGTAAGGATTGTCCGCAAATGAGTTTCATGATCGATCGGCGAGGTACTAAACACCAAAATATCATCGAAATAGACTACGACAAATTTTCCCATGTATGGCTTAAATACTTGAGTCATTAATCGTGAGAAAGTACTTGGTCCGTTGGTGAGTCCCTCTCCTAGCACTAACCACTCGTAAAGCCCGTCCTTAGATTTAAAGGCCGTTTTCCATTCGTCTCCCTCCCGAATCCTTATTTGGTGGTAGCCACTCTTTAAATCCAATTTTGAGAACACGGTGGCACCGGACAACATATCCAATAGATCGTCCAAACGGGGGATGGGAAACCTATACTTGACAGTTATTTTATTGATGGCCCGGTAGTCTACACACAACCTCCAAGACTTATCTTTCTTCGGAACCAACAAGGCAGGGACGGCACAAGGGCTTTTACTATGACGGATAAATCCTTTAGCTAATAAATCGGAAATTAACATTTGTAGTTCATTATGTGCGGAGGGATTAAGTCGGTAATGGGGTAGGTTAGGCAAGGACGAGCCCGGGACGAAGTCAATTTCATGTTGAATATCCCTGATTGGTGGCAACTTGGAAGGTAAATCTACCGGATAGACGTCCTTATATTCTTCCAATAATGTGCGCAGAGATAACGGTATGTTCTCTAAAGATGGTGAATCTTCCTGTACTTGTAGACATACTAACACATATATGACGCCATCGAGAAAGGTCTCACGTTCTAACTCCTTCCTACTTATAAGACTTATCGTTTTCCTTTCCGCAGGGACCACTGTGTCCTTGGATGCAATCGACGGGTCCTTAGGTGGTGTGGGTTTCAAAACAATGGTCTTACCATTGAAATTGAACTCGTAGGTGTTGGCTTTGCCAAAATGGGTCACGTCAAAATCATAAAGCCAGGGACGTCCTAGTAGAACGTGACAGACATCCATAGGGATGACATCACACCACACCTTATCGACATAGTTCTTCACCGTAAGCGGTACCAAACATCGCTTAGAAACTGCGATGGACGTTTTGTTCACCCATGCTATCTTATACGGATGTGGATGCGGCTCAGTGACTAAGTGCATTCGAGTGATGGCATTCTCCGAAACGACGTTCATACAACTACCGCTATCGATTATTAACTTACACCACTTGTCACCGTTCTTAAAATTTACCGAGAAGATATTCGTCCGATTGTAATCGTCCGTCGCTCGCGGTGTATTCAGAATACATCTCATAACCATCATAAACGAGTCGTCGTCAATATCACTCGGCTCGGCGTCAGACTCAGTACCGGCTTCATAAACGATCTCGGCGGGGTCAGACGTGGTATCTAATAGTGCCAGTGGTTTACTCTTAGTGGGACACTCACTAGCGTAGTGTCCTTGAATTCCGCACGAATAGCAGGTAGCGTTAGTCTTATTAATTCGTCCTACTGGGACTCTCTCACCATTGGGATTTTTATTGTTCCTAGCGGTAATTACTATGGAACTTGAGTCCGTCGATCGGAACTTTCCTTTGTCTCGCATGGATGATGAAGGTGGGGGTCCTAAGATGGATTTTCCTTTCTGGAATGCCCGGCCCTTGGACTTGTTGGCATTGTGCTTTTCTATATCTAGAGCTGCATTGAATGTTGTGTTAAGATCCGTGTGACCATAACGCAAAAGCTTGCCTTGGATGTCCGTGTTAAGTCCCTTACGGAAACGAGATAGTGTGACCTCGGGCATTTCTCGTATATCACAACGCACCATCATATCCTTGAGTCGTCCCATGTACTCCGCTACCGATTGGCCCCCTTGACGAAGAGTGGCTAGCTCGTCGAACATTTGGGTTCGGTGATATGCCGGGACATATTGGTCATGCAGGAGTGCCTTCATGGCGGCCCACCCAATTGGGGGTGCTCCATTTACGGTGCCTAGACGCCTTTCTTCGTTCAACCAGAACGTTTTGGCTCTACCCAGAAGTTTCATTCATGCTACTCGTACCTTCTCAACGTCCGTCAGGTTGTGCCACTCAAAATAGCACTCAATATCCATGATCCAGTTTAGAAAAAGTTGGGGTTCACCCATGCCATCGTAGGATGGTGATTCCATTTTAACGGCCCTAGTTAAGTCGAACTCATAAGGGGCTCGGCGTGCGTACTCATAATCCGGATCACGAGGGAGATTTTGTCGCTCTTCTCATTGGTAGGCGGGATGGGGTGGCTGCCCCGGTCGATTTATCCCAAAGCCGGGATTTCGAGGCGCCGCCTGATTAACAGCCAACCCTTGTATTAACTGAGTGAGTGCATCGAACCTAGTGTTAAACTCTTCCCTAAGCGCCGCAATTGTTGCAGGAGCGGGCTCACCATCATCATGATGGTCGGCCATGTGTGATGTGGATGGAGAGTACTCTGTGCCAAGCCTCGTGCGCATGAACAACACAGATACAGGGTGGCTCACCTAGATAAGAGACTGTTTGGACAAGAATTTTATAAATCAGGATTTTTATACGCTTAATGACTTGGAGAACGAAAATGTTTTTTTGACTTATATGCTTAGAAAAATAGGTAGAAAATTCAGATTTTTTTATACTTCTTTTTTTGCAAAAAATTTTATTTTTGTTATATGCAGACCAAATAGAGAAATTCAGATTTGGTGATTACGAAAACGTGCACGACCAAGTGTGGGTCGACGTCCTAAGAAAAGGGAGCGTAAGGACGGTGTCGATTGAGAAATCAACACAACCTCGCTTTTATACCAAATTGATGTAGGCTAGGCCTTTGGGATCCTACACGGAGGGCGTGACTACAGCCTTGGCAACGTTATCGCTCCCTAACCGTCACACAAACGCAACGCAGCGACCACAATGATTGTTTTTTTATCGTTCGCGCTAACATACGGATAGCCGATCCGCAAATGGAACGGAGAATGGCTATAGGCCAAAATCCTTTCCGGCTAAATGGAATAATATTAATTCCGATCGAGCTTTGGAGTTGTACCAAAATAGATCCACCAAAAAAAAATTCACGATTCGAAAAAACGGTAGGATCTATCCCAACAAAACAAAAGCGAGGAGCGTCAATCCTCTTGCGAGATCTTTTCGGAAAACCAACTGAAAATCTCAAATCTATTTTTAGGAACACCGCGAAAATTTAGCAATTCGAGAAATCACGCAAAATCCGTCCACCACAAGAATTAATCAAAGAAGAGAATCTCTTAGGTAGGAATTTCGTTACCCCACTCGGAAACGTAGATCCGAGATGTTGGATCCACCAAGTACGATCGCTCTTCCCTTTTGGAATCCACGAGAAACGCGCCTCGAATGAAGATCTTGTTCGCCTCCTTCGCTTCTCGCCGTGGTTGATTACCCCAACCTTGATTTTTCCTTGCACGAGATCTTCCTCCTCCAAGGTTGGCCGACCACCTTTGAAAGAAAAGGGATGGACACGTAGATGAGAGGATGTAGTTGGAAGAGGGATGAGGGAGGGAATGAGAAGAAGAATAGAGAGAGAAGGGGGGGTGCGGCCAAGAAGAAGGAAGAGGGAGAGGATGGGGGGCAGGCGGCTAGAAGAGAGGGAGGGGAGATAGAAAATTTAGGGTTGGAGGAATTTTCAATTGATTTCAATATTAGCCTTCATAACAAATGATAATGTGGCCTTTTATAAGGCTTACAACCATGTGGCTATTAGCAGCCCAAAATAAAAATGTTGCAGAAAATGAAATGACAAAATAACATAGTGTCAAATACTACATATAACCAGATAAAGGCAGACCAAATAATAAAATAAATTCAAAGCTTATTTTTGTTGCGTGGGCGAAGATTGTAGTCGTGCCCGCTACGGTGCCGCAAGTCTCTTGATGGTGGAGCATCGTCGTCATCTTCTGTCACGGTCACACCGCCATGGTCGTCGTCTTCATCACCCAATTGGCCGTCGTGGTGGCCGTCGCCATCAATCGTAACACCGCCATGGTCGTCGTCTTCATAACCCAATAGGCCGTCGTGGTGGCCGTCGCCATCAATCCTGGATATCTATTAATTTTACCTATTTATATATAATTGGCCAATATAATAATAATAAACTACTTAAAAAAACTTTATAATAAAATAAAAAAAAAACTTAATTTTTTTTATTTATTTATCATATATTATTAGCTATAAAATATTTTTTTAAAAATGACGTCGTTTTCTACTTGAAAAAAAGAGAACAAAAAATTAAATAACTAAAAAAACCCCAAAAACCTCTAAAAACTTGAAAACCTAAAAAACTTAAAAATCAACAAACTCTAAAAAAGAACCTAAAAACTCTAAAAACTAAAACTCTAAAAAAAATCTAAAACCTCAAAAAACTCTAAAACCAAAATCCTAAAAAAATCTAAAAACTACAAAAATGAAAAACAACAAACATAATAAAAAAGTGAAAAACTTAAAACTTAAAAAACTCAAAAAAAACTAAAAACTAAAAACCAACTAAAAAATAAAAAAAAAATCTACTTAAAACACCAAAAATTATATATATAATAATTTGATATTAACAAATGTATATATGTTTTATTTAACTACTTTTATTTTAATTTGTTTTCTTTCGTTTCATTTTGCTTCGGCACGCTTCCATTATTGCGCGGGCTACGGGATCACATTTTTATCATGCAGTGGTCGCTAAGGCCTTAGCTACCTTCGAGTCTCCAACGCACTTGCCCCTACCGCCCGCACATTTTAGGCCGAGTTAATCTTTTTTTATTTTTTCTGTTATCGTTTTTCTTCTTCTTCTAACAATATATGCAGGGTTTCGACCCGGGCCTCCCCGTACTCATCTTCAGGGAAGCTTCTGCCCTCCCTTTTTCATTTTGTACATCTTATTCTGTATATTATTCGTTCCGCATACTTAGATTGCAACATTGAGGACAATGTTGGGTTTAAGTATGGGGTGTTTTCCTATACTGCATTTTTTATTCTGTACTCATCAAAAATACAATACAAAAAAAAATGCAAAACTTAAAACATAAAAAAAAAACAAAAAAAATTTCCTTATTTTACATAATAAAAAAAAACTCAAAAAAATCATAAAACACAAACAAAAATCACAAAAAATTTATAAAACATCAAAAAATTCAAAAAAAAAATTTCATTTTTTTTTGTAAATATTTTGCAAAAAAAAAAATAAACTAAATCTCTCCCCCCCCTCTTCTTTTTCGTAAAAACTCGCATTTTGCCTCCCTGCGGCGTTCGACTGATCGAACCAACCACCTCAATAAGAGTCTGTTCCGGGGCTGCATTCGAGTTTTTACTTTGTACTTTTTTTTAAAATCTCTCTTTCCCCACTATCTTCTTTGTAAATAGCACTTCTTTATTTCCTATTTCTTGTAAATAACTTATCAAAAAACAAAAAAAAATCAAACAAAAAAATTATTAAAACCAAAAAAAGAAAATAACTTTAAAAATCCTAAAAAGATAATAATTAAAACACAAAAAAAATGATAAAATCCCTAAACAATCAAAAAAAAGTTTTGTTAATTATGTAACAAAATAAATCGAATATGTCATTATCTTAACCCTTTATGCTTTCTGAAAATCTAGTTTCGAGTTAATTTATATGCGAATTCTACTTATTCTTTGTTTACTATTCGTTTATTAATTAAAGTTTGATAGATTTAAGTGTCTGGGGTTAAGTTTTAAAGATTTTTTTATGTCTTTTAATTATAATAGGGAACATGTTGATGGAGGCGATGACCCTCAACATGACGCCGATGGTACTGGCATGCTTACGGATGATGGTGCCTCTCCGATCAAAGACGCGCGTCGCCGCGACAACCAATTTGATAAACGCCATCGCCGCTACAATCTCCGGCCGCGGCGCCATAATAATTAATTAATACTTATAAATATTCTCTTATAAGTATTAATTAAATATTTGCATGTTTTGTTTAATTGCACTTTTGTTGGGACAATATTTAATCTTTGTTATTGGGCTGCATGTAGCCGTTTCATTTTGTAAGCCTATAAATAGGCCATTATATGGGATAATCATTCATTGAATGAAAATTTGAAATTTGAACTCCCAAAATTGGACTTCCCTCCTTCTTCTCTCTTTCCTTCTCTCTTCCTAGCCAAAAGAGGCATCCCCCCTCTCAAATTTTTTCCCCCCTCCTTCTCTCTTCATTCTACCTTCTTCTTCCCTCTTGTTACCCCGCAACCACCACGATTTCCCTCAACCCCCTCTCTACTAGTCGGCCATCATTGGAGGAGAAGATCCGATTGAAATAACTAAAGGCTTGGGTGATCTTCTACGGCGCAAAGCGGAGAAGACGAGCGAGTTTCTTCATTCTATTGGAGCACCTTCCGTGGAGTACAAAGGAGAGCAATCATTTCTAGTGGATCCAACATCCCGGATCTATTTTTCCGAGAGGGGTAACGAAACTTCTACTCAAGAGTTTTTCTTTTCTTAGATCGTCTTTGTGGTGGACGATTTTAGCGTGATTTTTCGAAACGAATAAAATTTCGCGGAGTTTTCTTTGATAGATCTGTGGTTTTCGTTTGACTTTCTGAATACTATCGAGTGGATTGGAGATCCTCGTTATTTCTTGTTGGGGAAAGATCAACCGTTTGCGAATCGGAATTTTCTTGGTAGATCTTTCTTTGGTACAACATCGCTCGAACGGACGCAAACATTCGTCCTTTATTTAGATTGATCGGATCTCGGCATTTAGCCGTGGTTTGATCTCCAAGCGGGTTGGCTATCCGTACGTTAGCGCGAAAGATAAATAAAAAATAATAATATTGTGCTGCTGTGTTTCGTTGTTGTGCGGAAAAGAGAGCGTGTGAGCGTGGCGAACGTAATCCTACGTCATCCGTGTAGGCTCTTAGGACGGTGCTACATCAACTTTGGTATCAGAGGCAGGTTCACGTCAGTTTCCTAATTGGCACCCCTCCTCTTTTTGGGCACGTTAACACGCACTCTCTCCTTGCATGGTATTTCATAAAAAAAAAAATCTATTTTTAAGATTTTGGTTTGCAAATAGGGGCCTAAAATTTTCTTAATTTTTCTCAAAATCAAAAAAAAAAATTGTTTGGAAATTCTCTATCTTATTTTTAATAAGAAATCCAAAAAAAAATTTTATTTTTCCTTAAGTCATTATTTTTATTATGTTATTTTAAAATTTAATAGTTGGTCTGCAAATAGCGGCCTATATTTGTATATTTTAAGGAAACTTCAAAAATAAAATTTTTTTAATAATCCTCATATTTTTTCCAGCAAGAAAATCTATTTTATATAATTATAACCTTAGTGGCTAAGCGAGAACAATTACATCTTTGAAAATTTAATAGGGTCAGGTTATTTAGTCATTGCATGTGCACCAGTTCTGGGTGAGTTTTCTCTCCGGTTCTCACTAAATGGCATATGACATATATGCTACCCAGTTAGACTATTCCTATGCTAAGGATATGGCTAAACACACCCCTAGGGCACACCACATTTATCCTACTTATGACGGTTTAGAGTATCCCCAAAATTTTATAGACTGGCTTAAGGGATTAGAACAATATTTTAATTGTCACTTATGGGATGACTACGAAAAGGTTAGCTTTGCCCGAGAACGATTAGTAGGTTGAGCCCAATTATTTTGGTTAAACGAAGAGCGTCGTGTTGGTAGTTATCATTATGCTTGGCCGCACATGCGTAGCCTCCTCTCGGATCAATTTGATCTCGCCTACCTGCGCACTAATAGCACCACACCCGTTAGTAAGAATAATTATGGCACCAGACCCGTATCTGCTTATAGGAGTGACCCTACGCCTCAGGATAGATCCAATCCCCAGAGAGGTAGTAATACCCAAAGTGTGCCTAGTCCCACCTATAGGGAACATACACCATTTAGACCCCAAAATTTAAACTCGAAAGAGGTTACTATTAGGGTGCTTGCTTCTTTAGCCTCGACATCTAGGCCCTCTGGTATAGTGACTGATACCTCTGAGGATTCTTATGTGGATATAGAATCTCTGGATGATGAAGTTAATCAGCCAGGTGAGAGTCTTCCTTCACTTACGATAGTGCCTGAATCTCCTGTTGAACCTGAGGATGTGAATAGGACTAAGCCCGTCACTAAGGACGAGGCAATTCTCGCTGACGCTTTTAGTGACGTTGAGGAGATTTGTTACCCTAGTGACCTGGATGAGGATTTCTCCCCTGAGGAATCATCTCCACCCCCCTTCGACGATATTTTAGTCAGGGAGTCGTCTGATGACCCTAAGTCAGAAGACGTTCCGGCTGAGTCGATAGAGTCATCCAATGTTGAAAGCTTACCTGTTACTAAATTAGGTGATGACTTGCTAGGACCGGTTATTATTATGGTTGACCCAGAATTAATGGATGTTTCAACGGTATTGGAAGAGTCACCTTGGGATGGTTGTTCAATTTGGGATAATCTTATTGTGATACATCCGGGAGTTAGTTCATTTACGGTATCAATGCTGCTTAAAAGTCAAGTTAATTTTGATACTCCCCGGGATTCGATTTGCCCATACCTTTATTTTGATTGTGACGACGCACCCACTTCATGGGAAGAGTTGGTTAACGAATGATGTGTCGTTTTGGAAAATTTACACTGTGGGGAAAAATTATCTTTAGATGACGGTAGCCCTGAAGGCCAGAAAGACATTTCGTTGATGATAACTCCTTTACCTGGGGCCCAAAACTGTTTAGAAATTTTGTCGGATACGATTTTGCCTACCTATGATACGATCACTAATTCTGAATTAAATGAAGTATCGAATGAGTTGGAAGACTTGTCGGCTGAGTTTTCAGTGAGGTCGAATCCACTGTTTAATTTTTCCTATGATTTTAACGGCCTGCAACCGGAGGATTGTTATTGGACGAGTAATCCGTGTTTTGACGTTGAGTGTGACTTAACTTCCCCTACGGAATCAACAATGTCGACTCTCCCTCGGGTTCATTTAACTCGTGCAGATGATTTGTTAGGACACAAGCTAGTCATTCCTAGCCCTTTATATTTGGAGAAGTTTATTATTACCGCCTCCCCATTAGGCTTACTTAGATGGATGTGGGTAAACTTAGTTGGTGACGAGCGTTTTCTGCTGGCTATTCATTACGAAATTTTTAAATCAAAATTTAATTCCAAATTTAAAATGAAAATGTTAGGCTCCACTGAAATAATTTTTGAATTTAAAGAACCCTTGCCACCTGACATAGTTCTGTTATTTTCTACTATTAATTCTACTCATGTTGCACATGGGTTCACCACACACGGTACAAAACTCATGTTGCTTATCGGTACAAAACTCATGTTTTCGTTGGCCTATCATTCCCAAACGGATGGGCAAACGGAAGTGGTCAATCGAAGCTTGGGCGGATTACTTCGTTGCTTAGTGGGAGATCATAAAGGTACATGGGACCTTATCCTTCCTCATGCTCAATTAGCTTACAATAATTCAAAAAATAGGTCCACCTGTTTGTCTCCGAATGAGGTCGTGCATGGTTATAAGGCCCCCGTGCCTCTTGACTTGGTCCCGTTACCACCATCTTTTAAATCTAATCATTTTGCCCAGGATTTTGCCTCGCACGTCCACAATCTCCATAAGCACATTAGCGAGCAATTAGCTAAACAATATGCTATTTATCAATCGAACGCTAACGTACATCGGCGAGCGGTCTCCTTGAATATTGATGATTTGGTAATGGTTTGTCTCACCCCTGAACGGATGCCTTCGGGCACTATAAAGAAATTAGCGAATAGGAGAGCCGGTCCTTTTCGAGTGTTAAAGAAGTTGGGCGAAAATGAATATTTATTACAGATACAGGCTGATTGGGGAATTTTCCCTGTTTTTAACGTTTCGGATTTAACGCTTTATGTCGCTCCACCACCTGAACTTTCTATCTCGCCGTTTAATATTTCCACTAAATCTTCTAATGGGGTGGGTGGTGAGATTTTTCCTGGATCGCTCCCTCCTGCGGACTCTACGGGAGGTAAGCCGCCTAATGATGATGAAACTTATTTTTCTTCTTTGCCTAACGCATTTCCAAGGTTCCCCCGGACCGCTTTCTTGCCTGACAGGATATTGCAGGATGCTGTGTTTCCAACTCCCGACAATGACGTTCACAGGTTCTTGATTCGGTGGCGTGGTCGTCCTGCTTCGGACGACTTTTGGCTCTATGCTTCAGAAGTGGATCTACTTGATGCGTAACTCCTACGCCGTATGTTCCTGCACACTAATCGGTGATGAGTATTTTCGAGCGGGGGAGGATTGATGGAGGCGACGGCCCTCAACATGACGATGGAGGCGACGGCCCTCAACATGATGCCGATGGTACTGGCATGCTTACGGATGATGGTGCCTCTCCGATCAAAGACGCGCGTCGCCGCGACAACCAATTTGATAAACGCCATCGCCACTACAATCTCCGGCCGCGGCGCCATAATAATTAATTAATACTTATAAATATTCTCTTATAAGTATTAATTAAATATTTGCATGTTTTGTTTAATTGCACTTTTGTTGGGACAATATTTAATCTTTGTTATTGGGCTGCATGTAGCCGTTTCATTTTGTAAGCCTATAAATAGGCCATTATATGGGATAATCATTCATTGAATGAAAATTATAAATTTGAACTCCCAAAATTGGACTTCCCTCCTTCTTCTCTCTTTCCTTCTCTCTTCGTAGCCAAAAGAGGCATCCCCCCTCTCAAATTTTTGCCCCCCTCCTTCTCTCTTCATTCTACCTTCTTCTTCCCTCTTGTTACCCCGCAACCACCACGATTTCCCTCAACCCCCTCTCTACTAGTCGGCCATCATTGGAGGAGAAGATCCGATTGAAACAACTAAAGGCTTGGGTGATCTTCTACGGCGCAAAGCGGAGAAGACGAGCGAGTTTCTTCATTCTATTGGAGCACCTTCCGTGGAGTACAAAGGAGAGCGATCATTTCTAGTGGATCCTACATCCCGGATCTATTTTTCTGAGAGGGGTAACGAAACTTCTACTCAAGAGTTTTTCTTTTCTTAGATCATTTTTGTGGTGGACGATTTTAGCGTGATTTTTCGAAACGAATAAAATTTTGCGGAGTTTTATTGATAGATCTGTGGTTTTCGTTTGACTTTCTGAATACTATCGAGTGTATTGGAGATCCTCGTTATTTCTTGTTGGGGAAAGATCAACCGTTTGCGAATCGGGATTTTCTTGGTAGATCTTTCTTTGGTACAACATCGCTCGAACGGACGCGAACATTCGTCCTTTATTTAGCTTGATCGGATCTCGGCCTTTAGCCGTGGTTTGATCTCCAAGCGGTTTGGCTATCCGTACGTTAGCGCGAAAGATAAATAAAAAATAATAATATTGTGCTGCTGTGTTTCGTTGTTGTGCGGAAAAGAGAGCGTGTGAGTGTGGCGAACGTAATCCTACGTCATCCGTGTAGGCTCTTAGGACGGTGCTACATCACATGTTTTTCACCACCACTTCTAATTTTATAAATAGAAGCTCGTTGTTTATGTTGGAAAATAACATCCATGGATTTCAATTATTTCTACTTTTTGCTTTTAGAAACATCAGAACGTTCATTTTAAAAAGGTTGCTCTCAAAACTTTTTTATTAAAATCTAGTTTTCTTTTTGAAAAAAAAAATAAAAATAAACCCACTTCTATTTTTTTCATGTCTTACTTGACATGTTTACCCATATTTTATCCCTTAAAAAGATCTTATGTCAATGGGAATAAGATTTCATTCCGTAAACATAGGCACCCAATATTTAAAAAGATTACATGTTATGGAGTAAGAGGATAAAATTCATTACTCCTACACATATACATTGAGTTATTTTTTTTATTTATGAAGAAAGAAAAAAAATTATTATGTGTTAGGAAAATAAGATTTCATTTTCCTAACTATCCAAAAAGAAAAAAAATATATAGAGGTTCGAGAAAAAAATACCTCGCCTCTAAATCCAAACCCTCTTCATAAACCACCAAACCACTTATCCTATTTCAATGATTCTAGAATTAATTTAAAATTTTTTGAGAGCATAATTTTTAAATTGCATTATTTCCTTTAACTTCTTTTAAGCTAAAGTTTTTTTATATAAATCCAATCCATCTTTGTTAAACTAACAAAAATAAATTTTTGCTTTCTATTTTTTATGTAGAAGTCTTTTTGAAAACTCTTTCTCTATTCATAACATTTCATAAATTAGGATTTAATTCTTTAACCCCGTATGTTTATTTTGATCTTACTTTTAATTAATTCAAGCGGTAGCTAGACTTAGGATTTCTTTTATTCCTTATAAGTTCATCTCCAACTTTTGCTCTGGAATAGCAAAAGCTTAAGTATGTGGGTATTTGATGAATTGTAAATATACCTATTTTCTGTACATTAATTTAGCTGTTTTCATTTATTTTTGTCATTTTTACTTATTTTTATTCAATAAAATGCTCCTATTTTTGTAAATATTATACTAACTTGTTTTATTTTATTTTTCAGGAAAAAAATCAAAATCTGCAAAAAAATGCCATGTCATGCCCGTGACAAATTGGTCACGCCCGTGACCAGGGCGTGACAGCTCAAAATCCCGTCAATCAGCAAATTTTGAAGAGAAAAGCTTGACACGCCCGGCGTCACGCCCGTGTCACCCGACACGGGGCATGACCCAAACCCGTGTCCACCCGCTCGACGTTTTCAGCTCAACGTTCGTCGACCCCTCGACACGCCTAGAGTCACGACCGTGACCTAGGGCGTGACACCTCTTCCCGCTCGACGATTTTCAACTCGACATTTTCCGCTCGACGTTTGTCGAGTGTTGACACCAACCGACACGCCCAGAGTCACGCCCGTGACCTGGGGCGTGACTTCTCCACCTGGCCGACAAGACCCGCGCGACGACTTTCGGCGCGACCCGCGCCCAGATCCACCTCCTTGACATGCCCACCATCACGCCCGTGACCTGGGGCGTGACCACTGCGTGATCGATACGTGTCCAGCCCGAAGTCAAATTTCCAGTCACATCGCCGGCCGCCATCATGAATAGTGTCGACACGCCCCCTAACACGCCCGTGTCAGAGGCCATGTACTTGTAAAATTTCCCCTATAAATACCAGTGTTCTGCTTGAGTTTCTGTTCCCCTTTTTGAACCATTTTGCCTTAGGGAGGTGCTGCCTAGATGTATTCCAATACTATGTAAGGGAAATTTCTCCCCCTCTCCTTAGTTTTTGTTTTCGTTCTTTTGTAACTCTTTTTTCAGCTTAATGAAATGTTACATTTTTATCTCCTTATGTTATGTTGGAATGGATCTAAGCCCCTCTTTATGCAATCTTATTTATACTTTGTTTTAACTTTATTTTCGTTCTTTTAAAATGCGCGTGTGTGTGTATGAGGTTAGAGTTTTACTTTTATGTTTTCATAAGTTCTGTTTACTTAGGTTAGTTTAGTTTTAGGATTCTTTTTTGTACTCTCTATTTTCATTCTTATAAAACTATAAAAACGGTTATAAAAGTGGTTTTTAATTTCTCTTAAATTAGGCTCTTTAGGATTGTAAAACTTTTCGTTCTCTTTTAGTCTTATTTCCACTTTTTAGGCGTTTCTATAAAATTATAAGAATGAAAACATAATCGTTTTAATTTTTAAAGCATTTTCATTTTTGCTTTTATTTAAAAACTTTTTGCTTTTTTAATTTTTTCGCTCTCTTTTTATGCATTTCTACCGCATTCTAGTGGTAGAAATGTATTTGTTTTAATTTTTCTGGCATTTTCATTTTGCGTTTATTTGCAAACCTTTTTTTCCCGGTTAATTTTTATTTCAACTTTTTATGCATTTCTACCGCATTCTAGCGATAGAAATGTTGTTATTTTAATTTTTCGTGAACTTAGTTTTTCATAATTTTTGTACGTGTGTGTGAGTGTGCGCATTTATTTCCGCCTACTCGTTAAGAGTTAAATGACGCAATTCATTTATTTCATTTCAGTAGAGTGTGTAGAGTGTGTTTTAAATTCAGTAGAGTGCGTGTGTTTTACTTTCATGTCGAGAGAGTGTGTGCGTGTGTTGTATTTATTTAGTCCTACTCATTTGAGTAGGACCCGCTTTCTTTCTCCCGCCCACACACTTGCGCCGGGACTCGCAATTTACAGCTTTCTTCAGTCCTACTCGTTTGAGTAGGACTTGCAATTTTCTGCTTTCCTTTACTGCTTTATTTTACTGCTTTCTTTTACCGCTTTCTTTATTGTTTTATTTTCTGATTTTCCCGCAGGCCGTCCCCATTCCGATGAGTGGCTAACCGTTCTTAGCCCTTGGTATCGAAGAGCATTGGGACAGATAAAATAGCTTAAAATAACTAAAGGTCTAATTTTTCTAATTAATTAAAAGTACTTATGGTTTGCCCGGGGTAAACGACGCGTAGGACCACATATCGATGTGTGGGCCCTATTTCCGTAGTCCATATGCTATCTAGCCGAGAGGCCGTGCATATGGACCGATCACCCCGTGGCAAAGAGATTTCCGCACTAACCCTCGAGAGAGGAGGCGCGCCAACTCTACCGGATTGGGTTCCCCACCCAATAGCGGGGTTCTTAGCGTAATGCGGGCGTTAAGAGGAATCCTTCGTCGGACGAGAGCCCGGTCGAATAGTCTTAGCGTTCAGGTGAGCGATAGCCCTATAGCTAGGTGAGCTCATTTTAGTGGAACCTCCACGGCCAAGTCTCCGCCTTAATTAATTAGAAATTTAGGAGCTCATTTTATTAAATGTCTATTTTATTTCAATTGTTTTTTCGGTTCCATCGAGCTAAGCTCTTCGTCGGCGCCACCTTCATGCTTTCTTTTTTGCTTTCATTTTCTTTCTGTTTTTTTATGTCATTTTTATATAAAATATTACCCGACAAGTTAAATATCGGTAAAATAATAGTCCCCTCCAGGGAAGAGTAAAAATAATCGAACCGACCCAGAGAACAATACGACCTCGATATTCCACCCGGAATATCCTGTACTACTCACGATAGGTGCACTTGCCTCCTTTCGTTAAAACTCGATCTAACTCATTTTATATCCAAATAAATAAATACGCGCGCCCCGTTTTCTAAATAAAAAACAACTTCCGCTTTACTTAAATAAAACCGCCCGGGTCGCCGCGTGACCGTAAATATTTTTGGAGTTTTAACCTATCAGTATGCAACATCACCGAGTCGGACTAACGGTCGCGACTACGGCTTCACCCACCATGCCTAATCCACTAACAGAGCGGATCTCTAATGCAAAATATGCCGGGGACGAACTCAATCAACCCGGAGGTTCCTCTTGAACTTTGGCGACCCAAAACCCCTCTCATTTGAGAGTTTGGTGCCCAAAAACTAAAAAGAAAAATAAATGATGCTAAAGACATGCATCCTAAGACCGAGAGGAGAAGTGTCGTTACCTTCCAACTCCTCTTCCTTGCCATGGCAAAAAATATCCGGATGAAAACCTTCGCAAAGATCTAGCCTCCACGGATCCGGACTCGGCTCGCGATTTGGAGCACCGAAGCTTCTCCTACAGCCCAAACCCTCCTCCACCTTCTTCCTTGCTATCCCTTCTCTCTAGAAATTAGTAAGAGAAAAACTTGAAGAAGAATGACGGTTTCCAACCCTATTCTCGGACTTAACTCCCCAAGAACAGTCCTAAACCGTCAGATCCTAAAATCAGGAAAAGAATGGCCACGATCCGCCTGAAAAATAAAATACCTGGGCCGAACACGGCCTGGCACACGCCCGTGTCCAGGGCCGTGTGCCTCATTCGCTGTCTCAAATCGACGCGCCTGGAACAGCACACGGGCATCTGACACGCCCGTGTTCGACCCGACACGCCCGTGTCCCCAATGACACGGCCGTGTGGCCGTCCGTGTGCCTCCATTAACACGGCCCCGAAAACATCCCGAGATGTGACACGGCCTGGGACACGCCCGTGTCCCACGCCGTGTGCCATGTCTCGACACTCGTCGACAGCCTTTGTGTCGACACCGCGGAAAAACGTCGAGCGAAGATCGTCGACCAAGCGGGACACGCCCTGTGACACGCCCGTGTCACAGGCCGTGTGCCCCAGTCTTGACACTCGACACTCGACACTCGTCGAGTGAACATCGTCGACTGAAGATCGTCGACAAACCCACACGGCCTTGGACACGCCCGTGTCCTAGGCCGTGTGCCTCGTCTCGACACAAAGTCGAGCGAAAGTGTCGACACCCCGGGCCGAGTGTCGACACGTGCTCGACACGCCCTGCGACACGCCCGTGTCGCAGGCCGTGTGCCCTCCCTCGACACATCATCGAGCGCAAAGTGTCGACCATGCGGCCAAGTCGTCGACACGGCCTGACACGGCCGGGGACACGCCCGTGTGGCGTGTCCCGGGCCGTGTGCCCCCTGACAGAAACCAAAAGAAAGTCCAGAAACATCAATCGACCCCTTTCTCCAAATCTGGGGTGTTACAACTCTCCCCCCTAACAGAATTTCGTCTCGAAATTACAAAATAGAAGGAACAAAAACTTAAATTGTACCTGAAATGAAGAGTTTTGGATACTCTTCTAGCATGACTTGCTCTCGCTCCCAAGAGAGCTCCTCACAACCGCAGTTGTCCCATCGGACTTTTACGAGTTTAACCTCTTTATTCCGCAACTGCCGAGTCTCCGAATCCTCTATAGCAATAGGAAGGACTCGTGTCCTCAAGTTTCCCTCAATCGGCACCGATGCTGGCTCAATCACCACACTAGCCTCCACCAAGTCTTTCCTCAAAACGGAGACGTGGAAGACGTCATGCAATCCACTCAGCTCCGCGGACAACGCCAACCGATAGGCTGCTTCTCCCACTCGTTCAACAACTTCAAAAGGCCCCAAAAACCTCGGACTCAACTTTTTGAGTCGGCGAATCCGTGAGACGCCTTTGAACGGTTTGATCTTCAAATAGACCAAATCACCTACCGCAAACTCCAACTTCCGGTGACGAGCATTAAAGTATTTTGCTTGCCGGTCCTGCGCCACCTTCATACGCTCTTGAATGGTCCATACCAACTCACAAGCGTCCACTACCACCTCTTTTCCCAAAATTTTGGTGTCTCCCACCTCTGCACAAGACATTGGTGTTCGACACCACCTCCCATACAAAGCTTCGTATGGCACCATTTTTATACTTGCTTGAAAAATGTTGTTGTACGCGAATTCCACCATGAAGAGGTGATCATCCCACTTCTTGCCGAAGTCAAGAACGCACATTCTCAACATATCCTCCATAGTACGGTTTGTTTTTTCAGTTTTCCCATCAGTTTGAGGATGGAACGCCGTACTGAACTTTAGCTTCGTGCCCAAACTCTTTTGAACTAGTCTCCAGTCCTTGGACGTAAACCGTCCATCTCGATCGCTGACTATACTCTTTGGAATCCCATGCAGTCGCACAATGTTGCGAACATACAACTCCACCAGCTTCTCCACGCTGTCCTCTTTCCGATTTGGGATGAAGTGGGCCACCTTGGTTAAGCGGTCCACGATCACCGAAATAGCATCATTACCCTGCTGCGATCTAGGCAAACCATGTACAAAGTCCATGGAGATGTCATCAAATTTCCATTCAGGGATTGGAAGGGGCTTCAGGAACCCACCCGACTTCTGACATTCGGCCTTCACCAAGGCACAAGTTTGGCAACGATTCACGTACAAAGCTACGTCCCGCTTCAGCCCCGCCCACCAAAAGGATTTCTTCATATCCAAGTACATCTTTGTACCGCCCGGGTGAATGGAGTACTTTGTGAAGTGAGCCTCAAACATCAACTCCTCACGAAGTTTGCCGAAATACGGTATACAAACCCTTCCGTTCTTCCTCAGAATCCCATCAATCATCTCCCAGGTGCTGCTCTCGCCCGCTTGAGCCTCCAACACAAAAGGTTGAAACTCCACATCCAACCGAGTCGCTTCCCGAATGCGATCGGTCAAGTCGTTCTGAACTTCGATCCAGTTCAACCGAGCCACACTGGACTCGCCTCTCACAACACATTCCAAACCAAGTGACTCCCATTCCCGTACCAACCGCTCATCATGAGCTTTGATCCAATTTCCTTGCCCCGAGTACTTTCTACTCAAGGCATCTGCCACCACATTGGCTTTACCTGGCGTATACTGAATCGCCACTTCGTAGTCTCCAAGAAACTCAACCCACCTGCATTGCCGCAGGTTCAAGTCCTTTTGATCCAAGAGATATTTCAGGCTTTTGTGATCCGTGAAGATCTCCACCTTTGCACCATATACATAATGCCGCCATATTTTCAACGCAAAAATTACCACCGCCAACTCCAAGTCATGGACGGGGTAATTCCTCTCATGAGGCTTCAATTGTCTAGATCCAAAAGCTATCACCTTGCCATGTTGCACCAAAACGCAACACATACCGCATCCCGATGCGTCACTGAAAATCTGAAATCCCTCGGTCCCTTGCGGTAGACTTAGGATTGGAGCCATCATCAGTCTCTCTTTCAGTGCTTCAAATGCTTGACTGCACTCTTGAGTCCACACAAACTTATGATCTTTACGAGTGAGTGAGGTGAGGGGTAGAGCTATCCGCGAAAAATTCTCCACGAACCTCCTGTAATACCCGGCTAGTCCAAGAAAACTTCGGACCTCCGCAACGGTCCTCAAAACCGGCCAATCTCTAATGGCTTCCACTTTTGTTGGATCCACTGCCACCCCATCCCCACTAATCACGTGGCCCAAAAATGCCACCTTCTCTAACCAGAACTCGCACTTGGAGAATTTTGCATACAACTGATTCTCCCTCAACACTTGCAAGACCACTCTCAAGTGGGTCTCATGCTCCACTTCCGATTTGGAATACACCAAGATGTCATCAATGAAGACAACCACAAAAGAATCCAAGTATTCCCGAAATACCCGATTCATAAGATCCATGAATACAGATGGTGCGTTCGTCAGCCCGAATGGCATCACCGTAAACTCAAAGTGTCCATACCTTGTACCAAAGGCAGTCTTGGGTATGTCCTCATCCCGAATTCGCAGCTGATAATAGCCCGACTTCAAGTCCAATTTTGAATACACCACTGACCCTACCAACTGGTCGAACAAGTCGTCTATCCGAGGAATCAGATACTTATTCTTGACGGTCAGTTTATTCAGCTCTCGGTAGTCTATTCACAGTCGCATGCTACCATCTTTCTTCTTTACAAACAACACCGGCGCACTCCACGGCGAAGAACTGGGTCTGATATACCCTTGCTCCAACAGTTCCTGCAACTTCACCTTGAGTTCTGCCAACTCCTTTGGTGCCATCCTAAATGGAGGACGTGACACCGGCCTAGCCTCCGGCACTAACTCGATCGAGAAATCGATCTCCCTCCGAGGAGGTGCTCCAGGAAGTTCATCCGAAAACACATCCTTGAACTCTGCCACAACGGGCACTTCCTCAATAGTCAGTAGGAGAGACGAACCTCCAATAACGCTACAAGCGCTACACCACCCTGGTTAACCACCCGCATCAACTGCATGGCCGAAATCAGGGAACAGGCCACTCCACAAAGGCCCTCAAATTTGACCTCCGCCTGCCCTTTGCTCTTTAGGGTCACTACCTTAGATAGGAAATCAATACTGGCGTGCTGCTCTGCAAGCCAGTCCATGCCAAAAATGACATCGAACTCAACCAATGGTAAAATCGCTGCTACCAAAATGAAGTCAACTCCGTCTAGCTCCCAACAGATGCGCCCTTTGGCTCCAGTGGTCATGGATGACCCATTGGGCATGCGCACTTTCAACTCTGCGTCCGCCGAGAAAGACTCAACTCCTATTCTCCGGATGAAGCTCTCCGCAAGAAAGGAGTGCGATGCTCCCGTATCGAACAATACCCTAGCGGGGTATCCAGAAACTAACACGAATCCTACAACATAGACATCACACAAAAGTCTAAAAGTATGAAGCACAAAATTTAAACTTAAATTTTCTTCATACCTGTCACCACATCGGTCTGGCGGATCGCTTCTTGCTGTCCAAGGTTGTAAGCCCTTGGTTGTACCAGTTGGAACCGAGAAGCGCTCGACTCCGCCATCTTCCCTTTCTCTGCAGCACTGGGGCCGGAGCGCACAGTCTGCTCCTGCCTTGTCTCTTGCCCCACTCCTCCTTGGTGACAAGAACGAGCTATGTGCCCCACCTTACCGCAGTTGTAACATGTCGGTGGTCCCCTAGAGTGAGAACCTCCAGGCGTCCAATTGCTCTTCTCACCGGATCTGGAAGTGTGAGGCTTCTTCCTCCACCTACTCCATTCAGACTTTCCATGAGATTGGGAAGGCTTCCCTTACCCTTGCTTGGGAGTAAAACCCTTACGGCGTTGGGTTCGCTCCAAATCACTTTCCAAAATCCTGGAAGCCTCAACTAGTTCATTGAATCCCGCTCTCTTCATGGAGATGTGGGGTTGTCTCAGGTTCTCCCTCAGCCCCTGGTAGAAGAGGTTATCCCTTTCTACATCATCTGTCATCGTCGTTCCCGCGTAACGACCCAAACAGGTGAACTCCTGCACATACTCATCCACTGTCTTGTCTCGCTACATTAAATGCAGAAACTGCCTCTGAAGGGCCAATCGTGTAGAAACTGGAATATACCTCTTTAGAAACGCATCCCCAAACTGCCTCTGAAGGGCCAATCATGTGAACTACTATCTTGTCCCATGTTACTCTTATGTGGATAACTTCTCTACGCACTGACCTTGAATCTAACCTCCTTCTGATACCAAATTGTAACACCTACCCTGTAATGACCGTATAATATGGGTCTGGTCGGGGCCCCACAACATGCGGACGCCACAGCTTAGGTATTATAAGTTGATATAGCTACCCACACTCAAAACACTTTGCACAACAAAGCGGAAACACACGCAAGACAAGAAGTTATCCACTACAAGAAGAGTAAAAACATTGGCCTTTATGGCCTTACAACAAGTGTCCAAAATCAAATAATACAACAGTCAAGAATGTGCTTAGCACTCCTAGTCTACCTCGGCATGCAAGCCGGATAACATGAGTCTCAAAGTTACAACATCATACAAGTAGAGCTACAAAAAGAAAAGCACTTCATGAGGCTTGGGCCTTTCTGGCCGGCGAGCTAGCTCCTGCATGCGATCCTTGCCCTGTAAAATTTATTAGTAACGTGGGTCAGCAAAGGCTGACCTCAAACTATGTAACAACACATCTCCTCCCGGCCGCCCCAAACGGACCCCGGGGTACCCCTCCAACCTGCAAGTTATCACTTCATATGCAATAATCATAAGCAAGAAAAGCAACTACTAAAACAGGCTTGGATGTCACACGCATCATACATGTTCTCTACGGGTTGAGAATATAACAAAAAGGGCCTACTTATGCAATCATGTATGCAATAATCCGGGTTTCACCCAAGGCACCCTAACTCGTATGCATCTAACACATCATCACATCATATGGGTAATCATCGATTCCCCATTGGCATAAAGCCGCAAACAAAGGGGTGACACCATTTGAAAGAACTAGTGCCTAAACACCTAGAGGGGGGGTGAATAGATGTACTTAATCTTTTTTAATTTTTATGGCAGAAACACATAATTATATGCAATTCTTCACAGCAATTCAGCACAGATAACAGCAATCACACAAGCATACAATCACAGAGAGCACACATGATTTATAGTGGTTCTCCAAGGTCTGGGTACATCCACTTTCCCCCTTCGCCTATCTAGTAGTGTACTAGATTCGGCCCAACTTCTCCACTACTTATCAGATCCATAGATCTTACAACTCAGAACCCCAAATAGGTTCCTACAACTCAGACTGATCCCACTCCTAAAACTCAGGCACAAAGCCCTACCCCTCAGTCTTCACCAAGACCTACACTTCAGCCAACAAGGCCTACACTCAGCCTTCAACAAGTCCTACACTCAGAGAAAAGTATCTCCTACACTCAGGAACAAAGGCCCTACCACTCAGCCTTTATAATGTAGGCTTACAACTCAGATCCCTTAGGATCCTACAAGAAATTTAAAATTACAAAGAATATAACCACAACTCTAATTGAGAGAGAAGAGTTGTCTGGTTTCTTGAAGAGTTCATGAAAGAACTTTGCTGAGATCAACCTCCCTTGGCTTTCTTCAAAGCTTCTTGAATTAGAACACAGTAGGGTTGATTCTCTATGCAGATGATCTTCAAACACTGCTGACTTAAGAATCAGATCTCAATCTGAAACTTTCTTAACAGCCTGGTTCAACAGCTGTCTTCTTAAAAGGAGCTCTCTCTCTCCAACTTCTTAGATCTTCTGATCACTTCAACTGATTGATGCAAATCCTCCCCTTCTATTGACAGAATAAGCCTTTATATAAGCCTTCTTCATGGTGACCGGCTGATCCAGTTTCTAACGATCTTCTGACAGCTCTGAAAGCGTTAGTTGACCGGTTGAAATGGCAGATGTCAAGTCATCCAGTCACTTCTTGAAAACTCTGTCACTATCTGAAAGTGTCGAGACAGACAGTCTTTATGTGTCGACACAAATAGTCTAAGTGTCGACACAAGTAGACTAAGTGTCGACACTAGCCTTCATGGTGTCGACACAACTCCTTGTGTTGTAGAAATTACTTCTCGACACTGCTTCTTCAGAATGTGTCGACACTGATCATGTGTGTCGATACAAGTCCTTCTTCTTTGATACTTAGTTGATTTCTGCTAAGTGTCGACACAACTCCTTTGTGTCGACACATCTTCTTGTGTTGAAACTTACTAAGTGTCGACACATCTTCTTTGTGTCGACACATACCCTCTGTGTTGAAGCTTTTGCTGAGTGTCGACATATCTCCTTTGTGTCGACATATTCTTCATGTGTTGAGACTTTTGCTGAGTGTCGACACATCTCCTTTGTGTCGACACATTCTTCATGTGTTTAGACTTTTACTGAGTGTCGACACATCTTCTTTGTGTCGACACATGTACTTAAACTCTGTTGAAGTTTGCTGAGTGTCGACACAGCCTCCCAGTGTCGACACTTTTTCTTGAACTTGGTTGATGTTTTGTTGAGTGTCGACACAGCCTCCTAGTGTCGACACTTGTACTTGAACTTTGTTGATGTCTTGCTGAGTGTCGACACAGCCTCCTAGTGTCGACACTTTTGATGTCGACAAAGTTCCTCTGGGTGTCGACACTGCTTCTAAGTGTCGACACAGATTCTTTAGACAATTCTTCACTGAGTGTCGACACTGCCTGTATGTGTCTACACTTTTCCTCTGGTGTTGACTCTGCATTCCTGGTGTCGACACAATTACTCCAAGTGTCGACACAATTACTCCAAGTGTCGACACAGCTTCTCTGGGTGTCGACACAAGCCTTCTTAAGTGTCGACACTTTTCTTCTGGGTGTCGACACATGGACTTAGAAACTTTTACTACAAACCTGCAGTTACTTAACCTGCACAAAGAAACTCAAAACACATCAAATACACCTTGATGTATATCATTGAGTTGGGTGAGGCTTCTTCAAATCAGGTACATATATTCCAATGTACCCAACAATCTCCCCCTATTTGTAGAAGTCATAACCCTTAGTCAATGATATACACCATTCACAGTATGATGTAAAACAGTAATATATGACCGGGTAAAAACTTAAACATGTATAAACAGAACATGTATATACCATTAGCTCAGAACAATTAATGTAATAGATGAACAGATAACATTGTTCTTACAAATTCCAACATTTACATTAATCAAAAGTTCACATAGAGTTTACTACAAATTACAACATGTAAACTTAAGAAAATATTATCCTATTGCTGCTCAGGTTCCTTAATTACAATCCCTTTTCCAGATTGAATCTTTGCTTTAACTGGAGCTTCAGTGTCATCAGCAGCAGCAGACTTCTTCCCTTTAAGATCTTTCATTTTTAACTCTTCAGCCTTGATCTTCTGCCTTTCAAAATAGTGAAAAGGCTTGGGAAAATACTTGCTAGGCTCCTGTGCATTAGGAGGTAGCTTTCCCAGTTTAGCTTTTCTTCTATATGGCACAATGGCCACTTGCCTATTCTCATACTTCCTCCACTTCAGGTCAGAATACCATTTGCCTCTATCCAGGACATTGTCCTTAGTAGCCTTCCATGCAGTCAAAATGATATTCATGGAAGTGGGGCTCCATTGTTCAAAATCAGGTCTCAATTCAGCTTGCTCTCTGAATCTTTTCTTAGACAATTGAGCTTCTTGTTCTTTTAGCAAAGCCTCTTGTTCTTTCAGTATTGCCTCTGGCAAAGGCTGAACTACTTTCTCTATGATGACATTCTGATTTCCCTTAGGAGGACTGTACATAGTCTGTATCTCTTGATGGATCATGTCAAAGTCTGGTGGAGGGTATATCACTTGAGCTACTTCAGCTTGCTCTCCTCCAAGATATGCAGGATTGATTGCAGACTCTGCCACATTGTCATCATCACATAAGGGTGGATATCCAAGGGTGGATCTAATGGAATTTGAAATCCACATGGCATGATCAGAGCCTGCCTTGACTAATACCCTCTCTCCCTTTATGACTTCTCTCTCTATGTGATCCCTCAGATCATCTTTCTGAAATCTTATCTGGGAATTCAGATAGTTTACACCTTCTTTATAGAAAAGTTTCAACCTTTGGAGTTTTTTAGTGATTAGCTTCAGTGAATCCTGGAGGGCAGAAGTAACAGCAGTGAGACCTTCTTGTAATGCTTTATCAAATTCTGCCTTGGTTGTAGTCAGGGCTGCAGTATGGGCAGAAGCAAGATTCTTCATTTCTGTGACTATGGCATTATGAGAAGCTGTCAAATTATCATTCATCCTTAGCTGGTTCTCCAGGACATAGCCTTGCTTCACTTCCATATCATCTACTTGTGTTTTAATCTTCTCTTGATGAGTGGCCAGATAGACTACTGCATTTCCTCCCTTATGAAAGCAGTCAGTCATTTCTTTCTTGTTCAGATTCACTTCAAATCTGATTGACTTGATGTCTTGGGCCAGATCAAATTGCAGTGACTTATGCCCTTCATCTATATACTTTTCTATAGCATGCCTTTGCTCATCCATCTTTATCTGCAATGCTACCATCAGAGAACTGAAATCTGTAGATGGGGCAGGCTGTGGAGCAATTGTTTATAGGGCTTTCTTATAGTTCTGACTCCTTCTTTTAAAGACTTGGAACTTCCTCTTCTTGGCTCTAGCAACCTCTTCATCCTCTGAAGCAGATGTGCTAGCAATATCCACTCTATCCTTAGGACTAGGATATGAATCCTTCTCAGTCCTTGGTGGTTGCTCAGCATCCTTTGGCTTCTCAGTCTCTTGGGTAGGCAGTTACCTCTATATTCTCCTTATGCTCTCCCTCAATATTGATCTCCTCCCCCTCAGCAGCCGCTTTCTCTTTCTCAAAATCAATTTGTAGAAGATCAGGGAATAGTTCTTCTAATGTAAATTCCTGTTGAGAAGGGGCTGGAGAATCTCTTATCTCATCAACCATTTTATCAGCAACAGATGTGTCCTCCATGACAACATCTTGTGCTTGAGGTTGTATCTGTGTTTGCTGATGAACATTAGGTAATGAATCAGACAAAACTTCATCCTCAATAGGGAAATCTAATTGATTAATGTCAGTTATTACCTCTAGTATGGTTTGTGTAGCTTGTTCACTCTCTAGTGGAGTTGGCTTTTCCACAAGTAAAGGCTCCCCCTGGAGTGGATCCAGGTGAATTGGGCTAGCTGGTTGTAGCTCCCCCTGCCTTGGTGCATCTTCTTGTCCTGCTGGAGACTGGCCAGCATTTCCAGTTTCTTCATCATCTGGAGTGAACACTACTTGCTCTTCAGAGCTGCTGGAGGATTCTTGAGTCACAGTGGCTGTTTTCTTCTTCTTCTGGGGTGTATCCTTTACTGGAGATGGCAGTTCTTTGGTCAGTACTCTATCCCACCTAGAGAAGATTCTCATATCCATCTTCCTCATATGGTTAATCATTGAACCTGCAGCTTGGTTCATTACCTCAGGTATACTGCCAGCTAGGTAAAGACTTAGTATTCTACCCAGATTGGGCTTCTTCATACTTTCATTAATTTTATCAAACATAACTATAGACCAGTCAGTATTTAGTTTGAAGATTAACCTTGTCATCAAACTGAACATATAAGCTGAGATTCTGTCATGGCCTCCAGGCTTGCTCAGGATGACTTTGCCAACTATTTCAGACAAGAATTTCCCTTGAATGTTCATTCCTTTTCTGTTGAATACTGAACCAATTTTCAGATTTGAATCCAGTCCACACTATCTCAATGCTTCTCTAGTCTTAGAAGAAGATACATCTTCCTCTTCCTTTGTCCTTGGTAGTTGAAGAACTTTTCTTAGACTTTTAGGAGAGACCTTCAACTTTGCCCCATGAACTCTGGACTTAATCTTGAGTCCTGATTCATCTAGAGTTGCTTCATTCAGAAATTGGAGGACTTCCTTCTTTCATATCTTGATCGGTTCTGATACATGAAATTCTAACCCAGTCTCTTCTATTAGGGTTATCACGCCTTTGATCTCGGGTTCCGCGTCATCAAATACGTGTCGCATGAGTTCATATCCTTCATTCACATTCTCTTCTAGCTTGGGCACCATTAGGGTTTGAAGAAATTTGAATTTAGAGAAGAGAGATGTCGACACACAAGTTTGGTCTCGAAACTTTGGTGAGCGTGTCGACAAACAATGGCGAAAATCTATTTATACCTTTCTAGAATCAAAGATGAAAGGGCGCGTCAAAATACTTAAATTGTGTCGACACTGTTGAAAAGTGTCGACACTTACTGCGAATGTCTCGACAACAATGTGTCGACACAAGTATAGTCGACAGATATATGTATCGACACTTATATATGTGTCGACACCACTCAGCTCGACACTTAGTCGAGACTATACTAGTCTAATTTAGTGTAAATCCTAAGTGTCGACACCACTCTGGATGTGTCGACACCTACACTACATGTGTCGACTCTGATTCTCTGAAGTGTCAACACCGACTTCCTAGATGTGTCGACACCATTTCTCTGAAATGTCGACACCACTTCTATGTGTCGACACAGACAACTCTGTGTGTCGACACCATTTTACTTAGCCAATTTTGAAAACTTATTCTAAGTTTATCATCCCTAATTCAATTTTAAATTTATTGAATTTGGTTTCATCTAAGGGGTTAGTATACATGTCAGCTAGCTGATTATCTGTACTAATATACTCTAGTGAAATATCTCCTTTTTCCACATGTTCTCTTAGAAAATGGTATTTTATTTCCATGTGCTTAGTCCTACTATGGGAGACAGGATTGTTTGCAATAGAAATAGCACTAGTAGAATCACAAAATAGAGGTGTTTTACTTACTTGAATAACATAATCTTCTAGCTGGTGTTGTATCCATAGTAGTTGTGCACAGCAGCTTCCTACAGCAACATACTCTGACTCAGCTGTGGAGATAGCCACACTGGTTTGCTTCTTGCTACTCCATGACACCAGCCTTCCTCCTAGAAATTGACAGGTTCCAGTTGTACTCTTCCTATCTTCCTTGCAGCCTGCAAAATCTGCATCTGAATAACCTGTCAGTTCAAAGTCTCCATTCCTAGGGTACCAAAGGCCTAGATAAGGAGTGCCCTTAAGATATCTCAAAATTCTTTTGACTGCTGTCAAATGAGATTCTTTAGGGCAAGCTTGGTACCTAGCACAGACACATGTAGCATACATGATATCTGGTCTACTTGCAGTCAAATATAGTAGGGAGCCAACTATCCCTCTATACAAAGTTTCATCTACAGGTTTCCCTGCATCATCTTTGGATAAAGACATTTTTGACCCCATAGGAGTTTTCATGGTAGTGGATGATTCCATACCATACTTCCTTATCAATTCTAGGGTGAACTTAGACTGGCATATGGATAAACCATCCTCAGTCTGTATAACTTGGAGACCCAAGAAGAACTTAAGTTCCCCCATACTGCTCATTTCAAATTGTCCTTGCATTAGTTTTGCAAACTTTCTGCAAAGACTACTTTCTGTGCACCCAAATATGATGTCATCTAAATATATTTGGACTAGGATGATCTTGCCTCTGGATTCCTAAGGAATAGAGTCTTGTCTATTTTCCCCCTTGTGAATTTATTCTCAATGAGGAAACTAGATAGGGTTTCATACCAAGCCCTAGGGGCTTGTTTTAACCCATACAAAGCCTTCCTAAGTCTATAAACATAATTAGGTTTAGTAGAATCAACAAAACCTGATGGCTGTTCTGCATAGACTTCTTCCTTCAGATTTCCATTCAGAAAAGCTGACTTAACATCCATTTGGTATACCGTGAACCCTTGGAATGTTGCATAGGCAAGGAACATCCTTATTGCTTCCAGTCTGGCTACTGGAGCAAAGGTTTGATCAAAATAAATACCTTCTTTCTGCCTATATCCTTTAGCAACTAGTCTACCTTTATTCTTTATAATTATTCCATTCTCGTCCAGCTTGTTCCTAAAGATCCACTTAGTTCCAATTATGTTGTGATCTTTTGGTTTAGGAACAAGCTCCTAGACTTTGCATCTTTTGAACTGGTTCAGCTCCTCTTGCATGGCCTCAATCCAATGAGGGTCTAGGATGGCTTCTTCAAATTTCTTTGGCTCTACTTGGGATAGAAAGCTGGAGTAGAGAACTGAATTTAGATTCCTGCTCATTGTTTGTACCCCTTGTCTGAGATCTCCAATAATTTGATTTGCTGGATGATCTTTTAAATGCCTATTTGCTGGAGGCATCCTATTTTCTGGTTGTACACCTTCAGCTTCTTCATTCAGCAATTCCTCTTGGTCTTCTTCATCAACTGGAGTATCTAGCACTCCCCCTAGACAACAGCCACTATCATGCACTTGCTGACTTGCAGTAGTACCTTCTTCAATAGTAAGCTTGTCCATCTTCTCAGTTACACCTGTGGAGCTGCAAACACTTCTAGGCAACTCATTGTTAATAAGTCTAGCTTCATCAAAGACTACATGAACTGACTCTTCTACAACTTGAGTAATCAAGTTGTAGACCCTATAAGCCTTACTGTTGTTGCTGTACCCAACAAAGATCCCTTCTTGGGATTTGGCAGCAAACTTGGTTAAGTAAGACTTACCATTGTTAAGTATATAGCATTTACAACCAAAGATCCTGAAATAGGGTAAATTTGGTTTTCTGCCCTTCACAATCTCATAGGGGGTCTTATTGTGGCTCTTGGTGATAGTAGCCCTATTAATCACATGACATGCAGTATTAACTGCCTCAGCCCAGAAATATTCAGGGAGAGATGTGTCACTTAATAGGGTTCTACCAGCCTCTATCAAGGTTCTATTTTTCCATTCAGCAATACCATTTTGCTGAGGTGTTCTTGGTGAAGAAAATTCCTGAAATATCCCAAACTCTTCACATAGCTTTGTCATACTGTCAGACTGGAATTCAGTACCATGGTCACTTCTTATTTTGACCACTGTACTGTCTAACTCATTCTGAATTTGTTTGACAAAACTATAAAAGATACTAGGAGTTTCAGATTTCTGTCTAAGGAAGAACACCCAGGAAAACCTTGAGTAGTCATCTACAACCACAAATGTGTAGACCTTCCTACCTAGGCTGTGAACTGGCATAGGACCAAAAAGATCCATATGCAAGAGGTATAGGCACCTCACAGCATCTTTATTCTCAATGTTATTAAAGGTGGATCTGGTCTGCTTGCCCTTTTGACAAGCTGAGCATATCCCATCCTTAATACACTTAACCTTAGGACCATTCCTCATTAACTCTTTGCTAAAGAGTTGACCAATTGTCTTATAGTTAAGATGAGCCAGCCTCTTGTGCCATTTAACACAATGTGAGACTTTCTCATCAACTACAAGACAAATAGGAGAAATTATGTTCTCACACATAATATCTAGACAATAGACATTTCTCTTCCTATAACCTGTCAAAATGATCTTTTGATCACTTGACCTACTGATATGACAACCATCCTTGACAAATGAGATGTCATATCCTATATCACTCAGTTGACTTATACTAATGAGGTTATGTTTCAAACCCTTTACATAAGCCACTTGAGTAATTGTAATAAGGTTGCTAGAAATGTTACCAAATCCTTTGATGATTCCTTTTTCAGAACCACCAAAGGTAACCTTAGGACCATCCTTAATTGGTGTATAGTCCTTTAACAATCCCCAAGTTCCAGTCATGTGTCTGGAACATCCACTGTCCAAGTACCATATTGGGGCATGGCCACTTGGACTCACCTGCAAAACAGATTACTTTACCTTAGAACCCAAATAATTCTTGTGTCCTTGGTGCAAGTTAGTCTTACTCTTAACAAAACTACCTATAGCTTTTCTAGCAGGCAGTTTGCTACTCACCTTGGCACATGAATTGTGCCAACAGTCTATGGCAAAGTGGCCTACCTCGGCACAACACCAGCACTCAAATCTGTTGTACCTTTGTTTGGGTACAACCCTGGCTGTTTTATCTTCAACAGGCTTCCTGTTGAGTGTTGGGGCTTTGCCCTTAGACTTGGACTGTACTGTCCTGGCAGGTTTTGAAAACCCCAATCCAGTTTTACCCTTATGAGATACAAACTCATCTATCAAAGGTAGAATAGATTTTGGTTTAGAAAAACTTGCTACAATATCTCTCTTTTTCTGAAGAATAATCTCCAGATTTCTAATTTGATCATTTTTAAATGTAATAGTCCCCATCTGAATAACTGTAATATTTTTCAGTCTGGCTATTTCATTTAATTTCTGATCTAATAACTTGTCAAAATCTGTTGCAGCCACTTTAAGACTAGCAATCTCCTTAGCCTGAGTCTTGGCCAAGAGTTTGCTTTTCTTCAAAGCCTGCAATAATACTCTATATTCATCAATTAATTGATGAATGCCTCCTTCAGATTTAGATCCACTCTCATCACTTGATGTTGATGAATCTGATTCTGATCCAGCACTAGAAATTAAACTTGAAGAACAATTTTGTACCTGACTTGGTTCAGGCTGATCCTAGATTTTGTCTCCTTCTGATAAGGCCATCAGTAGCTTGCCCTGATTGTCCTCATGCACATATATTGAGTTCACTAATTGTATGAACTCATCTTCCTATTCTTCAGCAAACAGTCCAATATAAGCTTTGGCTTCTGAATTAGTTTCTGAAGATGACATATCATACAGACTTTTGTCCTTCTTAGCAACAAAGGATCTTTCCTTTTTGCCCTTGAACTGAGTCTTCTTCTTGTCTGTTGACTCTTTCCTCTTTTCTGGACAATCAGCAACTACATGTCCTTGTCTATTGCAACAATAGCAAACTATCTTTGAGGATGTAGTTTTACTTGGCTTGGACTTTCTTCTTTCATTCTTTGATGACTTCTGTGACGTGGATGGCTTAGACCTCCACTGTTTCTTCTTTAGAAACTTCTGAAAATGTCTGGTGAAAGTTGCAAAGTCTTCATCACTCACACTGCTTTCAGAATTCTTGCTATCTGAAGTATCTGATACTGTCTCAGCAACTATTTGTGGTGGATATGGTGACTTGCTTCTATATTTCTTAGTGGCTTCAGTCTTGAAAGCCACAACTCTTTCTTTGTGCTCCACTCTTGTAGACTTTTCATCCTCCTTCCTTACCATTAACTGCATCTCATAGGATAACAGTTTGTCAAACAATGTTGGAGGAGGTATGTCTGCTAATTTGTCCATTTCCCTTATGACACAAATCTTGGTATCCCAGTCCTTAGTCAGGGATCTCAAGAACTTATCATTCAATTCATAATTGCTGAACTCTCTTCCATAAGACATCAACTCATTGACTATCCTATAGAATTTCTTGTAGCACTCAGTTATGCTATCAGACCTTCCTTGTCTGAAGCTTTCATATTCTTGATTCAATAAAGACTTCCTGTCCTGTCTAACTTCTTCTGAACCCTCCATATAGACTATCAGTGTGTCCCACATTTCCTTTGATGTTTTACAATGAATCAGATTCTGAAATGTGGCATCATCAATTGCACTTACAATAATATTCTGAGCTCTCTTGTCCATAGTAGCCAGAATAATTTCATCCTTGGTCATTTCAGAATAGTCTTTTGGAGTTCTCTGGTTTGCATCCAGAACTGATACTTTCATTGGCACATATGGCCCTTCTTTGACATTAATGTAAATTCTGGGGTCAGAGGCTTCCATAAAAAGTCTAACCCTTTCTTTCCAAATGTCAAAGATCTCATTTCTGCAAATTGGCAACTTCATGGATCCTAGCTCTTTGTGATTCTCTGTTGAACCCATTTTCTTGATTCTTGATTCTGCCTACAGGATTTTTAATCAGACTGTTATGTCCTTTTTGAGTAACCTCCCTCTGATACCACTTGAAAGAACTAGTGCCTAAACACCTAGAGGGGGGGGGGTGAATAGGTGCACTTAATCTTTTTTAATTTTTATGGCAGAAACACAGAATTATATGCAATTCTTCACAGCAATTAAGCACAGATAACAGCAATCACACAATCATACAATCACAGAGAGCACACGAGATTTATAGTGGTTCCCCAAGGTCTGGGTACATCCACTTTCCCCCTTCGCCTATCTAGTAGTGTACTAGATTCGGCCCAACTTCTCCACTACTTCTCAGATCCACAGATCTTACAACTCAGAACCCCAAATAGGTTCCTACAACTCAGACTGATCTCACTCTTACAACTCAGGCACAAAGCCCTACCACTCAGTCTTCACCAATACCTGCACTCAGCCAACAAGGCCTACACTCAGCCTTCAACAAGGCCTACACTCAGAGAAAAGTATCTCCTACACTCAGGCACAAAGGCCCTACCACTCAGCCTTTATAATATAGGCTTACAACTCAGATCCCTTATGATCCTACAAGAAATTTAAAATTACAAAGAATATAACCACAACTCTGATTGAGAGAGAAGAGTTGTCTGGTTTCTTGAGGAGTTCTTGAAAGAACTTTGCTGAGATCAACCTCCCTTGGCTTTCTTCAAATCTTCTTGAATTAGAACACAGTAGGGTTGATTCTCTATGCAGATGATCTTCAAACACTGCTGACTTAAGAATCAGAACTTAATCTGAAACTTTCTTCACAGCCTGGTTCAACAGCTGTCTTCTTAGAAGGAGCTCTCTCTCTCCAACTTCTTAGATCTTCTGATCACTTCAACTGATTGATGCAAATCCTCCCATTCTGTTGACAGAATAAGCCTTTATATAAGCCTTCTTCGTGGTGACCGGCTGATCCGGTTTCTAACGATCTTCTGACATCTCTGACAGTATTAGTTGACCGGTTAAAATGGCAGCTGTCAAGTCATCCAGTCACTTCTTGAAAACTCTGTCACTGTCTGAAAGTGTCGAGATAGACAGTCTTTATGTGTCGACACAAATAGACTAAGTGTCGACACAAGTAGACTAAGTGTCGACACTAGCCTTCATGGTGTCGACACAACTCCTTGTGTTGTAGAAATTACTTCTCGACACTGCTTCTTCAGAATGTGTCGACACTGATCATGTGTGTCGACACAATTCCTTCTTCTTTGATACTTAGTTGATTTCTGCTAAGTGTCGACACAACTCCTTTGTGTCGACACATCTTCTTGTGTTGAAACTTGCTAAGTGTCGACACATCTTCTTTGTGTCGACACATGCCCTCTGTGTTGAAGCTTTTGCTGAGTGTCGACACATCTCCTTTGTGTCGATATATTCTTCATGTGTTGAGACTTTTGCTAAGTGTTGACACATCTCCTTTGTGTCGACACATTCTTCATGTGTTGAGACTTTTGGTGAGTGTCGACACATCTTTTTTGTGTCGACACATGTACTTAAACTCTGTTGAAGTTTGCTGAGTGTCGACACAGCCTCCCAGTGTCGACACTTTTTCTTGAACTTGGTTGATGTTTTGCTGAGTGTCGACACAGCCTCCTAGTGTCGACACTTGTACTTGAACTTTGTTGATGTCTTGCTGAGTGTCGACACAGCCTCCTAGTGTCGACACTTTTGATGTCGACAAAGTTCCTCTGGGTGTCGACACTGCTTCTAAGTGTCGACACAGATTCTTTAGACAATTCTTCACTGAGTGTCGACACTGCCTGTATGTGTCGACACTTTTTGTCTGGTGTCGACTCTGCATTCCTGGTGTCGACACAATTACTCCAAGTGTCGACACAGCTTCTTTGGGTGTCGACACAAGCCTTCTTAAGTGTCGACACTTTTCTTCTGGGTGTCGACACATGGACTTAGAAACTTTTACTGCAAACCTGCAGTTACTTAACCTGCACAAAGAAACTCAAAACACATCAAATACACCTTGATGTATATCATTGAGTAGGGTGAGGCTTCTTCAAATCAGGTACATATATTCCAATGTACCCAACACCATTCCCCCACCCCCAACGGCTCACAGGCGGCCTCATGGAACTCTTATCAAGGCTCCACCCGCTCAAAGTCTTAGACCCGGGCTTGCCTAAAAGCTCTGACGTCTCATGTCAGGATTCCAACAAACAAAAAACTGACCGATTCTAAGAAGCCTTGCCGGACCCTAACCGCTCATGGCCTCATTGCCCGGGCTTGCGCCCATGCTTGGCATTCTCGTCAGTCTCACAGAAGGGGACTAGTCTCGCCAGACACTCTACGCACATGACGTGAACGTCACGGTATAGCCAGCCAACCACGGAGACATAGCCACGCCTTGGAACATCACAAACTAAGACAATTCCGCCATAGTCCCTCCTTTGTACTGCAGCATTCCCGCGCACCAAGGAAACCATCTCCAACTCCTGCGGAGCTAACCTTGTCCACCAAGGAAAACATCTACCGCCACGAGGAGCTAACCTTGTCCGGATCCGACTGCACGTACTCACTCGAGAAAAAGGGGGAAAACATCACCACATCACAAACGGCGTCTTGCCGCAATGGAATCTCTACGAATCCTTAACGTTCGTATGCAACATCACCGAGTTGGACTAACGGTCGTGACTACAGCTTCACCCACCATGCCTAATCCACTAACGAAGCGGATCTCTAATGCAAAATATGCCAGGGACGGACTCAATCAACACGGAGGTTCCTCTTGAACCTTGGCGACCCAAAACCCCTCTCATTTGAGAGTTTGGTTCCCAAAAACTAGAAAGAAAAATAAATGATGCTAATGACATGCATCCTAAGACCGAGAGGAGAAGTGTCGTTACCTTCCGACTCCATCTTCCTTGTCATGGCAAAAAATATCCGGATGAAAACCTTCGCAAAGATCTAGCCTCCACGGATCCGGACTCGGCTCGCGATTTGGAGCACCGAAGCTTCTCCTATAGCCCAAACCCTCCTCCACCTTCTTCCTTGCTCTCCCTTCTCTCTATAAATTAGTAAGAGAAAAGCTTGAAGAAGAATGAGGGTTTCCAACCCTATTCTCGGACTTAACTCCCCAAGAACAGTCCTAAACTGTCAGATCCTAAAATCAGGAAAAGAATGGCCACGATCCGCTTGAAAAATAAAATACCTGGGCCGAACACGGCCTGTCACACGCCCGTGTCCAGGGCCGTGTGCCTCATTCGCCATCTCAAATCGACGCACCTTGAACAGCACACGGGCATCTGACACGCCCGTGTTCGACCCGACACGCCCGTGTCCCCAATGACACGGTCGTGTGGCCGGCCGTGTGCCTCCATTAACACGGCCCCGAAAACATCCCGAGAGGTGACACGGCCTGGGACACGCCCGTGTCCCAAGCCGTGTGCCAAGTCTCGACACTCGTCGATAGCCTTTGTGTCGACACCGCGGAAAAACATCGAGCGAAGATCGTCGACCAAGCGGGACACGCCCTGTGACACGCCCGTATCACAGGCCGTGTGCCCCAGTCTTGACACTCGACACTCGACACTCGTCGAGTGAACATCGTCGACTGAAGATCGTCGACAGACCCACACGGCCTTGGACACGCCCGTGTACTAGGCCGTGTGCCTCGTCTCGACACAAAGTCGAGCGAAAGTGTTGACACCCCGGGCCGAGTGTCGACACGTGCTCGACACGCCATGCGACACGCCCGTGTTGCAGGCCGTGTGCCCTCACTCGACACATCATCGAGCGCAAAGTGTCGACCACGCGGCCAAGTCGTCGACACGGCCTGACACGGCCGGGGACACGCCCGTGTCCCAGGCCGTGTGCCCCCTGACATAAATCAAAAGAAAGTCCAGAAACATCAATCGACCCCTTTCTCCAAATCTGGGGTGTTACAACTCTCCCCCCCTAACAGAATTTCGTCCCAAAATTACAAAACAGAAGGAACAAAAACTTAAATTGTACCTGAAATGAAGAGTTCTGGATACTCTTCTAGCATGACTTGCTCTCGCTACCAAGAGAGCTCCTCACGACCGCAGTTGTCCCATCAGACTTTTACGAGTTTAACCTCTTTATTCCGCAACTGCCAAGTATCCAAATCCTCTATAGCAATAGGAAGGACTCGCGTCCTCAAGTTTCCCTCAATCGGAACCGATGCCGGCTCAATCGACACATCGTTGTGCAACTGCCGTGTCGCAGGACGTGTGCCCTCACTCGACACATCGTCGAGCGCGAAGTGTCGACCACGCGGCCAAGTCGTTGACACGGCCTGACACGGCCGGGGACACGCCCGTGTCCCGGGCCGTGTGCCCCCTGCTAGAAACCAAAAGAAAGTCCAGAAACATCAATCGACCCTTTTCTCCAAATCTGGGGTGTTACAGTCTAGATCTGGTAGGTCCTATTCACTTGAGCAAACATTAGCCTATATCCATTGTTCAATCTATAAATAAAAGTAGTAGCATCCCTTTGCGTTGTGCATTGCTAAGGTTTGTGCCTTTAATTGCAGGAGTTATCAATAGTGTTAAATAGAGAAACCGCACGCTACGTATCTATTTTAATTGTTGTCCAACCTAGGAGTGCGTAGTTTAATATGTCGAAACCATTGGCCTGCATCAACAATTCTTTGTCGAATGACATCAAGTTCACTCGACACACTTGACGCTTCCCGAGTGCGAGTGAGGGGCCTAGCGCGAAATGGGATGTTACAAATACCAATAAACAAAAAAATATTTCATCCACGAAATTCAAGTTCGGGACTACGGGGTTTCCATGCACAAGAATTTTAAGAACTTTTAAACAAAATTCATATTATACCTGAGGCGAAAACTCTGGGATATTGTTCATGCATTAGATCCATCAGCTCCGAGGTGTGTTCCTCCGTCCATGGTTGGGCCATAGCACCTCGATCAAGGGAACATTCTTCTTTCGCAGCACTCAAATCGATGTTCCATCGATCCAGACCGTGTCTAAACAGACTGATCTATCAGGTTCCACCGGACCTACTGTAATGGTAATATACTGCTCTGGCTAAAGGAGAGCCCTCTAGAGCGAGGAGACATAGAAGATGTCATGCATAGTCCCTAACTCTGGCAGCAGCTCCAGTCGGTAAGGTAAGGGACCGATCCGCTCCAGGATCAAGTATGGTCCCATAAATTTAGGGCTGAGCTTCTTGTGCCTTCGAACTCGTGAGACGCCATGCACCAGACGTATCTTCAATAACACACTGTCCCCCGCCTGGAACTCGATCTTCCGATTCCACGCATCATAGTACTAGGCCTGCCTACTCTGTGCCTCAAGCATTTGATCCATGATCAGCTGTATTTGAGCATTCATATCCTCAATATAATCCAATCTAAGTGCCCTTGTCTCGTCATCCTATCCACATATATTGTAATGCCAATGCTTGCCTGGTGACTGTTGTTGTAGGAGAACTCAATCTATCGCAATGGTCTCTCTCAAGGCTTCCACCTATCCAGTATACATAAACGCAGCAGATCCTCCATAGTCTGGTTGTTCCGCTCAGTCTGGCTGTTGGTCTGCGTATGGAAAGTGGTGCTAAAAGCAATTTGAGAACATAAGTATGCATGCACCGCTCTCCACTCCCTAGACATGAACCAAACATCATGGTCTGACACATTCGTCCGGGGGATGTCGTGGTTCCTGACGAACTGCTCCACAAACAACCTTACCAAAACAATAAATGATTGTCCTTCCTGATCGGTATAAATCGGGCCACCTTGGTCAATCTATCGACAATGACCCAAATACAATCGTGCCCAGAGTGAGAGAGAGGCAAACCGTGCATTAAGTACATAGCTATATCCTCAAACTTCCACTCTGGCACCGGCAATGACTGTAATAGTCCACCTAGGCTCTTGCACACTTCCTTTACTCATTGGCTAGTCTCACAATGTGTCACATAATATATGATTTCCCTCTTCATCCCAGGCCAGTACATGCTCCTCCGCAGATCCGCTATCATCTTGGTGATGTCGGGGTGCACCGAGTACTGAGAACAATGTGCATGCCTGCATATATCCTCCCAAATACAACCTCTAATGGGTATATAAACATGACCACGGAAATGAACGAGGTCGTCACACAATGAATTATCCTCTGACTCGCCCCCTTCCAGTGCTCTGAATACTGTCTCCAAAGTTGCATCCAGCCTCTACTGTATCCTGATGCGCTCATGTGTGTCACACTCGATGACCAAGGACTTCAAGTACTCTGGATAGACCTCTGGTTCGGACTCGGAAACCATAGAAATCTGCATTTCCTCCATCATCCATACAAGCTCCATAGCCATCACTTGGGGCTCCGATCCAGTGGTGCCAGCTCTCCTGTACAAGATATCTACCACGGTGTTTGTCTTTCCCGTGTGATAAAGCATCTTGTAGTCATAGACACACAGGAACTCAAGCCATCTCTGCTGGCACAGGTTTAGATCCTTCTGTGTGTCAATATACTTGAGGTTCTTGTGATCTGAGAAGATATCACAATGAACCCCATTCAAGTAATGCATCAAAATATTCGACGTGAATACCACTGCCCCGAGCTCCAAATCATGTACGGGGTAGTTCTACACATGCTTCTTCAATTATCTCGAAGCATATGAGATGATGTGTTGATGTTAAAGATCACGGCAGTGAACCGGTCGCACAAGTAATATAAAATGGGGGTTTTCCCAAGTATCGATCTCTCAAGGAACACAGTAAGGTGGAGTTAATTTCGAGGAGGACATGAGATTGAAGTCGTTAGGTCGGCAGTAACGATGGGGGTTTTTGTATTTGGGGACATAGAAAATAAAACACTATGAACTACTCCTATGCAACGCCGCTATGCGATTCTTCACCAGGCGGGATGGAAGACTAGTCGGGCCACTATGCACCGAATCACTAGGTGGATGGGCGAGTAGACTTGCGGATGAGGTGATGAGTATGACAGAATGAGGGTCGTGAGCACCTCTTTGCTACGCACCCCACTAGCAATTGCCAGTGCGACAAGGGTGGATGGATGGTGGATGGAATATGGCGCAACTCGAGCAACTTAAGCAGTAAAATGAAATAGGAATCACATAGACATGAAACACATAACATATACAACCAAAGTGCACTTCATCAATATAAATAGTGTTAAACACCAATATTCAACAAGAAAGCAAGAATAAGTCAAGAGATCGACCGAATCCGAAGTCTTGCTGAGGATTCACGGTTGGAATCGTCACGTTGTCAATCCGCATCCAAGCTCGGTCCTCAACTGCGTCTGGGGTAGAGAAGGGCTGTCACCACCTTCCAATGGCCCGTCTTCTTCGTGTCACGATAGCGGACGAAGTTTTCAAGCTTTCCTTTGCTTGATGGCTATGGCGTCAAACCCTACTTGAAGCTCACAGATGAAGGAGAAGGCCGAGAGGAAGCTCCGGCTTGGATTTGGCGGTGAATGCTTGCCCGGAGCACCTCCCTAGGGTGGAAGATGAAGGGGAATGGCGGAGAAGGCGGAAAATGGCGGAGAAATGTCAAGCTCCGGATCCTCTATTTAATTAGGGCGAAACCTGCACTACTTATACAAAGCAGAAATGAACAATGTGCACGATCACAGGCGCACGACCAGTGGTCATGCGCACTATGTGCAGTGATCGTGCACACTGGCATGGCAGATTAGGAAGAAGAACTGGAATCAATGCACACGATCAGTGGTGAAAGATATTGTACCTAAACACCTTGAGGGGGGGGGGGTGAATAGGTGACTTGAATCTTTTTACCTTTTTATGGCAGCAATCAGTTTCTAACACAGATTTATATCCATTTCTACACAGTAATCACACAGCAATCACAGCAAACCACAACACACAGTAGACACACATTTTTATAGTGGTTCCCCAAGGTTTGGGTACATCCACTTTCCCCCTTCGCCTATCTAGCAGTGTACTAGATTCGGCCCAACTTCTCCACTATCTCAGAACCCCAAAAATAGGTTCCTACACCTCAGGCGCAAGGCCCTACAACTCAGCTTCTTCACAAAGCTTACACTCAGCCACAAAGGCCTACACTCAGCCACCAAGGCCTACACTCAGCCACCAAGGCCTACACTCAGCCACCAAGTCCTACACTCAGGGATTTAAATCTCCTACACTCAGCCTTTATAATTACAGGCTTACAAGACTCAGATCCAAAGGATCCTACAAGAAAATATGAATACAATAATATTAACTCAGCAACTCAGAGACAAGAGAGGAGAGTTGTGAGTTTCTTGATGAGTTCTTGGAAGAACTCAGCTGAAATCAATCTGACTTGGCTTTCTTCAAAGCTTCTTGAACATAGAACTCAATAAGATTGACCCCTTCTGCAGTTGATCATTGATCTCTGCTACTTCAGATTCAGAATAACTCTGAACCCTTCTTCTCAGCCTGGTTCCAACGGCTGATTTCTTGGGTGGAGCTCTCTCTCTCCAACTTCTTAGATCTTCACTTGATAGCTAGATCTTCTTTTGACAATTACTTGATCTGAACTTTGACAACCTCAACAACAGTTTCTGTAGACTGTATAAGCCTATTTATAGGCCTTCTTCATGGTAACCGGCTGGTCCGGTTCATAACTGAATTCTGACAACTCTGACAGGTGCAGTAGACCGGCTGGAATGGCAGCTGTCAAGTCATCCAGTCAGTTCTTGAAAATTCTGTAACTGTCTGAAAGTGTCGAGACTTTCTGTCTTTAAGTGTCGACACTTATAGACCAAGTGTCGACACAAGTTGTCTAAGTGTCGACACTAGCCTACAAGGTGTCGACACAACTCCTTGTGTTGTAGTTTTATATCTCGACACTACTTTTTCTTCATGTGTCGACACTGAAATTGAGTGTCGACACAAGTACTTGTACTTCAGTATTTTGCTGATTTCTTCTAAGTGTCGACACAACACCTTTGTGTCGACACATCTTCATGTGTTGAACTCGCTGAGTGTCGACACTTCTTCTTGGTGTCGACACATGTCTTCAGTGTTGATTCTTGCTGAGTGTCGACACATTGCTCTGGGTGTCGACACGTTCTTCTCCTGTCGAGACTCTGGCTGAGTGTCGACACATTCCCTTAGTGTCGACACTTGTACTTAGAGAATATTTTTGTTGAACTTTGCTGATCTTTACTAAGTGTCGACACAGCTCCTTGTGTCGACACTTTCTTCAAGTGTTGAGTCTTCAGCTGAGTGTCGACATATTCTTTCTTATGTCGACACTTCCTTCAAGTGTTGACTCTTCTGCTGAGTGTCAACAAATTTTTCTGGGTGTCGACACTTCTTCTTAGTTTCTGCTGACTTTTGCTGAGTGTCGACACAACCTCCAAGTGTCGACACTTTCTGGTGTAGACACAGTTTCACTAGGTGTCGACACAACTGCTATGTGTCGACACAGCTTCACTGCACTCTTCTTCATTAAGTGTCGACACAGCTCCTTGTGTCGACACTTTCTGTCTGGTGTCGACTCAGCATCTCTGGTGTCGACACAAATACTACAAGTGTCGACACTGCTTACCTCGGTGTCGACACAAGTCTTCTTAAGTGTCGACACTTTCCCTCTGGGTGTCGACACATGGACTTATAAACTTTTTCTTCTTTCTTGTAAATACTTAACCTGCACAAGTAAACTCAAAATACCTCAAATACATTTTTGATCTATATCATTGAGTTGGGTGAGGCTTCTTCAAATCAGGTACATTTGAACCAATGTACCCAACAATCTCCCCCTATTTGGAGAAGTCATAACCCTTAGTCAATGATATACACCATTCATAATAAAATTACAAAATGATGTAAAGCAGGATTATATATAGCAATCATAACCATGTATCAATCAAACATGTATACATAGACATTATCACAGAACAAATATGAAATAGATTTAACATATAACACATTGTTCTAATATCTGTCATATTTATTTTCAAAAGTTTACAGAATGTTTTACATCAAAAAATTACATAGTAAACTTTAAGAAAATTCTAATTCTATTTCTGTTCAGGCTCCTTGATCACTATTCCTTTTCCAGCTTGTACTTTGGCTTGAACAGGAGCTTCAGCAACTTCAGCATCAGCAGGCTTCTTGCCTTTCAGATCATTCTTCTTTAGCTCTTCTGCTTTAATCTTTTGCCTCTCAAAATAATGATAAGGCTTGGGAAAGTACTTGCTAGGCTCTTGGGCAGTAGGAGGTAGCTTTCCCATCTTGGCATGTCTTCTATATTGGACTATAGCCTCCTGCCTTGTCTCATGCTTTCTCCATTCAAGTTCAGAAAACCATTTATTTCTGTCTTGTATATTATATTTTGCAGCTTTCCATGCAGTTAAGATAATATTTCTTGAAGTAGGGCTCCACTGCTCAAAATCTGGTCTCTGTTCAGCTTGCTCCCTAAACCTCTTTTTAGACAATCTTGTCTCTTCTTCTTTCTGCATAGCTTCTTGCATAGCTTCAGAGACTGGCTGAACAACTTTTTCTATAATGACATTGTCCTTTCCCCCAGGTGGGCTATACATGGACTGTATGTCAGTATGAACCATATCAAAATCTGGAGGAGGGTAGATGCCTTGAGCTACTTCAGGTTGCTCCCCTCCTAGATATGCAGGATGAATTCCAGATTCAGCAACATTATCATTATCACAAAGAGGAGGATATCCAAGAGTTGCTCTGATAGAATTAGATATCCACTTTGCATGATCAGAGCTAGCCATGACTAACACTCTCTCCCCCTTTATGACTTCTCTTTCAATGTGATCTCTGACATCATCTTTTTGAAATCTAACCTGGTTATCCAAGTAATTAACTCCATCTTTAAAGAAAGGTTTTAACCTTTGGAGTTTGTCAGTTATAATCTTCTGTGAGTCTTGGATGGCAGTCTTAACAGCAGTTATTTCTTCTTGAAATACTTTGTCAAATTCTGCTTTAGCAGTAGCAGTAGAAGTAGGCATACCAGCAGCTATGTTTTTCATCTCTGTAACAATTGCATTATGAGAAGCAGTTAAGTTATCATTCATTCTTATTTGGTTCTCAAGAACATATCCTTGCTTCTGTGCAATATCATCTACTTGAGCTTTGATCTTTTCTTGATGAGTAGCCAAGTACACCACTGCATTCCCTCCCTTGTGGAAGAAGTCTGTCATCTCCTTCTTATTAAGATTCATTTCAAATCTTATAGACTTTATGTCTTGTGCCTGATCAAATTGAAGAGACTTCTGTCCTTCATCTACATACTTTTCAATGGCTTGCCTGTGCTCATCAAGCTTTATCTGCATTGCAACCATTAAAGCACTATAATCAATAGTTGGAGCTGGTAGTGATATAGGCTGTGGAGCAACAGTTTGCAAAGCCTTTTTGTAACTCTGGCTCCTTCTTCTGAATACTTGAAATTTCTTTTTCTTTGCCCTTTCAGCTTCCTCATCTTCAGAAGCTGAGGAGCTAGCAATTTCTAACCTCTCCTTAGGGCTTGGGGGTAACTCCTTCTGCACATCTGGTGCCTTCTCAGTCTCTTGCCTTGCAGGCTCTTCAACATGTACTACTTGCTCCCCCTCAACTAGAGCATTCTCCTTTTCAGCAGCAGTTTCTTTGTCAAAATCAGTTTGATCCAGGTTAAGGAACAGATCTTCCATTGTGTATTCTTGTGGAGAATGAGCTGGAGAAATTCTTGGCTCATCTACCACTGTATCAGATACAGTTTGAGCTGCAGCAGATGTGTCCTCCATGACAACATCTGGGACTTGACTATGAATCTGTGGTTGCTGACAAACATCAGGCAAATCAGTATCCTCTAAAGGAAAATCTAAAGCATTAAGCTCAGTGATTACCTCTAGAATTGTGGTTGTAGCTTGCTCACTCTCAAGAGGAGTGGGCTCGTCCACAACTAGTGGCTCCCCCTGAACGTGATCCTTGTGTATGGGACTAGCTTGAGGTAGCTCCCCCTGGATTTCAGCAACATCTTGAGGAGCTGGAGACTTTATAACAGTTCCTTCCTCATTCTCATCAGGTGTGAATACCACTTGCTCTTCACTACCAGAGCTGCTAGTGGAAACCTGTGCCACTGGAGCAGTTTTTCTCTTCTTCTTTTGAGGTGATACTTTCTCAGGAATTATCTTCTCAGGGGTTGGCATCTCCTTAGACAACACCCTGTCCCATCTGGAGAAGATCCTCATGTCCATTCTTCTCATGTGGTTGATTTTACTACCAGTAGCTTGACTCATTACCTCTGGAATACTTCCAGCAAGGTATAGACTTAAGATCCTGCCCAAGTTGGGCTTCTTCAGGCTTTCCTTGATCTTCTCAAATATCACTACAGACCAGTCAGTTTTCAGATTGAAGATTATCCTGGTCATAATGCTGAACATATGGGCAGATACCCTATCATGCCCTCCAGGTTTGCTCAAAATCACTTTGCCAACAATTTCTGACATGAATTTCCCTTGGCTGTTCATGCATTTTCTATTGAAACCAGATCCAATTTTCATTTTAGAATCTAGTCCACACCAAGTTAGAGCTTCTCTGGTCTTTGAAGCAGTAACCTCATCTTCTTCTTTAGTTCTTGGCAACCAAAGTACCTTTCTCAGACTTTTTGGTGAAACCTTAACCTTTGCACCATGAACTCTGGATTTGATCTTGTATCCAGATTCGTCCACTTCAGCTCCATTGAGGAATTCCAGTACCTCTTTCTTACATATTTTAGTAGGTTCAGAAACAAGGAATTCTAACCCCGAGTCTGCAACTAGGGTTATCACAGTCTTGATTTCTTGGTCGGCATCACCAAATGCGTTGCGCACAAGTTCATACCCTTCGTTGACGTTCTCCTCAAGCTTTGGCTCCATTAGGGTTTGAAAATTTGACTGGAGAGAAGAGAGGTGTCGACACACAAGTTTGGTCTCGAAACTTTTGAAAGCGTGTCGACAGACTAAGGCAAAATCCTATTTATACCTTTCTAGGTTTGAAGATGAAAAGGCGGGCAGCTAACTTAAATTGTGTCGACACTGTCGATAAGTGTCGACACTGACTTATAATGTCTCGACACTTATGTGTCGACACAAGTTTAGTCAATAGATTATATGTGTCGACACTTGTTTATGTGTCGACACCACATAACTCGACATTTAGTCGAGACTTTACTTAGATAGTTCTGAGTAAAACCTAAGTGTCGACACCACCTTGGATGTGTCGACACCTACTTGTCATGTGTCGACACTAATTTTCTGAAGTGTCGACACCAACTTCCTAGATGTGTCGACACCTTTTCACTGAAGTGTCGACACCACTATTCTGTGTCAACACAGAGATCTCTGTGTGTCGACACCTTTTTACTTAGCCATTTCCAATTCTATAAACTTACTCTAAGTTTATCATTCCTAGTTCAATTTTAAACCTATTGCACTTAGTTTCTTCTAGGGGCTTAGTATACATATCAGCTAGTTGATTATCAGTATTAACATATTCTAGTAAAATATCTTCTTTCTCTACATGCTCCCTAAGAAAATGATATTTTATCTCAATATGTTTAGTTCTACTATGGGAAATAGGATTATGTGCAATTGATATAGCACTAGTAGAATCACAGAAAAGTGGAGTTCTACTTACCTGAAATCCATAATCCTCAAGCTGATGTTGTATCCACAGAAGTTGAGCATAGCAACTTCCAGCAGCCACATATTCTGACTCTGCAGTGGAGATAGCCACACTTGTTTGCTTTTTGCTACTCCATGAAATCATTCTTCCACCTAGGAATTGACATGTTCTAGTTGTGCTTTTTCTGTCTTCTTTGCATCCTGCAAAGTCTGCATCTGAATAACCTGTTTGTTCAAAATCCCCATTCCTAGGGTACTAGAGGCCTAGATAAGGAGTGCCCTTGAGATATCTCAGTATCCTTTTGACTGCTGTCAAATGAGACTCTTTAGGGCAGGCTTGATACCTTGCACAGACACATGTAGCATACATGATATATGGTCTACTTGCAGTCAAATATAATAGGGAGCCAACTATCCCTCTATACAAAGACTCATCTACAGGTTTCCCTGCATCATCCTTGCTAAGAGACATACTTGACCCCATAGGAGTCTTCATGGTACTGGATGAATCCATACTATATTTCCTTATGAGTTCTAGGGTGAACTTGGACTGGCATATGGATAATCCATTCTCAGTCTGTCTTACTTGGAGACCCAAGAAAAACTTTAGCTCTCCCATACTACTCATCTCAAATTGACCTTGCATTAGTTTTGCAAACTTTTTGCAAAGGCTACTTTCAGTAGACCCAAATATAATGTCATCTACATATATTTGGACTAGTATTACTTTGCCTCTAGATTCCCTGAGGAATAGAGTCTTGTCTATTTTCCCCCTTGTGAACTTATTCTCAATGAGGAAACTAGACAGGGTTTCATACCAAGACCTAGGGGCTTGCTTTAACCCATATAAAGCTTTCCTAAGTCTATAGACATGATTAGGTAGAGTTGAATCAATAAAACCTGATGGCTGTTCCACATAGACTTCCTCTTTAAGATTACCATTCAGAAATGCTGACTTGACATCCATTTGGTAAACTTTAAATCCTTGAAAGGTTGCATAGGCCAGGAACATCCTTATGTCTTCCAGTCTGGCTACTAGAGCAAAGGTTTGATCAAAATCAATACCTTCTTCCTGCCTATATCCTTTAGCAACCAATCTTGCTTTGTTCTTAATGATGACTCCATGCTCATCCATCTTGTTCCTATAGATCCACTTGGTCCCAATTATATTGTGGTCTTTTGGTTTAGGAATAAGCTCCCAGACCTTGCACCTATTGAACTGATTTAACTCTTCTTGCATTGCCTCAATCCAATGAGGGTCTAGGATGGCTTCTTCAAACTTCTTTGGTTCAACTTGGGATAGAAAGCTGGAGTAGATTGCTGCATTCAGGTTTCTGCTCCTTGTTTGTACCCCTTGTCTTGGATCACCAATGATTTGCTCAGCTGGATGATCTCTAAGATGCCTATTGGCTGGAGGCATCCTGGCTTCAGGTTGAACTTCTTCATCTTACTGTACTCCTTGTACTTCTTCTGCATTTAGTACATGTAGTACTCCCCTGGACAGCAGCCACTATCTTCTACTTGCTGCTTTGCAGTAGATTCTTCTTCTATAGTGAGCTTGTCCATCTTCTTTGTTAAACCTGTGGGGCTGCATACACTACTAGACAACTCATTATTAATAAGTTTAGTTTCATCAAATACTACATGTACAGATTCTTCTACAACTTGTGTAGACAAGTTGTAGACTCTATAAGCCTTACTGTTGTTGTTGTACCCAACAAAAATTCCCTCTTGGGACTTGGTAGCAAACTTAGTCAAGTAAGACTTTCCATTGTTAAGTATAAAGCACTTACAACCAAAGATCCTGAAGTAGGATAGGTTTGGTTTCCTGCCTTTCACAACCTCAGAGGGGGTCTTGTTGTGGCTTTTAGTTATGGTAGCCCTATTAATAACATGGCATGCAGTATTGACTGCTTCAGCCCAGAAATATTCTGGTAGTGATGTATCACTTAATAGGGTCCTACCAGCCTCAATCAAGGTTCTATTCTTCCTTTCAGCAATGCCATTTTGCTGAGGTGTTCTTGGTGAAGAAAACTCTTAAAATATCCCAAAGGCTTCATATAGTTTTGTCATGCTATCAGACTGAAATTCAGTACCATGGTCACTTCTTATTTTGACCACAGTACTAGCTAGTTCATTCTGAATCTATTTGACAAAGCTATAGAAGACACTAGGTGTTTCAGATTTCTGTCTTAGAAAGAACACCCAGGAAAACCTTGAGTAGTCATCTACAACTACAAAGGTATAGACCTTCCTACCTAGGCTGTGAACTGGCATTGGACCAAAGAGATCCATATGCAAGAGATATAAACACCTCACAGCATCTTTGTTTTCAATGCTTCTAAAGGTGGATCTAGTCTGCTTGCCCTTTTGACAAGCTGAGCAAATACCATCTTTAATACACTTAACTTGAGGACCATTCCTCACTAACTCTTTACTAAAGAGTTTGCCAATTGTCTTGTAGTTTAGATGGGCTAGCCTCTTGTGCCATTTGACACAATGGGAGACTATCTCATCAGCTACAAGACATACTTGAGAACCATTGGTCTCACACATAATGTCTAGGCAGTAGATATTCCTCTTCCTATAACATGTCAAAATGATCTCTTGATCATTTGATCTCTTGATATGACAACCATCCTTAACAAATGAGATGTCATATCCTACATCACTTAATTGACTTATACTAATTAGGTTGTGTTTCAAACCTTTAACATAAGCCACTTGAGTAATGGTAACTAAGTTACTAGAAATGTTACCAAACCCTTTGATGATTCCTTTTTCAGAACCACCAAAGGTAACTTTAGGACCATCTTTGATTGGAGTGTAGTCCTTTAGCAATTCCCTTGTTCTAGTCATATGTCTGGAACATCCACTGTCCAAGTAACATATTGGGGCATGGCCACTTGGACTTACCTGCAAAACAGATTAGTGAACCTTAGAACCCAAAGAATTCTTGGGTCCTTGCTACTGGTTAGTTTGCATCCTAACAAAGCTACCTGCAGACTTTCCAACAGCCAGTTTGCTACTCACTTTGGCACTAGCATTGTGCCAACAGTCCATTGCATAGTGGCCTACCTTGCCACAGCACCAATACTCAAACTTATTGTACCTTTGCTTAGGTACTGTCTTTGCTGTTTTATCTACAGCAGACTTGTTGAGAGTTGGGGCTTTGCCCTTGGACTTGGACTTGGACTGAACAGTCCTTGCAGGTCTAGTAAATCCCAGTCCAGCTCTACCTTTGTGATGAACAAATTCATCAATTAAGGGTAGAACTGACTTAGGTTTAGAAAACCTAGCAACTAAGTCTTTCACCTTCTGAAGATTAATCTCCAGACTCTTAATTTGATCATTCTTAAATGATATAGTCCCCATCTGAATCACAGTTATGTGCTTCGGTCTGGCTATCTCATTAAGCTTTTGATCAAATAACTTCTCAAAATCAGTTGCAGCAGCTTTAAGATTAGCAATTTCCTTTGCCTGACTTTTGGCTAGGGACTTGCTCTTCTTATAAGCTTGCAACAGAACTTTATATTCATCTATCAACTGATGAATATCCTCTTCAGACTCAGATGCACTCTCATCATTTGATGATGATGAATCTGATTCTGTACTGACACAAGAAATTGAACTAAAAGTTGAACTTTGTACCTTACTGGGTCCTGGCTGCTCCAGGATTTTGTCACTTTCAGTCAATGCCATAAGTCCTTGGCATTGACTGTCCTCTTGTTCATATATAGAATTCAAAATCTGCATGAACTCTTCTTCTTCCTCCTCAACAAACAGTCCTATATATGCCTCAGCATCTGACTCAGTTTCTGATGAAGATAAATCTGACAGGTTCTTGTCCTTTTTGGCAACAAAAGACTTTTCTTTCTTGCCCTTGTATTGAGTCCTTTTCTTGTCACTAGACTCCTTCCTCTTCTCTGGACAATCTGCAACAACATGACCTTGTCTATTACAGCAATAGCATACTATTTTTGAAAGTGTTGCTTTGCTAGACTTGGACTTTTTCCTGTCTTTCTTTGAAGACTTCTTATCCTGAGAATAGTCTTCTTTTCTCTGTGAAGTAGAAGGCCTTGTCCTCCACTGTTTCTTATTTAAGAACTTCTGGAAATGTCTTGTGAAGGCAGCAAAGTCCTCATCACTTTCACTGCTCTCAGACTTCCTGCTTTCTGAATCTTCTGACTCAGTCTCAACTACTTTTGGAGGTGGAGTTGGTGACTTACTCCTGTACTTTCTGGGGGCTTCTGTCTTGAAGGCCACTGTCCTTTCTTTGTGTTCACTTCTTGTTGATTTCTCCTCTTCTTTCCTCACCATTAACTACATTTCATAGGACAGCAGTTTGCCAAACAGTGTTGGTGGAGGAATTTCTCCCAACTTTGTCATTTCCCTAATAGCACAGATCTTGGTGTCCCAATATTTAGTTAGGGACCTTAGAAACTTATCATTGAGTTCATAATTACTGAACTCTCTGCCATAGGACATGAGCTCATTCACAATTCTATAAAACTTTTTATAGCACTCAGTTATGCTATCAGCTTTACCTTGTCTAAAACTTTCATATTCTTGGTTTAGCAAGGATTTTCTGTCTTGCCTTACTTCTTCAGAACCCTCCATATACACAATAAGAGTATCTCACATCTCTTTAGCTGTCTTACAGTGTATCAAATTCTGAAAAGTTGCATCATCTATAGCACTCACAATAATGTTTTGAGCCCTCTTATCCATAGTGGCTAGAACAATTTCATCCATTGTCATTTCAGAGAAATCCTTAGGTGTTCTCTGATTAGCATCTAGGACTGACACCTTCATGGGCACATATGGCCCTTCCTTCACTGTGATATAAATTCTAGGGTCTGAGGCTTCCATAAAGAGTCTCACCCTTTCCTTCCAGATACCAAAGATCTCTTTCCTACATATGGGTAGCTTCATGGATCCCAATTCCTTGTGATTCTCAGTGGAACCCATGGTTCTTGATTTTCTTGATTCTGTAATTGATTTAGACTGAATCTGCCAACAGGATCTACTCAGACAGTTATGTCCCTTTTTGAGTAACCTGGCTCTGATACCACTTGAAAGATATTGCACCTAAACACCTAGAGGGGGGGGGGTGAATAGGTGACTTGAATCTTTTTACCTATTTATGGCAGCAATCAGTTTCTAACACAGATTTATATCTACTTCTGCACAGTAATCACACAGCAATCACAGCAAACCACAACACACAGTAGACACACAGTTTTATAGTGGTTCCCCAAGGTTTGGGTACATCCACTTTCCCCCTTCGCCTATCTAGCAGTGTACTAGATTCGGCCCAACTTCTCCACTATCTCAGAACCCCAAAAATAGGTTCCTACACCTCAGGCCCAAGGCCCTACAACTCATCTTCTTCACAAAGCTTACACTCAGCCACAAAGGCCTACACTCAGCCACCAAGGCCTACACTCAGCCACCAAGGCCTACACTCAGCCACCAAGGCCTACACTCAGAGATTTAAATCTCCTACACTCAGCTTTTATAATTACAGGCTTACAAGACTCAGATCCAAAGGATCCTACAATAAAATATGAATACAATAATATTAACTCAGCAACTCAGAGACAAGAGAGGAGAGTTGTGAGTTTCTTGATGAGGTCTTGGAAGAACTCAGCTGAAATCAATCTGACTTGGCTTTCTTCAAAGCTTCTTGAATGTAGAACTCAATAAGATTGACCCCTTCTGCAGTTGATCCTTGATCTCTGCTACTTAAGATTCAGAATAACTCTGAACCCTTCTTCTCAGCCTGGTTCCAACGGCTGATTTCTTGGGTGGAGCTCTCTCTCTCCAACTTCTTAGATCTTCACTTGATAGCTAGATCTTCTTTTGACAATTACTTGATCTGAACTTTGACAACCTCAACAACAGTTTCTATAGACTGTATAAGCCTATTTATAGGCCTTCTTCATGGTAACCGGCTGATCCGGTTCATAACTGAATTCTGACAACTCTGACAGGTGCAGTAGACCGACTGGAATGGCAGCTGTCAAGTCATCCAGTCAGTTCTTGAAAATTCTGTAACTGTCTGAAAGTGTCGAGACTTTCTATCTTTAAGTGTCGACACTTATAGACCAAGTGTCGACACAAGTTGTCTAAGTGTCGACACTAGCCTACAAGGTGTCGACACAACTCCTTGTGTTGTAGTTTTATATCTCGACACTACTTTTTCTTCATGTGTCGACACTGAAATTGAGTGTCGACACAAGTACTTGTACTTCAGTATTTTGCTGATTTCTTCTAAGTATCAACACAACACCTTTGTGTCGACACATCTTCATGTGTTGAACTCGCTGAGTGTCGACACTTCTTCTTGGTGTCGACACATGTCTTCAGTGTTGATACTTGCTGAGTGTCGACACATTACTCTGGGTGTCGACACATTTTTCTTCTGTCGAGACTCTGGCTGAGTGTCGACACATTCCCTTAGTGTCGACACTTGTACTTAGAATATTTTTGTTGAACTTTGTTGATCTTTACTAAGTGTCGACACAGCTCCTTGTGTCGACACTTTCTTTAAGTGTTGAGTCTTCAGCTGAGTGTCGACATATTCTTTCTTGTGTCGACACTTCCTTCAAGTGTTGACTCTTCTGCTGAGTGTCGACACATTTTTCTGGGTGTCGACACTTCTTCTTAGTTTCTGCTGACTTTTGCTGAGTGTCGACACAGCCTCCAAGTGTCGACACTTTCTGGTGTAGACACAGTTTCACTGGGTGTCGACACAACTGCTATGTGTCGACACAGCTTCACTGCACTCTTCTTCATTGAGTGTCGACACAGCTCCTTGTGTCGACACTTTCTGTCTGGTGTCGAGTCAGCATCCCTGGTGTCGACACAAATACTGCAAGTGTCGACACTGCTTGCCTGGGTGTCGACACAAGTCTTCTTAAGTGTCGACACTTTCCCTCTGGGTGTCGACACATGGACTTAGAAACTTTTTCTTCTTTCCTGTAAATACTTAACCTGCACAAGTAAACTCAAAATACATCAAATACATTTTGATGTATATCATTGAGTTGGGTGAGGCTTCTTCAAATCAGGTACATTTGAACCAATGTACCCAACAAGTGGCGCACGACCGGTGGTCGTGCGCACTAGGTCCAGTGGTCGTGCGATTACCCCAGGCAGATTTTTGGAAACGAAGAGTAATGCACACGATCAGGGGCGCAAGACCAGTGGTCGTGCGCATTAGATCCCATGATCGTGCGCAGTATTCCAGTTTCCCAACCATCCCGGAACACGCACACGACCCCTGTACCGATAGGAAAAACAAATCACTAATCTGTGCAGACATTCCAGGCAATAACAAAAAGGAGAACAAACTATAAAAATAACAAAATACAAAACCACGGGCATAAATGTGCACTTCCTATGTAAATATAAACAAGATGAAATATATACGATAATGAACTAAAAGTGAAGTGCAAGCGACGGAAAACAAGCCCAGATGATTTCGAAAATAGGTATATAAAATGGACTCATCATGTGTCCATGCTGCATCAGGACTGCACCCATCCCCAGATACTATGTGTCGGTATAAATGAGAAATCGTTCCTTCCCAGATGGAAGTTCAAGGATTGGGGAGGACGTTAGCCTGTCCTTCAACTCTTGAAATGCTACCTCGCACTTCTTGGTCCAAGTAAAAGTTGTGTCATTCTTCATCAAGGACGTGAGGGGGAGTGCTATCCTTGAGAATCCCTCCACGAACTTGCGATAGTATCCCGCTAGTCCCAAGAATGTACGGATGTCTTAAGCTGACTTAGGAAACAGGCAATCTTTAACTGCTTGCACCTTGGCCGGGTCCACAGCCAACCTAGCTACACTGATGTTATGCCCCAGAAATGATACCTCCTGTAGCCAGAACTGACACTTGGAAATCTTCGCATACATTTGACGCTCCCTCAGATTTCCTAGCACCAGAGCCAGATGCTAGCTGTGCTCTTCCTTTGTCTGGGAAAAGATCAATATATCGTAAATGAAGACAATGACGAATATATCCAAGTTTGTTCGAACACACAATTCATCATACTCATGAATGCGGAAGGTGCATTCGTGAGCCAGAAGGGCATTACCATGAACTTGTATAGTCCATACTGAGAACTGAATGTCGTCTTTGGTATATCCTCATCCTGAATGTGGAGTTGCTAGTATCCTGATCTCAAGTCAAGCTTGGAAAACTAGAAGGCTCCCTATAGATAGTGATGCGTTGAATGGCATGTGTACCAGTCGCACAAGTAATATAAAATGGGTGAATTTCCCCAAGTATCGATCTCTTCAAGGAACACAATAAGATGGAGTTAATTTTGAGGAGGACTTGAGATTGAAGTCCTTAGGTCGGTGTTAACTAAGGGGGGTTTTGATAGTTGTGGAAAAAGAAAATAAACACTAACAACTACTCCTATGTAATGCCGCTATGCAATGCTTCTCTAGACGGGATGGAAGACTACACGGGCTTCTATGCAGCAAATCGTTGGGCGGATGGACGAGTAGTCTTGCGAATGAGGTGATTAGAACAGCGAAATGAGGGTTGAGAGCACCTCTTCGCTACGCATGCCACTAGCAACTGCTAGTGCGGCACAACCGGATGTGATGGAGGATGGAAAATAAAGGCGCACCTCAAGAAAATAACAAAAATATGAAATCACATAGACATGATTGTATACATATGTTTATCAAAATAAGAACAACTTCATCATATACAAGATATCAACTACACTATCAACAACAAGAGAAGAAAAGTGTGCGAAATTGATCGGATCTGAAGTCTTGCTAAGGATTCACGATAGGATTCGCTGGGTTGCCAATCTGCATCCTTGCTCGGTCCTCAACTGCATCTCGGGTAGAGGAGGCTATCACTCACTGCCAATGGAACCGTCTTCTTCGTGTCACGAGCTGGTGGAGAATGGCACAAACTTCTCTTAGCTCGATGGAGAAAGCTAGGTTAAAACTCTTTTGAAGCTTAAGGATGAAGGAGGAGGCCAAGAGGAAGCTCTGCCTTGATTTTGGCATTGAAAGATTGCCCGGAGCACCTCCCTATGTAGAAGATGAAGGGGAATGGCAGAACCCTTCCTCGGAGGTGAAAACGGCGGAAAAATGCGCGGCACCAGAATTAGGGCGGAACCTGTGAATTTATATACAAGCAGAAATAATAATACGCACGATCACTGGCGCACGACCAGTGGTCGTGCGTACTATATCCAGTGATCGTACGTAATGGAATGGCAAAACTCAAAAAAACTGGGATAATGCGTACGAGCAGTGGCGCACGACCGGTGCTCGTGCACACTATGTCCAATGGTCGCGCGATTACCCCAGGCAGAACTCCAGGAAAAATGGAACCAATGTACACAATCAGTGGCACACGACTGGTGGTCATGTGCACTGTGTCCAGTGGTCGTGCGTTTGCCCACGGCAGAACTTGGAAAAATGAAGAGTAGTGTGCACGATCAATGGCGCACGACCAGTGGTCGTGCGCAATAGATCTGATGATCTTGTGCAGTATTCCTGTTTCCAAACCATCCCGGAACACGCACACGACCCCTGTACCAATTGGAAAAACAAATCACTGATATGTGCAGACATTCCAGGAAATCGCAAAAAATAGTACAAACAATAAATGTAACAAAAATACGCAACCACCGACCTAAATGTTCACTTCCTATGGAAATAAAGATAAGATGAAATATATATGATAACGAATTAAAAGTGACGTGCATGTGAAAGAAAACTATCCCCGACGAGTCTGAAAATCACTATATAAATAGGACTCATCACACCCCCAGACTTACATGTTTGTGCGTCCCGAGCAAACAAAATCTATGCAGATAGGGAAAATAAACTAGCTAACAAGGAAATTGAGATACAGAGTACCATGCGAAGCCGCATGGTCGCGGGCGTAAAAATGTAATAGAGGAAATTTCTATGTATGCAAAATAGTTTATACCTTTCACGATGCGTATCAAAAAAATTTTACCACTCAAAAAAGGAATCACGGTGAATCTTTCAGTCATGCGTAGGAAGAAAGTAGGCAGGACAGTGAGGTGAGCTTTGCAAAAGACTGGGTCTCAGGATCACCTCCAAAGTATTCCACCAATGTCGGGGACCATACGCTTTCCCATTCACACTCTCTCCACGGTACTAGTTCGACTCAAGCGTGAATCTATAGGACTTTAGGAGAATCACTGGGCTTGGGTTTTGGTGAGGTAAACAAAGATAAATAAGAGGGCTACACACCTAACCCAAATGAGGTAGCATAAAAAAAAAGAATCCAACGCTACCCATAAAACATGCGGGTACACCACACCCACAGACTTAATTTTTAAAATATGGTTGTGTGCACCGCCTACTCCAAATACAATCTCATATCAAATAGAATTTTCAACTATAATTTTTATTTTCACTTTTTTTAAAAAATTCATTTTTATACATTTTTTCAAATCATCTTTTTTTAGCAACTTCAGCAAATATAAACTTTGAAGCACATCCACATATTAACAAGGAATATCACCACATCAACACCCCAACATGACAATGTAAAACACTAAAGCTCGACTTGGGTGTGCGACTAGGATCAGCTATGAGGCTTTGGTGAAATAATGATGGAGCTGAATCAAAAGAAGGGTAGGCACAATGGGGCTAGCGAGGATAAGACGTTACGAACGGTACAAATCTCAACCGGGCCAAAATGATGGCCTACATCATGCTCACGCTTGACTAACCATGCACCTATGCTTCGAGAGTAGCTTGGGGCAAGTTCTTAGCCATCGAGAAAGATGATCCTTCCTCCCGACTCGAGCAAAATGAGTCAAGTGATGGCTACACACGTCACTACACTACCATTTGATTCACATAGGATTCACCATTTTTTGAGTAGAATAAAAAGTCATTACGCAAATAGAAAAATATAAACTATAAGCATACAAAAAAAATTAAATCTACTCCAATTTCAACATGAGACGAGAGCACTCGACAAGGAGCACTACAGGAGTCAACATTTTACTTCGTCTCACAATCCTATGCCAGCACAAAACTTTTCCCAAATCATACAAAAGAAACGAGCTTAACTCGCAGCACGCTAACAGCTAAGCAAGCAATCATGTGGGTGCAGTGGTGTGCGATGTAATAAACTAATCAAAATAAAATAATAAAAGCTTCTAGTATGCAAATGAAATGTGTGCGTGCAAAAGGTAACAAATATTGGCTCTCCCCCAGACTTAAACTAAGCAACACAACATATGATATAAAAATTTAAATCAGATAAAAATAAGGGAAGAGATTACCCAATGCTCAGCTAGTGAGCATACCAGAAGACGCTTGAAAAACACAGAAGCAGGTCCGCCAAATGAAGAATCACAACCCTGTCAATACGAATATGCCATGAATACCTGCAGGGGTGAGCTCCGCAAAAACAAAAGAAAAATATACAATATACAAAGAAATACTAAACTAAGATAGATATAAAAAAATAAAAATGCAGTAAATGAAAGATAACTACTGGTTATTGTCATCCAAGCACGACTTATTAAATTCTATACATTTCTAGCTAATGGGCCTATTGAAAGAAAAGTGAACAGGTAACTGTTCCATTATCCGTTTCGGTAACGGGTACCGATACGACAATAAAACAGTTACCTCCTCTACCTAAATAATAATAAATGCCCAACACAGGTAGAGGGAATAGGAAATAAGAAGAGAAGGAGTGCTGGTACTCACTCATCTTATCACAAAATAAATCTTTGTCTATCAAGGTGTCGTCAACCATAGATCCGCAGGAGGCGATGGCGACAGCATGAGCATAAGGCTCATCATCATCCCAATGTACCCGTGGAGACTCGACCTGCACAGGCTCAGATAGAGAAGGGAGATCAAGTAATAAAAGAGAAGAAGAACTAAAATAATCAGAATATGGCAGAGTGATCCTGGTATCACTCTCAGTGAGATCCAAGCTTAGATCATCGTCGGTATCATATGAGTCGTATAGTGGGGAATCCGAGAACTCAAGGTCCAAGTTGGTAAGGGGGACAGCCTCGTCCAATAAAGATGTGCAAACCTCCGCATTGGAAAGAGAATATTCCTCATCCCATCTTTGTGCAACCTAGGGCACTGAATTATCCAAATACACAACATCATCAGCCGACTCACAAGAAAAAGGTGATGCAAACTCAGGCAAAAATTGCGGAGGGGCAAAACTACTTTCAAAATCAAGCACTGAATGAGCAGCCCCCATCAGAACATTAGTCGCAGATGCCACCCCGTCAACAGGAATAATCTCTGCGTCCCATATAGGAGCGCCCATGGATTCCTGATCTTCTTTTTACAGGCTAACATAAGAGTGATCGTCGTCACTCAAGGGAAGATCGTAAAAAGGGAGCGAGGGACCCATGAAGGATCTGTATGCAACGAGAGATTCTTCGGTAATCTCAACGGGTAAAGAACGAGCCAGATGAGTGATGTCAGTGTATGGGCCAGGAAACACCCTGGTAGGCCTGTCTATAACAGTCTTCTGTAAACGGGAGGTTGTTGCGCACACGCCCTCAAAGGGAGAGGGCTCGCACAAGATAGGGCAATCCTTCACCATGTGGCCTACACCTTGACATAACAAACATCTAATGCAATGCTCGGCATTCATAACAGCCATGGAGTCGATGTATCGGCGCAAAGTGTCATAGAGATGGCACTCAACTACGGAATACATAGCGAACAAAAATATTTACCAAAAGGGTGCTACACACTATAATACAAATAGCACGGATCTGCTATCTAAACCAAAAATCAGAAAAGGGATACAATGAAATAACAACAAATTCTAGAAAGTGATGCAAAGAAGAAACATGCAATGTACAAATGGAAAAATGCTTTTATCTGCTATCTCCTTCTCCAAAAACTCACACGACTGTGTTCCCCGGCAACGGTGCCAAAAACTTGATGCGTTGAACGACAAGTGTACCAGTCGCACAAGTAATATAAAATGGGTGAATTTCCCAAGTATCGATCTCTTCAAGGAACACAGTAAGGTGGAGTTAATTTCAAGGAGGACTTGAGATTGAAGTCTTTAGGTCGGAGTTAACTAAGGGAAGTTTTGATAGTTATGGAAAAAGAAAATAAAACACTAATAGGTACTCCTATGCAATGTCGCTATGCAATGCTTCGCTAGGCAGGATGGAAGACCACACGGGCTGCTATGCACCTAATCATTGGGCGGATGGACGAGTAGTATTGCGAATGAGGTGATTAGAACGGCGGAATGAGGGTCGAGAGCACCTCTTCGCTACGCATGCCACTAGCAATTGCTAGTGCGGCACAACCAGATGTGATGGAGGATGGAAAATAAAGGCGTACCTCAAGCAAATAACATAAATATGAAATCACATAGACATGATTGTATACATTTGTTTATCAAAATAAGAACAACTTCATCATATACAAGAGATCAACTACACTATCAACAACATGAGAAGAAAAGTATGGGAAATCGATCGGATCCGAAGTCTTGCTGAGGATTCATGGTAGGATTCGCTAGGTTGTCATTCCGCATCCTAGCTCGGTCCTCAACTACGTCCGGGGTAGAGGAGGCTGTCACTCACTCCCAATGGACACGTCTTCTTCGTGTCATGAGCCGATGGAGGATGGCACAAACTTCTCTTAGCTCGATGGAGAAAGCTAGGTTAAAACTCATCTTGAAGCTCAAGGATGAAGGAGGAGGCCTTGAGGAAGCTCCGGCTTGAATTTGGCATTGAAAGCGTGCCCGGAGCACCTCCCTATGGTGGAAGATGAAGGGGAACGGCGGAACCCTTCCTCGGAGGAGAAAACGGCGGAAAAATACGCGGCTCCGGAATTAGGGAGGAACCTGCGAATTTATAGACAAACATAAATAATAATACGCACGATCACTGGCGCACGACCAGTGGTCGTGCGCACTATATCCAGTGATCGTGCATAATGGCATGGCAAAACTCAAAAAAGACTAGGATAACGCGCACGAGCAGTGGCGCATGACCGATGGTCGTGCGTATTATGTCCAATGGTCGTGTGATTACCCCTGGCAAAACTCCAGGAAAAATGGAAGCAATGCACACGATCAGTGGCACACGACCGGTGGTAGTGCGCACTGTATCCAGTGGTCGTGCATTTTCCCCGGCAAAACTTGGAAAAAAGAAGAGTAGTGTGCACGATCAGTGGCGCACGACCAGTGGTCGTGTGCAATAGATCAGATGATCGTACACAGTATTCCTGTTACCAAACCATCACGGAACACGCACACGACCCCTATACTAAAAGGAAAAACAAATCACTGATACGTGTAGACATTCCAGGCAATCACAAAAAGGAGTACAAACTATAAAAGTAACAAAAACACACAACCACGGGCCTAAATGTGCACTTTCTATGGAAATAAAGATATGATTAAATATATACGATAACGAACTAAAAGTTAAGTGCATGTGAAATAAAAATAGCCCAGATGAGTCTAAAAATCACTATATAAATAGGACTCATCAGATGGTCAAATAGCTCGTTAATCTGGGGCAGTGGATACGTATTCCGCAATGCCAGTCGGTTCAGCCCCCGATTGTCAACGCATAGACACAAGGATCTGTCCTTCTTCTTCAAAAATAGCATTGGTGCTCCCCATGGCGATGAAATTGGTCGGACAAAACCCGACTCCAGCAGCTCGTGTAATTAAGTCTGGAACTCTGTTATCTCCTTGGGTGTCATGCGATAGGGTGATCGAGATACAAGCCTCACTCCTAACACCAACTGGATCAGGAAATCCATGTCTCTAGTCAGAGGTAATCCAGGTGTACAACCCGTATTCATCGAGGATGGGCCGTACCACATCCAGGTCAATAGAAGTCAAGGTCAACAAGTCAAGACAGGAGTCAAAGGCAACATACAAGATCACGGAAGTCTTTGGCGAGCATAGGCGCGCTCCCCTCGCATACTCGCTGGGTAGGCGACTAGGCGAGAAACTCGCCCGGCCCATGCGAGTTCCTCTGGAAGTCGCCTAGTCGCCAGGGGCTGGGGTATAAATATGACCCCCACCCCTCCTTGGATTTGCCAATAAATAGGACCCCAAGGGTACGAGGTGACACACTGGGAAATCCTTGACAGGATACTGGCGTGCTTCATTTTCGAGATACTAGCTAAGTCTTTGGATTCCTCTTCCTTAGAGAGTAAGTCGCGACCTTGCGACTTTGTCAGCTAGCTTTCCTCGTACCCAGGTCGGTCATCTTTGGTTGAGAAAGGGCTGCTCCTTTCGAGCATCCGGGTACATGGTGGGACCTTCCTGCCACAACATCTGCTGATTCTTCATCCTAGTCACCCTAGCCATCCGATCTAGCTTCTGATCTGGTAACCTTAGACGGCTTTTGTCTGAATTCTGAGGTTAGGATTTTTGCTGGCTTCAACACCGGTCAATTCCTCCGGGAATACGTCCGAGAAATCCCGAACTACTAGAATATCAGTGACGGAGGCATCCGTCTCCACCATCTTGAAATAGATCATGTACACCTCATCTCCCTGCTCATGGGCTTTGACAACCTTCACCAATGATAATAAAGTATGTGAAATTGGTATAATACCTTCGATGATGATGTCGGTATCCCCATGCCGTAAGGTGATCCTCATTGACAGACAATCAATCTGGTCATGGTTCAAATGCAACCAAGTCATGCCTAGAATCAAATCAAAGTCTGACATTCCCAAAATTATGGTTGGCTCTTCGAATACCATTCCTCCATTCTCTGCCTCCATGTTGCACTTGGCAAATGATAGAATCTCTGATCCATTTGGTACATGCACCATCCTAGTCATGCCGGTTAATCACTTTATGCCTGCAAGTCCCTCTATGAAAGCTTCAGATACGAACGGGTGCGAAGCACCCATATCGAATAAGGTATGGGTGGGCTTGCCGCTAAAAAAAACTATTCCTGAGGCTTTTGTTTGAGTTATATCATGTTTGTTGTTCTACTAAGGTCTGTAAGGTACTGTAAATGAAAATCAAATTGCAATTAAAATTTAAGTACATGTATTTACTTCCTCGAGGTTCCTCGGCTCGGCGAGGTCCAAAGCATACATCTGCTCCTGTCCTCGACCTCTACCATATTTCCTCACGCTTAGCCTCGACCTCGTCCTCATCCTCGGCACTGCTGTGCTGTGGGGATGATGGGGGTGGAGGAGGACGAGGAGGATGAAACTGCTGAGGGGAGTTAGCCCTAACGTGCCCCGACTATTAGCAACTATACCAAACTACTAGTCGATGGCGACGATCTTCCTGTCTCATTAGTGCATGGGTCTGCAGTGGTGGAGGAGCTAGTATTGTGTGAGGCCTCTTCTCCTAGCTGAAATTAGTACGATGACATCCTCCACGTCTTCCACCCATATTGTGGCTCATCACTCTGCCTCTTTGTGAGCAAAAGATGCTCTCACTTAATGATGACCCATCTAGTGGTCTCTTTCCCCTGCTTTGTACCATCACCTGGTCAGCCTCCAGCTTCTTTGCCATATCAATGATCTGGGCCAAAGTGCCATGCAAGATGAATAGTAGAGACTGCCTCCTTGAGTCTCTAATTCCCCGGTAGAATATCTTTACGTACCTCCTATCATCCAAATTATAAATCCCCGCGAACCTGGCCAGATGGGAGAACTCCCTCTAGTACTCTATCACTGAATTTCTCCCTTTCCTGAGGTTCAACAACCTCTCCTCTAACACATCTCTATCAGTAACACACATGAACTGCTCTAAGAAGGCCTCATTGAACTCCTCCGAAGTGATGTTTGTCAGCTCCCGATCCGCATACGTGGAGTCCAGCAGGGACTTCCACGACCTCTTTGCATGAACGTCTAGTATGGATGTTGCTACAGAAACCGCCTTGCTGGCCGAGCAACTGATGCCCACCAGTATCTCCTGAATGGTCTCTAGCCACTCCTCTGTCTTTACTGCATTCTCTGTCCCGTGGTACATTGGCGGAGACAAACTCTTGAATGCATTTATCCAACTTGATCCAGGATTTGGCTGCTGGACTGGGGCTTGCTGGTCCCTGAAGGCATCGAGGTTGGGCATCAGAGTCTGCCCCATCTCTGTCTACTGGAAAGGTGTGGAAGCCAGAGGGGAGGAATGACATTTTTTTGTACGACGACTTGTGGGGGCTGCACAGAAGTAACGTTTACATTAAGAGTGGCCTAACTCATTGTTTAAAATGTATTGTTTTCTATGACTTTTCACGCATGGGCACACCATTGCTTTCGCTGCATAGTTTGTCCGCACACTAAAGCTCGAGCGAGGTCTTCCAATGTTGTAGAATTCTTTCTCAATGATCGTTTATATTATGATAATAGTTTGTACGTGTTGATGTGCGAAAACGGCACCGCCTAGTTAACACGGAGGAAGTGTTCGATCCCACAAGCTAGGAGAGCAAGAGGATGAAGGTTGCGAGGAAAGAGGAAGCTTCTGAGTGCTCGAGACTGGAGCAAACGTTTGTTTGAGTGTTACGGGGATAGAGGAGAGGGTTGCCGAGAGCAAGTCGAGAAGGCTGATGAGAAAGAGAGGAGGTTGATCAGGAGCTGTCGACCAGACGGTTACTCTGACGGTTATGCTTGCAGGTTGACGTCGAGAGACTTGAGCTGAGCTGGGAAGAAGGGGGAGAGGCCTCTTGCTGCGGCAACAGCAGACTTCGCACGCTACAGATTAAATGGCACTCTTGCGACGAGCTTTCCTTTGATTAATGTCGAGCTATTACAGCTTGCAATACACCTTTACAAGGAAGCAATAAAAGGGTACAAAAAGGAAGATGGCGGCTAAGGAAGGAATGCCAGAAGAGGCCGCGCAGATTGAGGAGCCAGGTTGGCAGGCCGCGCGGTTAAGGGAAAAACGGAGACCGCGCGGACTGGGAACTGAGGCCGGCAGGCCGCACGCAGCTAAGAGAAGAAATGGGGCGGATTGGGAAAAGGAGTCTACAAGGATTGCTGGCTTGTTATGGTCTGTCTTCAAGCATGGACACCTTGGCGATGCTGAGACCTCCGGGGTGTCTCAACCTAACCTCCATGAGAGGTCTGGGGGTCTATTTATAGGAACAAGGAGGTAACGGCTTACGGTGACGTTACCCCCGGTGATACGATAACTGGAGCGAGAAGAGGAAGGAGTCCGCCGAGTCCGCAACAGGCCGGGCGGACTGGGGCTTGCTTCTGGAGCTGGTGCTGCTGATGGCGAACTAGGTGACTAAGTCGCGGACTGCAAAGAGAGTCTGTGGAGTCCGCCACTGCTGAGCTAAGAATGCGCTAAGGGTACGAGCTTGTGAGTGTCCGCTGAGTCTGCAGAGTCCGCACAAGGCTATATGGTCTGGGACTGTCTTGAGGAGGTTCTGCTGCTTGGCGGGCTGGGAAGAGTCCGCCACTACTGACTGAGCCCGCGCCAAGACTGCGGACTGAGGGAGGTTGACCCTGCCGCTAGAGAAGAGCGGATGGAGGAAAAGGAAAGGCGGACTGCATAGCGAGTCCGCGGAGTCCGCGGAGTCCTCACCTGCTGCTAAGCTGAGTCTACTTATGCTGGAACAAAGAGGTTTGCTGGTGAGCTGGAGCTGGGGTTCATCGCTGTATGTGGACTAGAATGTTTGACTGCACTTCGAGTTCGCCCAGCTCATGAGGAATGGAACATGGCTGTCAACCTTTACGGGTAGCTGGGTTGTTGGAGTGTCCGATCTCCGCAGGCGGACTGAAGAAGATGGCTGCCAATGCTGCTAGGTGACAAGGGTTGAGCGACCTGCCGGACTGACGAGGCAGGCCGCACGTGTTGGCTAGGTGGAAGCTGAGGTAGCTGGCTGGCGGCCTGGGGGCAGGTCGCCACCTTTGTTTGGCAGTTTGAGCGGTCTGGTCTTCTTGAAGAGCGACCTGCAGGAGCGGGCTGAAAGAATCCAATTCTCGCAAAGGACGCGGCTTGTTGCCGACCTGTGCAGATAGGCAACCGAGTCCGGCAGAGATAGGCCTGCGGAGAGAAGCTTGCGGTTAAGCTGAAAAGGAGCGCGGCCTACAGGGGCGGACTGCAGAAGCAGTTCGCGACCCCTGCCGACCAAGGGAACAACGTGCAGCCTGGGCAGTCAGACCGCTGAGACCGCCCAAGCCGTGCGGCCTAAGCGGACAGACAAGCCTGTCCGCACAGCCTAAGAAGCGACCTCCAGGAGGAACCTGGAGCAGGCCGCGACTAGCGAGCTTGCTTCCTTGAGAAGGATCGCCGATTTTGGGGTTAACATGATCTCCGCACTTTTTGAAGTTCCGAATAGAACTTCGAAAAAGTAGGAGACTCACGAAAATCGTGATCTACCCCGAAGGAAAAGAAGGGGGCAAGGAGAGATAGAACCTGATGCCTCTCCTTAGGAGGTTGCCAATGCCTGTCTATTTCCTGTGAAGGAAAAGTTAGTATAGGCATGTATGGGAGGTACGTCTTGCGCGTACCTAGGTTTGACTTTGCAAAATGAAGATGTGTCTTCTACAGAGTTCTACAAAATGAAGGTGAGAGGAAAACATAGAAGCATAATAACTTGCAAGTACCTGAAGGAGGCTTGCAAGTACCTGTTATCCTCTACAAAAAGAAGAGTAAGCGATATGCGTGAAAGGAAAAACAAGCTGCAAGTACCTGAAGGGAACATGCAAGTATTTGCCGTTTTCTGCAAAAGCGAAGTTAGAAGCAAATACGAGATATGAAAGTAGCTTGCAAGTACCTATGAAGAAACTTGCAAGTGTCTGCTGGTCTCTGCAACAAAAGAGTTAGAAGTAGACATGGTTTGTCAAAGAAGCTTGCAAGTACCTGTGAAGAAAATTACAAATGTCTGCTGATCTCTGCAAGAAAAGAGTTTGAAGCAGACATGGTTTGCGAAAGAAGCTTGCAAGTACCTGTGAAGAAACTTGCAAATGTCTGCTAACCTCTGCAAGAAAAGAGTTAGAAGCAGACATGGTTTGTGAAAGAACCTTGCAAGTACCTGTGAAGAAACTTGCGAATGTCTACTGATCTCTGTGAAGAAACCTCCAAATTTCTACTGATCTCTGTAAGAAAAGAGTTAGAAGCAGACATGGATGAAAACATTACGTCGCAAGTACCTGGATAAGACTTGCAGGTGCCTGCTAATCACTACAAAGAGAAGAGTGAGCAGCAGACATAATATGATGAGCCAAACTGCAAGTACCTGAATGAGGCTTGCAAGTTCCTGTTAATCACTGCAAAGAGAAGAGTGGGCAACAGACATAATATAGTGAACTAAACTGTAAGTACCAGCGCGGAACTTGCGTATGCTAACTGTTGATGAGATAAGGTCGATATGACCAAATTGTAGAGGAAATACTAGATGAACTCTGCTGATAATTGAATGAAGATCAAACCAGAATACAGTGATCTTCTTGCTATATTAGAGGTGTCTTCAACATGAAGTCCAGATCAATAAGTCGAGGGTTGACATTTGATAAGAGTAGTGAAGATCTTATAAGTGATCATCTGATAGAGCTTTGAGCAAGCAATGCATATAAGATGAGCATAAGCAAAGTGAATGTTTGCTAATCCTTTTGGGTGGCCGGATTTAACTTGTTAACATGTGAAAGAGGCGGTTGGGAAAGAAGGAGGTCTATACTAGGAGATGACCAAGAAAGACTGGATGGTGCCACAGGAGATCACCTGTGGGCCTTATGCTTCGCTTGCCTGAAAAAGGTCATCACGAGTATAGTCCTACTAAGAGCAGGCTAGCTATAATCCCTTGACGGAGCACGAAAGGGAGATGCGCAAAAATCCAAAGAAGGAAGCAGCAGATGCACTGCTCTCTTGCCTCGGGTACAATCACCATTGATCAATGAGACTAGTTGTGCCAAGTGGCCTAAAGCATGTCTGTGAAAAGATCAATTGAGTTGTGGACCCCGCAAAGGCACGGAATGAGAGCACCCGAGAGTGTTCAGCCATCATAGTTGTGAGATGATCGAAGAGACAATGCTACGCTTGGTCACCATTAATTGTCAAGCAAAATCACTGTAACTATAATGTAACCTTTGCAAAGCACAGCAGAGGTAACACATGGGGCTTCCCTAGCGCACACTCTGTGTCAGATGCTGGATAGGATCTGAAGTCTCGTATTCCTCCTCGTGAGAGTTGGATAGTCCCCACTACACATGTGTAAACTCCCCGCGATATGTGGTCATTGTGGCCTTACGCCGGAATCCAATCTCGAGGGGGCCTATAGCAAGACTCAGTGATATCGCATTAGTTTAGTGATCTCTTTGGCAGAGAGGAGATAGAGAGGAAGCATTAAAAGAAGGGAACTGTGTCAGTACGGGATCCCTGATGAAATATTTATTGAAAAGCATGAAGGAGCACTTAGAAGTGTTTTGTAAAGAAAATGTTTGAAAGAGTAAGAGTAAGAGTAACCGATAGTGGTCGCGATAAAATTTGAAGAACTATGAAGTCCTTTGTCAGCTTAGTATAGTCTTCGAAGCATGCCCTCGTCATCAGCATCGAAGGTTTTAATGGCTTTGCGAACAACGAGGAGAGGGGGCTCTTCGACTAGGCGCACTCCACTTGAGCTGTAAGGAATGTCTGCAACTTCTTTGCCCTTTGAGATTGCTGGATCAGGGCGATCATCTTTGGGAAATAGGTCTCACATCTTACCCTGTCGGAGAATCCTTTGCACTAGTTGGCGGAGTGCTTGGCAGTTCTCAGTCAGGTGGCCTAACTCTTTATGGAATTCACAATAAGGTTTTGAGTATCTAGATCTTTGATCTGCTGGTCGATAACGTCTTTTGTAGTTAGCCTTATCTTTCATGACTTGGCTTACTTCTAGCATGGCTTCATCTAGCTCAGACTCACGCAAGTCATCATCTTGCTGTTGATAAACTACAGTTGTTTGCGAAGATGGAGCTGGTGGTAGCAATGGTTCTCGAGTACGATCATGATCTTGGAAGGGATACCAATGGCGCTGAAAACTTCTTCCCTTCCTTGAGTGAGTTTGGAAATCATTATGAGGAGACCTCGGAGGCTGCTTGTGAGAAGGATCTTTCTCTGATAGGAGCCTGGAGATGAAGCCTGGGTTGCTCTTTTCTCCTCGGATGTATGAGTTGGCTAAGGCAATCAACTCTTGGTACGTTTTTGGTGCTCGGATATTGGCTCCAAACTTGAGCGGCCCTTCCTAAAGACCGTGGATGAGAGCCACTCGGTACATTTCTGGGCTAACAACCTCGAAGTCCAAGATTTCTCTTTGGAATTGATCAACTAACTGAGACCAAGTTTCATTCCCACGCTGCTTATCTCAAAGAGAGCTTCAGGACTGCCCCTTCTCTTTGCTGAGGTAAAGAATCTGAGAAAGAACTCACTTCGCAAATCGCAATGTAAGTGATGGAGTGAGGTCGAAGACCGTATAACCAGTCCCTCACTTGTCCATCAAAGGTTGTGACAAGGAGCTTGCACTTAGTTACATCTGAAAGAGTTTTGAGAGCAACGACTGATTCGAAGCCTTACAGATGCTTCACTGGAATGATCTCTCCAGTGTAGATCGGTAGTCGGGGCTCTCTAAAGTTAGCTGGAGTAGGTTCATGATGAACATTCTCTGCAAATGGCGAAGGCTCTTCCTGATCTCCTACATCATAAGGATAAGAGGGAGTATAAGCTGCAGTAGCAAAAGAAGTAGGAGGATAAAAGGGAAGAGTTGTTGCAGGAGCAAAGGCAGGAGCAAAAAGGTATGGATGACTTCCCTGAAAGTTGAGAAATCTTGCAGGACTTCCCCGGGCTGCTTCCCGGAAGAAGTTGTGGCGAGCAGTAAACTCTTCATCTTGAGGTCGCAAAGGGGCTGCAGGCCCTTACGGGAAAGTTGTTGTGTAAGGACGATAGACCAGTGGGCAAGCTGGAGGATAAGCTTGTTGATGCTCCAATATTGATGCTGGATTGATCGGAGCAGCCGGAGCGACTGAAGCTGTTGCAGGTTGAGACTGCAACTGCTGGGTGATTGCAGCAAGGATTTGGTTGATAGCTTGGAATTGCTGAGCAATCTCACGGCACGATTGCTCGAAGGCCTCCCAGAGAGGATCAACTCTCGGACTTGGAGCAAGGTTCTCGGCTGGTTGATGGTCTGACATGGTTAACTGTCGCTGTTCACCGTCTGTTCGGATCTGAAGGCCGCGTGTTAACTGTTGATGCGCGAAAACGGCACCGCCTAGTTAACATGGTGGAAGTGTTTGATCTCACAAGCTAGGAGAGGAAGATGATGAAGGTTTCGGGGAAAGAGGAAGCATCTAAGTGCTCGAGAGTGGAGCAAATTCTTGTTCGAGGGTTGTGGGGATAGAGGAGAGGGTTGCTGAGAGCAGCCGGGAAGGCTGATGAGCAAGAGAGGAGGTTGATGAGGAGCTGTCGAGCAGACGTTTACTCTGACGGTTGTGCTTGCAGGTTGAAGCCGAGAGAGTTTAGCTGGGCTGAGAAGAAGAGGGAGGGGCCGCTAGCAGCGGCAACAACAAACTTCCCCCGCCGCGGCATAAATGGCACTCTTGCGACGGGCTTTCCTTTGATTAATGTCGAGCTATTATAGCTTGCAATACACCTTTACAAGAAAGCAATAAAGGGGTACAAAAAGGAAGCTGGTGGCTAAGGAAGGAATGCCAGAAGAGGCCGCGCGAACTGAGGAGACAGGTCGGTAGGCCGCACGGTTAAGGGAAAAACATAGACCATGCGTACTGAGAACTGAGGCCGGCTGGCCGCGCACGACCAAGAGAAGAAAAGGGGCAGACTGGGAAAAGGAGTCTGCCGGGGTTGCTGGCTTGCTATGGTCTGTCTTCAAGTGTGGGAACCTTGGCGATGCTGAGACCTTCGGGGTGTCTCAACCTAACCTCCATGAGAGGTCTGGGGGTCTATTTATAAGCACGAGGAGGTAAAGGATTGCAGTGACGTTATCCTCGGTGAGATGAAAACTAGAGCGAGAAGAGGAAGGAGTACACCGAGTCCGCAACATGCTAGGCGGACTGGGGTTTGCTTCTGGAGCTGGAACTGCTGATGGCAAACTGGGAGACTAAGTGGCGGACTGCGAAGAGAGTCTGCAGAGTCCGCCGCTACTAAGCTGAGAATGCGCTAAGGGTGCGAGCTTGTGAGTGCCCGCTGAGTCTGCAGAGTCCGCACGAGGCTATGCGGTCTGGGACTGTCTTGAGAAGGTTATGCTGCTTGGCGGGCTGGGAAGAGTCTGCCACTACTGACTGAGCCCGCGCCAAGACTGCGGACTAAGGGAGGTTGACCCTACCACTGGAGAAGAGCTGGTGGAGGCAAAGTAAAGGCGGACTGCATAGAGAGTCCGCGGAGTCCGCGGAGTCCGCACCTGCTGCTAGGCTAAGTCAGCTTATGCTGAAACGAAGAGGCTTGCTGCTGGGATGGAGTTGGGGTTCATCGTTGTAGGAGGACTGGAATGCTTGACTGTACTTTGATTCCGCCCAGCTCGCGAAGAACCGAATATGGCTGCTGATCTTTGCGGGTAGCCGGGTTGTTGGATTGTCCGCGCTCTGCAGGAGGACTGAAGAAGCCGGCTGCCCACGCTGCTGGGAGACAAGGGCTGAGCAACCTGCCAGACTGACAAGGCAGGGCACGCGTGTTGGCGAGGTGGAAGCTGAGGTAGCTAGCTGGCGGCCTGGGGTTAGGTCGACACCTTTGTTTGGCGGTTTGAGCGGTCTAGTCTTTTTGAAGAGCGACCTGCATGAGCGGGCTGAAAGAATCCAATTCCCGGAAAGGACGCGCCTTGTTGCTGACCTGGGCGGATAGGCAACCGAGTCCGGCAGAGATAGGCCTGCGGAGAGAAGCTTGCGGTTAAGCTGAAAAGGAGTGCGGCCTACAGGGGCGGACAGCAAAAGTAGTCCGCGACCCCTGCCGACCAAGGGAACAACATGCGGCCTGGGCAGATAGACCGCTAAGACCGCCCAAGTTGTACGGCCTGAGCGGACAGACAAGCCTGTCCGCCCAGCCTAATAAGCGACCTCCAGGAGGAACCTGGAGCATGCCGCGACTAGCGAGCTGGCTGCCTTGGGAAGGATCGCCGATTTCGGGGTTAACAGTAAGACCCCCCCCCCCCCTACTCAGAAGGTTACTCGGTCTTATACCCAGAATCGCCGCCTTACGGTGACACTTAGCACACACGGCTAGTCGACACCACAAGAAGCTGATGCTACCAGTTGTACGATCATTTACCTGTAGCCCAAGTGGTAATAGAAGTACATCGAGCAGTTAAAAAACTAGCAAGTCCATAAGTCACATCAATACCATCACATATATAGATGAAAAGAACAACAGTCCATAATGAGAACAAAAATGAGAGAAGGGCTTATTCCCGGTACATGCCAAATAAAATATAAGTCTTTCTCTCTCTCAAATACTAATAGGAAGCTGTAACTAAAACACTCGTCATCACCTGATGCTAAACTGCAGTAGTAGTGCGCGACAACCGCTCCTCGGGTCCTGCCACCTCGTCCTGCTGGTCGTGCTGGCACTCCAACTCCTCAAGCACTAAAATGATACGGTCATAACCGACCATTAGTCATAAAGACTAAGCCATTTTGTCCTTGCCTCACCCCCTCGAATCCTAGGCACCGAGCGGGAGGCCGAAAGCGGAGGACAACAAAGCGGTATAAAAACGGAACTAGGTGACAGTTGATCTATTATACCATTGATATATTTGTAATAGTTATGTCATTACATTAGCAATTCTATATATATAGCACAAGTAATATAAGTGAAGTAGTACTAAAAGAAGTGCAGTAAGTAAAGTAGTACTTAGCAGAAAGTAAACTATCTACTGGTACAGTAACATCACAGGAGTACCTTAACTTGTATGAATGCCCATAAAAAACTTATAAGTTACGGTTTCAGGAATTATAAGTTATCATATAAAAGAGCTCATACTAATTTATATGATAAGGTTTTGCAGTGCGTATGATCTATTTATGTATGTATGCTATGATATGTTATACGGGTTATGGTTCATACACGTGCAACTCATACACACGACTCTATTATCACAGATCATTAGTTACCACTTTCTGGAGTTAGCTTAACTCTCGGATACCACTGTTGTGGCTACGGCAGCAACAGAGTAGGTTCCTCCGCATCCTAGGCGGTTATACACACTACCATGCCAAGACCCTTTGTACGCTTGTGTACACGTCCTGATGTAGGGTAGGCTATGGAATGCACCACCTAAACTCTATATGCAACACAACCAACGGTTCTCCCAACAAATTAATAGAGCAATGAAAATTAGTAATGCCACAAACAAACAATTGCAACAAAATTATTTTTGATATTGAGCGAATTTCTTTGTTGGCTTTCCTCCGCTACGGAGGGCCCAAAAGCGAAGCGCGCGCGGCGAAGAGATCCTCCTGCAGGTTAATAATCAATCGGCGCCAAAATACCACAAACAAGCTCCAAGCAAATACGAGGTTAACCAATAATAATACCAAGAAAATAGTACAACCAAATCACGAAAATAACTCGAGACTAGGGGCTGATTTTGGGCAGTGGAGGTGGAGGGCTCGGGTGGCATAGATCGGGTGCCGGGTGGTGGAACCGGAGGTGGAGATAGCGGTTGGGGCTGTTTTGGTGGTGGATGAAGGGATCAGAGAGGAAACGGGTGAGTCCAAAGAATATACGTAGATCCGGACTCGGGAGGGCGGATCCGGTATTGGAGAGTCAGATTATGGGTTAGGGAGAGTAGATCGGGTGAGGGGAGGGTAGATCAGGGCAACTAGAACCCGGATCGTAGGGAATGGCGAGAAAGGGGCTTAAGGAAAGTGGATCCACCGATTTAGGAAAGGAGGGGGGGGGGAAGGCGGCCGCCCGGCTCTGGGTGGAAAGGGGGTGCGACTGGCCGGGGTTGTGCGGTGGTAGGAGGGTCCGGCTGCCCAGTCCTGGGCGGAAAAAGGGCTGGCGGGCTGAGGGTGGGTGTAGGGCGAGGGGGGAGAAGAGTAGGAAGACTTACCACCAAGGCGTCGACACCAAGGGTCCACGGCGTCGGCACCGCGAGAAGACCACCGGAAGTAAGGTTGAAGACCTCTCCAACTTCAGCAATGATAAACTGAAATCAGCCCCCTAATCCTATTTATAAGAAAGAAGCATTAGGGCATCCCATCAAACGGCTACGATTGGCCGGTGGGTTCGCCCTTAAATAAACTAAACACATGTCCAAAAAATACATAAATATATGATTTTGATTCGCGGCGACGTGTCGGGCGCAACCGCGGGGTCGGATTGGCGATCCGATCACGTATTCCGGCGGGAATAAATGAACGTGGGTCCCGCTCCATCTTGTGCACGATCCGATGGACTCCCATCAACTCCCCCCGACTGAAATCATTCATCTCCGAGGAATGGAGACGATCGTACTGGAGTCGAAGTCCGGGGGCAAGTCGATCAAGCTCTGCCGGTAATATCCAAGCGTCGTCAGCGTCTGTACAACCCCGCCAATGAACCAAGTAGCGAAGGCGCGGCCCGTCTGTGGTGGGAACAATGTGGTGGGATCTGATCTCAGTGATGCTCTCATCTCTCATGGTGGGATCCGGTGCGGGTGGTGATGCCGGCTGTGGCACCAAAGACGACGAACTCCCAGGGGGAAGGGTATCAGTAGTGGGCGGGCCGTGGTGGCAAACTTGCATGGGTGGGGCGGTGGGGAAGGAAGGTAAGGGGGAAGAAGGTGTGTCGCCCCCACTGCTCGGGTCCCCATAGTCATGAGGCTCGTAATAGGGTGTCAGATCCTCGATATTAAAAACTGGATGAATCCCCATACTTGCCGGGATATCTAGCCTGTAGGCATTCATCCCGATCCGACTAATAACTGAGAAAGGACCCATTCGCCTGGCGCTTAGCTTCTTGGCAGACCCCGAAGGGAGCCTCTCCGGGCGAACTCGTACCATCACCCGTTCGCCAATATTAAAAATGCGCTCTCGTCTTCGTTGATCTGCGTGGGTTTTATAATTTTCATTGCTCATATTAATACATCAGCGAACCGACTCATGCAACTCATGCAGGTGCTGTGCAAATGATTCGGCCGACTCACTGGGACGGGAATCTAATGGGCCCGGAATAAGGTCAATGGGTTTCCTGGGGTCGTAACCTGACACTATATGAAATGGACTCAACCCAGTAGTCCTATTGACGAAGCTATTATATGCAAACTCGGCGACCGGAAGGTCTAAGTCCCAACTACTCACTCGCTCTCCCACCAGACACCTCAATAAGTTTCCTAAACTCCTATTTACTACTTCTGTCTGGCCATCCGTCTATGGGTGGTAGGCAGTCGAGAACTTAAGGGTGGTGCCAGTCTTGAGCCACATGGTCTTCCAGATGTAGCTCATAAATCTCACGTCACGGTCCGATACGATGGACTTGGGAAGGCCGTGTAATCGGAAAATGTCCCTCATGAAAATGGATGCAACGTGGGTTGCGTCCGCCGTCTTGCGGCATGCAATAAAATGAGCCATCTTCGAAAAGCAGTCAACCACCACGAAGATGGAATCATGCTTCCAAAGAGTGCGGGGAAGTCCAAGAACGAAACCCATGCTAAGGTCCTCCAAAGGTCGACGTGCGACCAGTAATGGAGTATATAGGCCCGCATTCTACTTCGTACCCTTGGCCGTCTGGCAGATACGGCAGTGGCGGACAACTCTAGTCACATCCTTCCTAAGCGTGGGCCAATAGAGACGGTCCTCCACAATGGCTATAGACTTGTCGCGCCCAAAATGTCCGGCGGCCCCGCCCGCATGCAACTCCCAAATCAGAAAATCACGATACGATGTCCGGGGAATGCATAGGCGGGACCCATGGTATAGATATCCCTCGAAGATCTGATATCCCTCAACGGGGTCTGGGGGATCTCAGGATAGGGCGGTGTAAATCTCACCAAAATCAGGGCATGTCGGATACTCTAAGATCACACGCTCAAGCCCGACGACACGTGCGGCCATAGTCTGAAGCAAGGAGACACGACGAATCAGGGCGTTCGCAGGCTTGTACTCAACACCAGCTCAGTGTTTGAGAACATAGTGGAAGTCCTGCAGATATTCAACCCACTTAGCATGTTGATGCCCCAGCTTGCGCTGAGAATCTAAATAGCGTAACGCCTGGTGGTCGGAATAAAGCACAAACTCCCGAGGGAGGAGGTAGTGCCTCCAGTGGCGTAAGGACTGGACAACCGCATAAAACTCTCGATCGTAGTTTGAATATTCCTGCTTCGCCTCGTTTAACTTCTCACTAAAGTAGGAGATAGGGTGGCCCTCTTGGCTCAATACGCCACCAATACCAACTCCAGATGCGTCGCAAGCGACCTCAAAAGCACGACCAAAATCAGGAAGCCTCAGAACTGGGGCCGTCGTCAGCCTCTCTTTAATCTCCTCGAAGGCCCTAGTGGCAGCAGGGGTCCACTGAAACTCTAACTTCTTGAGACAGCTCGTAAAGGGGGCCATGATCGTGCTGAACCCCGGGACAAACCTCCTGTAGAAGGTGGCAAGCCCGTGAAAGCTGCGAGCCTCGTGGATAGTCGTAGGCACAGGCCAGTCTCGAATACATTGGACCTTTTCGGGGTCAACAGATACTCCAGTCGAAGATATAATGAATCCAAGGAAGTGGACGGATTCCGAAAGAAACGTGCACTTTTTCAGATTCACAAACAATTTCTCCCGGCGGAGGGTGCCGAAGAGAAGCCTCAAATGACCGAGGTGGGCGTCCTGTGTCTGGCTGTAGATCTGTATGTCGTCAAAGTATACAACCAGAAACTTGCCCATGTAGGGCCGCAACACCTGCGTCATAACTCTCATGAATGTACTAGGGGCGTTCGACAGCCCGAATGGCATGACTAGCCACTCATAGAGACCATCGTTAGTCTTGAAGACAGTCTTCCATTCGTCTCCCTCACGTACTCTGATCTGGTGGTACCCACTATGCAGATCGATCTTTGTAAAGATCTGGGCACCGGACATAGTGTCCAATAGATCATCTAGTCGAGGAATGGGAAAGCGGTACTTGACCGTGATCTTGTTTATGGTGCGGCTATCGACGCACATACGGCCAGCTGCCGTCCTTCTTAGGGGTAAGAAGGGCGGGAACAGCACACGGACTCATACTCTCACGAATAAATTGCTTCCGCAGAAGCTCGTCGACTTGCCGTTTGAGCTCGGTGTGCTCATCTGGATGCATGCGATGGTGGGGAAGGTTCGGGAGGGAGGCTCCCAGAATCAAATCTATGGCGTGCTGGATATCTCGCTGCGGGGGCAGCTTATCGGGGAGTTCGTCGGGCATAATGTCCGTGAACTCATCCAAAAGGGGACGAATAGCTCGTGGATGGTCAACAGCGGGGCCCTCAGATACCTGAGTGGCGGCGACAATGTACATAATATCAGCCTCGATACTGTCGCGGAGAAACTCGCCACGTCTCAGAATGTGCAACGGTCTCGAAGCACTCGTGCTCACGGAAGGTTCAACCACACCCTTCGATCTCTCCCTGGGCTGGGTGGGTGTCAGGGTAATCTTCCGCCCCTTGTCATAGAAGACACATGTGTTCGAGTGGCCGAAACACGTGACGTCACGATCAAACAACCAGGGGCGTCCAAGCAGTACATGTGCGACGTCCATGGGAATGTCGTCACACCACACCCGATCCTGGAAGGATGCGATGCTGATCGGTACTAAACAACGTTGGGTCACCTGAATCGCGGTCTTGTCGAGCCAGACGACACGATAGGGGTGAGGGTTAGGCTCTACCTTCACCTGCATACGATCAAGCCCCTTTTGGGCTATGATGTTCACGCAACTCCCACTATCGATGGCTAATTTGCAGGGTCCTCCTACACTAGGGAAATAGGTGTATAAGATGGTAGTGCGGCGCCAGTCCTCATCTGCACGTGGAGTGTGTAGGAGACGCCTAATCACTCCCATCTCTAAAGATCTCTCGGCGTTGCTCTCCCAACCTTCTTCAATAGTGGCTATAATGTCTTCCGTGCCCTCTACACCCTCCTCTATATCGTGTTCCTCCTCCTCAACCAACATAGTCCGCGTAGGGCAGTGGGCCGCTACGTGTCCCCTGCCAAAGCACCTAAAACACTGAATACCCCCAGATCTCTGGCCCTCAGTAGCGATAGCATTCCCCTTCATGTCCGGAGTGACTTGAGGGGGTGGGGTGGCTGTAGCAGTCTGGGCCGGAGCGGGCTTCCTAAATGTCAACGAATCCGTCTGGGAAGGAAGCTGCTTCGTACTAGAGGTGCGAAGGTACTGCTCATACTCCAGAGCGAGCTGGAATATCTGGTCTACCGTCTCTAAGCGATGGGGAATCAGCTCTCTCCGGAGGTCCGAACGGAGGCCTTCCGTGAATCGAGAGGTTGTGGCGATGGGTTCCTCAGAAATATCGCTCCTAACCACTAACTCGTCGAATCGAGCCATATACTCGGCCACCGTGAGCATTCCCTAACGCAAGTTCTGTAATTGCTCGAATAACTGATCCCAGTAGGACGCAGGGAGGTACTTCTCGCTCAGCCTTTGCTTCATCTCTCCCCATCTGGTGATGGGTTAATAGTCGTTGTAACACCCCCATCTGTCGCATGGCATATAACAGAAGGTCCAGCTGGAACCCGACGCCATATACCACAGACAGTCGGAAGAGTTACCAAATGAATATACAAACCATCCAATTAAGACTACTCGTCCTACACAGAGCATTCTAGCGGAAGCTAAGTTGAATGAACCCAGAACTTAAATCCATTAAATATGAATGTCCACAACACACTACAGGAATGAAACCCAAAATACACTGAAAAGGTACATGGCCTTATGGCCTTACAAATGTTTACTTAATAAAACATGTCTTACATACATCGGCTCGCAGGCCGGCCACACATGATAAAAGTAAAAAACAACTATTCTACGGCGTTCTAGGGCCAGCACAGCAACATGGGCTCCCGCCCGCTATTCGGCGCTCAGCTCCGCAGTACCTGCAAGCACATACCACCGCACGGTGGCAAACAAGGCAACGGTCAGCTAAAAGCCGACCAAATTATAACGACCCCGTCCCTTACTCGGGACGGCGGTGCTCTTTCCCTGCATAGCATTAGTCCAATAAAATAATATAGCGCAATTCTATTTCGCCACAGGTGTAGGCTCGCGCGGCCAAACACCCCGTGCACTCAGGGCACATTAACAGTGAATCCTGTTCAATACCGTGGCTTCACCACCATCCCAAAGATGACAACCAAGTGAGCATTTAGCCTATCTGACCACCGTCTAAGGCTCCGACTATGCCTACGGCCAGTGCCCATCTTCGGATTTCTCATACCGTACCACATAGCCTAGGTCCAATTCCACTTGCCTGTTGCTCACGCCGCATATACAATTTAAGTCCTACGCGTGGGCCAAGCTTCTCTCGGATCGCAAATTTTTCGCAAAACAATCTTATAACCCAGTTATGATCAAGGCCGGTTCCCAGACCGCCAAGTTAGCAGAACACGTTTCCGCTCAATTTTCCGGGTGCGCCTTGAAGCTAACCTCCAAGGATCCCTGCTGAAATCTACCGCGTAGAAACCCGAAAAAACCCAAAGCACGGAGTCTTCTCCGGCAAATCATATCAAATGCAACATCACCGATCCAGACAAAACACGTCCGCGTAGGCTTCACACACAATGCCTATGCCCGTACTTGCGATTCCGGGCTCTATATGCAACATAAGGGGGACTATTCTCATCAACCCCAAGGAACACCACGCACTCACCGCACACTCGCGGGAGCGGGATTCCCTATGCATAAAGAAAGAGCTTCAAACGCTTAAGTTGAGAATCGTTACCCTTGTAATCCGTTTTGGTGCCATGGAAAAACTACGCGGACAGAACTCTTTGTAACGACCTTCCCTCCACGGATCCGCTCTCAGACTTCGAAACGGTGCTCCAATGCTCCGCCGGCGGCTGGAAACCTCCTTCTTCTTCCTCTTCTCTCTCAGTTTGGAAGGAGAAAGCCTTGGAGACAAAATGAGGAATTAACCCCCTATTCCCGGCCTTAACAGAGCAGGATCTCATCTGGGCCGTCGGATCCTAATTAAAGAAAATGAACGGCTCAGATCTGCACAAAATTCTCTAGACTTGGGTCGAACACGGCTTGGCACACGGCCGTGTCCCAGGCCGTGTGCCTCGATCCCGGCACGATCGTCGAACTGAGAGACACACACGGGCTAAGACACGCCCGTATCTCACCTGACATGCCCGTGTCGGGTTCCTCGACACGCTCGTGTTTGGGGGCGTGTCACGCATAACCGCCACGGCAACGGACATGACCCAACTGCACACGGGTAGGGACACTGGTTGGCACACGCCCGTGTCGGAGGACATGCCCGTGTCATCCGGCCGTGTTCCTGGCCGTGTCCTTCTCGGGTTGAAAACGACCAAAAAAATCACCAGCCAGACACGGCCTTGGACACGCCCGTGTCCTAGGCCGTGTACCCCGATACAAGCACCAAAAACCCTTTTACGCGACCGACTCGCACACAATTTTCGGGGCGTTACAAATCTCCCCCACTTAAGGAATTTCGTCCCGAAATTAAATAAAGGTACACAAAATCTAAATGGTACCTGAGTGGAATAACTCTGGGTATTCCTCCAATATAGCTTGCTCTCGCTCCCAAGAAAGCTCCTCACGTCCGCAATTATCCCAACAGACTTTAACCATTCAGACCTCCTTGTTGTGGAGTCGTTTGACTGCAACATCTTCAATTCGTACTGACTTAACCCTTGTTGTTAACTCATAACCAACCAGTACCTGATTGTCCGCAACGATCTGCGAAGGCTCTTGCACTGCCTTACGCAACACCGATACGTGGAACACGTCATGCAGCCCACTCAAATCCGTCGATAGCTTCAACCTATACGCCGCCTCGCCAACACGCTCCAGGATTTCAAATGGTCCAAGGTATCTCAGACTCAGCTTCTTCAAGCGTCGGACCCGCGATACACCCTTGAACGGCTTGATTTTTAGATATAACATGTCGCCAACGTTGAACTCCACATTTCTATGTTTGGCGTTGTAATACTTTGACTGTCTATCTTGAGCAATCTTCAGCCTTTCCTGAATTGTCCGTATCATTGAAGTGGCATCTTTCACCGCTCGATGTTTATACAACTTCGATTCGCCTGCCTCCAACCAAGACAACGGCGTACGACACTTCCTCCCGTATGAGGCTTCGAAGGGCGTCATTCCAATACTTTCCTGAAGGCTGTTGTTGTACGCAAACTCCACCATGTACAAGTGATCCTCCCAATTCTCCCGAAATCTAGGACGCACATGCGAAGCATGTCCTCCATAGTTCTGTTGACTCTCTCGGTTTGGCCATCCGTCTGCGGGTGAAAGGCTGTGCTGAACTTTAGCTTAGTACCCAACAGAGCATGCACCAACCACCAGTCATTCGACATGAAGCGTCCATCACAATCACTAACCAGACTGCGAGGCACACCATGCAATCGTACAATATTATCCACGTAGAGTGTGGCTAATTTTTTGCACCGGATATTCCTCTCTGACTGGGATAAAGTGCGACACCTTTGTCAACCTATCTACGACCACCCAAATGGCGTCGTTTCCCTTCTGCGACTTCGGCAAACCGTGCACAAAATCTATAGATATGTCGTCAAACTTCCATTCTGGGATAGGAAGGGATTTCAAGAAACCTCCGGGCTTCTGGCATTCCGCTTTCACCAATGCACAAGTACGACACTTGGCCACATAAAGTGCCACATCCTTCTTCAAACCCGGCCACCAGAATAATTTCTTCATGTCTCTATACATTTTCGTGCTTCCCGGGTGGATTGAGTACTTGGTATGATGAGCCTCATACAACAACTCCTCCCGAAGATTATCTGCACTAGGAACGCACAGACGACCATCCTTCCTTAGCAACCCATCTTCAACCACAAACTGGGAATTTGACCCATCCAAAGCTTCATCCAAGATATTCTTCATGCTGCTATCCTGAACCAAAGCCCGCCGAACTCTATCTGCTAGGTCACACTGCACCTCTGTCCAAAACAATTTCGCCTCGGCACTAGACTTCTTATCGACGCAAGATATCTCCAATGCCTCCAACTCTTGGACCAATATTTCATCATGTACCGAAACCAGTTGGCCTGCGCCTTAGTCCTGCGACTCAACACATCCGCCACCGCATTTCCCTTCCCAGGCACATAATGAATCTTGAAGGTGTAGTCCTCTAAGAACTCCATCCACCTTCGCTGCCTCGTGTTCAGATCCTTTTGGACTAATAGGTACTACAAGCTCTTTTGATCGGTGTAAATGTCGACCTTTACACTGTACAGGTAGTGCCTCCAACGCTTTAGAGCAAATGTCATGGCCGCTAACTCTAAGTCGTGGACCGGATAATTCCTCTCGTGAAACTTCAGTTTTCGTGAACCATAAGCTATCACTCCCCCATGCTGTAGCAGGACACAGCCCAAACCACTGCCTGAAGCATCACTATAAATCTCGAACCCTTCGGTTCCACTTGGCAAACATAAAATAGGCGCCGAGGTTAACCGCCTCTTCAACTCTTCAAAAGCCTGTTCGCACTCCGGAGACCACACGAACTTCTGATCCTTTCTTGTCAATGTTGTGAGTGGTAGTGTTATCCGCGAGAAGTTCTCTACGAAGCGCCTGTAGTAGCCAGCAAGCCCCAGAAAACTCCGGACCTCTGCCACCGTAGTCAAAGTAGGTCACTCCCGTATCGCCACTATCTTCGCTGGATCCACAGCTATTCCTCCTCCACTGACAACATGACCAAGGAACGCTATCGAGGATAACTAGAATTCACACTTGGAGAACTTTGCATACAACTGACTTTTCCTCAATGTCTCCAACACCATGTGTAAATGCTTGTAGTGATCCTCCTCGCACCGCGAATACACCAGGATATCATCGATAAATACTATCACGAAATGATCCAGATATTCTCTGAACGTCCTATTCATCAAATCCATAAACACGGATGGCGCATTCGTCATCCCAAACGGCATGACAGTGAACTCGTAATGCCCAAACCCCGTACTGAATGCTGTCTTTGGGATGTCGCTCTCCCTTATCCTCAATTGACAGTAACCGGACTTCAAATCTAACTTCGAATATATTGTCGATCCAACCAACTGATCAAATAGATCGTTAATCCTGGGGATCAGATATTTGTTCTTTTCCGTAAGCTTGTTCAATTCCCGCTAGTCCTTGTAAAGCCGCAAGCTCTCATCTTTCTTCTTAACGAAAGGAACCGGTGCGCTCCAAGGCGACGAACTTGGACGCACATAACCTTGCTCTAGCAACTCTTGTAGTTGCACTTTCAACTCCGCCATCTCTCTTGGCGCTATCCGATATGGAGAGCGTGACTGATGGGCTAAAACCCGAACAGGCAAGTGTACCTGTCGAATTGTAGTATCAAGGTCGTATTTAAACACGGGGTTGTCAAGTACTACTACTCACGCTTGAACTATTATCCTACCGAAAAAAAGTGGATTTTGAGAATTTTTAAACGAAAACGAAAGACAATTTTTTAGACGAAAAACTTTATAATAAAAAGCTAGCATTCGATCGAAGATTCACCATAAAATGAAATGAGGAGGATGAAAAGGCATAGTTTTAAATTTGCAAATCATACTCGACCGTGACGGATCCGAAATTAGGAAATAATCTCGCTAGAGAATTAAATCCCCTGACTTATAGACGTTTTGACCGAAATCTCTTTCAAGTCAAGAAGGCCTAAAGCCGCATTATCGAGGTGACCCGCACTATTGGATTTGACTCCAATCCGGAAGATTTACGTCATCCTATCTCTAGGGTTGCGTTCAACTCCTTCCTTCTTTGAGTGATCTTTCACATTCATGAGCCTCTCGGCTACTCAAATATGAGATCCCAAGCCTACTACCGTATACCGGAAATACGGAGTCGACAAAATAAAAATCAAAGAAGGATCGAGTAAAATTAGGCAAAAATAAAACTATGAAATAAAAGAAACCCTCATCTCATTTTATGGATCCTCACGATCGAACGCTAAAGAAAATTAGCTACTCATAATTGGAAGGGAAGACAAAACAAAATAAGAGAGAAACATTTTCATTACTTGCAAACAAAAAGAGTACACAAAATATTAAAAAGACAAGACTATGTTAGGAAGAAAAACTTGCAAAAATGGAAAAGAAAACTAATACAATAGTGAAACTAAAAACAACTCACAAGCACTCTCCACTCTCCACTCAACACTCACACTCAACTTGAAACTTTACTTCTCAAAATTTTCTCCCTTTGGCTTGAGGGATGGGGTGGCTTTTATAGGAGATGGAGAAGGATCTAGAATGAAATGAAGGGGAGGAGGCCAAGGGGGGTGGCCGGCCATGTAAGGAGAGAAGTGCATGCATTTCATTTAATGAAGGGAGAGGGAGAGGATGATTCAATGCATAGTATTTAAAAGAAATCAAATAAAATAAAGAGAGTAAATACGGGGGAATGGATGATAATAAAGAGTGGAGAAAAATAATAAAAAGGAGAGAGAGGAGGGATGGTGTGGCAAGTGGCCGGCCAATGCATGAAAAAGTGAATACATGCATGCAATAAATGAAAGGGAGAGAGAGAGAGAACATGCATGAATGTGGCTTATGGAAATGAAATAAAATTAAGTAGAGAGGGGGAATGGATGTAGAATAATGAAGGGGGGGGGAAATAGGGAGCCGACCATGCATGAGTGGCACAATGTGGGCCGAAATTTTATTTGTGGGCTGCTGAATTTGAAGGAGGGTTGCACTTGGAGAGGGGCCGGGCTGCTACATGAAGAGGGCTGCATCATGTGGGCTATATGGATGTTGAAGGGCTGCTCCAATCTTCAAGGGCTGCATGTAGGGGCTGCACCATATTGTGGGCTGCATGTAGGGGCTGCACCATGTTGTGGGCTTCATGTAGGGGCTGCACCATGTTGTGGGCTACACCATAAGTGGCCGGGCTGCTTGTGTTTCACTTGAAGGAGAAGCTTGGGCTGCATGGTTGCATTTACGTACAAGGGTTGCTCCATGTTGCATGCATTTGGGTTGGCTTCAAGTGGAGGCTCGGGTTTAACTTGAAGTGGGCTGCATCATGTAGCATGGACCTACAAGAAAATAAAGTATAATAACATTAGTTATATAACAAAACATAACACAAATAAGTAACATAATATTAGTTGTTAAAACTAAACTAAACATAACAAACATAACATACTATTAATTAATTATATTTATAACAAAACACTAGTAAACATAAAACATAAAACCTATACTAAAACTATAGATTTTTATATCAAAACATAATAAAATAAAATTGCAACATAATGAGCAAATAAAACTATAATAAAACTAGGAATTATAATATCCTAACACAACAAGACTTTAAGAAGAAATAAAACAAAACATGCATAAAAATACTTGAAACATATAATTAAACTAGAAATTTTGCATACTAAACTATCCCAAAAACAATGACTAAAATAAGTCATCAAATTCCCCCATGCTAGAGTATTTGCTTGCCCTCAAGCAAATAAAACTTAAAGAACTAGGGAATGAAAACAAAGAAGATGTAGGTTGCATAATTAAGAAAAACAAAACATGAAAAATTAAACTATCCTAATTCCTATGTTAACAACTAGTGGGGTGAGAAGTGCACAATAGAAAATTTGAAAATGGAACCCTAAAAATCTCATTAAAACATAAGAAAAGTCTACTAATTTCTAAATCTTAAAACAAGGCATCCAAAATAAATGAAAATAAGGAAAACAACAGTAGAGGTTCTAAATAAACGGCGCATTAACAAACTACTCGGTTGCTAGATAAACATTAACCCTAAAACACTCCAAGATAACCTCCAAAGAAATCCATCAATGATGGTGGCCATAGGCTTGTACGTTCACACTTTCTCCACTACGCGAATTTACGTTCTAAGATCAATAGGACTTCTACTAGGCATTAAAACTTGGCTTAGGTAAATGATTAGGAAGTGGAATCAAAGATAAACATGAAGGTTTTAGGCACTAAACCAAGGTGAGCTCAAAAATAAACAAAGCATAAAAAAAATGAGAAATAACGAGTATGCCATTTCTCCAATATGAAACTACAAAAACAAGGCCATGAAAATTTTTCTTTTATAAACTTGGCCAAACATAAACTTTTTGCATTCATTTTTTTTTTTGATTTTGTAATGATATTTTTTTTATCAATTTTTTTCTTTTGAATAGCATTTGATAAGAAAGCTCCAAAAATAAGCTTGAAAATTTCCTATTCATTTCAAAAATAATACCCTTCCCACAAAAAAACAATTTTAAGCTCAAATTTATAGTGCAAAAATAGGAAAGATTTTTGGCTTTGGTGAATATAATGAAATGAAAGGTGGAGCTAAAACAAGGAAAAAAAAGGAAAAGGCCCAAAATTGTTTTGCAAGGGTTTTGTTTTTGGTTGGCAAGAAAAGCTCAAACTATTCAAATGGTGGCCTAAATCATTTCTAAAGAACGTAAAAACGGCGCAAATGCTTCGAGAGTAGCTTGGTACAAGTTCTAGACACCAAGAAAGACTACCTCGCAAGTGAAAAAGAAGTAATGATACCTAGCAACCATTCGTAAGCAACTAACCGAATAAAAAGACATAACTACACGTTGCTAGCTTATAACGTAAAAACCGGATGCCTATATTTAAGAAAAAGAAACTAGTAGAACTAAATTATGCTAAAATGATAAGTTTAGAAAATATTTTCAAAGGAATCTATATAGAACTACAAAAACCGCACGGGCCTACACTTCACTAGAAGAAACATGAAAATAAAGATAGAAATAATTTTAGATTTTGTTTTTCAAATCGATTTAAGCACAATTTTTTTTTTAATTCTTGTTTTTCTAATTTTTTTGGGTTTTATATTTTATAATTTTTTTTGGATTTTGATGACATAACATAAAATACTATACTAATATAAAACATAATATTATTTTTTTTTCTTTTGAAAGAAGAAAAACAGAAAGAAAAGACCAAAAGAAACTAGACCCCCCCATGCTTAAATTCTTCATTGCCCTCAATGAAGAAAACATAAAGAAAAAGAGAAGGGGACTGAGCAGAAGAGAAAAAGAAAAATGCAGGAAAAATAAATAAATAAGAACAGGACTTCCCCGAGTTCGTGAGATGAAGGCAGATGTCGCTCCCCCATGCTTAATTTTTAGAGTACTTGATCGTCAGCAGGTATGACTTGATCCATCTGAGATCAGCAGCAGCGGAGCGGCGACCATGATCATGGACTTGATTGGCCTCCGGTAGAAAGAGCAAAAATAAAAGAAAAATAGATTGAGTCCATGGGCAGATGCCCGATAATGTTTTTTATTACAACAGTCCAAATAAAAGAGTTTCATAAAAAAATAGTAGTCCAAAAATAAAAATGTCCAACAGAAAATAATAAACTAAGAATCAAAAAGAAGATTCTCCTTTGCAGGGGTCACAGAATCATTAGAGAAATAGAGTTTAAGTCTATGGCCATTAACTTTAAAGTCCCCCTTATCGGGGTGTGAAAGTAGCACAGTGCCGTAAGGAAAAACATCCTTGACCGCGAACGGTCCGGACCATCTAGATTTAAGCTTTCCCGGGAAGAGACGTAAACGCGAATTAAAAAGAAGAACCTGATCGCCTGGTTTAAAAGTTTTAGGGTGGCGCAGGTTCTTATCGTGATACAATTTCGTGCGTTCTTTATAAATTTTATTATTTTCATATGTGTACGCTCGCCACTCGTCAAGCTCATTTAGTTGGTTTTTTCTATGCTCGCCGACCGAGTGCGGATCGAAATTAAAAAACTTTAACACCCAGTACGCACGGTGTTCTACTTCTACCGGAAGATGACACGATTTTCCATAGACTAATCGGAAAGGAGTACAACTGATGGCGGTCTTGTACGTTGTCCGATAGGCCCACAGAGCATCGTCTAATTTTAAAGACCAATCCTTACGAGAAGTAGAAACGTTTTTTTCCAAAATTCGTTTAAGTTCGCGATTGACTACCTCGACCTGACCGTTAGTTTGGGGGTGATAAGCAGTGGATAATTTATGCGTAACGCCATATTTGGCTAAAGCCTTAGTGAGTTGAGCGTTGCAAAAATGACTTCCCCTATCACTAACGATCGCTCGAGGAAAACCAAAGCGAGAAAATAATTTTTTTAGAAAATTGACAACAACGCGAGCATCATTATTTGGTAGAGCTTGGGCCTCTACCCACCTAGAAACATAATCGACTGCGACTAGAATATATTTATCTCCTAAGATGGAGGGAAATGGGCCGACAAATTCTATGCCCCATAGATCAAAAACTTCGCATTCGAGAAAGTAGTTTTGTTCCATTTCATTTTTATTTGAGAGATTTCCAGTCCGCTGGCATCGATCGCACCCGCCCACAAAGATTTGTGCATCTTTAAATATGCCTGGCCAATAGAAGCCAGCACTAAGTACTTTGTGTGTGGTGCGGTTAGCTTGATAGTGCCCGCCAGTCGGACCTTCATGAACATGTTTTAAAATTTGGTGACCCTCGTCACGCGAAACACATCTCCTTACCACCTGGTCCGCACAAATGCGAAATAGAAATGGGTCTTCCCAAAAATAATACTTCAACTCCGAAAAGAATTTCTTCTTTTGGTGAGTGGAGTATTCTTTTGGAAGGACCCGGGCCACAAGATAATTGGCCAGATCGGCAAACTAGGGGGTAGGAGATGAAGAAATATTAAAAAGACGCTCATCCGGAAAAGAGTCATTAATAAAAGTTTCATTTAAAATATCTAGATTGGGATTTTCAAGACGAGAGAGATGATCAGCTTCTAAGTTTTCCGCTCCTTTCTTATCTCGAATCTCCAAGTCGAATTCTTGAAGTAAGAGGATCCAACGGATAAGACGCGGCTTGGCATCCGGTTTAGAAAGGAGGTACTTCAAAGCGGAATGATCCGTGAAAACAATAACCTTAGAAAGAGTAACATACTGTCGGAATTTATCAAAAGCAAAAATAACCGTTAAGAGCTCTTTCTCTGTCGTGGTGTAATTTTCTTGCGCAGAAGTGAGAGTTTTACTAGCGTAGAAAATTGGATGAAAGTTCTTAGCGATTCGTTGACCTAAAACCGCACCTACCGCATGATTACTCGCATCACACATGATTTCGAAAGGTAAATCCCAAACTGGGGCGATCAAAATAGGAGCATTTATAAGTTTTGATTTAATTAATTCAAATGCCGCGAGACATGATTCATCAAAAACGAAAGGAGTGTCTTTTTTGAGAAGGTGGGTGAGAGGCTTAGTAATTTTTGAAAAGTCTTTAATGAATCGTCGATAAAAACCCGCATGCCCTAAAAAACTTCTAATCGCTTTAATATTTGTAGGCGAAGGTAACTTTTCAATTACTTCAATTTTTGCCTTGTCCACTTCAATTCCCCTAGCGGAAATGTTGTCGCCAAGGACTAAGCCTTCACGTACCATAAAGTGGCACTTCTCCCAATTTAAAACTAGATTCGTTTCTTCGCAGCGTTGTAAAACTTTTTCCAAATTTTCTAAACATAAATTAAAGGAGTCGCCAAAAACAGAAAAGTCGTCCATAAATATTTCCATAATATTCGCTACGTATTTATCAAAAATAGCAAGCATACACCGCTGAAAGGTGGCGGGTGCGTTGCATAATCCGAAAGGCATTCTACGATAAGCAAAAGTTTCGAAGGGGCAAGTGAATGTTGTCTTTTCTTGGTCCTCGGGTGCGATAGGGATTTGAAAATATCCCGAGAGACCGTCGAGGAAGCAATAAAAACTGTGCCCGGATAAACGTTCTAAAATTTGATTGATGAAGGGGAGGGGGAAGTGATCTTTTCGAGTGGCATCGTTTAACTTACGGTAATCGATGCACATCCTCCATCCCGTTATCGTCCTAGTTGGAATTAAGTCGTTATTTTCATTTGTTACTACCGTAATCCCACCCTTCTTAGGAACAACCTGGACTGGACTTACCCACTGACTATCGGAAATAGGATAAATTATCCCCGCATCTAATAACTTAAGCACCTCTCCCTTCACAACCTCTTTCATATTTGGATTAAGACGACGTTGTGGTTGAACTACACCCTTAGGATTATTTTCAAAAAATATTTTGTGTGTGCAGAAGGAGGGGCTTATGCCAGGAATATCACAAATTTGCCACGCTATAGCTCGGCGATGCTTTTGTAGTAGTTCGATCAATTGATCGTTTTCGGATTGGGAAAGAAAAGCCGAGATTATAACGGGCAATTTTGAATCTTTTGCAAGAAAGGCATATTTGAGGTGGTCAGGCAGTGATTTTAAATCAAGCTGGGGTGGTTTGTCATAAGAATTTTTTAAATGTTTCTCTTTTTCAAAAACAAGATTTTCATACTTTTTTCTACTACATACAAAATTATTTTCAAAATTTTCTTGGATCGACATCACCGGGTTGTCAAAATTATGTGAAGCAATTTCAGAAAACGAAGAGGAAAATTCATTGGAAGAAATGTTGGAAAGGGAAAGGGAAGAATCTTCATTTAAAACATCAATAAAGAAGCATGAGTCATCATTTTGTAAAGAATTTTTCATTGATTGATTAATAGAAAATGTGACCTCATCATCTCCCACACGCAAAAACAACTTTCCGTTACTAACGTCTATAACAGCTCGAGAGGTGGCTAGAAATGGTCGTCCAAGGATAAGAGGAACCTCGACGTACTCTTCAATATCAAGAATGACAAAATCCACCGGGAAGATGAATTTGTCGACCTTTACTAGCACGTCCTCAACGATACCTAGTGGATACTTGATAGACCTGTAACACCCCCATCCGTCGCATGGCATATAACAGAAGGTCCAGCTGGAACCCGACGCCATATACCACAGACAGTCGGAAGGGTTACTAAATGAATAAATCAAACCATCTAATTAAGACTACTCGTCCTAATCACAGAGCATTCTAGCGGAAGATTTTAAAGTTGAAAGAACCCAAAATTAATTCCATCAATATGAATGTCCACAGCTACAAAAACAGGAATGAACCCCAAATACACTGAAATAGGTACATGGCCTTATGGCCTTACAAATGTTCATAAATATAACATGTCTTACATACATCGGCTCGCAGGCCGGCCACACATGAGAAATGTAAAAACAACTATTCTACGGCCTTCTAGGGCCAGCACAGCAACATGGGCTTCAGCCCGCTATTTGGCGCTCGGCTCCACAGCACCTGCAAGCACATACCACCGCACGGTGGCAAATAAAGCAACGGTCAGCTAAAAGCCGACCAAATTATAACGACCCCGCCCCTTACTCGGGACGGCGGTGCTCTTTCCCTGCAAAACTTTAGCCAACAATGTATATATAGCGCAATTATAATTCGCCACAGGTGTAGGCTCGCACGACCAAACACCCCGTGCACTCAGGGCACATTCATGGTGGACCCTGACCCATCAGTGCATCCACCACCACCCCTAGGATGGCAACAACAAGTGAGCATTTAGCCTTTCTGACCACCGTCTAAGGCTCCAACTATGCCAACGGCCAGTCCCCGTCTTCGGGTCTCTCGCACCGAACCACATAGCCTAGGTCCAATTCCACTTGCCCGTTGCTCACGCCGCATGTCCAATTTAAGGAACTTTGCGCGGGCCAAGCTTCTCTCGGATCCCAAATTTTCCAAACAGTCTCATAACCCAGTTATGATCAAGGCCGGTTCCCAGACCGCCAAGTTAGCAGAACACGTTTCCGCTCAATTTTCCGGGTGCGCCTTGAAGCTAACCTTCAAGGATCCCTGCTGCAATCTACCGCGTAGAAACCCGAAAAATCCAAAGCACGGAGTCTTCTCCGGCAAAACCATATCAAATGCAACATCACCGATCCAGACAAAACACGTCCGGGTAGGCTTCACACACAATGCCTATGCCCGTACTTACGATTCCGGGCTCTACATGCAACACAAGGGGGACTATTCCCGTCAACCCCAAGGAACACCACACACTCACCGCATACTCGCGGGAGCGGGATTCCCTATGCAGAAAGAAAGAGCTTCAAGCGCTCGAGTTGAGAATCGTTACCCTTGTAGTCCGTTTTGGCGCCATGGAAAAACTACGCGGTTAGAACTCTTCGCAATGACTTTCCCTCCACGGATCCGCTCTCCGATTTCGAAATGGCGCTCCGATGCTCCGCCGGCGGCCGGAAACCTCCTTCTTCTTCCTCTCCTCTCTCACTTTGGAAGGGGAGAATTTTGGAGAGAAAATGAGGGAATAACTCCCTATTCCCGGCCTTAACAGAGCCTAAACTAATCTGGGCCGTCAGATCTAAATTAAAGAAAATGAACGGCTCGGATCTGCACAAAATTCCCCAGAACTGGGCCGCACACGGCTTGGCACACGGCCGTGTCCAAGGCCGTGTGCCTCGATCCAGGCACGATCGTCGAACGGGGAAACGCACACGGGCCAAGACACGCCCGTGTCTTACCTGACACGCCCGTGTCGGGTTCCTCGACACGCCCGTGTTCGAGGGCGTGTCACGCATAACCGCCACGGCAACGGACACGACCCCTCAGGACACGGGTCTGGACACGGGTTGGCACACGCCCGTGTCGGAGGACACGCCCGTGTCATCCGGCCGTGTTTCTGGCCGTGTCCTTCTCGGGTTGAAAACGGCCAAAAAAATCACCAGCCAGACACGGCCTTGGACACGCCCGTGTCCTAGGCCGTGTACCCCTACAGGCACCAAAAACTCTTTTTCCGCGACCGACTCGCACACAAAATTCGGGGCGTTACAAATCTCCCCCACTTAAGGAATTTCGTCCCGAAATTAAGCAAAGGTACACGAAAGCTAAATGATACCTGAGTGGAATAACTCGGGGTATTCCTCCAACATAGCTTGCTCTCGCTCCCAAGAAAGCTCCTCACGTCCGCAATTATCCCAACAGACTTTAACCATTCTGACCGCCTTGTTGCGGAGTCGTTTGACTGCAACATCTTCAATTCGTACTGGTCTGACCCTTGTTGTTAACTCATAATCAACCGGTACCTGATCGTCTGCAATGATCTGCGAAGCCTCCTGAACTGCCTTACGCAACACTGATACGTGGAATACATCATGCAGCCCACTCAACTCCGTCGACAGCTTTAATCTATACGCCGCCTCGCCAACACGCTCCAGGATCTCAAATGGTCCAAGGTATCTCGGACTCAGCTTCTTCAAGCGTCGAACCCGCGATACACCCTTGAACGGCTTGATTTTTAAATACACCATGTCGCCAACGTTGAACTCCACATTTCTATGTTTGGCATTGTAGTACTTTGACTGTCTATCCTGAGCAATCTTCAGCCTTTCCTGAATTGTCCGTATCATTGAAGTGGCATCGTCCACCGCTTGACGTTTATACAACTTTGATTCGCCTGCCTCCAACCAAGACAACGGCGTACGGCACTTCCTCCCATACAAAGCTTCAAAAGGCGCCAATCCAATGCTTGCCTGAAAGCTATTGTTGTACGCAAACTCCACCATGTACAGGTGATCCTCCCAATGCTTCCCGAAATCTAGGACGCACATGCGAAGCATGTCCTCCATAGTTCTGTTGACTCTCTCGGTTTGGCCACCTGTCTGTGGGTGAAAGGCTGTGCTGAACTTTAGCTTAGTACCCAACAGACCATGCACCAACCTCCAGTCATTTGACGTGAAGCGTCCATCACGATCACTAACAATACTGCGAGGCACACCATGCAGTCGTACAATATTATCCACGTAGAGTTTGGCTAACTTTTCCACTGGATCCTCCTTTCTCACTGGGATAAAGTGCGACACCTTTGTCAATCTATCTACGACCACCCAAAGGCATCATTTCCTTTCTGCGACTTCGGCAAACAGTGCACAGAATCCATAAATATATCGTCAAACTTCCATTCTGGGATAGGAAGTGATTTCAAGAAACCTCCGGGCTTCTGACATTCCGCCTTCACCAATGCACAAGTACGACACTTGGCCACATAAAGCGCCACATCCTTCTTCAAACCCGGCCACCAGAATAATTTCTTCATGTCTCTATACATCTTCGTGCTTTCCGGGTGGATTGAGTATTTGGTATGATGAGCCTCATACATCAACTCCTCCCGACTATTATCCGCACTAGGAACGCATAGACGACCGTCCTTCCTTAGCAACCCATCTTCACCCACAAACTGGGAATTTGACCCATCCGAAGATCCATCTAGGATTTGCTTCATGCTGCTATCCTGAACCAAAGCCCGCCGAACTCTATCCGCTAGGTCACACTGCACCTCTGTCCAAAACAGTTTCGCCTCGGCACTAGACTGCTTGTCAACACAAGTTATCTCCAATGCCTCCAACTCTTGGACCAATCTCTCATCATGCACTGATAACCAGTTGGCTCGTGCGGGAATCTTACGACTCGACGCATCCGCCACTACATTTCCCTTCCCAGGCACATAGTGTATCTTGAAGGTGTAGTCCCCTAAGAACTCCATCCATCTCCTCTGCCTCATGTTCAGATCCTTTTGATCCAATAGGTACTTCAAACTCTTATGATCGGTGTAAATATCTACCTTCACACCGTACAGATAGTGCCTCCAAAGCTTTAGAGCAAAAATCACAGCCTCTAACTCTAAGTCGTGGACTGGATAATTCCTCTCGTGAACCTTAAGCTATCACTCTCCCATGCTGTAGCAGAACACAGCCCAAACCACTGCCTGAAGCATCACTATCAATCTCGAACCCTTCGGTACCACTTGGCGAACATAAAATAGGCGCCGTGGTCAACCGCCTCTTCAACTCTACAAAAGCCTGTTCGCACTCCGAAGACCACACAAACTTCTGATCCTTCCTTGTCAACGTCGTGAGTGGTAGTGCTATCCGCGAGAAGTTCTCTACGAAGCGCCTGTAGTAGCCAGCAAGCCCCAGAAAACTCCGGACCTCTGCCACTGTAGTCAAAGTAGGCCACTCCCGTATCGCCACTATCTTCGCCGGATCCACAGCTATTCCTTCTCCACTGACAACATGACCAAGGAACGCTATCGAGGATAACCAGAACTCACACTTGGAGAACTTTGCATACAACTGACTTTTCCTCAATGTCTCCAACACCATGTGTAAATGCTTGTAATGATCCTCCTCGCACCGCGAATACACCAGGATATCATCGATGAATACTATCACAAACTGATCCAAGTATTCTCTGAACGTCCTATTCATCAGATCCATAAACACGGATGGAGCATTCGTCAACCCAAACGGCATAACCGTGAACTCGTAATGCCCAAACCGCGTACTGAATGCTGTCTTTGGAATGTCGCTCTCCCTTATCCTCAACTGATAGTAACCAGACTTCAAATCTAACTTCGAATATACAGTTGACCCAACCAACTGATCAAATAGATCGTCAATCCTCGGGATTGGATATTTGTTCTTCTCCGTAAGTTTGTTCAATTCCCGATAATCGATATAAATCTACAAGCTCCCATCTTTCTTCTTAACAAAGAGAACTGGTGCGCTCCAAGGCGACAAACTTGGACGCACATAACCTTGCTCTAGCAACTCCTGCGGTTGCACCTTCAACTCTGCCATTTCTCTTGGGGCTATCCGATAGGGGGAGCATGACACCGGTTTGGCACCCGGTACCAGCTCTATAGTAAAGTCTATCTCCCACTGAGGAGGGGCTCCTGGGAGATCGTCTGGAAACACATCAGGATATTTGGACACAACTGGGATGTTGCCCAAACTAGGTTTAGGCGTCGAAGTCTACACTAGAGTGACATACAGTTCTGCCCCAGACCGAACTGCCGGGAACACCTGAAGGGCTGACATCAAAATCTTACCCGACCCCTTCATGCCCGCGAAAGTCACCTCATGACTAGCTCTCAACTGACCCACTAGCAACTTCGATCAACGTATGTCTGCTGCTCCGAGAGCCTGACCATGCTAAAGATCACGTTGAACTCTCCTAGCGGTAGAAACAACGCCTGCAAATCAAACTTTTGACTCACAATCCATACCTAAACGCAACAGATTCCATCTGCGCGCATCGAGCACTACTAGTCAACAACACATCCATTAAGACTTTTGTCATCGGAAGATATATTCCGACACGTAATACAATTCCTTTGGGCAAACGGAGACACAAAGCCCCCTTTAACGAACGGTGCTCGCGCCGGATAAACGAAATTCAGAACAACGCTTAGCACAAGCGGTTCTAGGTTAACATGCACAAAGACTACAAGTGTCTAAAGCTAAATGCTAGAATTTTAAACCTTACCTGTCACCACGTCTGCTTGCTTTCTGTCCTCTTGCTGACCAAGCTTGTACTCTTCAGACTTCCTTTCGGACTTTGCACGTCCACTCCAACACTCACGTGCAAAATGTCCCACTTTTTCGCAGATATAGCAAGCTCTTGGGACTCGACTTGTAGTTGCTCCCGACGCACCAGAAGAAGGGGCTGAGTTCGAAGTCTTCAGCTTCTTATTCCAACTGCGGACATCGGACTTTGAACTTGGCCCTTTGAACTGTGGTTTCTTAGTACCAGAGTCCTCACCTGCTCCTGACATAGCTTCCTTAATCTTCTGAGCACCATCCCAACATTCTCGGGCAAAGTGTCCTTTCTTTCCACAAGTATGACAGTTGTAAGCAACCTTGCTAGTCGATGATCTAACCTTCTTCTTCAGCATTTTGCAAGATGCACCCCTCATAGGAATTGCAGAGTTCGATACCCTACTCACTGGTATCTGGTGAATTTTTTCCATTTCCACTTCCAAAGATCTGGCCGACTCTACCAAGGCTCGGAATCCCATTAGTTTTGGTCCTAGAAGTGGAATTCGTAGTTCGTCACGTAGACCACTATAGAATCTATCGACTATAGACCTCTCGTTCTCCAACTCAAAGCATGGGTAGCGGCTTATCAAAAGGAATGCCTGCAAATACTCATCAACTGAGTGCGTACCCTGCACCAAGCACATATTCAACGGCTGACCTGATGGCCTCCTAAATGTCATTTGATTCAACACACCACCCGACATTGAAGTCATCTCGGGGACAAGAGGTTGCACATTGCTTCCTTGCTGTGCACTAGTCACAGCGAGCACCACTTCAACGATCCTTCTTATGGTTTCTAACGAAAGAGGGGTATCAAGCGCGCCACTGGGTGCAATATAATCCTCAGAAACCAGATGTTCTGTCGGCTCTACGCCACTCCCGGTCACCTATAGTCATACAAAACACCAATAAGTGACCAAACAAAATTGCAAAAAGCAATTATAGGAACGCGCAGGTTCCTCAACCACGAGTATTTTTCATTCCTAAGTGGACATTCATGGGTTCTTTTTAATGTTATAACGATGACGCACACATGTGCTCACCACCCCTTAAAAGAATTCGCCCACGAATTCATTTAAGCATGACCGTAACCAGAAGTCTGATACCAAATTGTAACACCCCCATCCGTCGCATGGCATATAACAGAAGGTCCAGCTGGAACCCGACGCCATATACCACAGACAGTCGGAAGGGTTACTAAATGAATAAATCAAACCATCTAATTAAGACTACTCGTCCTAATCACAGAGCATTCTAGCGGAAGATTTTAAAGTTGAAAGAACCCAAAATTAATTCCATCAATATGAATGTCCACAGCTACAAAAACAGGAATGAACCCCAAATACACTGAAATAGGTACATGGCCTTATGGCCTTACAAATGTTCATAAATATAACATGTCTTACATACATCGGCTCGCAGGCCGGCCACACATGAGAAATGTAAAAACAAATATTCTACGGCCTTCTAGGGCCAGCACAGCAACATGGGCTTCAGCCCGCTATTTGGCGCTCGGCTCCACAGCACCTGCAAGCACATACCACCGCACGGTGGCAAATAAAGCAACGGTCAGCTAAAAGCCGACCAAATTATAACGACCCCGCCCCTTACTCGGGACGGCGGTGCTCTTTCCCTGCAAAACTTTAGCCAACAATGTATATATAGCGCAATTATAATTCGCCACAGGTGTAGGCTCGCACGACCAAACACCCCGTGCACTCAGGGCACATTCATGGTGGACCCTGACCCATCAGTGCATCCACCACCACCCCTAGGATGGCAACAACAAGTGAGCATTTAGCCTTTCTGACCACCGTCTAAGGCTCCAACTATGCCAACGGCCAGTCCCCGTCTTCGGGTCTCTCGCACCGAACCACATAGCCTAGGTCCAATTCCACTTGCCCGTTGCTCACGCCGCATGTCCAATTTAAGGAACTTTGCGCGGGCCAAGCTTCTCTCGGATCCCAAATTTTCCAAACAGTCTCATAACCCAGTTATGATCAAGGCCGGTTCCCAGACCGCCAAGTTAGCAGAACACGTTTCCGCTCAATTTTCCGGGTGCGCCTTGAAGCTAACCTTCAAGGATCCCTGCTGCAATCTACCGCGTAGAAACCCGAAAAATCCAAAGCACGGAGTCTTCTCCGGCAAAACCATATCAAATGCAACATCACCGATCCAGACAAAACACGTCCGGGTAGGCTTCACACACAATGCCTATGCCCGTACTTACGATTCCGGGCTCTACATGCAACACAAGGGGGACTATTCCCGTCAACCCCAAGGAACACCACGCACTCACCGCATACTCGCGGGAGCGGGATTCCCTATGCAGAAAGAAAGAGCTTCAAGCGCTCGAGTTGAGAATCGTTACCCTTGTAGTCCGTTTTGGCGCCATGGAAAAACTACGCGGTTAGAACTCTTCGCAATGACTTTCCCTCCACGGATCCGCTCTCCGATTTCGAAATGGCGCTCCGATGCTCCGCCGGCGGCCGGAAACCTCCTTCTTCTTCCTCTCCTCTCTCACTTTGGAAGGGGAGAATTTTGGAGAGAAAATGAGGGAATAACTCCCTATTCCGGCCTTAACAGAGCCTAAACTAATATGGGCCGTCAGATCTAAATTAAAGAAAATGAACGGCTCGGATCTGCACAAAATTCCCCAGAACTGGGCCGCACACGGCTTGGCACACGGCCGTGTCCAAGGCCGTGTGCCTCGATCCAGGCACGATCGTCGAACGGGGAAACGCACACGGGCTAAGACACGCCCGTGTCTTACCTGACACGCCCGTGTCGGGTTCCTCGACACGCCCGTGTTCGAGGGCGTGTCACGCATAACCGCCACGGCAACGGACACGACCCCTCAGGACACGGGTCTGGACACGGGTTGGCACACGCCCGTGTCGGAGGACACGCCCGTGTCATCCGGCCGTGTTTCTGGCCGTGTCCTTCTCTGGTTGAAAACGGCCAAAAAAATCACCAGCCAGACACGGCCTTGGACACGCCCGTGTCCTAGGCCGTGTACCCCTACAGGCACCAAAAACTCTTTTTCCGCGACCGACTCGCACACAAAATTCGGGGCGTTACAAGACCTATCGGCTAATTGGATACTCATTCTTGTAGGGCTCAGAGTGCCCAATCCTAACTTCTTAAATAGTGAAAAAGGCATCAAGTTGATGCTCGCTCCTAGATCTGCTAACGCATGTTTAACAAATAAATCACCAAAGACGCAAGGAATGGAAAAACTACCCGGATCGTTTAACTTTTTAGGCAGATTAGAATTTTTAATGACTGCCGAGCATTCTTCATTCAATGTTACATGTGATAAGTTCTCCAATTTCGTCTTGTTCGTTAATAAGTCCTTAAGATATTTTGCGTACTTCGGCATTTGACTAATCGCTTCATGAAATGGCAAATTAATGTGAATTTGTTTGAACATTTCAAGAAAGCGTTGGTACTGATCATCTAGTTTGTCTTTCCTAAGTCTAGTCGGATAAGGAGGTGGCGGAAATTCTTTTAGAATAATCGGAGCATCATTTTGAAAACCATTTTTTTCTTTTGCAGAATTAGAAATAATGGAGCTATCCTTTTCTTTTTCAAAAATAGATTTTTCTTTTTCAAGATCTATGTTATTATTCTCCTTTGGGGTACAAACAGGAGTGACAATCACCCTTGGCTCTTCCCTTGTGGTGGGCTCGTTAACAACTTTACCGCTCCGAAGGGAAATCGCATTTGCGTGTTCCCTTGGGTTAGGCTCAGTGTTCGAGGGAAGAGTTCCAGGTGGTCTCTCGGAAAAGGCCTTGGCGAGTTGGCCGACTTGATTTTCTAAGTTTTTCATTTATCCTGTTAAATTTCTAATAGTGGCATCGTTCGAGCTTATATATTTATCGAGGATCTCTTCCAAAGGGGAAGGTTTTTGAAAATTTTGTTGCGGTGGTGGTGGTGGTGTAAAATCGTGCGGTGGGCGTATGGCGTTAGCGTTATTACTCCACGAGAAATTTGGATGGTTACGCCATCCGGGGTGATAAGAATTAGAAGAAGAAGAAAAACCAGGCGGGGAAGAAAAATTCGGAAAAGCAGAAAAATTGTTTGCAGAATTATTTTGAGCAGGCCTGGGTATGTTCCCCAGATAATCCACCTGCTCGGCAGCAGCAGCATTCACATTTTCATATACCTTAGCGGCGGAGGAAGCAGTCATCTCCGAAATCTTCTTGTTCAACATTTCCACTTGCAATGCCAGTTGCGAAACCGAGTCCACTTCATAGATACCTGCAGGTTTAGATGGGCGAGTCCTAGACGAATTTCACTGATAAGTGTTCATCGCCATGTCCTCGATAAGCTCAAGAGCGGCTTCCGGAGTTTTGCGGTCCAAAGAACCAGCGGAAGCAGCATCTATCATTTGCTTAGTTTCTTGATTTAGCCCATTGTAAAATGTCTGAACCTGTAACCATACAGGCAGAGCATGATGAGGGCATCTTCTCAAAAGTTCTTTGAACCTCTCCCAAGTGTCATAGAGGGTCTCAGAAGCAATTTGAGAATAAGAAGTTATATCATTTCTTAACTTAGCAGTTTTAGCGGGAGGGAAATATCTACCAAGAAATTTATCGACTAAAATGTTCCAAGTAGTGATTGATCCTCTTGGAAGAGAACTCAACCACTGTTTGGCTTTAGTTCTTAAGGAGAAGGGAAAGAGTCTTAGCCTTATAGCATCATCTGAGACACCATTTATTTTGAAGGTGTCACAGATTTCAAGAAAATTAGCAATATGTAAGTTCGGATCTTCATCTTGTAATCCGTCGAACTGTACATATTGCTGCACCATTTGAATGATGCTAGGCTTAAGCTAGAAGTTATTGTTCGCAATCGCAGGTCGAACAATACTTGTCTTTGTCCCCTCTAGATTGGGTCGAGCATAATCGGACATGGTGCTTTGCTGAGCCATTTCTGGGTTAGGGTCTCCCATTTAAGAAAAATTACAATCCCCGAAGGAATCCTCAACCGCTGTTTGAGAAGTGGAAGCCCCGAATCGTAGTTGTCTCCGAAAGGAGCGTTCGATTTCCGGGTCCAAATCAACAAGTAGCGACGGATTCGCTCGGGTCATGCACTAGCAAAGAAAACGAGGGAAGATGAAATGAAAGCTTGGAAAAGAAAGAAAAAGAGGAAAAGAAAGGAAATTTTTTTTTGTTTTTTTTTCTTTTTGAAAAAAAGATTTTTTTTTCTTAGACGGCTTGGCTCTTGAACTTCCCAAGGACTATCCGGTGAAGGGTTCGCCCGGTACTAGGTAAAATGGTGGCGCTTAAAGCCCCTTACCCTTTTCGAGAGATTTTAGGTGGGGTAGAAATAAGGTGAAGTGGGTTGATTATAAATATTTAAATATATAAATTATAATTTTTTTTTTGATTTTTGTAGAAGTAATAGCGCAAGCGTTTTCAAAATATTGACGAAGAAAAGTCCCCGGCAACGGCGCCAAAAACTTGATGGGCTAAAACCCGAACAGGCAAGTGTACCTGTCGAATTGTAGTATCAAGGTCGTATTTAAAAACGGGGTTGTCAAGTACTGCTACTCACGCTTGAACTATTATCCTACCGAAAAAAAAGTGAATTTTGAGAATTTTTAAACGAAAACGAACGACAATTTTTTAGACGAAAAACTTTATAATAAAAAGCTAGCATTCGATCGAAGATTCACCATAAAATGAAATGAGGAGGATGAAAATGCATAGTTTTAAATTTGCAAATCATACTCGACCGTGACGGATCCGAAATTAGGAAATAATCTCGCTAGAGAATTAAATCCCCTGACTTATAGACGTTTTGACCGAAATCTCTTTCAAGTCAAGAAGGCCTAAAGCCGCATTATCGAGGTGACCCGCACTATTGGATTTGACTCCAATCCGGAAGATTTACGTCATCCTATCTCTAGGGTTGTGTTCAACTCCTTCCTTCTTTGAGTGATCTTTCACATTCATGAGCCTCTCGGCTACTCAAATATGAGATCCCAAGCCTACTACCGTATACCGGAAATACGGAGTCGACAAAATAAAAATCAAAGAAGGATCGAGTAAAATTAGGCAAAAATAAAACTATGAAATAAAAGAAACCCTCATCTCATTTTATGGATCCTCACGATCGAACGCTAAAGAAAATTAGCTACTCATAATTGGAAGGGAAGACAAAACAAAATAAGAGAGAAACATTTTCATTACTTGCAAACAAAAAGAGTACACAAAATATTAAAAAGACAAGACTATGTTAGGAAGAAAAACTTGCAAAAATGGAAAAGAAAACTAATACAATAGTGAAACTAAAAACAACTCACAAGCACTCTCCACTCTCCACTCAACACTCACATTCAACTTGAAACTTTACTTCTCAAAATTTTCTCCCTTTCGCTTGAGGGATGGGGTGGCTTTTATAGGAGTTGGAGAAGGATCTAGAATGAAATGAAGGGGAGGAGGCCAAGGGGGGTGGCCGGCCATGTAAGGAGAGAAGTGCATGCATTTCATTTAATGAAGGGAGAGGGAGAGGATGATTCAATGCATAGTATTTAAAAGAAATCAAATAAAATAAAGAGAGTAAATAAGGGGGAATGGATGATAATAAAGAGTGGAGAAAAATAATAAAAAGGAGAGAGAGGAGGGATGGTGTGGCAAGTGGCCGGCCAATGGATGAAAAAGTGAATACATGCATGCAATAAATGAAAGGGAGAGAGAGAGAGAGAACATGCATGAATGTGGCTTATGGAAATGAAATAAAATTAAGTAGAGAGGGGGAATGGATGTAGAATAATGAGGGGGGGGGGGAATAGGGAGCCGGCCATGCATGAGTGGCACAATGTGGGCCGAAATTTTATTTGTGGGCTGATGAATTTGAAGGAGGGTTGCACTTGGAGAGGGGCCGGGCTGCTACATGAAGAGGGCTGCATCATGTGGGCTTTATGGATGTTGAAGGGCTGCTCCAATCTTCAAGGGCTGCATGTAGGGGCTGCACCATGTTGTGGGCTGCATGTAGGGGCTGCACCATGTTGTGGGCTGCATGTAGGGGCTGCACCATGTTGTGGGCTGCACCATAAGTGGCCGGGCTGCTTGTGTTTCACTTGAAGGAGAAGCTTGGGTTGCATGGTTGCATTTACGTACAAGGGTTGCTCCATGTTGCATGGTATTGGGTTGGCTTCAAGTGGAGGCTCGGGTTTAACTTGAAGTGGGCTGCATCATGTAGCATGGACCTACAAGAAAATAAAGTATAATAACATTAGTTATATAACAAAACATAACACAAATAAGTAACATAATATTAGTTGTTAAAACTAAACTAAACATAACAAACATAACATACTATTAATTAATTATATTCATAACAAAACACTAGTAAACATAAAACATAAAACCTATACTAAAACTATAGATTTTTATATCAAAACATAATAAAATAAAATTGCAACATAATGAGCAAATAAAACTATAATAAAACTAGGAATTATAATATCCTAACACAACAAGACTTTAAGAAGAAATAAAACAAAACATGCATAAAAATACTTGAAACATATAATTAAACTAGGAATTTTGCATACTAAACTATCCCAAAAATGATGACTAAAATAAGTCATCAGTGACACCGGTTTGGCACCCGGTACCAGCTCAATAGTAAAGTATATCTCCCGCTGAGGAGGGGCTCCTGGGAGATCGTCTGAAAACACATCAGGATACTGGGACGCAACTGGGATGCTGTCCAAACTAGGCTTAGGCGTTGAAGTCTGCACTAGAGTGACATACAGTTCTGCCCCAGACCGGACTGCCTTGAACACCTGAAGGGCCGACATCAAAACTTTCCCTGATCCCTTCATGCCCGCAAACATCGTCTCCCGATCTGTGTCCAGACCCAACTTGACTTCCTTACGATTGCAATCAATGCATGCACTCTACTCTGAGAGCCAATCCATACAAAAGATTACGTCGAACTCCACCAATAGTAGAACCAACGTCCGCAAATCAAACTCCAAGTCTCTAGTCCGAATCTTCGCAACACAAATCCTATCCGCACGCATTGAGCACCCATTAGGCAACAACACATCCAACTTGTTTTCTGCCATCGAGAACGAAACTCCGATGCGTGATAAAAATGTTTCAGACAAGAAGGAAATGTGATGCTCCCATATCAAATAGGGCTCCCGCCAGAAACTCAAAACTCAACACAAAGCCTAGCACCTACACAAGAAAGCTAACAAACAAAAGAAGTAATAATTATGAAAGTTAAACTACTGCAATTTAACTCATACCTGTCACCACGTCTGCCTGCTTTCTGGTCTCTTGCAGACCCAGCCTGTACACTTCAGACTTCCTCTCGGACATAAAGCGCCCGTTCCAACAGCTACGGGCAAAATGCCCCACTCTTCCCCAAATATAGCAAGCTCCTGGGACTCGACTTGCGGTTGCCCCCAACGCACCAGACGAAGGGGCTGAGTTCGAAGTCTTCAACTTCTTGTTCCCACTACGGACATCAAACTTTGAACTTGGCCCTTTGAATTGTGGTTTCTTAGTACCTAGAGTCCTCACCTGCTCCTGACATAGCTCCCTTAATCTTCTGATCACCATCCCAACATTCTCGGGCAAAGTGGCCTTTCTTGCCACAAGTATGACAGTTGTAAGTAACCTTGCTAGTCGATGGTCTAACCTTTTTCTTCAGCATTCTGCGAGATGCACCCCTCATAGGACTTGCAGAGTTTGATACCCTACTCACTGGTATCTGATGAATTTTTCCCATTTCCACTTCCAAAGATCTGGCCGACTCTACCAAGGCTCGGAATCCCATTAGTTTTGGTCCTAGAAGTAGAATTCGCAGTTCGTCTCGTAGACCACTATAGAATCTATCAACTATAGACTTCTCGTTCTCCAACTCAAAGCATGGGTAGTGGCTTATCAAAAGGAACGTCTGCAAATACTCATAAACTGAGTGCGTACCCTGCACCAAGCACATATTCAACGGATGACCTGATGGCCTCCTAAATGTCATTTGATCCAACCCACCACCCGACATTGAAGTCAACTCGGGTACAAAAGGTTGTACATTGCTTCCTTGCTGTGCACTAGTCATAGTGAGTACCAATTCAACGATCCTACTTAAGGTTTCAAACGAAAGAAGGGTCTCAAGCGTGCCACTGGGTGCACTATAGTCCTCAGAAACCAGATGTTCTGTCGGCTCTGCGCCACTCCCGGTCACCTATAGTCGTTCAAAACACCAATAAGTGACCAAACAAAATTGCAAAAAGCAATTATAGGAATGCGCAGGTTCCTCAAACATGAGTATTTTTCACTCCTAAGTGGACATTCATGGGTTCTTTTTAATGTTATAACGATGACGCACACATGTGCTCACCACCCCTTAAAAGAATTCGCCCACGAATTCATTTAAGCTTGACCGTAACCAGAAGTCTGATACCAAATTGTAACACCCCCATCTGTCGCATGGCATATAACAGAAGGTCCAGCTGGAACCCGATGCCATATACCACAGACAGTCGGAAGAGTTACCAAATGAATATACAAACCATCCAAATAAGACTACTCGTCCTACACAGAGCATTCTAGCGGAAGCTTTTAAAGTTGAATGAACCCAGAACTTAAATCCATTAAATATGAATGTCCACAACACACTACAGGAATGAAACCCAAAATACACTGAAAAGGTACATGGCCTTATGGCCTTACAAATGTTTACTTAATAAAACATGTCTTACATACATCGGCTCACAGGCCGGCCACACATGATAAAAGTAAAAAACAACTATTCTACGGCCTTCTAGGGCCAGCACAGCAACATGGGCTCCCGCCCGCTATTTGGCGCTCAGCTCCGCAGTACCTGCAAGCACATACCACCGCATGGTGGCAAACAAGGCAATGGTCAGCTAAAAGCCGACCAAATTTTAACGACCCCGTCCCTTACTCGGGACAGTGGTGCTCTTTCCCTGCATAGCATTAGTCCAATAAAATAATATAGCGCAATTCTATTTCGCCACAGGTGTAGGCTCGCACGGCCAAACACCCCGTGCACTCAGGGCACATTAACAGTGAATCCGGTCAATACCGTGGCTTCACCACCATCCCAAAGATGGCAACCAAGTGAGCATTTAGCATATCTGACCACCGTCTAAGGCTCCGACTATGCCTACGGCCAGTGCCCGTCTTCGGATTTCTCGCACCGTACCACATAGCCTAGGTGCAATTCCACTTGCCCGTTGCTCACGCCGCATATACAACTTAAGTCCTACGTGCGGGCCAAACATCTCTCGGATCCCAAATTTTTCCCAAAAAATCTCATAACCCAGTTATGATCAAGGCCGGTTCCCAGACCGCCAAGTTAGCAGAACACGTTTCCGCTCAATTTTCCGGGTGCGCCTTGAAGCTAACCTCCAAGGATCCCTACTGCAATCTACCGCGTAGAAACCCGAAAAAACCCAAAGCACGGAGTCTTCTCCGACAAATCATATCAAATGCAACATCACCGATCCAGACAAAACACGTCCGGGTAGGCTTCACACACAATGCCTATGCCCGTACTTGCGATTTCGGGCTCTATATGCAACACAAGGGGGACTATTCTCATCAACCCCAAGGAACACCACGCACTCACCGCACACTCGCGGGAGCGGGATTCCCTATACAGAAAGAAAGAGCTTCAAATGCTCAAGTTGAGAATCGTTACCCTTGTAGTCCGTTTTGGTGCCATGGAAAAACTACGTGGACAGAACTCTTTGCAACGACCTTCCCTCCACGGATCCGCTCTCAGACTTCGAAAAGGTGCTCCGATGCTCCGCCGGCTGCCGAAAACCTCCTTCTTCTTCCTCTTCTCTCTCACTTTGGAAGGAGAAAGCCTTGGAGAGAAAATGAGGAATTAAATCCCTATTCCCGGCCTTAACAGAGCAGGATCTCATCTGGGCCGTCGGATCCTAATTAAAGAAAACGAACGGCTCAGATCTGCACAAGATTCTCCAGACCTGGGTCGAACACGGCTTGGCACACGGCCGTGTCCCAAGCCGTGTGCCTCGATCCAGGCACGATCGTCGAACTGAGAGACACACACGGGCTAAGACACGCTCGTGTATCACATGAGATGCCCGTGTCGGGTTCCTCGACATGCCCGTGTTTGGGGGCATGTCACGCATAACCACCACGGCAACGGACACAACCCAACTACACACGGGTAGGGACACGGGGTGGCACACGCCCGTGTCGGAGGACACACCCGTGTCATCCGGCCGTGTTCCTGGCCGTGTCCTTCTTGGGTTGAAAATGACCAAAAAAATCACCAGCCAGACACGGCCTTGGACACGCCCATGTCCTAGGCCGTGTACCCCGATACAGGCACCAAAAACCCTTTTACGCGACCGACTCGCACACAATTTACGGGGCGTTACAGCCGTCACGCTCTAAGGATCTCTCGACACTAAGCCAATATACCTTGGCCTGCCCGACTAACTTCATCTTGGCAAACCGGACACAACGTGCATCACTCATGTCGTTCTAATCAAAATAGTGGTCCATGTCAAGGAGCCAATCACTAAAGGCCTTCGGGTCCAAGCGGCCATCGAACGTCGGGGCATTGAGGCGAATCCGACTGGTGATGTCAAAGGCACGGTCGCCTCTCCACGGGTCAGGATAATCATCAGGATCATCGTCACGGTCATAATCGTGTCGAGCAGGCGTGGGTTCGCGCTCACGTCGACCCGACGGATAATACTCGTCACGACGCTGGTCGTGGCGACCGAGCGGGGACAAGCGGTTCCTAGGGCCAGGTTGTCGTGGCATACGGTAATCCTCCCACGGGGTGGGGTTCGGCCACGAGTTGGCTCCGGGTTCTGCCATGCTGGAGGGGTGGGGGCTCTCACGGGGACTTCACGGTGGTAGCGGTCTGCAGGTGGCGGATCATCTCTGACCCGCTTCCCGCGACGGGGAGAGTCGCCCGGGTCACCCACCTCATGGTCGTGTATGGAGGGAGTGCCTCTCGCGTGCTGTATCAGATCTAGGCGACGAGTCACCGCGACGATATCGTGACGCACATTCTCGAACTGGGTACCCATTGCGTCAAGATGCTCTAGAATAAGACACTAGAAGTCTGTGGTAGCGTTACTCGAATTCGAACCCGCTGCCCGGTCGTTGGTGACTGGTGGATCTACCATGCTTCTAAATGTCCTACCACTACGGAGCATGCAAAAGGGCCCGACCTGGGCTCTGATACCAACTGATGTAGGGTAGGCTATGGAATGCACCACCTAAACTCTATATGAAACACAACCCACAGTTCTCGCAACAAATTAATAGAGCAATGAAAATTAGTAACGCCACAAACAAACAATTGCAACAAAATTATTTTTAATATTGAGAGAATTTCTTTGTTGGCTTTCCTCCGCTCGGAGGACCCAAAAGCGAAGCGCGCGCGGCGAAGAGATCTTCCTGCAGGTTAATAATCAATCGGCGCCAAAATACCACAAACAAGCTCCAAGCAAATACGAGGTTAACCAATCATAATACCAAGAAAATAGTACAACCAAATCACGAAAATAACTCAAGACTAGGGGCTGATTTTGGGCAGTGGAGGTGGAGGGCTCGAGTGGCGTAGATCCGGTGCCGGGTGGTGGAACGGGAGGTGGAGATAGCAGTTGGGGCTGTTTTGGTGGTGGATGAAGGGATCAGAGAGGAAACAGTTGAATCCGGAAGAATATACGTAGATCCGGACTCGGGAGGGCGGATCCGGTAATGGAGAGTCGGATTACGGGTTAGGGAGAGTAGATCGGGTGAGGGGAGGTTAGATCAGGGCAACTAGAACCCGGATCGTAGGGAATGGCGAGAAAGGGGCTTAAGGAAAGTGGATCCATGGATTTAGGAAAGGCGGGGGGGGGGGGGGGGGGGGGGGCGGCCGCCCGGCTCTGGGCGAAAAGGGGGGTGCGGCTGGCCGTGGTTGTGCGGTGGTAGGAGGGTCCGGCTGCCCAGTCCTGGGTGGAAAAAGGGCTGGCGGGCTGAGGGTGGGTGTAGGGCGAGGGGGGAGAAGAGTAGGATGACGTACCCCAAGGCGTCAGCACCAAGGGTCCACGGCGTCGGCACCGCGAGAAGACCACCGGAAGTAAGGAAGAAGACCTCTCCAACTTCAACAATGAAAAACTGAAATCAGCCCCCTAATCCTATTTATAAGAAACAAGCATTAGGGCATCCCATCAAACGGCTACGATTGGCCGGTGGGTTCGCCCTTAAATAAACTAAACACATGTCCAAAAAAATACATAAATATATGATTTTGATTCGCAGCGACGTGCCAGGCCCAACCGCGGGGCCGGATTGGCGATCCGATCACGTCTTCCGGCGGGAATAAATGAACGTGGGTCCCGCTCCATCATGTGCACGATCTGATGCACTCCCATCACGTCCTAGGTGCATATTTTGAAGTCTCTGCGTACTAATTTCCTGACAAATCCATCAGTCTTTTTGGTCGGGTGTGCGTTTTCGAGGATTTTTGTTACAACCCGCATTTTCACCACATATAATAACTTATCAGAGTAAGGGAAAATGCGCATCATGATGTCATGTCAACAGGGGATAACTGCAGATGCTCACGCAGACACCTACTTAAACATGAAGAAAGATTCTTTCAGTTATTTTAAGGAAAATCAGCTAAGTGTAATAGTTATCTGTATCCCTCGGCTTAGTGGCTCACTTAGTGCACGAATCAAAATATAGTTATACGCTACGGAAAAATACTTGTTTAGATTGACTTAAACATCCTACATGAGTATAAACGTCCCCAAAGAACAACTCATGCTATGCAAGACTCTAAATTTATAATAGTAGTAGGGATAGCTTTTACGGTCGCCAAATATAACAAATTAGAGTTTTTTAAATTATGTGATGCATGAAGTAATAGTAGTAATAGATTTTTATAGTTGAAATTACCTAACATGCATTCCTAGTATAAATCCTCCCAAAGAGCAAGTAGTACACATCCACATATAGAAAACTAAGCAGCTAGCAAGTATCTAAAAGTAACAATACTGTGTGCGTCAACAAACTGACACGAACCCACATACAGAAAAGTATGTCTGAACCAGTAACTAAATAAACAACAAACTATCTCGTTGAAATGAGGTAACAACCATGGCCAACAATGCCGCCCAAAAACTCGAAAACTAGCTCTGGTATCTGCTACTACTCTAAACCTGAGGCATTCCAAAGACAGAACACCTCAGCAAGAAGGAACAAATGGTGGTAGAAATTAATAAGCCCAAATAAACAAAGGTCAAAGGGGTACCAACCCAACACCAACAGTACAGAAATAAAGTACAAAAAAAGAGGAACAAGTCATCATCATGAATAAGAACTCTTACGTGATTCATCATGTACAACAATAGTACACCAGACGGACGAGGATATACGGTGACAACAAGAATAATTCGTAAGGAAGAAATATAAATCCTTTATTAAGCACCTGTGGTAGACTTCACCCAAAAACACGGGCGAGGTGGTCACTCGTGGACACACCACCCAAAAGACACGGGCGAGGTGGTCACTCTTGGACACACCAACCAAAAACACGAATATAAAATCAGTCTAACTGCGAGCGAGTCTCATACTCTCCATCATACACAGCAGACATCCAAAAGCCGGGTAGACTTCCACAGGGCACTAATGAAGGAAACAACCACTGCGGAGGTGGAATCGTCCACTAACACCCGCAATCAAGAAACCTAAAGAAGCCATAACACAAATATCTCGGGATTTGGCTCAACGGATTCTACTTGACATTTCCAGCTTCAAGACGTGGTTGATCAATCCCTAGGAGCAATTTACAATTCTAGATAAACTCTAACACGTTTAATAATGAAATCTAAGGCATTTATAGTAATCATTAAGAAACATCAGGAACGATTAAATATAACTAGACAAGATCAAGCTTACCATGAAAAAACCATACAACATCATGTGATCGTTGAAACGGTTAATTATAACAATAATTTGGAACAATTAGCGCAGAAAATTTTAAATACATGAAAATATAGCCGTTACCATCAAATCGGATAAGGAGAAATGAGGGGAAACCACCACTTGCCTTGGTTTAACCGGAAAAGTCCACTGAATCACTCCTACGTCGTATATCGGGGCAAAAGTATGCAGGAGGAGTTGAAATCTGAACAAGAATGGCTGAAAAGGAGGTTAGGGCCAAAAAACCCAAATGAGAAATCTCTAAAAATGGGGAAGATATTACCAAGATGGCGTAGCTCTCGGCGAGAGCTTTCCAGATCTATACTCGGTTGAAGATTTCGAGCACCGGAGCACCGTCGGCGGCCACCGGAAGAAGTACGGATGGACGACCTATTTCTCACACACCGCTCTGGTTCAGGAAGAAGAAGAAATTCTCGGTGGGTTTAATGATGATGAAGAAGAAGAAAGTATTTATACTCAAACAACAGAAATAAACGGGGTTCAGCTAAAACCGGTTTTCCGAGACAGAAGGAACGAGCCACTCGAGTACTATAGGGGTACTACTCGGGTACAACAAGGGATACTCGAGTACAAGAAAAGGACTACTCGAGTAGTAAGGCAACTACTCGAGTACTCGAAAGGAAGTACTCGAGTAGTAAGATCACTGCTCGAGTACATGAAAAGACCTACTCGAGTGTCAGGCAACTACTCAAGTACTCGAAAGGAACTACTCGAGTAGTAAGGTAACTACTCGAGTATAAGAAGAGACCTACTCGAGTGCCAGGCAACTACTCGAGTACTCGAAAGGAACTACTCGGGTTGTAAGGCAACTACTCGAGTACTCAAAAGGAACTACTCGATTAGTAAGGCAACCACTCGAGTACTCGAAAGGAACTACTCGAGTAGTAAGGTAACTACTCGAGTACAAGAAGAGACCTACTCGAGTGCCAGACAACTACTCGAGTACTCGAAAGGAACTACTCGAGTAGTAAGGTAACTACTCAAGTACTCGAAAGGAACTACTCGAGTAGTAAGGCAACTACTCGAGTACTCGAAAGGAACTACTCGAGTAGTAAGGTAACTACTCGAGTACAAGAAGAGAACTACTCGAGTAGTAAGACAACTACTCGAGTACAAGAAGGGACCTACTTGAGATGCAGGAATATCACTCGAGTCAAGCCTTGCAGGAAAAACAATTTATTTGCAAATGTAAAATTTGATCAAACTATATGAATGAATAGTAAAAGACATTTTTGAATAGTATTATAATATTAAAATAATCATACTTATATATTTTTGAACAAGGAAACTACGTGATCAAAACGGAGGCCCAAACGACCGCCGAATTAAATGAAACTCACGCCGTAGGCGAATACTGATGCTATAAACACAACAACGAAGTCAAAACCAAAATCCGGATAGCCATTCCCGAGATATTAATCTTCAAAGTATAGTGCGAACATAAACAATCCAAAACTTCAATCGCGCGCCGAGACTCCAAAAATGCTCGGATTGCGACAAAACTTGACGAGCAAACCCAAAATTACATAACTTAAATTCCAAAAGCAAAATTTTCCATCACAACAAGAATTCGGCCGTCTCGACCGCACGGGCGAGAAAATGTCTTAACTGCATTGCGCTGTCAACTCGATGTTAAAAGAAACGCCACGACGTCATAAATATGATGTTGCCCATTCGAATAAAATCAACGAAAAATCGGGGGCGTTACAGTCACTCCCCCTAAAAAGAAGTTTCGTCCCGAAACTTAACAAAACTCCAAAACCAAAACAAAACGATAAAATCAAACATAACTGAAAACAGAACAACATACCCGAAACTAAGAGAAGTGGTGTGGATGAGATTCCCTCATCGTCGATGCCACTTCCCACGTCGCGCTCTCGACGTCTTGATTTCTCTAAAGAATCTTGACCATAGGGATGGTCTTTCTCCGCAACACACGCTCTTGAGAATCCAGAATACGAATAGGTTCTTCCACATACATAAGGTTGGGTTGAATCTGGGGTATCGAGTCGAGGACTTGAAGATCATTACGAACACACTTCCGCAACTGGCTCACATGGAACACATCATGGACACCAGGGAAGGTTGCAGGCAACTCCAGCCTATAAGATAACACTCCGATGCGCTCAAGAATCTGGAAAGGTCTCACATACCGGGGGTCTAACTTGTGGTTCCTTCCAAACTTTTTAACGCCAGACATCAGAGAAACCTTAAGGAAAACCAAGTCTCCAACGGTAAACTCCAAATCGACCCTTCATTGATTAACATACTTCACATAGCGCTCCTGAGCCACACGGAGCGTTTCTCGAATATGAGTCACAACACAATTCATCTCCTCAAGGGCTTCTGGACCTAGCAACTGTCTCTCACTGACTTCAGCCCAAAATAAAGGAGTTCTACATCGCCTCCCATATAAGGCCTCGAACGGGTCCATCTGCAGACTCTCTTGATAACTATTATTGTAAGCAAACTCCATGAGTCTGAGACGCTCGTCCCAAGCACCACCATGATCCAAAATATAACACCTAATCATATCTCTACGATCTAATTTACTTTTTCTGTCTGACCATTCGTGTGTGGATGGTAGGCGGTGGAATACCTTAAATCGGTACCCAACCCCTCCTGTAAACACTTCCAAAAGCGAGACGTAAATCTGGAGTCTCGATCTGATATAATGCTAACATGCACTCCATGTAATCTTATAACCTCTTCAAGATATAGCTCGGATATATTCTTCATCAAATACCCAATCTTAAACGGGACAAAGTGAGCACACTTTGTCAATCTGTCAACTATCACCCAAACAAATTCGTGCCCACGGGGAGATTTTGGTAGACCGGTGATAAAATCCATTGAAATACTATCCCATTTCCCACTTGGAATATCAAGCAGTGTTAATTTACCACCAGGTCTTCTACGATCAGCCTTAATACGCTGACACGCATAACATTCTGATACAAACTTCGAGATATCATTCTTCATCCCTGACCAACAAACCATTTGCTTTAGATCCTTATACATCTTAGTGGAACCAGGGTGGTAGGCTACACTGGAACCATGAGCTTCAGCACAGATCTTAGCCTGAATATCGCCGAAGGTGGGGACACAAAACCTACCCCGATACTTCAATGTGTCCAACTCATCCACAGAGAAATCAGGTAACTCTCCATTCACAGTTCTATTCCGGAGGTGTAATAAATCCGGATCATCCTTCTGATGTTCTCGAGTAAGGGAAATCCAAGAGGGTTCTTCTGCTTTTCGACTAGCAGGCACAGTACTACTCCCAACCTCAATATCCATCAACAAAAATTCTTCTGCCAAGGACTGTACCGACAGGTTAAAAATTTTAGCGGCCTTTCTACTCAAGGTATCGGCTACTACATTGGTCTTTCCTGGATGATAAAGAATTTCCACTTCATAATCAGCCACATATTCTAACCACCGACGCTGGCGCAGATTTAATTCCTTCTGAGTGAAGACATACTTCAAACTCCTATGGTCCGTATAGATCTTGCACAACGTGCCATACAATAAGTGTCTCCAAAGCTTCAGTGCATAAATTACAGTAGCAAACTCCAAATCATGCGTAGGATAGTTCCTCTCGTGAATCTTTAGTTGCATCGATCCATATGCGATCACCTTACTATCTTGCATTAAAACACAACCAAGTCCGATATGTGACGTATCAACATATACAACATACTCAACTCCTTCAGTTGGTATGGTTAAAATTGGAGCAGTACATAATCTCTTCTTCAGTTCCTGAAAAGCCTCTTCACACTTATCACTCCAAATGAACGCAATATTCTTCTGAGTAAGTCTAGTTAGAGGAGCAGACAATACTTAAAATCCTTCCACGAATCTTCTATAATAGCCAGCCAGGCCTAAGAAGCTCCTAATCTCCTTAGGTGTATAAGGTCTCTCCCATTCCATCACAGCAAAAATCTTGGTCGGGTCTAAAGAAATACCGTCCTTGCTTACAACATGGCCCAGAAAAGACACCTGAGGTAGCCAGAACTCACATTTGCTCAACTTAGCATATAGCTTTTTCTCCCTCAGGGTTTACATGACAGAACGCAAATGCTGATTATGCTCCTCAACATTGCGGGAATACACTAAGACATCATATATAAACACAATAACGAATCGGTCTAAGAAATCCTTAAACACCATATTCATCAAATCCAAGAAAGAAGAGGGTGCATTGGTTAAACCGAAAGACATCACCAAAAACTCATAATGTCCATGCCGCGAACGAAACGTGGTTTGGGGAATGTCTGCCTCACGAATCCTCAACTGGTGGTAGCCTGAGCGAAGATCGATCTTCGAAAATACCGAGCTACCACGCAACTGATCGACCAAATCATCAATCCTTGGCAGGGGATATTTATTCTTAATGGTTACCGTGTTCAATTCCCTATAATCGATGCAAAGCCTCATCGATCCATCTTTCTTCTTGACGAACAAAACTGGAGCACCCCATGGAGAAGAACTTGGTCTAATAAAACCACACCTCAACAACTCATCGAGCTGAGTATGCAACTCATCCAACTCACGCAGAGCCATACGGTACGGTGCTTTGGCAATAGGACGAGTACCTGGCACGAGATCTATCACAAACTCTATCTTCCTTTCAGGAGGAAGTCCTGGAAGACTATCAGGAAAGACATCTGGAAACTCTCGAACCACCGAGACATCCTCAAGACGTGGTGTAACAAAAGCTGTTTCCAGAGCAGAAATAGAAACTAAAAACGTATCGCAACCAAACTCTATAACACGACAAGCACGTACCGCAGAAATGACCGGGGAAACTCTTTCCTGAAATCCATAGACGCTCATAGGTTGTCCGTCGTCCATCCTGAAATCCAGTCGCTTAGCCTTGCACTGGATGACCGCATCATACTTGGACAGCCAATCCATGCCCAGAATCACGTCGAAATCAGCCAGATCTAAAATCATCTTATCCGCAAAGGCCAGAAAATTGCCAAGATAAATAGGGCATCTCAGAACTCCTTGATTAGATATCACCAAATCACTAGAAGGGAGCTTGACATTGAAGGAGTCTCCTAATTGATCCACACCCAGGCGATGTTTATCAACAAACCTCCGGGCCACGAAGGAATGGGTGGCACCCGAATCGAAAAGAACGTGTGCCCACCAATTCCACACCTTAAAGTCCCCTAAAACTGTGGCATACATAACTAAACGAACGATAACTATGGCAACAACGATAAATAATAAGTATATTTTAAACTTGGACTAACCTGATATCACTTGCGTAGAGGTTTGGGCTTCCTCGCTGGTCATCACGTTTAGCTTTCCTTTTCCTTTATCCAGGTTCGGTGGCGGAGGCAGAGCTCGAAGTGGGGCAGGCTGCAGTGGGGGCTGAGCCTGGGGGCACGAAGACTTCTGGTGTCCCTTCTGCCCGCACTAGAAGCAAATCCTTTCCTTCATCTAGCATAGACTCACATCATGACCCTTCCTTGCATAGAATGAGCACACTAGTTCTCCCTTGGGTGCACCTTGGATGGAGTGCACCTGCAGCTGCTTCAGGGTGGCAGTCCTCTTGAAACATCTTTTGTAAGGGTGGACGGGATGACCACAGAAACTACATACTTCCGTACTTTTCTTCTTCGAAGAAAGGCCAGATGCCCTACAGCTACCATCCTCAATGACTTTCCTTTTCTCCTTCCTCACCGCAGCACCGTGGTTCTTAGCATTTTCAATCGCCTCCACTTTCAAAGCGGCTCCCACTGCTTCAGCATAACTTTCAGCTCGGTAAGCGCATGCCAACTGCTGGACAACTCTTCTTAGTCCTACAAGGAAACGCTTCACTCTACCCTCCTCAGAAGCTACCAAATCAGGAGCAAACCTGCTCAGTTTGCTAAACTCAATCTCATACTCGCTCACGGTGAGTTATCTCTGCTTCAAATGCAGGAAGTTATTCATCAGACGGTCCTGCTCGACCGAGGGTAGAAACTTTTTCAGCAGCATCTTCTTAAAAGATTCCCAAGAAAATCCTTCCTTCAGACCCTCTCTTTCTGGAATCCACCAACTCTTTGCCAGGCCTTTTAACAGATAGCCTGCAATCATCACCTTCTGGGCTTCTAGAATTCCGGAATACGAAAACATCCCCACGATGGAGATGATCCAATCATCTATAATAAAAAAGTCGTCACTCCTGGCGTAGGTGGGAGGTCCAAACCGCTGTAAGTGCGATATGAAATTCATTTCTGGTGGTATCGCCATCGGGGGCACCAGAGGAACAGGGGTATCGGGCACGACTTGGCCCAAGGAAGGCTCTTTCACTAAAGGTTGTTGCGCGGGAGCGGCAGACAATAGAGAATCAATTTACTATTGCATCGCAACTAATTGCCTTGACAGAGCCTCGTTGCTCTGACGCAGACCCTCGATAATCGCATCACTTTGTGCACTTGATGACTCACCCTCCGATTTGGGATTCGACCTCATCGTAGGATGCTTTGGCGGAATTCTAAAAGCAAATGGACAACTCATCAAAATCCTAGCTTACAACAAAGCCACTCAACTAGTTCAGACCATACTTATAAGACAATTGCTTATGCTGCAACTTGCTCTTGGATTTTATAATGATGTTATGTCCTACTTATGATGATATCCTCTCATCTATTGAATCTTGTGCCTATGATATGAATGCATGGATTCTTTATTCTAATTTAAAATCATGTGTGTACATGTTTCATCATGTAAACCTTAACTTAGCATGTGTGCTTATGCGATGATATGCAATATATGATGTGTTATGCATTCTAAAAAGGCCCTAATGCATGTTATGAGCGGCATACACATGAAATGTTATGCATCCAATACTACATAACATCGCATGCAATGAGGAAAAGAAAACATGCTAATGAGCACGCATGTGATGGTGGTTATGCATCCCATGATACATAACTGTCACATGTTGCCACCTATGGTGGATCCATATACAAACACATATTATGCATCCCATACTACATAATATGCCATGTATACTTCTTATCATGCTATGAGTGTAGTGATCATGCTTCGGCTAAGACGTACTGATGATACATCGGTGTGTGCATGAAATGTCACTAAATAACTAACACTAACAAGAGAAGGTTGTCTGACCAATTGTCAAGCAACCTCCCTCTGATACCAACTGTCACAACCCGCATTTTCACCGCATATAATAACTTATCAGAGTAAGGGAAAATGTGCGTCATGATGCGACGTCAGCAGGGGATAACAGCGGATGCTCAGGCAGATACCTACTTAAACATGAAGAAAGATTCTTTCAGTTATTTTAAGGAAAATCAGCTAAGTGCAATAGTTAGCCGTATCCCTCGGCTTAGTGGCTCACTTAGTCCACGAATCAAAATATAGTTATACGCTGCGGAAAAATACTTGTTTAGATTGACTCAAACAACCTACATGAGTATAAATGTCCCCAAAGAACAACTCATGCTATACAAGTCTCTAAATTTATAATAGTAGTAAGGATAGCTTTTACGGTCGCCAAATATAACAAGTTAGAGTTTTTTAAATTATGTGATGCATGAAGTAATAGTAGTAATAGATTTTTATAGTTGAAATTACCTAACATGCATTCCTAGCATAAATCCACCCAGAGAGCAAGTAGTACACATCCACATATAGAAAACTAAGCAGCTAGCAAGTATCTAAAAGTAACTGTTGGAACACCCTATTACTAATTTGGGTCAGGATCACTATGTCTTTAGGAAACCTGTTTTTGACCTCATTGTATAGATCTAAAGGTCAATTAGAATTGAGTCTAAGGGTTAGTAGTTATGTTTGGAAGCTGCCCTCAAGACCAAGGTTTTTCAGTTTGGAGACTAAGTCATCTCGTCGAGCTCAATACGACGAATCGTCGAACTCCTATCGACGATCGTTTAGCTCAACTTCGACGGATCGTCGAACTCCATTCGACGATCGCTGAGCTCAACTTCAACAAATCGTCGAACTCCATTCGACGATCTTCGAGCTCAGTTCGACGATCTTGACTCCAGTTTGTTCCGCTATCTCTGAGCTCAGTTCGACGATAGTTGAGCTCAGATCGACGATCTTTGTTTCTGTATAAGTCCAAATCGCTGAGCTCAGTTCGACGATAGTGGAGCTCAGTTCGACGTTTCTCTGAAGAATTCAACGACTTTCAAGATTCAAATTCAGAACAGTTAAGGAGTTATTCTCAGCAATTAATTCAGAAGATCTTGTAGCCGTTTTTCATTTATTCTGGAGCAAGTTTTAAGGAATTTTCAAGGAATGTTTTTATTAGACTTTCCTCCAGAAGACAAAAGCAATTAAGGAAGTCATTTATGACAGGCCAACGGCTATCTTGACAGTGGATCATTTCTATTCAAACTACAAGAGAATAAAAGATTAGATTTTTCAGAACTGAAAAAGAGAAGAACAAGTGTGAGACACATATTCTGCAACATTCATTCTCTGCAAATCTTCTTCTGCAACAACTGTCACAACCACAATCACACAAGAGAAAGAAAAAGAGTTGCAGACATTCTCTGTCTCAAAGAATTCATACAAGAACACCATCACTAAAAGAGATCAACCATCTGAAATCTTCAGATCTCTTTTGATTCAAGTGTTCAAGGCCATCATCATTCAAGACTCCAAATATCTCACATTTCAGCTGTTGCTGAAATCATCATTTGCTGGAGATCAATTTCTGAAGGCCTATCACCCTACTGCAAAGCTTCATTTCCTGAACAACTACAGATCTCAGGGGGAGCTTTGACAACATCACTGAATCCACATAGTCTTCTCACTGTGATTGAGAAAAGAAGACTTCCATCACTCTCTCATCCCCACCTCTATAAAGGGTTTTTCAAACTCCCTTCAAAAGTTTGTGTTTGGTTTTTGAGCACCTTATCAAAAGTTCATTGGTGGCAAGACACCTGATCAAAAAATCTGGTTTGGTTTTTGAGCACCTTATCAAAATCTCATTGGTGCCCAGGACACCTGATCAACTCATTCTGCAGTGGATTCCTACCTAGGGTGGTAGAAGAGTGGATGTACCCAGGTTGATTGGGGAACCACTATAATTCCTTGTGTCTTCTGGTTGCTTGTTTTTCTTCTATTTCTGGCTGTGGTTTGTGACTAGGTTGCTCTGTGATTAGATAGTTTCTGTGATTAGATTTATTATTTGTTTCCCTGTTCATATTAGAATACAACAACTGTTGTAAAAGTTTTTAGCAAGCACCATACTCTATTCACCCCCCCCCTCTAGAGTATATCAGATCTAACTCGCACTTTCAATTGGTATCAAAGTGAGGTTGGTTAAACATACCACACCTTGGTGGTTGCAAAGGCTAACACTTGAACCCAAAGATTCCTAGTTAGATCTGCTTGTTGTAGATTTTGTTATTAGAATTATTTCTTCACAAAACATGGCCCAAAACAAAGATTATGCTAGCACCAGACCTTCAGTGTGCAATCTGTCTAAGTTTGCACTTTGGAAGGCAAGGATTAGACTCTACATGAATTCTATTGATGAGGACATTTTTAATTCTGTTTTGACAGTTTGTACAAGACCTCCAGAGAACACAAGTACAAATGTTGTTCCACCTCCTTCAGGAACAGATGCAGAGATCAAGAAGTGGAAGGTAGTAGATGCAAAGGCTATAAACATCTTAGCCCAGACAATGTCTGATGACATTTTCCAAAAGGTAGCTGAATGCAACTCAGCAAAGGAAATATGAGACAAGCTATCTGAAATAGTCTCAGGATCTGCTGATGAAAGAAAAGACAGAAGATCTCACCTCATATCCCAATATGAGAATTTTAAGAAAGGAGAAGCTGAGTCAGTAGCTGAAATGTACAATAGACTCAGCCTGATAGTCAATGAACTGAAGACTTTGGATAAGGAGATATCATTGACTGAGCTAAATGATAAAATCCTAATGTGCTTCCCAAGCACTTGGGACTCAAGGATCTGCCCAATCAAGGATGCCAGAAGTTTGAATGAGATTACCACAGAAGCTCTCTTGGGCAAGCTCAAATCTTATGAGCTGCTCATCAAAAATAGAGAAGAAGAGTAGAAGGCTGCCTCACCAGCCACAAGAAAAGAGAAGTCTAAAGCTTTCAAAGCCACTGAAGATCAGCCTAAAGATAAAATCCAAGGCAATGATGAGCTACTTAGTCTGCTGGCCAAAAGATTTTACAAAATGGCCAGAAAGGACTTCAGGAAGAGATCATACAAAGAGCATGACAAGCCAAGGTATGATAAATCCAACAATAAAGAAATTGTCTGCTTTGGTTGCAGGAAACCAGGCCACATTGTGCCTGACTATCCAGAGAACAAAAACAATGACAGAAAGGATAAGAGAGAAAGATGAAAAGATAAGGACTTCAAGAAGAGTAGCAATGGCAAACCCTCCTCAAGCAAGAACAAACACACAAGGAAGGGATTTGTTGCTGAATCTTGGAGTGAGACTGAAGAGGAATTAGAAGCTTCATCCAGCTCAAGTGATGATGAAGATGATGCTGAAGAGAAGGAGTTCTGCATGATGGCAATCAATGCCTCTCAACATAATTCTGATGCAGAAGAGTCAGAGTCAGACTCAGAGACTCAACTTGAAGAGGACCAGGTAATTAGTTCTTTTGATTTCAATTCTGAGGACTTTAAGTATGAATTAAAAGCACTGTGCTTAGACCTATTAAAATCTGAGAAGGAAATTATCTCTCTCAGAAATCAATTGTCTGAACACAGTTACTTAAAATCAGAAAACCTCAAACTCTCTGAGGAGTTGGAGTGTTGTAGGGAGCAGATAGCTTCACTGAAAAGTGAGCTGTCATAGGCCAAAAAGCTTGAAGAATCCCTTAATGGGAGAAGCATCAAGCTAATGGACATCACAAGCACAGTGAACTCTAAATTTAATAGTACACTGGGCTTCGGTGCTTCATCCAGCCAACCTATAGTTCTAACAACCCCAATTAAGTTTATTTCTGATAAAGGGAAGAGAGTTGTAGAGGTAGCTAGGAAAAATTCTGATCTGCCTAAGAAAACCAAGTTCCAGCAGAAATCGTCGAATGGAGCTCGACGATCGCCGAACGCAGATCGACGATCTCAGGCAAAATCGTCGAACTCAGGTCGACGATCTCTAATTCCTAAACTCTGCCACAGTTGACCGTCCAACGGAGCTTGACGATCTGACCAAAGATCGTCGAACGCAGCTCAACGATCGTCGAACAGAGATCAGAGCTTTGGAAATTCTTTCAAGGGTAAATCAAAATCCAATCCTATGGGTCCTTCATCCCAAAGCTTTAAACCTTATACTGAATGGATAATACCTCCAAGGAGATATCATCCTGAAGGTTATAAGAGTCAACCAGGGATGTCATTTATTTCTGAATTTAAAGGTTATCAACCTAGGCCCAAGGTAAACTGGTTCAAAAACAAGTGAATTATTTTATGTGCAGGTGAATACCTATCCAACATCAAACCAACAATGGTATTTGGATAGTGGGTGCTCCAAGCACATGACAGGAAATAGGGATAACCTCACATCCTTTAAAGCCAAGCTTGGACCCAAAGTCATATTTGGTGATTCAAACTTTGGACAAACTAAAGGATATGGTGCAGTCCAGATTGGCACAGTCACATTCAAGAAGGTAGCCTATGTGGAAGGACTGAAACACAATAAGATCAGTATTAGTCAGTTATGTGATGAAGGCTACCAGGTGACCTTCAGCAAAGCCTTATGCAAGATCAAGTCAGAGGACAACACAACTGTGTTGACAGGTAAAATGAAAGGTAACATCTATTTAGTAGATTTTCTTTCAACAGAAGTAGATATTTTCCTGTTTAATTCAGTTTGTAAACCTAATGTTTTATGGCATAAGAGACTAGGGCATTTAAACCTTAGAACCATTGCTAGGCTATCCAAGGACAACCTTGTTAGAGGACTACCTTCTAGCCCCTACAAGAAGGAAGGACTCTGCAGGGCTTGTCAAATAGGCAAGCAAACTAAAAATAGTTTCAAGTCACTTAATAAGAGTGATTCACCTAGGATTTTGTATCTGTTACACATGGATCTGTTTGGAACCATTACAGTGCAAAACTTAGGAGGGAAATCTTACACTTTAGTAGTTGTAGATGACTTCTCTAGATTCACATGGGTGTTCTTTCTGAGGAAGAAGTCTGATAACTTTAAGTGTTTGACAGATTTTCTCAAATGCATACAGACTGAGTTCAATACTCACATTGCCCTGATCAGAAGTGATCATGGGACAGAGTTTGATTCTCTTCTTATGCAAGAGTTCTGTCAGAGTGAAGGGATCAGACACACTTTCTCAGCTCCTAGAACTTCTCAACAAAATAGGGTAGCTGAAAGGAAATATAGAACCCTTATTGAATCTTCCACTACATTGTTGTCAGATGCTCACCTTCCTCTATCTTTTTGGGCAGAGGCAGTGAACACCTTCAACTATGCGCTGAACAGAAGTTTAATACATAAACCAAAGAGCAAGACTCCCTATGAATTACTCAAAGGGAAGAAACCTAAAATAGATTATTTTAGGATTTTTGGTTGTATTTGTTATATACATAATAATGACAAGAAGTATTTAGCAAAATTTCAAGCTAAAGCTGATGAAGGAGTGTTTCTGGGATACTCCTTGATCAGTAAGGCTTATAGGGTATATAATAAATCATCTCTTAAAATTGAAGAATCTGTTCACATATCTTTTGATGAATCTAACATGTCTTTTAAGGAGAAGAACACTTCTACCATAGAACCTTTGCAGGTACATTCTCTTGCTGAAGACTTGGACAGATTACAAATCATTCAAAAAGAGGAAAGCAGTGAAGATGAAGAAGACATTCAACATCATGAAGAGAAACTTCTTGAAGAGTCAGTTGTTGTACCATAGGAGGAAACAACAACACAGGTTGGTGAACAATCAACACCCCCTGTTGATTTAGTAACATCAAGAGACCATCCAATTTCCCAAGTAATTGGAGACATCTCAGCTGGTGTGCAAACCAGAAATCAGGTCAACCAAAACCTGTTGCACACTTGCTTCCTATCTCAAATTGAACCTCAATCCATTCAAGATGCAGAGCAAGATCCACACTGGATCATTGCAATGCAAGAAGAGTTGCATCAATTTGAAAGGAATAATGTTTGGGAACTAGTGCCAAGGCCTAAGGATCACTCCATTGTTGGAACAAAGTGGGTGTTCAGAAATAAATTGGATGATCAAGGAGTAATTGTAAGGAACAAGGCAAGGCTAGTTGCTCAAGGGTACTCTCAAGAAGAAGGCATAGATTATGACCAGACTTTTGCACCAGTTGCAAGGTTGGAGGCCATTAGAATCTTCTTAGCATATGCAGCACACAAAGGTTTCAAAGTATACCAGATGGATGTAAAGAGTGCATTTCTCAATGGAGACATCAAAGAAGAAGTCTATGTCAGACAATCTCCAGGTTTTATCTTTTCAACCCATCCTGACTATGTTTTTAAGCTGAACAAAGCATTATATGGTCTCAATCAAGCTCCTAGAGTATGGTATGAGACCCTAGCATGTTTTCTCCTGAAAAATGAATTTATAAGGGATAAACTAGACCAAACTCTTTTTATTAGAACCCATAAGTCTCATACCCTACTAGTACAGATTTATGTAGATGATATTATTTTTGGATCTACTGATTCAAATTTTGCAGAAGGTTTTCCAACCTAATGCATTCTAAATTTGAAATGAGTAGCATGGGTGAGCTATCCTTTTTTCTAGGATTGCAAGTCAAACAACATGCTGAAGGCATCTTTATTTCTCAAACCAAGTATGCAAAAGAATTGGTTAAGAAATTTTGTATGTCTGAAGCATCTTGCATGAAAACACCTATGCCTACTAATGATGTATTCGATGCTGATGAACATGGGAAACCTGCTGATCAGACAACATATAGAGCAATGATTGGCTCTTTACTGTACCTTGCAGCTAGTAGACCTGACATAATGTTTGCTACATGCATATGTGCTAGATTCCAAGTGAGCCCTAGAGAGTCACACCTAACATTAGTAAAAAGGATTCTCAGGTATGTTAAAAGTTGTCCAAATCTAGGTCTCTGGTATCCAAAAGATTCAGCATTTGACTTTACTGGATTTTCTGATGCTGATTATGCTGGATGCAGAATTGACAGGAAATGCACCAGTGGAACTTGTCAGTTTCTTGGTGACAGACTTGTCTCTTGGTTTTGCAAGAAATAAACATCTCTATCAACTTCAACTGCTGAAGCTGAATATATGGCTGCAGGTAGTTGTTGTTCACAAATATTATGGATTCAAAACCAACTCCGAGACTATGGTTACAACTTAGAGAAGTCTAAAATCTTTTGTGATAACACTAGTGCTATTTCTATAGCTCAAAATCCAATCCTCCATAGTAGGACAAAACACATAGAAATTAGGCATCACTTTATAAGGGATTGAAAGATATTGTACCTAATCACCTAGAGGGGGGAGGGTGAATAGGTGACTTAAATCTTTTTAACTTTTTAGGCAGAATTCAGATTATAACACATAATTATATCTACTTTATCACAACACACAATCAGCAATCACAGAATTCCACAAGCACAGAGTAGACACTCAGATTTATAGTGGTTCCCCAAGGTTTGGGTACACCCACTTTCCCCCTTCGCCTATCTAGTAGTGTACTAGATTCGGCCAAACTCCTCCACTATCTCAGATCCTCAGATCTTACACTCAGAACCCCAAAATAGGTTCCTACAACTCAGGCCCAAGGCCCTACAACTCAGCTTCTTCACAAAGCCTACACTCAGCCACCAAGGCCTACACTCAGCCACCAAGGCCTACACTCAGCCACAACAGGCCTACACTCAGAGATTCAAATCTCCTACACTCAGGCACTCAGGCCTTACACTCAGCCTTTATAATAAAAGGCTTACAAAACTCAGATCCCTACGGATCCTACAAGATAATATGAATACAAAACTGTAAACCCAACACCTCAGAGAAAAGAGAGAAGAGTTGTGAGTTTCTTGATGAGTTCTTGGAAGAACTCAGCTGAAATCAACCCGACTTGGCTTTCTTCAAAGCTTCTTGAAAGTAGAACACAATAAGATTGATCTCTTCTGCAGTTGATCCTTGATCTCTGCTACTTAAGATTCAGAACAAAATCTGAACCCTTCTTCTCAGCCTGGTTCCAATGGCTGACTTCTTGGATGGAGCTCTCTCTCTCCAACTTCTTAGATCTTCACTAGATTCTTCAAGGAATAGCTAGATCTACTTTGTATATTGATCTCTTGAACTTGTGTTCAATCTTCTGTTTCTGTAGACAGTGTAAGCCTATTTATAGGCCTTCTTCATGGTAACCGGCTGGTCCGGTTCATAACTGATTTCTGACAACTCTGACAGGTGCAGTAGACCGACTGGAATGGCAGCTGTCAAGTCATCCAGTCAGTTCTTGAAAATTCTGTAATTGTCTGTAAGTGTCGAGACTGTATGTCTTTAAGTGTCGACACTTATAGACCAAGTGTCAACACAAGTTGTCTAAGTGTCGACACTAGCCTACAAGGTGTCGACACAACTCCTTGTGTTGTAGAATTGACTTCTCGACACAGCTTCTTCTTCATGTGTCGACACTGATATTGAGTGTCGACACAAGTACTTGTACTTCAGTACATTGCTGAATTCTTGTAAGTGTCGACACAACTCCTTTGTGTCGATACATATTCATGTGTTGAACTTGTCAGTGTCGACACTGCTTCTTGGTGTCGACACATGTCTTCAGTGTTGATACTTGCTGAGTGTCGACACAGCTCCTTGTGTCGACACATTCTTCTTTTGTTGAGACTTTTGCTGAGTGTCGACACATCTCCTTTGTGTCGACACTTGTACTTAGAATTTTGCTGATCTTTGCTAAGTGTCGACACAGCTCCTTGTGTCGACACTTTCTTCAAGTGTTGAGTCTTCAGCTGAGTGTCGACACATTCTTTCTTGTGTCGACACTTTCTTCAAGTGTTGACTCTTCTGCTGTGTGTCGACACATTGTTATGGGTGTCGACACTTATACTTAGACTCTGCTGACTTTTGCTGAGTGTCGACACAGCCTCCAAGTGTCGACACTTTCTAGTGTAGACATAGTTTCACTGGGTGTCGACACAACTGCTAAGTGTCGTCACTGCTTCACTGCACTTTTCTTCACTGAGTGTCGACACAGCTCCTTGTGTCGACACTTTCTGTCTGGTGTCGACTCCACATCCCTGCTGTCGACACGATGACTCCAAGTGTCGACACTGCTTGCCTGGGTGTCGACACAAGTCTTCTTAAGTGTCGACACTTTCCCTCTGGGTGTCGACACATGGACTTAGAAACTTTTTCTTCTTTCCTGCAAATACTTAACCTGCACAAGTAAACTCAAAACACATCAAATACATTTTGATGTATATCATTGATTTGGGTGAGGCTTCTTCAAATCAGGTACATTTAGACCAATGTACCCAACAATCTCCCCCTATTTGGAGAAGTCATAACCCTTAGTCAATGATATACACCATACAAAATAAAATCATAGTATGATGTAAAGCAGGATTATGTAATCAGGAAAAACATAACATGTATTAAACAAACATGCATACATAGATATCATCACAGAACAATTATGAAATATATTTAACATATAACACATTGTTCTAATATCTTGTCATATTCATTTTCCAAAAGTTTACAAAGTGTTTAACAATCAAAATATTACAACTGTAAACTCAAGAAAAATCTATTCTATTTTTGTTCAGCCTCCTTGATCACTATTCCTTTTCCAGATTGTACTTTGGCTTGAACAGGGGCTTCAGTAATTTCAGTATCGGCAGGCTTCTTGCCTTTCAGATCCTTTTTCTTTTGCTCTTCAGCTTTGATCTTTTGCCTCTCAAAATAATGATAGGGCTTGGGAAAGTACTTGCTAGGCTCCTGAGCAGTAGGAGGTAGCTTTCCCATCTTGGCCTTTCTTCTATATTGGACTATGTCTTCTTGCCTTGTCTCATGCTTTCTCCATTCCAATTCAGAAAACAATTTATTTCTGTCTTGAATGTTATCTTTTGCAGCTTTCCATGCAGTTAAGATAATGTTTCTTGAAGTGGGGCTCCACTGCTCAAAGTTTGGTCTTTGTTCAGCTTGCTCCCTGAACCTCTTATTAGACAGTCTGGCTTCTTCTTCTTTCTGCAGAGCTTCTTGAATAGCCGCAGATATAGGCTGAACAACCTTCTCTATGATGACATTTGGCTGACCACCAGGTGGGCTATACATTGACTGTATATCAGCTTGAACCATATCAAAATCTGGAGGAGGGTAGATGACTTGAGCCACTTCAGGTTGCTCCCCTCCTAGATATGCAGGATGTATTCCAGATTCTGCTACATTATCATCATCACATAAAGGAGGATAACCAAGAGTTGCTCTGATAGAATTAGATATCCACTTGGCATGATCAGAGCTGGCTTTGACTAACACCCTCTCCCCCTTTATGACTTCTCTTTCTATGTGATCTCTGACATCATCTTTCTGAAATCTCACTTGGTTGTCCAAATAGTTGACTCCATCTTTAAAGAAAGGTTTCAACCTTTGGAGTTTGTCAGTTATCAACTTCTGAGAGTCTTGAATTGCAGTTGTAACAGCAGTTAAGCTCTCTTGCAGTGCTTTATCAAAATTTGCCTTAGCAGTAGCAGTAGAAGTTGTCAGTCCAGCAGCTATGTTCTTCATCTCTGTGACAATTGCATTATGTGAAGCAGTTAAGTTATCATTCATTCTGATCTGATTTTCTAGAACATACCCTTGCTTCAGTGCAATGTCATCTACTTGAGCTTTTATCTTTTCTTGATGGGTAGCCAAGTATACCACTGCATTCCCTCCTTTGTGGAAGCAGTCAGTCATCTCCTTTTTATTAAGATTCATTTCAAATCTTATAGACTTTATATCCTGGGCCAGATCAAATTGTAGAGACTTATGCCCCTCATCCACATACTTCTCTATGGCTTGCCTGTGCTCATCAAGCTTTATCTGCATAGCAACCATAAGAGCACTGTAATCTACAGTTGGTGCTGGTTGAGATATAGGCTGTGGAGCAATAGTTTGTAGAGCCTTCTTATAAGTTTGGCTTCTTCTTTTGAATACTTGGAATTTTCTTTTCTTAGCTCTTGCAGCTTCTTCATCTTCTGAAGCTGAGGTGCTGACTATGTCTACCCTCTCCCTAGGGGCCTCCTCAACTTCCTTTTGCTTCTCAGGCTCTTTACTTGTAGGTTCTTCAACAGTTACTACTTGCTCCCCCTCAACTGGAGCTTTCTCCCCCTCAGTAGCAGCACTGTCCTTCTCAAGGTCTGCTTGATCCAGATTGAGGAAGAGATCTTCCATAGTAAATTCTTGTGGAGAATGGGCTGAAGAAATTCTTGGCTCATTTACCACTAGATCAGATACTACTTGATCTGTAACAGATGTGTCCTCCATGACAACATCTGGGACTTCACTATCAATCTGAGTTTGCTGTTTAACATAATTTAAGAAATCAGACAATACATTATCCTCTATAGGGAAATCTAAAGCATTAAGCTCAGTGATTACCTCAAGGATGATGTGTGTTGCTTGCTCACTTTCAAGAGGAGTTGGTTCTTCCACTATTAGAGGCTCCCCCTGGATTTGATCCTGGTGTATGGGGCTAGCCTGAGGTTGCTCCCCCTGCCTCTCTACAGTATCTTGTTGAGCTGGAGACTTCTCAACAGTTCTACTTCATCAGGTGTGAAGACCACTTGTTCCTCAGAGCTACTAGTTGACTCTTGAGCCACTGGGGCAGTTTTCTTCTTCTTCTTCAGTGGAGGTTCCTTCTCAGAAGTTATTTTCTCAGGGGTTGTCATCTCCTTAGACAAAACCCTGTCCCATCTGGAGAAGATCCTCATGTCCATCTTTCTCATATGGTTGATTTTACTGCCAGCAGCTTGACCCATAACCTCTGGTAGACTACCAGCTACGTATAAACTTATTATTCTACCCAAATTGGGCTTCTTCAGACTTTCTTTAATCTTATCAAAGACAATAACAGACCAATCAGTTTTTACTGTGAAGATTATCCTTGACATAAGGTTGAACATATGGGCTGATACCCTATCATGCCCTCCAGGCTTACTCAAGATTACTTTTCCAACAATTTCTGATAGAAATTTTCCCTGACTGTTCATGCCTTTTCTATTAAATACAGTGTAACAAACCCAACCCCTCTCCAGCCTGTTTATCAGTACGCTCTAGGCGACCCTACCGGGCTGCAGCCCAAGCACCCCAACCCCTCTCCATCCACAGGCGGGTTGTTGGTGGCCACAGCCTCCCTTTCATGAGGTAAACTCGATAGTCAAGCCCGCACTACGGGGACTTCCCAGGAGGTCACCCATCCCAGTACTACTCCAGCCCGAGCACGCTTAACTATGGAGTTCTTTCAACTCTCATCACCAATTGAGCTGCAGCCCGGTAGGGTCGCCTAGAGCGGAGCCGTGACGCTGTCACGTTGGATCGGCTAGGGGCCTTACATACAGATCCAATTTTTAGTTTGGAATCTAGACCACACCATGTCAATGCTTCTCTGGTCTTAGAAGCAGTTACTTCATCCTCTTCTTTTGTCCTTGGCAGGTTTAGAACCTTTCTTAAACTTTTTGGAAAGACCTTCACTTTTTCTCCATGGACCCTGGACTTGATCTTGAGTCCAGATTCGTCTACTTTAGCTCCATTTAGAAACTCTAGAACTTCCTTCTTCCAGATCTTTGTGGGCTCAGCAACAAGAAATTCTAACCCTGAGTCTGCAACTAGGGTTACCACAGTCTTGATCTCTGGGTCTGCATCTCCAAACGCATCTCGCACCAGTTCATAGCCTTCATTGACGTTCTCCTCGAGCTTTGGCGCCATTAGGGTTTGAAGAATTTGACTGGAGAGAAGAGAGGTGTCGACACACAAGTTTGGTCTCGAAACTTTAGTGAGCGTGTCGACAGACAATGGAGAATTTCTATTTATACCTTTCTAGGTTTGAAGATGAAAAGGCGGATTAACTAACTTAAATTGTGTCGACACTGTGGAAAAGTGTCGACACTGACTTATAATGTCTCGACACCTATGTGTCGACACAAGTTTAGTCAACATATATATGTGTCGACACAAGTTTATGTGTCGACACCACATAACTCGACATTTAGTCGAGACTTTACTTAGATAATTCTGAGTAAACACTAAGTGTCGACACCACCTTGGATGTGTCGACACCTACTTATCATGTGTCGACACTAATTTTCTGAAGTGTCGACACCACTTTTCTGTGTCGACACAGATATCTCTGTGTGTCGACACCTTTTTACTTAGCCATTTCTATAAACATATTCTAAGTTTATCATACCTAGTTCAATTTTAAACCTATTGAACTTAGTTTCTTCTAAGGGCTTAGTATACATATCAGCTAGTTGATTATCTGTTCTAACATATTCCAGTAAAATATCTTCTTTTTCTACATGTTCTCTAAGAAAATGATATTTTATTTCAATATGTTTAGTTCTACTATGGGAAACAGGATTATTTGCTATTGATATAGCACTTGTAGAATCACAAAAGAGTGGAGTTCTACTTACCTGAATTCCATAGTCCTCAAGCTGATGTTGTATCCATAGAAGTTGAGCACAACAACTTCCTACAGCCACATATTCTGACTCTGCAGTGTAGATAGCCACACTTGTTTGCTTCTTTCTACTCCATGAAATCAGTCTTCCACCTAGGAATTGACAGGTTCCAGTAGTGCTTTTTCTGTCTTCTTTGCATCCTGCAAAGTCTGCATCTGAATAACCTGTTAGTTCAAAATCCCCATTCCTAGGGTACCAGATGCCTAGATAAGGAGTGCCCTTTAGATATCTCAATATCCTTTTGACTGCTGTCAAATGAGACTCTTTAGGGCATGCTTGATACCTTGCACAGACACATGTAGCATACATGATATCTGGTCTACTTGCAGTCAAATATAATAGGGAGCCAACTATCCCTCTATACAAAGTCTCATCTACAGGTTTCCCTGCATCATCTTTGCTAAGAGACATACTTGACAGCATAGGAGTCTTCATGGTACTGGATGAATCCATACCATACTTCCTTATGAGTTCTAGGGTGAACTTAGACTGGCATATGGATAAACCATTCTCAGTCTGTCTAACTTGGAGACCCAAGAAGAACTTAAGTTCCCCCATACTACTCATCTCAAATTGTCCTTGCATTAGTTTTGCAAACTTTTTGCAAAGACTACTTTCAGTAGACCCAAATATTATGTCATCTACATATATTTGGACTAGTATAACTTTGCCTCTGGATTCCCTAAGGAATAGAGTCTTGTCTATTTTCCCCCTTGTGAACTTATTCTCAATGAGGAAACTAGACAGGGTTTCATACCAAGCCCTAGGGGCTTGCTTTAACCCATACAATGCTTTCCTAAGTCTATAGACATGATTAGGTTGAGTTGAATCAACAAAACCTGATGGTTGTTCCACATAGACTTCCTCTTTTAGATTACCATTCAGAAAGGCTGACTTTACATCCATTTGGTAAACTTTAAATCCTTGAAAGGTTGCATAGGCCAGGAACATCCTTATGGCATCCAGTCTAGCTACTGGAGCAAAGGTTTGATCAAAGTCAATACCTTCTTCCTGCCTATATCCTTTAGCAACCAATCTTGCTTTGTTCTTAATGATGACTCCATGTTCATCCATCTTGTTCCTAAAGATCCACTTGGTTCCAATTATGTTGTGGTCTTTTGGTTTAGGAACAAGCTCCCAGACCTTGCACCTCTTGAACTGATTCAGCTCTTCTTGCATTGCCTCAATCCAATGAGGGTCTAGGATGGCTTCTTCAAACTTCTTTGGTTCTATTTGGGATAGAAAATTGGAGAAGAGCACTGCATTCAGATTTCTGATCCTTGTTTGTACCCCTTGTCTTGGATCACCAATGATTTGCTCTGCTGGATGATCTCTAAGATGTCTATTGGCTGGAGGCATCCTGGCTTCAGGTTGAACTTCTTCAACTTCTTCATCTTGCTGTACTCCTGGAACTTCTTCTGCATTAGGTACATGTAGTACTCCCCCTGGACAGCAGCCACTATCTTCTACTTGCTGCCTTGTAGTAGGTTCATCTTCTATAGTGAGCTTGTCCATCTTCATAGTTATGCCTGTGGAGCTGCATATACTACTAGACAACTCATTGTTAATAAGTCTAGTTTCATCAAATACTACATGTACAGACTCTTCTACAACTTGAGTAGACAAGTTGTAGACTCTATAAGCCTTACTATTGTTGCTGTACCCAACAAAAATTCCCATCTTTGGACTTGGCAGCAAACTTAGTCAAGTAAGACTTTCCATTGTTAAGTATAAAGCACATACAACCAAAGATCCTGAAGTAGGATAGGTTTGGTTTTCTGCCTTTCACAAACTCATAGGGGGTCTTGTTGTGGCTTTTAGTAATGGTAGCCCTATTAATAACATGGCATGCAGTATTCACTGCTTCAGCCTAGAAATATTCTGGTAGTGATGTATCACTTAATAGGGTCCTACCAGCCTCAATCAAGGTTCTATTCTTCCTCTCAGCAATGCCATTTTGTTGAGGTGTTCTTGGTGAAGAAAACTCTTGAAATATCCCAAATTCTTCACATAGTCTTGCCATACTATCAGACTGAAATTCAGTACCATGGTCACTTCTTATTTTGACCACTGTACTAGCTAGTTCATTCTGAATTTATTTGACAAAGCTATAGAAGACACTAGGTGTTTCAGATTTCTGTCTAAGGAAGAACACCCAGGAAAACCTTGAGTAGTCATCTACAACTACAAAGGTATAGACCTTCCTACCTAGGCTGTGAACTGGCATAGGACCAAAGAGATCCATATGCAAGAGGTATAAACACCTCACAGCATCTTTGTTTTCAATGCTACTAAAGGTGGATCTTGTCTGCTTGCCCTTTTGACAAGCTGAGCAAATACCATCTTTAATATACTTAACTTGAGGACCATTCCTCACTAACTCTTTGCTAAAGAGTTTGCCAATTGTCTTGTAGTTTAGATGGGCTAGCCTCTTGTGCCATTTGACACAATGAGAGACTGTCTCATCAGCTACAAGACATACTGGAGAACCATTGTTCTCAACCATAATGTCTAAGCAATAGACATTCCTTTTTTTATAACCAGTCAAAATGATCTCTTGATCATTTGACCTCCTGATATGACAACCATTTTTGACAAATGAGATGTAATATCCTACATCACTCAATTGACTTATACTAATAAGGTTATGTTTCAAACCTTTAACATAGGCCACTTGAGTAATTGTAATATAGGAGTTAGATATGTTACCAAAACCCTTGATGATTCCTTTTTCAGAACCACCAAAGGTGACTTTTGGACCATCCTTGATAGGTGTGTAGTCCTTTAGTAAACCCCTTGTTCCAGTCATGTGTCTGGAACATCCACTGTCCAAGTACCATGGGGCATGGTCACTTGGACTCACCTGCAGAACAGATTAGTGAACCTTAGAACCCAAAGAATTCTTGGGTCCTTGGTACTGGTTAGTTTACTTCCTAACAAAGCTACCTGCAGGTTTTCCAATAGGCAGTTTGCTACTCACTTTGGCACTAGCATTGTGCCAACAGTCCATTGCAAAGTGGCCTACCTTGCCACAGCACCAACACTCAAACTTATTGTACCTTTGCTTAGGTACAGTCTTAGCTATTTTATCTACAGCTGGCTTGTTGAGAGTTGGGGCTTTGCCCTTGGACTTGGACTTGACAGTCCTTGCAGGTTTAGTAAATCTCAGTCCAGCTTTACCTTTATGATGAACAAATTCATCAATTAAAGGTAGAACTGACTTAGGTTTAGAAAACCTAGCAACTAAATCTCTATCCTTCTGAAGACTAATCTCCAGACTCTTGATTTGATCATTCTTAAATGATATAGTCCCCATCTGAATCACAGTTATGTGCTTCAGTCTGGCTATCTCATTTAGCTTTTGATCAAACATCTTCTCATAATCAGTTGCAGCCATTTTGAGACTTGCAATCTCCTTAGCTTGACTCTTGGCCAAGGATTTGCATTTCTTAAATGCTTGCAATAGAACTTTATATTCATCTATCAACTGATGAATATCCTCTTCAGACTCAGATGCACTCTCATCATTTGATGATGATGAATCTGTTTCTGAACTAGCACAAGAAATTGAACTTAAAGAACAATGTTGTACCTTACTAGGTCCTGGATGCTCCAGGATTTTGTCACTTTCTGTCAATGCCATCAGTCCTTGGCACTGACTATCCTCTTGTTCATATATTGAGTTCATGATCTGAATGAACTCTTCTTCTTCTTCCTCAGCAAACAGTCCAATATATGCCTCAGCATCTGACTCAGTTTCTGATGAAGAAATGTCTGACAGGATCTTATCCTTTTTGGCAACAAAAGACTTTTCCTTCTTGACCTTGTATTGAGTCTTTTTCTTGTCCTTAGACTCCTTCCTTTTCTCTGGACAGTCTGCAACAACATGTCCTTGTCTATTACAAGCAATTGCATACAATTTTTGAAAGAGTTGCTTTGCTAGACTTGGTCTTTTTCCTGTCTTTCTTTGAAGACTTTTTATTCTGATAATAGTCTTCTTTACCCTGTGAAGTAGATGGCCTTGTCCTCCACTGTTTCTTCTTTAAGAACTTCTGAAAGTGTCTTGTGAAGGCAGCAAAGTCCTCATCACTTTCACTGCTTTCAGACTTTCTGCTGGCTGACTCATCTGACTCAGTTTCAGCTGCTTTTGGAGGTGGAGTAGGTGACTTACTTCTGTACTTTCTGGTGGCTTCTGTCTTGAATGCCACTGTCCTTTCCTTATGTTCACTTCTTGTAGATTTCTCCTCTTCTTTCCTCACCATCAACTGCATTTCATAGGACAGCAGTTTGCCAAACAGTGTTGGTGGAGGAATTTCTGCTAACTTTGTCATTTCCCTAATGGCACAGATCTTGGTGTCCCAATCTTTTGTAAGGGACCTTAAGAACTTATCATTAAGCTCATAATTACTGAACTCTCTGCCATAGGACATTAGCTCATTCACAATCCTATAGAACTTTTTATAGTATTCAGTTATGCTATCAGATCTACCTTGCCTAAAACTTTCATATTCTTGGTTGAGCAAAGATTTTCTGTCTTGCCTCACTTCTTCAGAACCCTCAATATACACAATAAGAGTATCCCACATTTCCTTGGATGTCTTACAGTGTATCAGATTCTGAAAGGTAGCATCATCTATAGCACTCACTATGATGTTCTGATCCCTCTTGTCCATTATGGCTAGAACAATCTCATCCTTTGTCATTTCAGAGAAATCCTTAGGTGTTCTCTGAGTTGCATCTAAGACTGAAACCTTCATGGGCACATATGGCCCTTTTTTCACTGTGATATAAATCCTAGGGTCTGAGGCTTCCATAAACAGTATCACCCTTTCCTTCCAAATGCCAAAGATTTCCTTTCTGCAAATGGGTAACTTCATGGATCCCAATTCCTTATGATTCTCAGTGGAACCCATGGTTCTTGATTTTCTTGATTCTGTAATTTTCCTTAGACTGAATCTACCAACAGGATCTACTCAGACAGTTAAGTCTTTTTTTTGAGTAGCCTCGCTTTGATAGCACTTGAAAGATATTGTACCTAATCACCTAGAGGGGGGGGGGGGTGAATAGGTGACTTAAATCTTTTTAACTTTTTAGGCAGAATTCAGATTATAACACAGAATTATATCTACTTTATCACAGCACACAATCAGCAATCACAGAATTCCACAACCACACAGTAGACACTCAGATTTATAGTGGTTCCCCAAGGTTTGGGTACATCCACTTTCCCCCTTCGCCTATCTAGTAGTGTACTAGATTCGGCCAAACTCCTCCACTATCTCAGATCCTCAGATCTTACACTCAGAACCCCAAAACAGGTTCCTACAACTCAGGCCCAAGGCCCTACAACTCAGCTTCTTCACAAAGCCTACACTCAGCCACCAAGGCCTACACTCAGCCACCAAGGCCTACACTCAGCCACAACAGGCCTACACTCAGAGATTAAAATCTCCTACACTCAGGCACTCAGGCCCTACACTCAGCCTTTATAATTACAGGCTTACAAAACTCAGATCCCTAAGGATCCTACAAGATAATATGAATACAAAGCTGTAAACCCAGCAACTCAGAGAAAAGAGAGAAGAGTTGTGAGTTTCTTGATGAGTTCTTGGAAGAACTCAGCTGAAATCAACCTGACTTGGCTTTCTTCAAACCTTCTTGAAAGTAGAACACAATAAGATTGATCTCTTCTGCAGTTGATCCTTGATCTCTGCTACTTAAGATTCAGAACAAAATCTGAACCCTTCTTCTCAGCCTGGTTCCAATGGCTGACTTCTTGGATGGAGCTCTCTCTCTCCAACTTCTTAGATCTTCACTAGATTCTTCAAGGAATAGCTAGATCTACTTTGTATATTGATCTCTTGAACTTGTGTTCAATCTTCCGTTTCTGTAGACAGTGTAAGCCTATTTATAGGCCTTCTTCATGGTAACCGGCTGATCCGGTTCATAACTGATTTCTGACTGAAGGTCCACCTAGTGTCAACTATGTGCACCTATGGGGGGGGGGGGGAATAGGTGACGAGTAGCGCTTTTGCGGAATTTACGACGGTACCTGCACAATAAAGATAAAAGGCACAGCACACAGAATACACAGGAAATTTATAGTGGTTCCCCGACTTGGGTACATCCACTTTCCCCCTTCGACCTATCTCCCAACAAGGGACGACTCGGTCACTTCTCCAACGGGATTGAAATCCAATCCCTGCACTAACGGAAGGAGCCCTTCCACACATGAGAGTCAGCACTCCCACAAAACGGGTTGCACCCAACCCTTACAACACGGAACAAAAGTTCCTTTACAACAAAATTAAATATAGAATGTACACGTGATACAAACTTCTTTTGGAGACTACGGTGTTCCTCTTCGTTCGACGACGTGTTCTTGAAGTCGATGAAGAGTCTACAACCTCGGTCTCTCTTGGAGAGGATCTCCCCGGAACCGGCGGCGGCACACGAGCGGCGGCTAGCTTCGGGATCGGCGGCTACGATGATGAGCGGCTGCTGAACTTGGAGATCCAAACTTCGTAGCGAAGCAAACTAGGTCTACCAACGGTCACTCTAGGATCGGATCGTCTCGATCGATTCAGACGGGGGAGTTTTTCCCGGTCAACAAATCGAGAGACAAGAGATCTCTGGATAGACACGTGAGACACAAGCTTTGCTAAGCTTCTGTCGCCGGAGATCGGGAATAAGAGCGATCAGCGGCGGCGACGGACTTGCGCGAGCGACGACGGAGGCGGCGGAGAGATTTCGCGATATTAGGGTTTCCGCTCGCTCGGCTTCTTTCTGTGTAGGTATTCCGTTCAAAATACCTGTATATAAATACTGTAGAAGTTTTCCAATATGACCGTTTGTGGGACCCACAAAAGAAATCCCCAAATCCCGGTCCAGAAATTTAACAGCGGCAGAATCCGGTTCAGGAATTTCCAGAAAAATGCCAAGTCAAAATCGGTGAGAATCGAAAGTGATTCTCGCCGAGTCACCGAGAATCAAAGGTGATTCTCGACGATTCGGCGAGAATCAAAGATGATTCTCGTCGAATTTGCCTTGGTTGCACGCACTGCTTTAAGCCAGGTCGAGACGGCGAGAATCAACCAGTGATTCTCGTCGATTCGACGAGAATCAGTAGTGATTCTCGCCGAATCGGCGAGAATCACTAAGTGATTCTCGTCGATTCTTACTTAGACGCAGAGGTGCTTGCTTAGAAGTTGCTGGATCGAGTTCGGCGAGAATCAACTTCTGATTCTCGACGAATCGGCGAGAATCCCAAGTGATTCTCGCCGAATCGGCGAGAATCACTTGGTGATTCTCGTCGATTCTAACTTAGACGAATTTTCGTCTTTCCACCTATGAGATGCTCCTTGACCCATCCTTGCTCCTTGTCTGCTCCTGCATATTTACAGCCCTGTGCTTGAAAATAAGTGCACTCCAATAGAGAGAGTACACGTAGGCCAACACACTGATCTGCTCAACGAGGGATTACGTCGTGCAGACCCGTGTATATTGACCTACTGCACCCTGACATTGGTGTGCACTTAACGTGGAAAAACTGCAAGCACAACTAGAAGGATTTTATCAAATACATAGTCTATTGACCTTAGCTTGTCCAGGGGCTTCTTCAAATCAGGTACATTGTGGATACAATACCCAACAATCTCCCCCTATTTGAAGAAGCCTAAACCCTACAAGCTAAGGTGAATAGAGCAAATGAGAATGAAAACCATAAACTGAAAAAAGAGTACACCTTAGCCTTAGCCGAGAATGAAAACCATAAACCGAAAAGTTGAGTGAATTATCCATTACCAATACCAATTTCTTGGGAGCAAGCTTGGAGCCACCTTAGCCTTAGCCGAGAGGGTAGTCTCCCCCTGTTCGGCTTCTACAAATCGGGGTCTGTAGCGTTGTACCCTTTGCTCCCCCTCAGTTCTTGCACGGGCCTGGAGCCTCTGTAGTCTTCATTCCTCATAATTGAGCATCCCCAATTCAGTCTTGAAAAGATTGAACTTGGCCTCGTCTAGGGGCTTTGTGAATATATCAGCAATCTGCTTGTCCGTGGGGACATAACAGAGAGAGATATCTTTGTTCTCCACGTGCTCCCGAATGAAGTGGTAGCGTACTTCGATATGCTTCGTTCTGCTGTGCGACACCGGATTGTTGGCAATGGCAATTGCACTTGAGGAGTCGCAGTACATGGGTACTTCCTTGAACTGAAGGTCGTAGTCGGCTAGCTGGTTTCTGATCCATAGAAGTTGTGCGCAACAGCTTCCTGCCGAGATATACTCTGACTCTGCTGTGGAGGTTGCAACACAATTCTGTTTCTTGCTGTTCCATGAGATAAGCCTCCTGCCGAGGAATTGACACGTCCCGGAGGTGCTTTTCCTGTCATCCCTGCTCCCTGCAAAATCAGCATCTGAAAAGCCTATTAGCTCGACATCATTGTTTCTCGGGTACCACAAGCCAAGATTAGGAGTACCTTTAAGGTATCTCAGAATTCGCTTTGCAGCGACATAGTGAGATTCCTTAGTGTTCACCTGATATCGGGCACAGACACATGTGGAGAACATAATATCCGGTCGACTGGCAGAAAGGTAGAGCAGGGATCCAATGATGCTTCTGTATTTGGTTTCATCGAAAGGTTTACCTTTCTCATCCTTATCCAGAGACATGGTGGATCCCATTGGAGTCCTCATAGAGGTTGCACTCTCCATACCGAATTTCTTAAGGAGTTCATTTGTGAACTTCGTCTGAGAGATGAAGATTCCATCCTCAGACTGTTTCACTTGAAGTCCTAAGAAATACTTGAGCTCTCCCATACTGCTCATTTCAAACTTTCCTTGCATAAGTTTAGAAAACTTTTTGCAAAGATTGTTGTCCGTTGAGCCGAATATTATGTCATCGACATAGATTTGCACCAGCAAAATCTTGCCTTTGACTTCCCTGAGAAACAATGTTTTATCTATTTTACCTCTGGAGAACTTGTTCTCAAGAAGAAAACTAGATAAAGTCTCATACCAAGCTCGTGGAGCTTGTTTCAACCCATATAAGGCCTTATTAAGAAAATAAACGTGATTGGGATAAGTAGGATCGACAAAACCTGGGGGTTGAGCGACGTATACTTCCTCTTTCAGGTCTCCGTTCAGGAATGCCGATTTCACATCCATTTGATAGACTGTGAATCCTTTGTGTGAAGCATACGCCAGGAACAACCTGATTGCCTCGAGCCTTGCTACTGGTGCAAAGGTCTGGTCGAAGTCAATCCCTTCCTCCTGTCTGTAACCTTGAGCCACCAGCCTGGCCTTGTTCTTTACGATGACACCATATTCATCCAGCTTGTTTCTGAAGATCCACTTCGTGCCAATCACATTCTGCTTGTATGGTCTGGGAACCAGCGTCCAAACCTTGCAACGTTCGAATTGATGTAGTTCCTCTTGCATGGCCAGAATCCATGCCGCATCCTTGTTCGCCTCGTCGAACTTCTTTGGCTCAACCTGTGACAGGAAGCTAAGATGCAATACTTCGTTAACTGTACCTCTTCGAGTTCTGACACCAACACGAGGATCCCCGATGATCTGATCTCTAGGATGATCTCTCACGTGCCGGAGCTCTCGAAGTCTGGCGTCTGGAGCTTCAACTACTTCTTGGGCTTCTCTTTCTTCTAAGAGATTTGTTCCATCTTGATCGTCAACATTTTCAGATGACGTGGAGGTGGAAACTTTGACGTACTTGGGAGCGTCATCTTTAGGGGTCTCATCCAGACTCAGCTGTTCAAGTCTAGCACCTGCATCTTCAAGAATACTACTGGAAGAATTGCTGTTAAGCAAACTTCCTTCATCAAATACAACATTTATTGATTCTTCTACCACTAGGGTTTTCTTATTGAAGACCCTATATGCCCGACTATGGGAACTATAGCCCATGAATATGCCTTCGAAGCATTTTTCACCGAATTTAGTACGCGGGTACTTCCCATTATTCAGTACATAACATCGGCAACCAAAAATCCTCAAGTAGGACATGGTTGGTTTCCTGCCTTTCAGTAGCTCGTAGGGCGTCTTACGATGATGCTTGTTGATCAATGCTCGGTTTTGTACATGACATGCCGTATTGACACCCTCTGCCCAGAAGTATTCCGGGAGAGAAGCATCTTTCAACATTGTCGTGCAGGCTTCAATGAGAGTTCTATTTCTCCGCAACTCCATTTTGCTGAGGAGTGCGCGGGGAGGAAAACTCATGAAAGATACCTTGTTCTTCACAAAATTCTGTCATTGCACCAGATTCGAATTCTGTTCCATGGTCACTTCTGATTTTGACCACGGAGCAGTTAAATTCGTTCTGAACCTGCTTGACAAAATTAGTGAAGATGTCAAACGTATCTGACTTTCGTTTCAAAAAGAACACCCATGTAAACCGAGAATGATCATCAACTATCACTAGCGTATAGGACTTGCCTCCCAAGCTATGAACTTGCATTGGACCAAACAAGTCCATATGCAAAAGGTAAAGACATCGGGAAGAGTCTTTGTCAGCGATGCTCTTAAAGGTAGCCCGAGTCTGTTTGCCCATCTGGCATGCAGGACATGGGCTATCTTTGATGCACTTGATACTGGGAGCATCCCTTACCAAGTCCTTAGAAAATAGCATACTAATTGTCTTGAAATTAATATGTGCCAATCTCTTGTGCCATTGTTCACAAAGAGATGCACTGCCTGTTGCCACAAGGCATACGGGGTAGATGAATCTAAACTGAGAAAATCTAAACAAAAGATATTTCTGCTCCTAATGCCTGATAATACCGTTTCAGAAGAGGTACGTGAAATTATCAGACATTTATCCTTGCAGAACTTAACGTCATAACCTTTATCACATAACTGACTTACACTGATCAGGTTATGGTTTAACCCTTCAACATAAGCCACGTCGGTGATAGAGATTATACCGTTGGAAATCATACCATAACCTCTGGTGACTCCTCGATCTGACCCTCCAAAGATGACTTTGGGTCCATTCTCGACTGGAGTGTAATCACGCAGCAGGCTTCTTGTCCCGGTCATATGCCGGGAGCATCCACTGTCCAAATACCAGATCGGCGTTTTGGTGGCCTTTGGACATTCCTGCAAAACAAAATTAATTTGCCTTAGGAACCCAATCGAACTTGGGTCCTAGATTCCTGGTTAGCACACTCCCCCTCGGTTGGTTAACCCTACGAGTGGTCGGTCTCGCATTGCTAACATGGGGAGTCTCGTAGTTCCTTGGATTAAACCAACAATCCACGGCAAAGTGACCGACTTTGCCACAGCACCAACAGTCAAATCTGTTGTACCTCTTCCTAGGCTCCTGCCTTACCCTGGGAACGGTGGGTACTGCTGGGCCCTTGGATCTGGAGGTGGAGGCCTCATGGTGACAACAGTCGCATGACTTTGTCACCTTCTGTATAACAGGCTTGGCTTTTGGTGCCTGCTTTCCATTATGGCCGCTAGAGAACGGACCATAATTTCCTATGTGGATTTCCTCATAAGGTGCCTTGAAGGCACTCTCACCGAAGTTCCGGGGAAAGTTCCAACCGTCATACCGGCTCTTTGGCTTTGCAACCGAGGGCCGGAAATGATGCCCAAATGTTGACTCAAAGTCGTGTTGGTTGCAAGGAAAGGCAGGCTTTCTGAACGCAACAGGACTAAGAGGAGCCTTACCCTTTTCATCAGCAGAGGCCTTCTTGGCGGCCTTATTCTTCCTCTGGTTCTTGTTTCTCCTAGATGAAGAACCAGGTACCCCTATATGCCCCAAGCCAGCTCCTTTGGCCTGAGCAGAGAAGGTATCAACGACTGGAAGAACTGTTTTTGGCATGGAGAAGCTCTTGACGATCTTCCTTTCTGCCGCAAGTAGTTCTTCCAACTTGTCGACTTCCTCCTGCTTTAGATCAAGGAGCTTCAAAGACTCTGAATGCTTGGAAGTCAGGTAAAGGTGTTCCTGTCGGAGAGAAATCAAGCTAGTGACCTCTTCCCTTAGGGATACACACTCACCCTTAAGGAATTTTACTTCCTTCTTCTCAGCCTTCAGTCTCTTTCTGCACTCATCGAAAGTGTTGAGCAGAAGCTCATACTTCTCGAGGAGCTCAGCTTCACGGGCTGAAGGGCCATCCTCAGGTTCATCATCCTGAGACTCAGGATCAGAGTCGGAGTCGGAGAGAGGGGTGTGAGTTTTTACCTTCCCAGTAAATGGGGGACATTCTCCTTCTGAGTCGGAGCGACCCACCAGCCCGAAGTAGGCTTCCTCATCATCACTGGAGTCTGAGGAATCAGACTCACTTAGTGTCTTTGGCCTTCTTGCGATGTAGCTCCGCTCCTTCTTCTTATCTCTGGAGGATTTGAGCTCCTCTCCTTTCCCTTTTTCTCTTTTGCTTTGATGGCAGTCGGCCACGACGTGTCCTGGCTTATTGCATCCAAAGCAAATAATATCAGAAGAACGATGTTTGTTAGGTTTAGATGCATACCTGTCAGAAGAATAATTTTTCTTCTGATGCCTGGAGGAGGAGCTGTCTTTCATTCTTTGATTCCTCATCTTGAGGAACTTCTTGAACTCTCGGGTGATGAGGGAGAAATCCTCCTCCGACAGCTCTGAGCTGGAGGAGCATGGTTCATAGTCGTCCTCCTCTTCCTTACTCCTCGCACGGTATGACATCGCACTCTTGCCCTTTCTAGAGCAACTGGCTTTTAGGGCCACAGTCTTTTCTTTTGCAGCAGCCTTCTCTGCTTCTTCCTCTGCCTTCCTGGTGTTCAGCTGAAGTTCATAGGACATCAGCTTCCCAAACAGGATTTGTGGATCAGTTTCTGCTAGTCTGCCAAATTCTCTGATGGCGCAGATCTTTGTGTCCCATTCCTTAGTAAGGGACCTAAGGAATTTGTCATTGAGTTCACCATTGGTGAACACTCTTCCGTAGCCCTTGAGGGCGTTGACAATCTTCAGGAAGTTCTCGTATGTGACTCCGATCTCTTCCTTAGGCCCTTGCCTGAAGGCCTCATATTTTTGGTTCAGGAGGGATCTCCGATCATCCCTTACTTCATCCGTGCCCTCCATTAGGATGATCAGGCACTGCCAGATCTCCTGAGCAGTCCTGCAGTTGCTGAAATTTTGCATCATGGAATCATCAACTGCGCTCACCAGAATGTTTCTTGCCTTCTTGTCCAGTCCCACGAGCACCATCTCGTCTTTGTCCATTTCAGAAAGTGTCTTCGGCACCTTCTTGGTGGGATCGATGGTGGAGGCCTTGGTGGGGACATAAGGTCCCTCCTCCACGATCATGAAGAGTCGAGGATCGACTGCTTCCATGTAAAACCTGATTCTTTCCTTCCAGATCGGAAAGTTTAGCCTGGTGCATACTGGGATCTTGCCGGAGAACTTGAGCCCGTCCATAGTAGATATTTGTCTTCTTCTTGACACTAGGGGCAGGATTCAACTCAAGGTGTTGACCTTTTTGATGAGTAACCTCCCTCTGATACCACTTGAAGGTCCACCTAGTGTCAACTATGTGCACCTATGGGGGGGGGGGGGGGAATAGGTGACGAGTAGCGCTTTTGCGGAATTTATGACGGTACCTGCACAATAAAGATAAAAGGCACAGCACACAGAATACACAGGAAATTTATAGTGGTTCCCCGACTTGGGTACATCCACTTTCCCCCTTCGACCTATCTCCCAACAAGGGACGACTCGGTCACTTCTCCAACGGGATTGAAATCCAATCCCTGCACTAACGGAAGGAGCCCTTCCACACGTGAGAGTCAGCACTCCCACAAAACGGGTTGCACCCAACCCTTACAACACGGAACAAAAGTTCCTTTACAACAAAATTAAATATAGAATGTACACGTGATACAAACTTCTTTTGGAGACTACGGTGTTCCTCTTCGTTCGACGACGTGTTCTTGAAGTCGATGAAGAGTCTACAACCTCGGTCTCTCTTGGAGAGGATCTCCCCGGAACCGGCGGCGGCACACGAGCGGCGGCTAGCTTCGGGATCGGCGGCTACGATGATGAGCGGCTGCTGAACTTGGAGATCCAAACTTCGTAGCGAAGCAAACTAGGTCTACCAACGGTCACTCTAGGATCGGTCGTCTCGATCGATTCGGACGGGGGAGTTTTTCCCGGTCAACAAATCGAGAGACAAGAGATCTCTGGATAGACACGTGAGACACAAGCTTTGCTAAGCTTCTGTCGCCGGAGATCGGGAAGAAGAGCGATCAGCGGCGGCGACGGACTTGCGCGAGCGACGACGGAGGCGGCGGAGAGATTTCGCGATATTAGGGTTTCCGCTCGCTCGGCTTCTTTCTGTGTAGGTATTCCGTTCAAAATACCTGTATATAAATACTGTAGAAGTTTTCCAATATGACCGTTTGTGGGACCCACAAAAAAAATCCCCAAATCCCGGTCCAGAAATTTAACAGCGGCAGAATCCGGTTCAGGAATTTCCAGAAAAATGCCAAGTCAAAATCGGTGAGAATCGAAAGTGATTCTCGCCGAGTCGCCGAGAATCAAAGGTGATTCTCGACGATTCGGCGAGAATCAAAGATGATTCTCGTCGAATTTGCCTTGGTTGCACGCACTGCTTTAAGCCAGGTCGAGACGGCGAGAATCAACCAGTGATTCTCGTCGATTCGACGAGAATCACTAGTGATTCTCGCCGAATCGGCGAGAATCACTAAGTGATTCTCGTCGATTCTTACTTAGACGCAGAGGTGCTTGCTTAGAAGTTGCTGGATCGAGTTCGGCGAGAATCAACTTCTGATTCTCGACGAATCGACGAGAATCCCAAGTGATTCTCGCCGAATCGGCGAGAATCACTTGGTGATTCTCGTCGATTCTAACTTAGACGAATTTTCGTCTTTCCACCTATGAGATGCTCCTTGACCCATCCTTGCTCCTTGTCTGCTCCTGCATATTTACAGCCCTGTGCTTGAAAATAAGTGCACTCCAATAGAGAGAGTACACGTAGGCCAACACACTGATCTGCTCAACGAGGGATTACGTCGTGCAGACCCGTGTATATTGACCTACTGCACCCTGACATTGGTGTGCACTTAGCGTGGAAAAACTGCAAGCACAACTAGAAGGATTTTATCAAATACATAGTCTATTGACCTTAGCTTGTCCAGGGGCTTCTTCAAATCAGGTACATTGTGGATACAATACCCAACACTGACAACTCTGACAGGTGCAGTAGACCGGCTGGAATGGCAGCTGTCAAGTCATCCAGTCAGTTTTTGAAAATTCTGTAACTGTATGTAAGTGTCGAGACTGTCTGTCTTTAAGTGTCGACACTTATAGACCAAGTGTCGACACAAGTTGTCTAAGTGTCGACACTAGCCTACAAGGTGTCGACACAACTCCTTGTGTTGTAGAATTGACTTCTCGACACAGCTTCTTCTTTATGTGTCGACACTGATATTGAGTGTCAACATAAGTACTTGTACTTCAGTACATTGCTGAATTCATGTAAGTGTCGACACAACTCCTTTGTGTCGATACATCTTCATGTGTTGAACTTGTCAGTGCCGACACTGCTTCTTGGTGTCGACACATGTCTTCAGTGTTGATACTTGCTGAGTGTCGACACAGCTCCTTGTGTCGACACATTCTTCTTCTGTTGAGACTTTTGCTGAGTGTCGACACATCTCCTTTGTGTCGACACTTGTACTTAGAATTTTGCTGATCTTTGCTAAGTGTCGACACAACTCCTTGTGTCGACACTTTCTTCAAGTGTTGAGTCTTCAGCTGAGTGTCGACACATTCTTTCTTGTGTCGACACTTTCTTCAAGTGTTGACTCTTCTGCTCTGTGTCGACACATTGTTCTGGGTGTCGACACTTATACTTAGACTCTGCTGACTTTTGCTGAGTGTCGACACAGCCTCCAAGTGTCGACACTTTCTGGTGTAGACACAGTTTCACTGGGTGTCGACACAACTGCAAAGTGTCGTCACTGCTTCACTGCACTTTTCTTCACTGAGTGTCGACACAGCTCCTTGTGTCGACACTTTCTGTCTGGTGTCGACACAATGACTCCAAGTGTCGACACTGCTTGTCTGGGTGTTGACACAAGTCTTCTTAAGTGTCGACACTTTCCCTCTGGGTGTCGACACATGGACTTAGAAACTTTTTCTTCTTTCCTGCAAATACTTAACCTGCACAAGTAAACTCAAAACACATCAAATACATTTTGATGTATATCATTGAGTTGGGTGAGGCTTCTTCAAATCAGGTACATTTAGACCAATGTACCCAACAGGGATAATGTTGAGAAAAATAAAATTGAACTTCAATATATCCCAATTGATTTGCAAAGGGGAGATATTTTCACCAAACCCTTGGATGAAAAGAAACACACCTTCTTCCCAAATCAGTTAAGAATGTTAGATGGAGGAAGTCTAAAATAATGTCCAAGATTTTGAAACTCTAAAAATGACCAAGACTAGGCAAACATCTTGATTTTTCTAGTGTCTAGAGTGTTTCTGGTCTCTGAACTGCGCTCGACGAGTTTCCCCCAAATCGTCGAACGGAGATCGACGCTTTCCGAAATCGTCGACCAGAGTTCAGCGCTTCTCAGATAGTGCTTAACTATCTTTCAGGTCAACGATCGTCGAACGACGCTCGACGATTTTGTTCTCTGAACTATCGTCGAACGGAGCTCGACGCTCTCCAATATCGTCGAACGGAGATCGACGATATTGAAGACCTTTCAGATTCCTTTAGAAGCCCCGATCGTCGAACTGAGTTCAACGATCTTTCCTTTTTTGCGTCGAACCCTAATATAAAATTCATTTTTCGGCCGTCGTTCTCCTTTTGCTCTTTCAATCTCTCTGCAAATTTTCTCTTTCCCTCCAAACCTCTCTACACTTGGTCGTTTGGTTGTTTATTTTTTGCAGGAAACCATGGCTCTCTCCGTCGCCGTTCTGGCCGCCATGAAATTTGATGCAGGTTTCGATATTGATATGGATTCTTTCAGCACCAGAGATCAGGTTTTCCAAGACATTCTAGAACTGTTCAAGGAGCAAAAGCTAGTCACTATCATGTCCACCAGAATCAAACTGACTGCTGATGAAATCAAGGAGTGGGTGTATACTGCCCATAACCAAGACCAAAATACAGTTGTTGGATCAATTTCTGGAACCCAGGTACCTCTTACACCTGCTATTCTGACAGAGATTTTTGGATTAAATTCTGGAAGAGATTCTGTTGAAATGTCTGGAGAAGAATTTACTACTATGCTTGATAGAATAGGTCATTCTGATGCAAACCCTAGCAAGCTGCTAAAAAAGAATTTAGCTGTTGAATACAGGTTTTTAGCTGATGTTGTGGGAAAAGTTCTTTTGGCCAAGCATTCAGCCCATGATACCATCTCCAGGTATCGGCTGTGCTTGATGGGTGCTTTAGTGGATAAGAAACAGTTAAACTGGGGAGAGATTTTCTTTGATCTGTTTAAGAAGAAGCTAAATAAGAATTTTGTGAATTATGGAAGGATTCTGGGGCTGTTTCTTCAAAACAGATGCCCTGCCCTGCTTGTATCAAATGGGATGCACATCAATACCTCTAAGAGGATCTCCTGTGCCCTCTTTGGCAAGTGGGACAGACAAATTGTGAAGCCCAGCAGGCCCTCTGTAGCTGCAACTTCAGGCACAAGTACTGTTACAGTCTCTTCCCCTCAAGTCTCTGCCCCTGCAGAAGACTTGCCTGCTGCTTCTCCTCCTCAACCTCCTATATCATCTCCACCAGTCTACTCCACCATTCAAATTTCATCCACCATCATAATTTCAACCCCTTCTCCAACTTCAAGTTCTCCACGTACACCTCTAATAGAAGAACTATTCCATCATTTACATCACTACCCTCAACCAGATCTTGACACATCATCTCACCTTCCATCATTCAATCTGATAGATGATTCCTTCATGGATGATTCACCTTCATCCCCTCCTGATCTACCCTCCTCATCCACATCTTATCAACAGCTACTGCAAGACATCATTGCTCAACCCTCCTTCACACCTTCTATCTCCATTCCCCTTTCTTCCATTTCAACAATACCCACACCTCAACCTTCCTTTCCCCCATACACCAGCTCTCCTCCAACATCTCCAGCTGCTCCACCATCTTTCTCTACCTCTGCTCAAGTCCCTACTGAGTATGTACATATTCCAGCCTTAGCAGACAGACTGTATGAGCTGATAGCTCCCAGTCTCTCACTCTTATTGGAGACCTCCTTGGCTCCACTTCTACAGTCAGTTGCATCCCTTTCTGCCAGGCTATCTTCTCTCATTCCTCAGGCAATCCCTTCCTTTGGGTGCCTTGATCCAGCTCTCTCTGAATCTAGGCAGGGGGAGATGCCTCATGAAGATGTTAGATTGCCTGCTGCTGCCATTTCTTCAGTCCCTGCTGCTGCTATTTACTCAGTTCAAGTTGCTGTCTCTTCAACTCAAGCTCCAGCCTCAACACCACAGGTTGCAGTTTTCTCAGTGGACCTCAGGTCCCTTTTATCAGAGTTTGATTATATATATTTCAGCTGTCTTCCAGAAAGCACTGCAGTCCATCCATCAGAAGATCTCTCCAAGGCCATTGTGCCCTTTTCCCACTGTGACACCAGTCTCATTAATTCTTTTATACAGTCCCTTTCTGCTTCTGCCCCTGCTATTTTTGTTGTTGTTGAAAGTACTGATGCTGCTTCTACTGCTGCAAATGTTACTGTTTCTGACAGTTCTGATACTGCAGATGAGTTAGTCTCTAAGGATATACTTATGACAGAGGCATTCGATCTTGAGCCTACTGTCATTACTGATGATATTGCTGTTACTGATGTTCTTGTATCTGAAAGTGTTTTCTCTGAATCTACTGTTGCCCCAGTTACTGCTGTTACTACTGCTGCTGTATCTTTTGAGAGTGTTGCTCCTGAAAGTTCTGTATCTACTGTATCTACTGTTACTGCTACAACTTCTTCTGCTAGTGTTGCTTCCATTCCTCCTTCTACTGTTGCTGCCACAACTGCTATCTTTTCTGTTTCATCTGCTCCAACCCAATAACAGAAAGATTATCTTAAAAGGATTGATGCTTTATATGATGAACAAAGCTCTGAAAGTGATCAGTTCAGAACTGATTCTGATGATTCCTCAGCTACTATAGCAAGGAAAAGAAAAGCAAGAAGCCAGGCAATGGAAAGAGTTCCTCCAGCTAAAGTAAAAGATACAAATGACATTCCCTACTATATTCTGCATGACTGCCCTATAACAAAACACTGTATGCAATATTCCATGAATCAACTAAAGGCTATGAAGAAGAAGACAAAATATGAGAAATGTTCCTCTCAGTTCCATCATCCTCCTCCACCTCCTCCTCCTGATGTAGGTGCAGGTGGTAGCTCTGCTGTTCATCCTTCTGTCAGAAGTCAAACCCCCTATCAGCCTCAAGGAAGATCTCAATATAGGGGAAGCCAATACAGAGGCTCTCAATCTAGGAGAGGAAATTATAGAGGAAACCAAAGAGAACTTCAAGTTTATTCCAAAGGTTACTCCAAGCAACATCCTTACTCAAGGGAAGGACCAGGTTCATCTGACACTACTTCAAGTCCATTTCCTTAAAAGTTGAAAGAATTAGTCTCCTCCAGAGCTCCTCCAGACAATCCCTCCAACAGATATGAGCCTCTAGTGCCCTTTGAGGATCCAGAGAACAATCCAACTGCCTGGACAGCTAGAATGAAGGAATTAGCTGCCTTGGATCAGATTAAGAGAGGTAGAGAGCAAGGCAAGGACACCTCCAGCATTACTACTATGTCTGATCAAAGAAAGAAGGAACTTGAAAGATATGACTCCAGCAAGTTTTTTGATTCTGAAAGATACATGGAGCTGCACCCTGAAGCTGTAGTACCAAGGCCTAAACATCAAAAATCTCTAGGTGCAGCTGATGACAGAAGATCAAAGAAGGAAGCTCTTAATCCAAATAGAGAAATTAAACTTATAAAGAGCAAGGAGAAAGAGTAATTCTGTAAGGTGACAATTATTCTGATTTCTGATCTGTCTGAGATATTATATCTGTGATTCTGCAATGTTATTGTATGTTATATTGTTGCTTTGTATGTTGTTTTTAATTTCTCCAATTTCTGTAAATAGTAATCCTAACCCAAATAGGGGGAGATTGTTGAAACACCCTATTACTATTTTGGGTCAGGATCACTATGTCTTTAGGAAACTTGTTTTTGACCTCATTGTATAGATCTAAAGGTCAATTAGAATTGAGTCTAAGGGTTAGTAGTTAGGTTTGGAAGTGCCCTCAAGACCAAGGTTTTTCAGTTTGGAGACTAAGTAATCTCATTGAGCTCAGTACGATGAATCGTCGAACTCCTATCGACGATCGTTTAGCTCAACTTCGACGGATCGTCGAACTCCATTCGATGATCGCTGAGCTCAACTTGAACAAATCGTCGAACTCCATTCGATGATCTTCGAGCTCAGTTCGACGATCTTGAGTCTAGTTTGTTCCGCTATCTCTGAGCTCAGTTCGACGATAGTTGAGCTCAGATCGATGATCTCTGTTTTTGTATAAGTCCAAATCGCTGAGCTCAGTTCGACGATAGTGGAGCTCAGTTCGACGTTTCTCTGAAGAGTTCAATAACTTTCATGATTCAAATTCAGAACAGTTAAGGAGTTATTCTCAGCAATTAATTCAGAAGATCTTGTAGCCGTTTTCATTTATTCTAGAGCAAGTTTCAAGGAATTTTCAAGGAATGTTTTTATTGGACTTTCCTCCAGAAGACAAAAGCAATTAAGGAAGTCATTTATGACAGGCCAACGACTATCTTGACAGTGGATCATTTCTGTTCAAACAACAAGAGAATAAAAGATTAGATTTTTCAGAACTGAAAAAGAGAAGAATAAGGGAGAGACACATATTCAGCAATATTCATTCTCTGCAAATCTTCTTCTGCAACAACTCTCACAACCACAATCACACAAGAGAAAGAAAAAGAGTTGCAGACATTCTCTGTCTCAAAGAATTCATACAAGAACACCATCACTAAAAGAGATCAACCATCTGAAATCTTCAGATCTCTTTTGATTCAAGTGTTCGAGGCCATCATCATTCAAGACCCCAGACATCTCACATTTCAGCTGTTGCTGAAATCATCATTTGCTGGAGATCAATTTCTAAAGGCCTATCACCCTACTGCAAAGCTTCATTTCCTGAACAACTATAGATCTTAGGGGGAGCTTTGACAACATCACTGAATCCACATAGTCTTCTCATTGTGATTGAGAAAAGAAGACTTCCATCACTCTCTCATCCCCACCTCTGTAAAGGGTTTTTCAAACTCTCTTCAAAAGTTTGTGTTTGGTTTTTGAGCACCTTATCAAAAGCACATTGGTGGCAAGACACCTGATAAAAAAATCTTGTTTGGTTTTTGAGCACCTTATCAAAAGCTCATTGGTGCCCAGGACACCTGATCAACTCATCCTGCAGTGGATTCCTACCTAGGGTGGTAGAAGAGTGGATGTACCCAGGTTGATTGGGGAACTTCTATAGTTCCTTGTGTCTTCTGGTTGCTTGTTTTTCTTCTGTTTCTGGCTGTGGTTTGTGACTAGGTTGCTCTGTGATTAGATAGTTTCTGTGATTAGATTTACTATTTGATTCCCTGTTCACATTAGAATACAACAACTGTTGTAAAAGTTTTTAGCAAGCACCATACTCTATTCACCCCCCCTCTAGAGTATATCAGATCTAACTCGCACTTTCAGTAACAATACTATGGGTGTCAACAAACTGACACGAACCCACATACAGAAAAGTTTGACTGAACCAGTAACTAAATAAACAACAAACTACCTCGTTGAGACGAGGTAACAACCACAACCAACAATGCCGCCGAGAAACTCCAAAACTTGCTCTGCTATTTGCTACTGCTCTGAACCTGAGGCATTGCAAAGACAGAACACCTCAGCAAGAAGGAACAAATGGTGCCAGAAATTAATAAGCCCAAATAAACAAAGGTTAAAGAATTCCCAAGGATTATTCAGAGATGACATCTATACCTGCAGAGCTAGGAAAAGAGCTTGACAGCTCATTGTCAATTGTGCATGACTCATCAAACACTACATGGATAGATTCTTCTACAACTTGATTTGTCAAGTTATAGACTATATATGCCCTACTATTTTGTTATACCCAACAAATATCGCCTCATGTGATTTGGCAACAAACTTAGTAACTTTTGACTTACTATTATTCAGGATGAAACACTTGCAACCAAAGATCCTGAAATAGGATATGTTTGGTTTTCTACCCTTTAAGATCTCATAGGGAGTCTTCTTGTGGCCTTTGGTGATAGAAGCCCTATTGAGCACATGACATGCAGTATTGACTGCCTCAACCCAGAAATATTCAGGGAGAGAAGGGTCACTCAATATTGTTCTCCCAGCTTCTTTGAGAGTCCTATTTTTTCTCTCAGCTAACCAATTTTGCTGTGGTGTTCTTGGAGAGGAGAATTCTTAATGAATCCCTTGCTCTTCACAGAATGTAGTCTTGGCAGCAGACTAAAACTCAGTTCCATGATCACTTCTCATTTTAACCATAGAGCATGCAAGCTCATTCTAAATTTTCCTGAAAGAATTCATGAAGATGTTAAGGGTTTCATCCTTTCTTATAAGGAAGAACACCCAAGTAAACCTGGAATAGTCATCAACCACCGTAAGGGTGTAGACCTTCCTACCTATACTACGAATATTCATTGGACCAAACAAGTCCATATACAGGAGATACAAGCATCTCACTGAGTCCTTTGCTCCAATGCTCTTGAAAGAGGTCTTAGTCTGCTTACACTTTTGGCAAGCAGCATAGATACCCTCCTTGGAGCATTTTATTTTGGGACCATTCCTAACAAGCTCATTACTAAAGAGCTGACCAATGGTATTATAATTCAAATGAGCCAGTCTCTTGTGCCTTTGGACACAATATGAGACTTTCTCATATGCAACTAGGAATATAAGGGAACTATTATCTATACAATAAAAGTTTAAGCAATAGACATTCCCACTCCTAGTGCCTGTTACGATGACACTTTGGTCACTTAACCTCTTGATGTGGCACTTATCCTTGTGAAAGGAAATGCCATAACCAAGATCACATAGTTGGATTATGCTTATGAGGTTGTGTTGCAACCCCTCCACATAAGCCACCTTTGTGATGGTGATTATGTCATTTGAGATATTATCATAGCCTCTGGTTATCACCTTGTCAGAGCCTCCAAAGATGACCTTTGGTCCATTCTATACTAGAGTGAACTCCTTCAATAGCTTCTTTGTTCCAGTCATGTGCTTGGAACATCCATTGTCCAAGTACCATTTAGGTGAATTGGTACTTGAACTAACCTGAAAAGAACACAAATCACCTTACCTTAGGACCCCAATTTCTGTTAGGTCCTAGGTTCACATTAGTCTGAAAATAACCATGCCTTCCTGCAGAATTTCTGACAGGTTGGCAACCTCTGGACACTGAAGGATTGTGCCAGCAATCTACAGCATAGTGGCCCACTTTGCCACTGCACCAGCACTCATGTATATTGTATCTCATTTTCTATTTGCCACCAGCATTAGGCTTTACTACTCCCTGAATAGTGGGGAGATGTGATACTCTATACTTCTATCTTCTTTCAGTAGCCATTTGACTGAAAGACAGTCTTTTAGCTGGATGTTTCGGTCTTCTCTGAGAACCACTAGCTGCAAGTCTCTTTTCAGCTAACATGCATCTGATAGCATCCTAGATTGTAATTCCATCCATGCCATAGGACTCTCCTTGAGTCACTACTTTTGCTAGATGATTTAGATTTACTGCAACAACATTATCTTTGAGTTTTGGGGATGGGGTACCAAAAATTAATGGTTCAGGATGGGCCATTTGAATTTCCTCATGGGCAGTAGAAAGATGTGGGTTAGATCTGATTACTCTAGAGGGGGTGTGAATAGAGTGTTTTAAATATTATTGGCTCTTTTTAGATTCCTTTTTAGAATTTATCAGAGTAAAGAATATGTGATAGCAATAATAATAAAAGAAAGAAAAGATAATCTAATCTAATATACCACAACACAACAAACTACTCTATTACAGCCACAACAAGAACAACAAGAAAAGAGCAATAAGACAATATAACAAATTTTATAGTGGTTCCCCAACCTGGGTACATCCACTCTTCTACCACCCTAGTAGGAATCCACTAGCAGGTTTTGATCAGGTGACTGCCACCTTTAAGCTTTTGATCAGGTGCCCAAAAACTAAAATAAACTTTTGAAGGGAGTTAATAAACCCTTTATACAGGAGGGGGAGAGAGAGATTGACGGTGTCTTCTCTTTCTCAAACAACTGAGAAGACAAGTGGATTGCTATTGTCAAGGCTTCTCCAGAAATCACTTGAAGCCTTGCTCAGGGTGTAGGTCTTCAGCCTCGACTTGAAACGATCCAGGAACTTCTGACTGATTCAGAGATTGTTGTCCTTTAATGCTCCTGAAGTAGAAGTTGAAGAAGACTCTAGATAGTGATTGTTGTTGTTCTTCTTCTTCAGTAAGATCAAGGTGAAAACAGGGTGATTTCTGTACTGAGAAAGTCTAAGAGATTTTTTGTATGTTCTCTGGTTCTGTATCTTCTTCCTGCTTGTTACTGTCGACTGAAAAGAAAATCCCTTTTTATATATCTCTTTTGAATTCACCTTTGAATTTTGAATTCTCAAGCATTAATTACTGATGGCCTGTAGAATGAAAATCGGCTGGAGAATATTTGCATTGATGAGTTTCCCCAACTGTCCCAATTAATTAAGCAAGTAATTATCCTGATCAAGACCATAATCAATGCTTCCAGAAACAGATATATTCATAGAATATAAGCATTAATTACTTCAGGAAATCACTACTAAATAATATGGAATAAAGAACAAAAAATAATGAAAAACTTTAAGTCTGGAACTGCAGTAGAAATCGTCGACCATAGAACAGATTTCGTCTACCTGAGATCCAAGTTAGTCGAGCTGAGAAATCTTGTACGTCAACTTGAGAAAACTTGTTCATCGACCTGATATCCAAGTTCGTCAACCAGAGCTCAGCTAACTGCATTCTGTGAGTAACTTGCCAATTCTGTGGACAAAGTTCGTCGAGCACAGATTCTGTCTTCATCGAGCTGAGTTCAGAGAAGATATTCGAGAAAGAATATGTTGAAGTTGAAATCCAGACTTCATCGACTTGAGCTCGAATATTGTCGAGCTCAACTCAGAGAATTAACTCTAAGTTCGTCGATCAGCGATGGACGATCGTTGAGCTGAGTTCGACGAACATTGAACTTATATACTAAACTTGATTTTATTCTAAGACTTGAGTCATCTGAGGTCTTCTGCTGGCTGGTCCATGTATGGTTTAACCTAAAGACTTAGCCTAAACTCTAAGACTGAAAACACATGACCCGGCTATACATTATGGGTCAGACATCCTAATTATTGAACCTAGCCCAAATCCAACTATGGATCCCCAATATCCCCCTATTTGGGTGAGGTCACTAATACAAAAGAAAGAAAAACATTCACAAAGCAGAATAAATATATCTGACAGAAAATTGAAACATTCAGCAGATATTTACATAGATAGTAGCTTTGTGACAGAAAACAAATATAGTTCAGAAAATCACAACTAATCAAGATGTTCATTTCTTCTTCGGTTGCTTTTCCTTGACAGCTTTGTCTTTCTCCGAAGGCTTTGTGAACTTTATTTCTCTATTAGGATTAGCTACTTCTATTTTAGACATGGTCATGTCAACAGCTCCAATTATATTGAGAGTGGTGTCTCTAGGCACAACAGCATCTGGATGTAGATTCATGTAAGCATCAACATTGAAAAATTAATTAGCCTTTTCATACCTTTTCAATTCTTCTTTTTGTATGATGACATGGTTGAGTACTGTGAAGGATCTCACCCTTTAGCTTTAGCTTTGTTGATCATTGATAATCCAACAAGCTCCTGGAATCTGTCCATTCTTGAAGTTGTTTCTGTTTCAGGATCCACAAATGGAATAGGTGGTGATGCAGGCCTTTTTGGAATTTCTGCTTTTTCAATTTTAGAAGCTTGTTGTTGAATGTTTTGCTATTGTTACTGTTGTTGCTGTCTGCTGCTAGAAGAATACCTTTGCTGGCTGCATCCATGTGATCTTGATGATCTATCAGGTTGTCTTTGATATGTTGTAGCATATGGAGTAGACTTTTGAGAACTGCTTTCGGAAGAACCAACAGGAGGAGGAGGAGGAGAAATACCTCTCCAGTTCCTTTGAGAAGGAGGAGGAGAGTACCTCCTGCTTTTCTTTCTGTCTTTTTGTTCATTCTTTGAAAGCCACATCCATGCTGGCATCCCTGGATATGGAGTGATATTCTGTAGAATATAATATGGAGTATCTTGAGTGAGATTTGGTTCGGGAGGAGAAATGGGAACATCCTTTTTCTTCTTAGAGACTTTCTTATTGGAAACAGTTGTAAGACCCCCCTCCCCCTTACCAAGGAGGGCTACCGGATCTTATGCCCAGAACCGCCGTCTTACGGTGGCACTAACTCACGGGTTAGTCGACACCGCAACACGCCGATTCTGCCGGCTAGTACGATCATAAACCTGTAGGCCAATATGAGAAAAAGAAGTAAAACTGTGTATAAAATGCCATCAGTCCACAAGTCACAGTACAATCATATAGAAGAAATGAATAGTACAATAGTCCACAGAATAGTACAGAAGAAAGAGTAAAAAGGGCTTATGCCCAGTACATCAAATCTCTCTCTCTCACAAAAAGTAAATGCGGAAGCTATACTAGAACATCAAGACTCGTCCCACCTGAGGACGCACAGTAGTAGTGGTAGCCTGCTGAAGCGGTATCTGCTCCTCATGTCCTGCCTCCTCGACGTGCTGGTGCTCCATCTCCACGGGCTCCTAAAAATAGTTGGTCACCGACCATTAGTCAAAAAGACTAAGTCGTTTCCTCCACACCTCGCCCCGCAGCTCCTAGGCACCGAGCGGGAGGACGAAGCGGAGGACAACAAGGGGTAGCAAAATGGAAGCAGGTGACAATATCTATCTAAAGTGATACTAAGTAATGAAATTCTACTCTAGCAATGCTAAGTACAGTACAAGTAGTAAGTAAGTAAGTACGGTGCAGTAAAGGAAAGTAAAGCAACAGCAGTATGTACAAAATCAGCTAAGCTACCACTAAGCTTATCATCACAAACGTACCCTAACTTATATAAATGCCCATACAAATATATAAGTTAGGATTTCCAGGAAATTTAACTTATCATATAAAAGAGCCCATACTAGTTTATATGATAAGGATCTATGAAGCGTATGACCTAATATGAATGAATGATATGATGCAATTTTATGCGCATGCAAGTGCAACTCACACACAACGACTCTGTGATCACAGACCTTTAGTTCCCACTTTTTGAGAGCTAGCATCACTCTCGGGTACCACCGCTGTGGCTACGGCAGCAGCGGAGCGGGCGTCTCCGCTTCTAGACCGGTATGCACACTACCAAGCCTTAGACCCCTCTCATACGCCTCTGTACACGTCCAAGGTGCACTCTAGAGTCCCGCGTACGTACTTTGCTGACAAACCCGTCAGTCTTGTTGGGTCGGATGTGTGTTATCGGGGGTCGTCCTCCAGACCGCAGTGTAAAACAACCCACTGGCCCCTCTAACTCCCACAACCGCCTGGTACACCGTACTGCCATCGGTGTGACGAACGGCCAGTACCGCATGCCCCGCCACGATATTTATGCACATGCAAGTAATTCACCCCGAGCCTTCCGCTCGCAGGACCAAAACCCGTCCTGAATCCCTCAAACCCAAACCCGGGTGAGAACGCACATTAGTGCCTTTATGTCAATTCCCTCCAACCCTAAACGGGTGAGAATATATCATGAAACTCTCCAACCCAAACACGGGCGAGAAGGTACAACCATGTCCTAACCTATTAAGCTACTCTTGTCTATGGTTTATTATACTTAGAGATTTAAGGTTAATCCCAGGACTGCCCCCGGTATTCCCTGTGAAGGGCTCTCAAGGGGCACTAGGAACTGTGTTGGGATTACGCCCAGCGTTCCCTTTCGCAAGGATACTTATTTTAGTTGATGACTACCCATGTATCCCCCAGCTCTCCTTATTGCTTAAGTATAACCCTAGTGACTTAAGGTGTTACCGGGTACCGACGGTCTTCCGTCGATCCCCCACTCCAGTTGATGACCAAGACTTGCACTTTTGATCCCTCACTAAGACAACTCTACCCACCAGGGTTACTCGTGTTGAACTCTCTCTTATTTCTGCCGATAATCAATCCCCTGGTAATTCCCTAAGGCAAGACCTATTTGTGTTATATGCAGACCATGACCTATGTTTACCCTAGAAATGTGATCTTCCAAAACTTAAGGCATCTTGCCTCTAAATATTTATCCTAGGGTATTATGGACTAAGGGAACTACACTAAAGATTCTCATAATTTTTCCTGGCCAAATGGTCATTTAATTAATTCTCTTAATTTAAATGCTCGGCCACTTTACACATGAAGTGATTTAATTAAGCATCCACTGACTTAGGGAATTTTTCCTGAGATGTATATTGTCCAAATATTGCTGTCTTCAAAATTTCACAATTTTCCTTAAATTATTTATTGTCATTTTCTATTTAATTACAATCCCACATAAATTCCATTTTACACATGAAGTATAAGCATTACATATTCAAAAATTCCAGAAAATTTACAGAGCCTTTAAGACACTAAAATATGGCTATTGGCAGAGATTCATCAAAATTGAATGTAAGATGGCCTATGGGGTTCCATTTTAAGGTATTTACCAAAATGCCATTGTACTAGTTTAACACAAGTAATGTATCCAATAAATTCTGAGAAATTCATGATAAACTAATAACAATATTTTATGACAGTAGAATAAATCCCAAATTTTTCAGAGGTATGTATATATCATTTCAAGAATTATCATGATAAGGGTAAAATGGGAAATTTAGGGTATCTACTCCAAGGTTCTTCAAAACAGGGAAATCATAATTTTCCTAGGTCAAGTGTGATGTAATCTATGCCTTGGTAATGTTGTTTGGATTTGTTCTTGAATAAATTCTATTTTTCCAATTTTAATTCCAACATAGCTGTTTTTAAAGTAAATTCCAATAAATGGAATTTTGATTCCAAAAATTCCATCATTAATTTGAGGGGTGAAATTTACCCTAATGAACCACTGGAAATAATTTCATGACACTTGCATGTCACCATTGGGCTAAATACACAAATTTGCATTTTTGCTATTTGCACACCAAGCCTTAACATAGGCTAGCACATGCAAGTGGATTCTCCCACATGCAGTGATCCCAAGGTGCTGAAAATTTTATCATGCACCAAGGGTGACCCCACTGACCCACCACCAAAATTTGGGGCCATGGGGAGGAGTAGAACTCCATATATGCCATTAATTTAAATTTTGATATTTTACCAAAAACTATAGGAAAATGTTTTCTAAAAATTCCTAAATTTTGGCAGGAGGTAAGTAAGCCCTAATAATGCATGTGCCCAAAGTTTGGGATCATGGTGACTAACATTGAGACTAGGGCACTCAATATAATTTTTGACCTAGACTAGGACCAGTCCTAGGAGAAAGGTCCTACAGGGCTGTACCCTACACCAAAATGTATGTTTAGGGTGGCATTTTAAAGGTAAGACCCTAGGCTACAATTTTCATTAAGGGCCTAAGCTCTGGAAATGCCTCTAAGAGGCCTAAATTTAACATGCAACAATACTGAATATGTGTGACAGAAATGTTACTATTCATTTATTAATCTGATTTATAATAATAAACGGCGCACGAATCTTAAAGCATGAATCGACGGGATCCGTTCATCGTCTACCTCCAGCCAACGGCTGAGATTGAGCCGACCTGGAGCGACTTTGCCGGCGGTTTCCGGCCAGCTGAGGCGTCGCCACCTCCGGCCAATGGTGCCATCACCTTCACGGTGGTGGTGGCTATCATTTCCCGGCGATGGGGCGGCGGGAGACGGCGGCGACGGCGATCCCGAGCGGTTTCAAAAACTTAGAAATTTCTAGATTTTCTCACATGGCATCGGGCTCAATTGAGCCCGATCTCTCGCCTATTTGATCTAAGAGGCTAGTGCGGGTAGAGGTGAAGTGAAACGCACCATAATCGGGGCTTGGCTGCGGGTCAGGCGGCGGTTTGCCGTGGTGGTGGTGCGCCGGCGAGCTCCTCCCCGAAAGTTGCATTCTCCACCGTTCTCCATGTGTAAGTAGTCGAATTCCACTCCTCTGGACCTTCTGAAGCTAATGGAGGGGTCTGTTTGGACTGAGGTGGGCTATAAGTGGAGTTAACTCCAAGGTGAGCTCGGTTTGAGCTTTGGAGGCTTCACCCATGGTGCCATGTGGCTCTCAACTCAGGAATTCTGCTGGAAATGAGGAGGGGAAGTCAGCCACCTGGTTTTGGGCAGCCAAAACCAGCTGGTGGGGTGGCCATGTGGCCATTATTCCCTTCATTCCTCTTTCTCTCTCCTCTTCTCCTAAGATTTCCAATTTTACCCCCTTGCATGCATTCTCTCTCCTGATTTAGAGGGGTAGGGTTGGTCTTGTTCACTTGGGCTGACTTTGGGCCAAGTTTAGTGGGCTTGGTCCAAGGGAACTTGACTTGGCCTTCATTTCACTCTTTAGGTCAATTTGTTGACCAAATTGACTTTTAGGGTTGACTGGTCAACTATGGTGGGTGGACTGACCCCACTTGGTGGAAATGGGTCTAGTGGCACCACCCAACTTGGTTTGGGTCAAGGGGGTGCCCCACTTAGGTTAATTAGGCCTATAGGTGTGGGTTTGACCAAATTAAGCCCAAGGTTGACCTTGGTCAACTGGGGTCAAAATGTTGACCCAGTGACATACCCTAGGGTCCACTTAGATTGTTTTTAGGGTTAGGGCAATGTGGTGGGGTCATGGTGTGGCTAGGGTCCTTAATTAGGTTAGTTTGACCTAGTTTGACTTGGTCCTATAGTGGGCTCCACATGGCCACTACCCACCATCTAGGGTCAAACCTAGTTGATCCCCTTAGGTCTCACCTCATGCCTAACCCAATCTAAGTTGAGGGGTCCAGAAGTAACATGGGATGTTACAAATTCCAATAAACAAGAAAATAATTTCGTCCCCGAAATTTAAGTTCGGGTCTACGGGGTTCTATTTGCAAGAATTATCAAGAATCTTAAAAGCATATCTTAAATGTACCTGATGCGAATAGCTCCGGGTGTTGCTCCAGCATCAGATCTCTCGGCTCCCAAGTGTGCTCCTCCCGTCCATGGTTGGACCACAGCACCTTCACAAGGGGAACCTTCTTCTTCCGCAACACTCGGATGGCTGTATCGTCAATCCGGATCGGCTCCAATCTCACTGACCTGTCAGGCTCTACCGGTCCGGCTGTAGTAGTAATGTGCTGCTCCGGCCGAAGAAGAGCCCTCCGTAAGGAAGAGACATGAAAGACGTCATGTAATGCACCCAACTCCGGTGGCAGCTGCAGTCGGTAAGCCAAGGGGCCGATCCGCTCCAGGATCAGGTATGGCCCCATGTATCGTGGACTGAGCTTCTTGTGCCTCCGCACTCGAGAAACACCGTGTACTGGACGTATCTTCAAGAATACCCTGTCTCCAACCTGGAACTCCACCTTCCGGTGCCGAGCATCATAATACTTTGCCTGCCTGCTCTGGGCCTCCAGTAGCCGATCCCTGATCAATCGAATCTGAGCCTCAGTGTCCTCTATATAATCAGATCCCAGAGCCCTGGTATCCACATCCTGTACCCATGATAGCGGAGTCCGGCATCTCCTCCCATAAAGCGCCTCGTACGGAGCCATCCTGATGCTAGCCTGGTGGCTGTTATTATATGAGAATTCGATCAATGGTAGCAGCCTCTCCCAAGGCCTCCCCGTATCCAATATGCATAATCTGAGCAGGTCCTCCATGGTCCGGATGGTCCGCTCGGTCTGTCCGTCGGTCTGCGGGTGGAAGGCGGTACTAAAGGTAAGCCGAGATCCCAAGTGAGCATGCACGGCCCTCCACTCGCTCGAAGTGAACCGACCATCACGGTCCGAAACAATAGTCCTGGGGATACCATGATACCTGATGTACTGCTCCACAAATAGTCTCACCAGAACTGTAACTGGGGCATCCTTCCGAACTGGGATAAACCGCGCGACCTTGGTCAATCTGTCCACTATAACCCATATAGAATCATGTCCGGAGTGGGAGCGAGGCAATCCGTGTACAAAGTCCATAGCAATGTCCTCGAACTTCCACTCTGGAACTGGCAGTGGCTGTAATAAACCTCCCGGGCTCTTGCATTCCGCCTTCACACGCTGGCAGGTCTCGCAATGGGTCACAAAATCCGTGATCTCCCTCTTCATCCCGGGCCAATACATAGATCTCCGCAAATCTGCCCACATCTTGGTGATGCCGGGGTGCACTGAATATCTCGAGCAATGTGCTTCTCGGAGGATGTCATCTCGAATACTGCCCCCTGCTGGTATGTAGATGCGCCCCCGGAACCGAAGAAGATCATCCTGTAGTGTGTAGTCCTCGACCTTGCCCCTCGCTAGGGCACTGAAAATCGGCTGTAACGCGTCATCCAGCCTCTGACGTGCTCGGATGCGCTCCTGTATATCATCGCAGCTGATCACTGAGCTCAAATACTCTCTATATACCACTGGCTCGGTCTCGGACACCACGGTAATGTGCATGTCCTCCATCATCTGAAGCAGCTCTATGGACATCAATCGGGGTTCCGGTCCAGAAGTGCCGGCCCTCCTGCTCAAAGCATCCGCAACCGTGTTCGCTTTCCCCGGGTGATAGTGGATCTTGTAGTCATAATCACAGAGGAACTCCAGCCACCTCCTCTGTCTCAGATTTAAGTCCTTCTGCGTATCAATATACTTGAGATTCTTGTGATCTGAAAAGATGTCACAATGAATCCCGTATAGGTAATGTCTCCATATCTTTAGGGCGAAAACCACAGCCCCGAGCTCTAGATCATGTACTGGATAGTTATGCTCATGCTTCTTCAACTGTCGCGAAGCATAAGCAATAACGTGTCCATGCTGCATCAAGACTGCACCCATCCCCTGATAAGAGGCGTCCGTGTAGATCTGGAATCCTTCGCTCCCGGATGGAAGCGCAAGAATGGGGGATGAGATGAGTCGGTCCTTCAGCTCCTGAAAAGCCGTCTCACACCGTTCTGACCAAACAAAATCAGCATCCTTCTTCGTCAAGGACGTGAGGGGGAGTGCTATCCTTGAGAACCCCTCCACGAACTTGCGGTAATAGCCTGCTAGTCCCAAGAAACTGCGGATGTCAGATGCGGTCTTCGGCCGTGGCCAATCCCTCACCGTCTCTATCTTGGCTGGGTCCACTGCTAACCCAGCCCCGCTGATCGTGTGCCCCAGGAATGCCACCTCCTGCAACCAGAACTGGCACTTCGAAAATTTTGCGTACATCTGTGTCTCCCTCAACCTCTGCAGGACCTGTGCCAAGTGCTCCGTATGCTCCTCCTGAGTCCGAGAATATATAAGGATGTCGTCGATGAATACTATCACAAAGCGATCCAAGAAAGGCTCGAAGACACGGTTCATCAGACTCATGAATGCAGCAGGAGCATTCGTGAGCCCAAAAGGCATCACCGTGAATTCGTATAGCCCATAGCGCGAACTGAAAGCCGTCTTCGGTATGTCTTCTTCCCTGATACGGAGCTGATAGTAGCCGGATCGCAGATCTAACTTGGAGAACCAGAATGCTCCCTGTAGCTGGTCAAATAACTCATCTATCCGAGGCAGAGGATAGGTGTTGCGGACCGTCAACCGGTTCAGCTCCCGGTAATCTATACATAATCGCAGTGATCCGTCCTTCTTCTTCACAAATAGAACTGGTGCTCCCCATGGCGATGAACTAGGCCGTACAAATCCTGACTCGACTAGCTCCTGCAGTTGAGTTCTGAACTCTGCTAACTCTCTAGGAGCCATCCTGTAGGGTGCCCGGGACACCGGCTTCGCTCCCGGTACTAGCTGAATCCTGAAATCCAAGTCTCTAGCAGGCGGTAGTCCGGGCAATTTCTCCGGGAATACGTCGACGAAATCCCGAACCACCGGAATATCTGAGATAGTCGCCTCTGTTCCCACCATCTCGAAGCAGACCATATAGACTTCTTCACCCTGCTCATGGGCCTTCACAGCCTGTATAGAAGATAATAGTAGGTGGCAGATAGGCTGGATACCTTCAACGATAACATGAGAGTCGCCATGTCTCAGCGTGATCCTCCTGGACGGGCAATCTATCTGGGCATGGTTCCGATGCAACCAGGCCATGCCCAAGATCAAATCAAAGTCTTGCAGCTTCAAGATAGTCGCCGGCGCCTCAAATGCCTTGCCGCCAATCTCGGCCTCCATATCACAATGTGCAGTGGTCCGCAGCTCCGATCCATCGGGTAGGCGTACCCTCATCTCTAGTCCAGGGAACCTCTCCACGCCTTCGAGTCCGTCGATGAAGGCCTCGGATACGAACGAGTGTGACGCACCCGTGTCGAAAAGAGTATGGGCAGGCTTGCCGCTGATCATGACTATGCCTGAGGTTTGTTTATGTGAGGGTTAATGGTTATCCTATGGTTCCAAGTACTATATATATATCATTGGGAAAATTTAAGGAAATTCAAAATTAACTTCAAGTACCTGTAATGACCTCCTCGGGATTTCTCGGCTCTGTGAGGTCCAAGGCGTATATCTGCTCCTGCTCGCGCCTCCTGCCATGATATCCCCGGCCTCGGCCTCGTCCTCGGCCTCGTCCTCGGCCCTGCTGTACTGGGGCCACTGGAGGTGGAGGAGGAGGAGGGGGATGGAATCGGTGCGGGCACTCCGACCTGATGTGCCCAGGCTGGCGGCATCCATAACAAACCACTTGTCGGTGGCCTCGGTCATCCTGTCTCCTCGGATCATGTATCTGTAGAGGTGGGGGAGCCAAAGCTGGAGGAGGCCCCTGCTCCTGCCTGAAGTTGGGACGACGACGTCCCCCACCCCTCCTGTATCCAATGGTCCTGCCCCTCTGAGAGCCCCTACTGCTCTCACCTGACGTCGATCCATCAAATGGTCTCTTCCCTCCGGCTCGCACCATCAGCTGGTCAGCCTCCAGCTTCTTCGCCATCTCGATGATCTGTCTGGATGTGCCATGAGAAATGAATAACAGAGCCTGCCTCAGATCATCCCTGAGGCCCCGGTAGAACCTCTTCGCATACCTCCTATCGTCGGTGTCCTGAATCCCCGCGAACCTGGCCAAGTGGGAGAACTCCCTCTGGTACTCTATCACAGATCTGGTCCCCTGCTTGAGGTTCAAAAACCTCTCCTCCAAAGCATCCCTGTCCGTAGTAGAGACGAAGTGCTCCAGGAACACATCGCCAAACTCCTCCCAAGAAATCTCTGACAACTCAAAGTCCGCATAAGTAGTCTCCCGGACTGACTTCCACCATCTCTTCGCGTGGGCCTCTAGCACGGAGGTGGCTAGAGGTACTGCCTGGCCGACTGGGCAGCTGATGCCCGCTAAGATCTCGTGTATGGCCTCCAGCCATTCTTCTGTCTTCACTGCATCCTCTGTCCCACGGTACGTCGGTGGGGACAGGCTCTTGAATGCACTCAGCCAGCTCGACCCCGGATTTGGCTGTGGAGCCGGGACTTGCTGGGCTCTAAAGGCATCCAAAATCGCCGTCAGGGTCTGCCCCATCTCCGTATGTAGGAATGGAGTGGCAGCTGGAGGGGGAGGAGCCACATTTTGCGGCGCTGCGACCTGTGGAGGTTGCATAAAGGTAAGGTTAGAGCAAAATTGGCCTAACAAGTTGTACTTTGTGGACCATTTCTGTGACTTTTGTACATGGGCACACCACTGCTTCCGCTGCATAGTTTGTCCGCAAACTAATGCTGGGGCGGGGGTGGTCCCATGTTGTGGACTTCTTTCTCATATGATCGTTGGTCAAGTGATACCAGTTTGTAAGACCCCCCTCCCCCTTACCAAGGAGGGCTACCGGATCTTATGCCCAGAACCGCCGTCTTACGGTGGCACTAACTCACGGGTTAGTCGACACCGCAACACGCCGATTCTGCCGGCTAGTACGATCATAAACCTGTAGGCCAATATGAGAAAAAGAAGTAAAACTGTGTATAAAATGCCATCAGTCCACAAGTCACAGTACAATCATATAGAAGAAATGAATAGTACAATAGTCCACAGAATAGTACAGAAGAAAGAGTAAAAAGGGCTTATGCCCAGTACATCAAATCTCTCTCTCTCACAAAAAGTAAATGCGGAAGCTATACTAGAACATCAAGACTCGTCCCACCTGAGGACGCACAGTAGTAGTGGTAGCCTGCTGAAGCGGTATCTGCTCCTCATGTCCTGCCTCCTCGACGTGCTGGTGCTCCATCTCCACGGGCTCCTAAAAATAGTTGGTCACCGACCATTAGTCAAAAAGACTAAGTCGTTTCCTCCACACCTCGCCCCGCAGCTCCTAGGCACCGAGCGGGAGGACGAAGCGGAGGACAACAAGGGGTAGCAAAATGGAAGCAGGTGACAATATCTATCTAAAGTGATACTAAGTAATGAAATTCTACTCTAGCAATGCTAAGTACAGTACAAGTAGTAAGTAAGTAAGTACGGTGCAGTAAAGGAAAGTAAAGCAACAGCAGTATGTACAAAATCAGCTAAGCTACCACTAAGCTTATCATCACAAACGTACCCTAACTTATATAAATGCCCATACAAATATATAAGTTAGGATTTCCAGGAAATTTAACTTATCATATAAAAGAGCCCATACTAGTTTATATGATAAGGATCTATGAAGCGTATGACCTAATATGAATGAATGATATGATGCAATTTTATGCGCATGCAAGTGCAACTCACACACAACGACTCTGTGATCACAGACCTTTAGTTCCCACTTTTTGAGAGCTAGCATCACTCTCGGGTACCACCGCTGTGGCTACGGCAGCAGCGGAGCGGGCGTCTCCGCTTCTAGACCGGTATGCACACTACCAAGCCTTAGACCCCTCTCATACGCCTCTGTACACGTCCAAGGTGCACTCTAGAGTCCCGCGTACGTACTTTGCTGACAAACCTGTCAGTCTTGTTGGGTCGGATGTGTGTTATCGGGGGTCGTCCTCCAGACCGCAGTGTAAAACAACCCACTGGCCCCTCTAACTCCCACAACCGCCTGGTGCACCGTACTGCCATCGGTGTGACGAACGGCCAGTACCGCATGCCCCGCCACGATATTTATGCACATGCAAGTAATTCACCCCGAGCCTTCCGCTCGCAGGACCAAAACCCGTCCTGAATCCCTCAAACCCAAACCCGGGTGAGAACGCACATTAGTGCCTTTATGTCAATTCCCTCCAACCCTAAACGGGTGAGAATATATCATGAAACTCTCCAACCCAAACACGGGCGAGAAGGTACAACCATGTCCTAACCTATTAAGCTACTCTTGTCTATGGTTTATTATACTTAGAGATTTAAGGTTAATCCCAGGACTGCCCCCGGTATGCCCTGTGAAGGGCTCTCAAGGGGCACTAGGAACTGTGTTGGGATTACGCCCAGCGTTCCCTTTCGCAAGGATACTTATTTTAGTTGATGACTACCCATGTATCCCCCAGCTCTCCTTATTGCTTAAGTATAACCCTAGTGACTTAAGGTGTTACCGGGTACCGACGGTCTTCCGTCGATCCCCCACTCCAGTTGATGACCAAGACTTGCACTTTTGATCCCTCACTAAGACAACTCTACCCACCAGGGTTACTCGTGTTGAACTCTCTCTTATTTCTGCCGATAATCAATCCCCTGGTAATTCCCTAAGGCAAGACCTATTTGTGTTATATGCAGACCATGACCTATGTTTACCCTAGAAATGTGATCTTCCAAAACTTAAGGCATCTTGCCTCTAAATATTTATCCTAGGGTATTATGGACTAAGGGAACTACACTAAAGATTCTCATAATTTTTCCTGGCCAAATGGTCATTTAATTAATTCTCTTAATTTAAATGCTCGGCCACTTTACACATGAAGTGATTTAATTAAGCATCCACTGACTTAGGGAATTTTTCCTGAGATGTATATTGTCCAAATATTGCTGTCTTCAAAATTTCACAATTTTCCTTAAATTATTTATTGTCATTTTCTATTTAATTACAATCCCACATAAATTCCATTTTACACATGAAGTATAAGCATTACATATTCAAAAATTCCAGAAAATTTACAGAGCCTTTAAGACACTAAAATATTGCTATTGGCAGAGATTCATCAAAATTGAATGTAAGATGGCCTATGGGGTTCCATTTTAAGGTATTTACCAAAATGCCATTGTACTAGTTTAACACAAGTAATGTATCCAATAAATTCTGAGAAATTCATGATAAACTAATAACAATATTTTATGACAGTAGAATAAATCCCAAATTTTTCAGAGGTATGTATATATCATTTCAAGAATTATCATGATAAGGGTAAAATGGGAAATTTAGGGTATCTACTCCAAGGTTCTTCAAAACAGGGAAATCATAATTTTCCTAGGTCAAGTGTGATGTAATCTATGCCTTGGTAATGTTGTTTGGATTTGTTCTTGAATAAATTCTATTTTTCCAATTTTAATTCCAACATAGCTGTTTTTAAAGTAAATTCCAATAAATGGAATTTTGATTCCAAAAATTCCATCATTAATTTGAGGGGTGAAATTTACCCTAATGAACCACTGGAAATAATTTCATGACACTTGCATGTCACCATTGGGCTAAATACACAAATTTGCATTTTTGCTATTTGCACACCAAGCCTTAACATAGGCTAGCACATGCAAGTGGATTCTCCCACATGCAGTGATCCCAAGGTGCTGAAAATTTTATCATGCACCAAGGGTGACCCCACTGACCCACCACCAAAATTTGGGGCCATGGGGAGGAGTAGAACTCCATATATGCCATTAATTTAAATTTTGATATTTTACCAAAAACTATAGGAAAATGTTTTCTAAAAATTCCTAAATTTTGGCAGGAGGTAAGTAAGCCCTAATAATGCATGTGCCCAAAGTTTGGGATCATGGTGACTAACATTGAGACTAGGGCACTCAATATAATTTTTGACCTAGACTAGGACCAGTCCTAGGAGAAAGGTCCTACAGGGCTGTACCCTACACCAAAATGTATGTTTAGGGTGGCATTTTAAAGGTAAGACCCTAGGCTACAATTTTCATTAAGGGCCTAAGCTCTGGAAATGCCTCTAAGAGGCCTAAATTTAACATGCAACAATACTGAATATGTGTGACAGAAATGTTACTATTCATTTATTAATCTGATTTATAATAATAAACGGCGCACGAATCTTAAAGCATGAATCGACGGGATCCGTTCATCGTCTACCTCCAGCCAACGGCTGAGATTGAGCCGACCTGGAGCGACTTTGCCGGCGGTTTCCGGCCAGCTGAGGCGTCGCCACCTCCGGCCAATGGTGCCATCACCTTCACGGTGGTGGTGGCTATCATTTCCCGGCGATGGGGCGGCGGGAGACGGCGGCGACGGCGATCCCGAGCGGTTTCAAAAACTTAGAAATTTCTAGATTTTCTCACATGGCATCGGGCTCAATTGAGCCCGATCTCTCGCCTATTTGATCTAAGAGGCTAGTGCGGGTAGAGGTGAAGTGAAACGCACCATAATCGGGGCTTGGCTGCGGGTCAGGCGGCGGTTTGCCGTGGTGGTGGTGCGCCGGCGAGCTCCTCCCCGAAAGTTGCATTCTCCACCGTTCTCCATGTGTAAGTAGTCGAATTCCACTCCTCTGGACCTTCTGAAGCTAATGGAGGGGTCTGTTTGGACTGAGGTGGGCTATAAGTGGAGTTAACTCCAAGGTGAGCTCGGTTTGAGCTTTGGAGGCTTCACCCATGGTGCCATGTGGCTCTCAACTCAGGAATTCTGCTGGAAATGAGGAGGGGAAGTCAGCCACCTGGTTTTGGGCAGCCAAAACCAGCTGGTGGGGTGGCCATGTGGCCATTATTCCCTTCATTCCTCTTTCTCTCTCCTCTTCTCCTAAGATTTTCAATTTTACCCCCTTGCATGCATTCTCTCTCCTGATTTAGAGGGGTAGGGTTGGTCTTGTTCACTTGGGCTGACTTTGGGCCAAGTTTAGTGGGCTTGGTCCAAGGGAACTTGACTTGGCCTTCATTTCACTCTTTAGGTCAATTTGTTGACCAAATTGACTTTTAGGGTTGACTGGTCAACTATGGTGGGTGGACTGACCCCACTTGGTGGAAATGGGTCTAGTGGCACCACCCAACTTGGTTTGGGTCAAGGGGGTGCCCCACTTAGGTTAATTAGGCCTATAGGTGTGGGTTTGACCAAATTAAGCCCAAGGTTGACCTTGGTCAACTGGGGTCAAAATGTTGACCCAGTGACATACCCTAGGGTCCACTTAGATTGTTTTTAGGGTTAGGGCAATGTGGTGGGGTCATGGTGTGGCTAGGGTCCTTAATTAGGTTAGTTTGACCTAGTTTGACTTGGTCCTATAGTGGGCTCCACATGGCCACTACCCACCATCTAGGGTCAAACCTAGTTGATCCCCTTAGGTCTCACCTCATGCCTAACCCAATCTAAGTTGAGGGGTCCAGAAGTAACATGGGATGTTACAACAGTATCATCATTGGAATCATCATCATCCTCTTCTTAATCAGAAGATCCCTGAGGATTATCATATATATCATCAAGAGCCTTAAGAATATATTTTGATATTTGCTTTTCTGCATGAGGCTGAACTGGAGGTTCTGCAATTTCAATTTCTGGAGCAACTGTTTCAGCAAATTTTTCAGACATTAACTTATTTTCTTCTTCAATATCTGCCATAATAATTTTATCTAAGTCTGGAAGAGGACTATCATCCATTTTATATATGGGAGCCTTTGGAGAGATAGCTTTGGGTTCTAGGGAGGAGACTAACTCAAGAACATTCTCAGTAATATGTTCTTTTATGATCACTGGAGTATCAAAACTTGCCTTGAGTTGCTTGGCAACTGTGGGGCTTATTGGTGCAGAATAAGGGACTATAGCCATGGAAGGTTTTGGGCAGACAAATGGAAGATAATTGAAATGAATTGTATCAAAAGAATTTAGTAAACTGAATAAATCAACTATGGGATTAATAATGCAATCACCAATAGTTATTATTTTTGTCAAAATTGTGTCATCCATATCTATATAAGAATCTGAATATAACTCAATTATTTCAGTAGGAATAGCAGCTTCTTCTGAGTCATCAGGAATCACAGAATCTTCTGCTGCTTCTCCTACTATTGTCAAAACTGAAACTTCTTCATCATAGAGCATCTCCCCCAGACTCGGTTTAGGGGGTCCTGAAGCCAGTCCTCCAGAAGAAGGGACAGGGGACAAAGTAGCAATTCTGGAAGAAAGAGTAGTGATGGAAGTAGAAAGTGGAGCTATAGAATCCGTTATAAGCTTGTTAAGGGTAGGAGAAAAAAATGCTAGAAGGTCTTTAGCTATATTAGAGAAGTTGAGATAAAGAGATTTTATAACAGTGGAGGAGTAAGGAGTGTGATGTCCATAATTGTAACATACAGAGAAGGCGTCGGACATATCTGCATGTGTATAGTCTGTAGCAATACATGGTTTGTCAATGTGGGGAACTGAAGGGATAGCAGTTGAAGGAGTTGTAGTGGTAGAAGGTTGGACTGTGGTTGTGGGGGAGGAGATAGGTTCCTGGATTGGAGAATGATGTGGAGATTGTTGAGGAGACAGTAGGTTGAAGGATGGTTCCTAAATAGGGGTAGATGTTATGTTAGAAATATGAATTTGAGGTGAAGAATGTGGAGGTGGAGATGGAGGTGGTGTAGTATGCTCTGGAGATTGAGCTGGTGAGGGAACTAGTATGGGTAGATGTTATAGTTGTTGAGATGAAGGAATGTGGGAGGAAGGAAGGACATCTTCTAGAGGTGGAGGAGCAGCTATTATGGCCCTGGAGCTCTCAGAAGTCCTTGTAGAGGATGAAGCCATGGATGGATTGGTGATTTTCCTCTCCCATCTGCCAAACAGTGAAGATGTAAGCCTTTTGGAGGCATTTATGAACACTGTCGTGGAGACTAGTAGTTCAGGAGCCTTTTTATGAAGGATTATCCCCAGAATCCTTACAAAGAAAACTTACTTCTTGTTATTTTTGTTCTTAATTAAATCGAACAATAATTTGCCCCAGTTTACTCCTTTCTTATCAACCAGAGCACCCATCACCAAGAACTGGTGCCTGGTGATGTAGTCGTGGGCTGTATGTTTTCCCAACAAAACCTTTCTGACAACATCAGTAAAAAATTTGTACTCAGCAGACATATTTTTCTTCAGCTGTTCATTCGGGTTTTCTCCAGAATGACCCTACTTAATCAACATATTAACATATTCCTCATTAACCATCTCTAATTCTTCATTACCATTCAGCAGACCAAAAATCTCAGATAAAATGGTGGGGGAAAGAGGGACTGCAATACCGGATATTATTCCTGTCATTATATCTTCCTCTGGTGTTCTAGAGGTAAACACCCATTCCTTAATCTCAGTCATTGCTATTTTGATTCATTGAGTCATGAACTTCTATAGATTCTGCTCCGCAAACAATTTCAGAATATTGACAAAGATCTGGTCAGAGTGCTGGAATGATTCAAAGCCAATGTCAAATACCATATCGAATTTCATTACAGCAAGAGTGTTCGACGGAATCACCATTATTTTCGTCTGCAAAGGAAAACAGAGATCAAGTGAAAACAAATATATGGTTTTCAGAATATGAAGCAGCAGACTCCATCTGATGAAAAGTTAAAATTCAGGAGTTGTTTCTTAATCCACAACATCTGGGAACAATAACGGCTAGCTACTATATATTCTGCTTCAGCAGTAGCTAGCAGTTATTCTGCAAAACCAAGACACTAATCTCATACCAAGAAAATGGCATGCCCCTGAGGAACTTTTTCTGTCTACTTCAGATCCAGCAAAGTCAGCATCTGAGTATCCAGTTAACTCAAACTCTGACTCAGTTGGATACCAGAGTCTTAGACTAGGACAACTCTTTATATATCGTAAAATCCTTTTTAAGAAAGTAAGGTGAGATTCTTTGGGGTTCACTTGTAACATATCACAAAGGCATATAACAAATATTATGTCAGGTCTACTTGCTGTAAGATATAACAGGAACCCAACAATGGCCCTATATAATTTCTGATCAACAGGTGTCTCATGTTCATCAGAGTCAATTACATCATTTGTAACCATAATTGTTTTCTTGGCTGAGGCATCTGGCATACCAAAATTTTTGATAAACTCTTTAGCATACTTAGATTGGGATATAAAGATGCCATCAGGTAGCTGCTTCACTTAGAGACCAAGGAAGTAAGAGAGCTCACCCATACTACTCATTTCAAACTTTGAATGCATGAGGTCAGAGAACCTCTTGCATAGTTTGGAATCTGAAGACCCAAAAATAATTTCATCTACATAGATTTGTACTAATAAAATTTTATCCTTATAGTATCTAATAAATAATGTCCTATCTACAATGCCCTTAAAAAACTTATGCTCTATAAGAAAGATAGCTAAGGTTTCATACCAAGCTTTTGGAGCTTGCTTTAAACCATAGAGAACCTTATGCAATTTAAAAACATAAGATGGATAAGTAGGAGAAATAAGACCTGGAGGTTGTTCAACATAAACCTCTTCTTTAAGTTTACGATTCAGGAATGCACTCCTGTCATCCATTTGGTAAACCTTGAATTTCTTGTAGGCATCATAAGTAAGGAAGATTTTGATTGCTTCTAGCCTTGCAACGGGTCCAAATGTTCGATCATAGTCAATCCCTTCCTCTTGCCTATAGCCTTGAGCATCCAGTCTTGCCTTGTTCCTTATTATAACACCTTGGGCATCAATATTATTCCTGAATACCCATTTTATTCCAATGACTGGGTAGTCTTTGTTCTTGGACCTAAATCTCAAACTCTGCATCTCTCAAATTGGTTGAGCTCCTGTTGCATTACAACAATCCAGTGGGGATCTTGCTCTACATCTTTAATGGATTGGTGCTCAATTTGAGATATGAGGTAGACATACATCAAGTCTTGGTTGAGTTGACGCCTGGTATGCACACCAACTGAAATGTCTCCAATCACTTAAGATACAAGGTGATCTCTAAGTGTGACATATTCAGTAAAAGGAGTTGGTTGTGCAACAACTTGGTGAATAAATTCCTCTTGTGGAATTATATTAGGTGTTGGAGGTTCTTCACTGATTCCATTGTCTTCAAAAATGACCCTCTCTAACAGCCTCATTAGTGAGGGTCATTTCATTTAACTTCTAACACAAATTTGGTTCCTACAAAGAGTTACAGGTAGAAATTTTTTTCTCTTTGTAAAACATGTTAGTCTCATCAAATGAAATATGTACAGATCCTTCAATTTTCATGGTAGATTTATTAAACACCATATAAGCCTTGATTACTTGGGAATATCCAAGAAAACTCCCATTTCAGCCTTGGCCTCAAATTTTCTAATGTGTTTCTTATTATTGTTGTGAATATAGCATAAACAACCAAATATTTTAAAGTACTCTACTTTAGGTTTATTCCTTTTAAGTAGCTCAAAAAGAGTCTTATTCTTAAACTTGTGTATAAGACTTCTATTCAGTACATAATTTACTGTGCTCACAGCCTCTGCCCAAATGGATAGGGGAAAATGAGCATCTGAAAGTAATGTGCCTACAAATTCAACTATGATTCTATTCTTCCTTTCAGCAACACCATTTTGTTGAGGTGTTCTAGGAGTTGAGAAGCAGTGTCTGATACCTTCTTTCTCACAGAACTCTTGCATAAGAAGAGACTCAAATTCAGTACCATGATCACTTCTGATCAATGCAACTGGAGTAGAGTACTCAATCTGTATGTTCTTGAGAAAATCTGTAAGAACATTGAAGTTATCAGACTTAGATCTCTGAAAGATTACCCAAGTGAATCTAAATAAGTCATCTACAATCACTAAAGTATAAGATTTCCCTCCTAGACTTTGTACTGCAATAGGGCCAAAGAGGTCCATATATAGTAAGTATAATATTTTAGGTGAGTCACCTTTATTTACTGATTTAAAACTACTTTTAGTTTGCTTGCCTAATTGATAAGACTTGCAAAGGCTTTCCTTCTTGTAGGGGCAAAAGGGCAATCCTCTAACAAGGTTGTCCCTAAATAGTTTGTCAATGGTTTTCAAGTTAACATGACCTAATATCCTTTGCCAAAGGTCATTATAGTTGCAAGTTGAGTTAAACATGCAGATTTTAGTTTTGGCAGATTCAAAATAAACTATATAGATATTTCCTATTCTTGTGCCAGTCAAAACTACATGGTTATCTAAAGAGGTAATAATACAGGAAGTTTAAGTAAATGATACCTGAAACCTTTCATCACATAACTCGCTTATGAAGATAAGGTTATGCTTCAGTCCACTTATATAGGCTATCTTCTTGAAAGTGATAGCTCCAATCTTGACCTTTCCATAGCCTTCATTCTGGCCACAATTGGAGTCACCAAATATTACTTTTGGTCCAAACTTTGACTTGAAGTTGATTAGGTTGTCCTTATTTCCAGTCATGTGTTTAGAACAGCCACTATCTAGATACCACTGTTGCTATGTGGTAGTATAGTCTTTCACCTGCAATAAAACAAATTAGCTATTTTTGACCCAGGTTACCTTGGGTCCTTCTTTCTTCACATAAATAAAACTGGAAATAAATGAATATTCATGTTGGAATTTGTAACCTAATGGATGATATCTTCTAGGTGGAATAATCCATTGATTAAATTGATTATTAGAAGATCTTGGTTGATTATACTTTTTAGAAGAATTAAAATTTCTGTTAAGTTGAACTGGGTTCGACGAATTCAAGTGAGTTCGTCAATCTGAGTTCGATGAATGGGGGTGAGTTCATTGAACTCCACTTAGAGAATGAGAATATCCATTCTTTGAGCCCCAAAATCATCGATCTCAAGTCGATGAACCATACTGGTTTCGTCGATCGTAGTTCAACGAATAATTATGATAGAAATATGCGTTCGGAGTTTGTCGACTAGAGTTCGACGAACTGTACACATTTCGTCGATCGGAGTTCGACGAAATCTATTGAACATTGTTATAGTTCGGATTTTTCTTATTCTGTTTCCTTTTCTTATCCTTTGGTTTTAATTCAGTTGGTTTAACTTTTTTATCATTGTTTATTTTCTCTTTTTATTTTTCAGAAACAAATTTAATTTTAGATGTCAGAATACTTTTCTGAATTAGTGGGGGTTGGATTGATGTTGCACCTAAACACAGCATGCCATTTAACCTGGCATTAACTATGCTTGTGATGTCCATCAACTTGATGCTTCTCCCATTTAGGGATTGTTCGAGTTTCTTAGCCTCAGCTAATTCAGATTTTAATGATATTATTTGTTCTTGAGCTAAAGTTAGTTCATCTTTTAATTTACTGTTTTTAGGAACAAAGTTTTCATGTTCAGATAGTTTTTCCCTAAGCATTTTGATTTCTTTTTCAGAAATTATTAAATCTATACACATGGATTAAATTCAATTTTAAAATTATCAGAATTATAATCAAAAGATGATAGTACCTGATCAGCTTCAGATTCTGAAGATTCTTCATTATTTGATTGTTCTGCTGTTTCTTCAGCATCAGATGGGCTGCAGGAGCTATTGATAGCCATGAGGCAAACTTACCTTACCTTTGCTTCTTCTTCATCTTCACTGGAGCTGGAAGATGAAGATTCCTCTTTAGTATCACTCCAGGTCTTAGCCATAAAGCCCTTTTCTTTTCTTTTGTGCTTGTTGGATGAAGGCTTGCTGTAATGGTGCTTCCTAGAGTCTTTTTCTCTCCTTTTTCTACTTCTTTTGGTTTTCAGGACATTCAGAAATGAAGTGTCCTGGTTTCCTGCACCCAAAGCGTACAATTTCCTTAATGGGTGTTTTATCATACCTGGGTTTGTCATCATGCCGGGATGACATACTCTTGAAGTCCTACCTTGCTGATGGATAAAATTTTGGATTTGTAATATATCCAAATTCTACGAACTATAGGCAAGAGCACCTATAATTCATAGTATAGGATATTTTAAGAATATCAAGTGTCATATTCTTCCGGGTTTATTGATTACCGCTACTCACGCAAATTAATATTATTTTATCTAATAACAAAATGAGTGAGATTAAACTATAGCTAGAAAAATAAAATAAACGATAACATTTGATCTAGACTCACTTTAAAATAAAATAAACATATCATAAAGGCAAACTTCTAGATTAACTACTTCGACCGTGGAGAATTCTAAATTACGAAAAAGTCTCTCTTGAGAATACGCTCTCGACTAAACTTAGGTTGATCGATTAAGACCTCCCAGCTAGTCGAAACCCCTAAGCCTGGTTTAGGAGGTGAACCCCTCTATTTGATTACACTCCAATTCGGAAGAGTTATGTCGTCCTGTCTCGAGTAGTGAAATCAACTCCTTTTGCCTTTGAGTGATCTCCCCATATCCGCAACCTCTCAGTCATTTAAGATACGGATCTTAGATCGAAATCGAAGCTAATAAATCAAAGATAAATCAAATCGATAACAATAGAGTTTGACAAAAAGAAGTACTTTATTATATTAAAAAGCTTGTCATAATCAAGTGGTAATGAAAAGAGAGATACATGGAAAGATAAATAACTACAAACTTGAAATAAAAGTGCTAGAATTAAAAACTACAAATTATGAAATTAAAAAAGTACATAAAGGAAATGCATAAAAATAGGAAAATAATCTACTGAACTACTCCTAGATTTGGTTCCCTCCATCCTCCTTAATATCCTGACTTTGTCTGGTATTATAGAAATTTTTCTGGAAGGTCACGCCCGTAACCTAGGGCGTGTAAGGCTCGAAAACTGTTATCTTGAAAGACCGGGAACGTTGGAGAAAAACTGCCAAAATTCGCCGATTTGAGGGCCACGCACCTAGGTCACGCCTGTGACCTAGGGTGTGTCAAGTATGATATGGGAAACGGCGGGAAGAAAAACGGCGGGAATAAATTCTGGCTATTGCAGGAAGTCACGCCGCTCAGTCACACACGTGACCTAGGGCGTGTACTGACTGGGTCATCAAACGGCTGGAAACGGCACAATTAGGCATTAATTCGGCAGTTTTGGGTAGGTCACGACTTATGTCACGCCGTGCTATAGGGGTGTGTTCTTAAAAAGTTCCAGAATTATCCACGAAAGCTGTCTGCAGAAAACTGTACTTTTTGCCGGAGACACGCCCCTTGTCACGCCCTAAGAGGGCGTGACTTTGTGGCGTGTACCTGTGAAAATCTCCAAATTTGTAGAGGACGTCGTCCTCTTTCCGTTGACTGGTTGCACGTCCCGTAACTCTTCCTATTTTAAAAGTTATGGCCATTTGAATTTCAACTATCCGTGGCCAAAAATGTTAATTTTCTCCAAATGTCTTCAGATCATTGTCATGGACTTGAAATTGATATTTGGAGCCCATATTGACATGAAATATAAAAATAAACAAATTATTATATATATTAATATAAAGCCAAATAAATTATACTATTTATTTATACAAAACTAAACTAAAATAACTATATAAATTGACTTATCAAATACCCACATACATAATCTTTAGCTATTCCAGAGCAAAAGTATGAGAAGTATTTATAAGAAATTAATATAATTTTTTAATCAAACTAAAAATTATCAAATCAAAAGAGAGTTAAAAATTAACATTAGAGATTCAAATTTTTAAGTCCTTAAATATGGAAGTATAATGTTAAGAGCTAAATATTTAGCAAAGTTTTCTCTAATAAAATAATTAGAACTCAAAATTAAGTATTTAGCAAACAAAGTTAGATTAAAAATTATAAATAATTTTTTCACTAAACAGAGACTTCAAGAAAAATTAAAACTACTACTTTTGCTCTCTTACATTTTATAATTTAATTCTAAAGCAATTATAATGTCTATTGGGATTTGGGAATAACGAAATTGAAGACATCTTAAATTGGGGGTGATGAATTTTATCCTCTCACCCAACACAATTTTTTTATTTTTGATATTTTTTTTCTCTTCAAACAAAATTGCTTAGGAGTAATGAATTTTATCCTCTTACTCCTTTTTGGGGGTTGCATATGTGTACCAAGAATTACTTGATTCCCATGACATATGATCTAACCAAAAATAAAAACTTGCATATGTATACCAGGGGATAATAAATTTTATCCTCTTATCCCCGTGACATATGAGCTAATAAGAAAATAAAAAGAACAAGGGAAAGGCTTAACAAAAATTTATGTTAAATTAAAATTGTTGGAGAGCAACTATAGTAAATTTAGCTTTCCTAAGAATCTTAAAACATAAAGTGGAGATAATTTAAATCTAAAAATTGTTAAACTAAGCACTATGAAATTGAAACTAATTACAATAAAAGAGAAAAAAGGCTAAATAGATTTCTAAACAAATTTACTTCATAAATTTATTTCTTAAAATCAAATCGCCTAAAAATTAAATTTAACTAACTTTGATGAAATAAAAGATTAGAGAATCAAAAATTATAAAAATTCTTATAAATAAACTGAAAAGAAATTTCTAAAAATCAAAAAAATTAAGTAGGGGTTTATTATATTTTTTGTATTTTCTTTTTTTTCTATTTTTTGTATTTTTTGTTTTGATAATGAAAAGAAATTTTTTTAAATTTTTTGAAAGATTTATACATATATATATTTAATTTTTAAAGATTTTTTCATTATTTGAATTGTTTTTAAAGTAAAAAACAACAAATAAGAATTCACCACCATACTTAAAAACAAACATTGTCCCCAATGTTTATAAGTTAAGTAGGAGGGGGAAAATAAAAAAAAATCATAAAACTAATAGATAAGCAAGGGGTGTCTCCCAAGAGCGCTTTTCTTTTTCCCGTCTTTAAACTAGACGGTTATTGTTAGGAGAATGGAAAATAATATTTAGAATGAAGGGGCAACTCCCTAAATTCACGCTTGGGTGAATACGCCGAAGATGCTCGCCCAGCGACTCCTCCGCTTGATTATTGATTTTTCTTCTCGTATTTGACTTGAAAATTTAGATTCAAATCACCTATCCATAGTTGAGGTGATTTGAATCTCTCTAGATGAGCGGCAAATGGGTTGGGGACAACATTTGATTGCAAGGCTCATCTTCTTCGTGAAATTTGTTAGGGAAAGAAAAATTAAAAAGAAGTATGTCAGAAAAATCTTCGCAAGGAGGTGGTTCTTGCGAAGTTATATGATTAGCTATAGGTTGTTTATTTTCTAAAATAAAGTTGTTATCTAAAAGAAAATTACTGAGCACTATAGTTTCATGAATTTCAATTTCTAAATATTCATAAGTGGAGTTTGAATATTCATGAGGAGAAGGAAAATCAGGAGAAATAGAAGAAGAAACATGTTTTTCTTCTATTTCAACTGGTGCGCATATAACTTTAAAATATTCTTGATATAATAATTCTTCCTCCTCTTCCGAATAAGACACCAAGGGGGCACATGAAGATTCATGTTCCATACTAGGTGAACTATTTGAAGAGGGAGAAGAATCAGTAGAATAAGAAATAATTTCTTCTAAATTTTGGGGAGGATGAAATATGAAATGCGTAAAGTCCCCAAAATTAGGAGAAATTGGTTGTGATGTGTTAAAAGAAGAACAAAAATTGGAATCTAAATAATTGTTCTCATAACTCGGAAAGTTTTCCGGTTGATCTTGCGAACAAGAAAAACCAAAATTCGAGTTGGAAGAAGAATAAATTAAATCAAAATAATTATTCGTGTTTGAAAAATTGATTTCATGAAAAATTGGTGAATAGGAGAAATTAGTTTCATGAACATTAGAGAAATAATTTTCATAAAAGTGAGAATAGTTATTTTCATAATTATATTCAATGGTATTTTAATGAGATATATTTGAGTAATAATTATAATGATAACAATACTCACTTCGATGATAACCACCACAAAAATAACAAACACTTTGGCGCTTTTTTGCGGCTTGTAAAAGATCTAGTTGAATTTGAAGCTCGGCAATTTTAGCGGCCAAATGAGATAACATTTTTTTAAATAATAGAAAATAAACACAACCCTTTCCTAATAGAAATAAATTTGAAGAAGAAAATTAAAAAGAGAATTGGGGAAAGAGAAATAGAGTGATAAAAGTAATACAATTTTCGCTTTCAAAATATCAACAAAGATTCCCCGGCAACGACGCCAAAAACTTGATGGAAGGTCACGCCCTAGGTCACGCCCGTGACCTAAGGCATGTAAGGCTCAGAAACTGCTATCTTGAAAGACCGGGAACGTTGGAGAAAAACTGCCAAAATTTGTCATTTTGCGGGTCACGGCCCTAGGTCACGCCCGTGACGTAGGGCGTGTCAAGTCTGATACGGGAAACGGCGGGAATAAAAACGGCAGGAATAAATTATGGCTATTACGGGAAGTCACGCCGCTCAGTAACGCATGTGACCTTGGGCGTGTACTGACTGGGTCATCAAACGGCTGGAAACAGCACAATCAGGCTTCAATTCGGCAGTTTTGGGTAGGTCACGACCTATGTCACGCCCGTGCCATAGGGGCGTGTTCTTAGAAAGTTCCAGAATTGTACACGGAAGCTGTCTGTAGAAAACTGTACTTTTTGCCCGAGACACGCCCCCTTGTCACGCCCTAAGAGGGCGTGACTTTGGGGCATGTACCTGTGAAAATCTCCAGATTTGTAGAGGACGTCATCCTCTTTCTGTTGACTAGTTGCACGTCCCGTAACTCTTCCTGCTTTGAAAGTTATGGCCATTTGAATTTCAACTATCCGTGGCCAAAAATGTTAATTTTCTCCAAATATTTTCAGATCATTGCCTGGACTTGAAATTGATATTTGGAGCCCATATTGCTCTGAAATATAAAAATAAACGAATTATTATATATATTAATATAAAGCCAAATAAATAATACTATTTATTTATAAAAAACTAAACTAAAATAACTATATAAATTGACTTATCAAATACCCACAAACTTAATCTTTTGCTATTCTAGAGCAAAACTATGAGAAGTATTTATAAGAAATTAATATAATTTTTTAATCAAACTAAAAATTATCAAATCAAAAGAGAGTTAAAAATTAACATTAGGGATTCAAATTTTTAAGTCCTAAAATATGAAAGTAAAATTTGAAGAGCTAAATATTTAGCAAAGTTTTCTCTAATAAAATAATTAGAACTCATAATTAAGTATTTAGCAAACAAAATTAGATTAAAAATTATAAACACTTTTTTCACTAAAAAAAAGACTTCAAGAAAAATTAAAACTACTACTTATGCTCTCTTATATTTTTTAATTTAATTCTAAAGCAATTATAATGGCTATTGGGTTTTGGGAATAAGGAAATTGAAGAGATCTTAAATTGAGGGTGATGAATTTTATTCTCTCACCCAACACAATTTTTTTTGTTTTTGATATTTTTTTCTCTTCAAACAAAATTGTTTAGGAGTAATGAATTTTATCCTCTTTCTTCTTTTTTTGGGGGTTGCATATGTGTACCAAGGAATACTTGATTCCCATGACATATGATCTAACCAAAAATAAAAATTTACATATGTGTACATGGGGATAATGAATTTTATTCTCTTATCCCCGTGACATATGAGATAATAAGAAAATAAAAAGAACAAGGGAAAGGCTTAACAAAGATTTAGATTAAATTAAAAATGTTAGAGAGCAACTATAGTAAATTATGTTTTCCTAAGACTATTAAAGCATAAAGTGGAGATAATTAAAATCTAAAAATTGTTAAAATAAGCACTATGAAATTGAAATTAATTACAATAAATGAGAAAAAGTTCTAAATAGATTTCTAAACAAATTTACTTCATAAATTTATTTCTTAAAATCAAATCGCATAAAAATTAAATTTAACTAACTTTGATGAAATAAAAGATTAGAGAATCAAAAATTATAAAAATTGTTATAAATAAACTCAAAAGAAATTTTTAAAAATCACAAAAATTAAGTAGGGGTTTATTATATTTTTTGTATTTTTATTTTTTTCTATTTTTTGTATTTTTTGTTTTGTTAATGAAAAGAAATGTTTTTAAAAATTTTGAAAGATTTATATATATTTTTTTAATTTTTAAAGATTTTTTCATTTTTTGAATTTTTTTTTAAAGTAAAAACAACAAATAAGAATCCACCCACATACTTAAAAGCAAACATTGTCCCCAATGTTTATAAGTTAAGTAGGAGGGGTGAAAGAAAAAAAAAATTCATAAAACTAATAGATAAGCAAGGGGTGTCTGCCAAGAGCACTTTTCTTTTTCCCATCTTTAAGCTAGACGGTTATTGTTAGGAGAATGGAAAATAATATTTAAAATGAAGGGGCAACTCCCTTAATTCACGCTTGGGTGAATACGCCGAAGACGCTTGACCAGCAACTCCTCCGCTTGCTTCTTGATTTTCCTTCTCGCAGTTGACTTGAAAATTTAGATTCAAATCACTTATCCATAGTTGAGGTGATTTGAATCTTTCTAGATGAGCGGCAAATGGGTCAGGGAAAACATTTGATTGCAACGGCTTATCTTCTTCGTGAAATTTGTTAGGGAAAGAAAAATCAAAAAGAAGTGTGTCAGAAAAATCTTCGCAAGGAGGAGGTTCTTGCGAAGTTATATGATTAGGTATAGGTTGTTTATTTTTTATAATAAAGTTATTATTTAGAAGAAAATTACCAGGCACTATAGTTTCATGAATTTCAATTTCTAAATATTCATAAGTGGAGTTTGAAAATTCATGAGTAGAAGGAAAATTGGGAGAAATAGGAGAAGAAATATGTTTTTCTTCAATTTCACCCGGTGGGCCCATAACTTTAAAATATTCTTGATATAATAATTATTCCTCCTCTTCCCAATAAGTCACCAAGGGGGCACATGAAGATTCATGTTCTGTACTAGGTGAACTATTTGAAGAGGGTGAAGATTCAGTAGAATAAGAAATAATTTCTTCTAAATTTTGAGGAGGATCAACTATGAATTGCGTAATGTCCCCAAAATTAGGAGAAAGTGGTTGTGATGTATTAAAAGAAGAAAAAAATTAGAACCTAAATAATTGCTTTCATAACTCGGAAAGTTTTCCGGTTGATATTGCGAACAATAAAAACCAAAATTCGTGTTGGAAGAAGAATTTTTTAAATCAAAATAATTATTCGTGTTTGAAAAATTATTTTCATGAAAAATAGGTGAATAGGAAAAATTAGTTTCATGAACATTAGAGAAAGAATTTTAATAAAAGTGATAATAGTTATTTTCAAAATTATATTCAACGGTATTTTCATGAGATATATTTGAGTAATAATTAGAATAATAACACTACTCACTTCGATGATAACCACCACAAAAATAACAAACACTTTGGCGCTTTTTTGCGTCTTGAAAAAGATCTAGTTGAATTTGAAGCTCGGCAATTTTAGCGGCCAAATGAGATAACATTTTTTTTAAATAAAAGAAAATAAACACAACCCTTTCCTAATAGAAATAAATTTGAAAAAGAAAATTAAAAAGAGAATTGGGGAAAGAGAGAAAGAGTAATAAAAGTAATACAATTTTCACTTTCAAAATATCAACAAAGATTCCCCGACAATGGAGCCAAAAATTTGTTGGATCAAAATTTGGATTAGTAATATCTTCAAATTCTACGAACTATAGGCAAGAGCACCTATCATTCATAGTATAGGATATTTTAAGAATATCAAGTGTCCTATTCTTTCAGGTTTGTTGATTACTGCTACTCACATAAATTAATATTATTTTATCTAATAATAAAATGAGTTAGATTAAACTATAGCTAGAAAAATAAAATAAAGGATAACAATTGATATAGACTAACTTTAAAATAAAATAAACATATCATAAAGGCAAACTTCTAAATTATCTACTTCGACCGTGGAGATCTCTAAATTGCAAAAATGCCTCTCTCGAGAATACGCTCTCGACTAAATTTAGGTTGATCGATTAAGACCTTTCGGCCAATCGAAACCCCAAAGCCTACTTTAGGAGGTGAACCCCTCTATTGGATTTCACTCCAATCTGGAAGAGTTATGTCTTCCTCTCTCGAGAGTGCAATCAACTCCTTTTACATTTGAGTGATCTCCCCGTACCCGCAACCTCTAAGTCATTTAAGATACAGATCTTAGATCGAAATTGAAGCTAATAAATCAAAGATAAATCGAATCGATAATAATAGAGTTTGAGAAAAAGAAGTACTTTATTATATTAAAAAGTTTGTCATAATCAATTGGTAATGGAAAGAGAGATACATGGAAAGATAAACAACTACAAACTTGAAATAATAGTGCTAGAATTAAAGACTATAAAATATGAAATTAAAAAGTACATAAAGAAAATGCATAAAAATAGGAAAATAATCTACTGAACTACTCCTAGATTTGGCTCCCTCCATCCTCCTTGATCTCCTGGCTTTGTCTGGTATTTATAAAAATTTTTCTGGAAGGTCACGCCCTAGGTCACGCCCGTGACATAGGGTGTGTAAGGCTCGAAAACTGCTGTCTTGAAAGCCCGGGAACATTGGAAAAAACTGCCAAAATTCATCGTATTGAGGGTCACGCCCCTAGGTCACACCCGTGACATAGGGCGTGTCAAGTTTGATACATGAAATGGCGGGAAGAAAAACGGCGGGAATAAATTCTAGCTGTTGCGTGAAGTCACGCCGCACAGTCACGCCCGTGACCTAGGGCGTGTACTGACCAGGTCATCAAACGGCTGGAAATGGCACAATATGGTTTCAATTCAATAGTTTTGGGTAGGTCACGCCCTAGGTCATGCTCGTGCCATAGGAGCGTGTTCTTAGAAAAAGTTCCAGAATTATCCACGGAAGCTGTCTGTAGAAAACTGTACTTTTCCCAAGACACGCCCCTTGTCACGCCCTAAGAGGGCGTTACTTTGGGATGTGTACCTGTGAAAATCTCCAGCTTTGTAGAGGACGTCGTCCTCTTTCTGTTGACTGGTTGCACGTCCCGTAACTCTTCTTGATTTGAATGTTATGGCCATTTGAATTTCAACTATCCATGTCGAAAATGTTAATTTTCTCCAAATGTTTTCAGATCATTGTCATGGAGTTGAAATTGATATTTGGAGCTCATATTAACCGGAAATATAAAAATAAACGAATTATTATATATATTAATATAAAGCTAAATAAATTATACTATTTATTTATAAAAAACTAAACTAAAACAACTCTATAAATTGACTTATCAAATACCCTCATTCTTAATCTTTTGCTATTGCAGAGCAAAACTATTAGAAGTATTTATAAAAAATTAATACAATTTTTTAATCAAACTAAAAATTATCAAATCAAAAGAGAGTTAAAAACTAAAATATGAAAGTAAAATGTGAAGAGCTAAATATTTAGCAAAGTTTTCTCTAATAAAATAATTAGAACACAAAATTAAGTATTTAGCAAATAAACTTAGATTAAAAATTATAAACACGTTTTTCACTAAAAAAAGACTTCAAGAAAAATTAAAACTACTACTTATGCTCTCTTACATTTTTTAATTTAATTCTAAAATAATTATAATGGCTATTGGGTTTTGGGAATAAGGAAATTGAAGAGATCTTAAATTGGGGGTGATGAATTTTATCCTCTCACCCCACACAATTTTTTTTCTTTTTGATATTTTTTCTCTTTAAACAAAATTGCTTAGGAGTAATGAATTTTATCCTCTAACTCTTTTTTGGGGGGTTGCATATGTGTACGAAGAAATACTTGATTCCCATGACATATTATCTAACCAAAAATAAAAACATGCATATGTATAACAGGGGATATTGAATTTTATCCTCTTATCCCCGTGACATATGAGCTAACAAGAAAATAAAAAGAACAAGAGGAGGCTTAACAAAAATTTAGATTAAATTAAAATTGTTGGAGAGAAACTATAGTAAATTAAGATTTCCTAAGAATCTTAAAGCACAAAATGGAGATAATTAAAATCTAAAAATTATTAAACTAAGCACTATGAAATTGAAACTAATTACAATAAAAGAGAAAAAGGGGTAAATAGATTTCTAAACAAATTTAATTCATAAATTTATTTCTTAAAATCAAATCGAATAAAAATTAAATTTAACTAACTTTGATGAAATAAAAGATTAGAGAATGAAAAATTATAAAAATTCTTATAAATAAACTCAAAAGAAATTTCGAAAAATCACAAATATTAAGTAGGAGTTTATTATATTTTTCGTGAAATTTGTTAGGTAAAGAAAAATCCAAAAGAAGTTTGTCAGAAAAATCTTCACAAGGAGGAGGTTCTTGCGAATTTATATGATTAGGTATAGGTTGTTTATTTTCTAAAATAAACTTGTTATCTAAAATAAAATTATCGGGAACTATAGATTCATGAATTTTAATTTCTAAATACTCATAAGTGGAGTTTGAAAATTCCTGAGGAGAATGAAAATCGGGAGAAATAGGAGAAGAAACATGTTTTTCTTCTATTTCACCCGGTGCGCCCATAACTTAAATATTTTGATATAATAATTCTTCCTCTTCTTCCGAATAAGTCACCAAGGGGGCACATGAAGATTCATGTTCTGTACTAGGTGAACTATTTGAAGAGGGTGAAGAATCAGTAGAATAAGAAATAATTTCTTCTAAATTTTGGTGAGGATCAACTATGAATTGCGTAAAGTCCCCAAAATTAGGAGAAAGTGGTTGTGATGTGTTAAAAGAAGAACAAAAATTAGAATCTATATAATTGTTCTCATAATGCGGAAAGTTTTTCGGTTGATCTTGCGAACAAGAAAAACAAAAATTCGAGTTGGAAGAAGAATTATTTAAATCAAAATAATTATTCGCTTTTGAAAAATTGTTTTCATGAAAAATAGGTGAATAGGAAAAATTAGTTTCATGAACATTAAAGAAAGAATTTTCATAAAAGTGAAAATAGTTATTTTCATAATTATATTCAACGGTATTTTCATGAGATATATTTGTGTAATAATTATAATGATAACAATACTCACTTCGATGATAATCACCACAAAAATAACAAACACTTTGGTGCTTTTTTGTAGCTTGCAAAAGATCTAGTTGAATTTGAAGCTCCGCAATTTTAGGGGCCAAATGAGATAACACTTTTTTTAATAAAAGAAAATAAACACAACCCTTTCCTAATAGAAATAAATTTGAAAAAGAAAATTAAAAAGAGAATTGGGGAAAGAGAAAGAGAGTGATAAAAGTAATACAATTTTCGCTTTCAAAATATCAACAAAGATTCCCCGGCAACGGTGTCAAAAACTTGATGGATAAATTTTCGGATTAGTAATATCTCCAAATTCTACGAACTATAGGAAAGAGCACCTATCGTTCATAGTATAAGATATTTTAAGAATATCAAGTGTCGTGTTCTTCCGGGTTTGTTGATTACTGCGACTCAAGCAAATTAATATTATTTTATCTAATAATAAAATGAGTGAGATTAAACTATAGCTAGAAAAATAAAATAACGAATAATACTTGATCTAGACTCACTTTAAAATAAAATAAACTTATCATAAAGGCAAACTTCTATATTACCTACTTCGACCGTGGAGATCTCTAAATTACGAAAACGCCTCTCTCGAGAATACGCTCTCGACTAAACTTAGGTTGATCGATTAAGACCTTTGGGCCAATCGAAACCACAAAGCCAGCTTTAGGAGGTGAACCCCTCTATTGGATTTCACTCCAATCTGGAAGAGATACGTCATCCTCTCTTGAGGAGTGCAATCATCTCCTTTTGCCTTTGAGTGATCTCCCCATATCCACAACCACTCGGTCATTTAAGATAAGGATCTTTGATCGAAATCGAAGCTAATAAATCAAAGATAAATCGAATCGATAACAATAGAGTTTGACAAAAAGAAGTAATTTATTATATTAAAAAGCATGTCATAAACAAGTGGTAATGAAAAGAGAGATACATGGAAAGATAAACATCTACAAACTTTAAATAAAAGTGATAGAATTAAAGACTACAAAATATGAAATTAAAAAAGTATGTAAAGGAAATGCATAAAAAACAGGAAAATAATCTACTGAACTCCTCCTAGATTTGGCTCCCTCCATCCTCATTGATCTCCTGGATTTGTCTGGTATTTATAGAAATTTTTCTGGAAGTTCACGCCCTAGGTCACGCCCGTGATCTAGGGCGTGTAAGGCTCGAAAACTGCTGTCTTGAAAGCCCGGGAACATTTGATAAAAATTGCCAAAATTTGCAATTTTGCGGGTCACGCCCCTAGGTCACGCCCGTGACTTAGGGCGTGTCAAGTCTGATACGGGAAATGATGGGAATAAAAACGGTGGGAATAAATTCTGGCTGTTACGGGAAGTCAGGCCGCTCGGGCACGCCCGTGACCTAGGGCGTGTATTGACCGGGTCATCAAACGGCTGCAAACGGCACAACCTAACATCAATTCGGCAGTTTTGGGTAGGTCACACCCTAGGTCACGCCCGTGCCATAGGGGCGTGTTCTTAGAAAAAGTTCCAGAATTGTCCACGGATGCTGTCTGCAGAAAACTATACTTTTTGCCCGAGACACGCCACCTTGTCACGCCTTAAGAGGGTGTTACTTGGGGGTGCGTACCTGTGAAAATCTCCAGATTTGTAGAGGACGTCATCATCTTTCCGTTGACTGGTTGCACGTCTCGTAACTCTTAATGTTTTCAAAGTTATGGACATTTGAATTTCAACTATCCGTGGCCGAAAATGTTAATTTTCTCCAAATATTTTCAGATCATTGCCATGGATTTGAAATTGATATTTGGAGCCCATGTTGTCCTGAAATATAAAAGTAAACGAATTATTATATATATTAATATAAATCCAAATAAATTATAGTATTTATTTATAAAAAATTAAACTAAAATAACTCTATAAATTGACTTATCAAATACTCTCATACTTAATCTTTTGCTATTTCAGAGAAAAACTATGAGAAGTATTTATAAGAAATTAATATAATTTTTTAATCAAACTAAAAATTATCAAATCAAAAGAGAGTTAAAAATTAACATTAGGGATTCAAATTTTTAAGTCGTAAAATATGAAAGTAAAATGTGAATAGCTAAATATTTAGCAAAGTTTTCTCTAATAAAATAATTTGAACTCAAATTAAGTATTTAGCAAATAAAGTTAGATTAAAAATTATAAACACTTTTTTCACTAAAAAGAGACTTCAAGAAAAATTAAAACTACTACTTTTGCTCTCTTACATTTTTTAATTTAATTTTAAAGCAATTATAATGGCTATTGGGTTTTGGGAATAAGGGAATTGAAGAGATTTTAAATTGGGGGTGATGAATTTTATTCTCTCACCCCACACAATTTTATTCTTTTTGATATTTTTTCTCTTCAAACAAAATTGCTTAGGAGTAATGAATTTTATTCTCTTACTCATTTTTTTGGGGGTTGCATATGTGTACCAAGGAATACTTTATTCCCATGACATATGATCTAACCAAAAATAAAAACTTACATATGTGTACCAGGGGATAATGAATTTTATCCTCTTATCCCCGTGACATATGAGCTAACAAGAAAATAAAAAGAACAAGGGAAAGGCTTAATAAAAATATAGATTAAATTAAAATTGTTGGAGAGCAACTATAGCAAATTAAGCTTTCCTAAGAATTTTAAAGAATTAAGTGGAGATAATTAAAATCTAAAAATTGTTAAACTAAGCACTATGAAATTGAAATTAATTACAATAAAAGAGAAAACGGGCTAAATAGATTTCTTAACAAATTTACTTCATAAATTTATTTCTTAAAATCAAATCGCATAAAAATTAAATTTAACTAACTTTGATGAAATAAAAGATTAGAGAATAAAAAATTATAAAAATTCTTATAAATAAACTCAAAAGAAATTTCTAAAAATCACAAAAAATAAGTAGGGGTTTATTATATTTTTTGTATTTTCTTTTTTTTCTATTTTTTGTTTTGATAATGAAAAGAAATTTTTTTAAAATTTTGAAAGATTTATATATATATTTTTAATTTTTAAAGATTTTTTCATTTTTTGATTTTTTTAAGTAAAAACAACAAATAAGAATCCACCCACATACTTAAAAACAAACATTGTCCCCAATGTTTATAAGTTAAGTAGGAGGGGGGAAAGAAAAAAAATCATAAAAACTAATAGATTAGCAAGCGGTGTCTCCCAAGATTGCTTTTCTTTTTCCTGTTTTTAAGCTAGACAGTTATTGTTAGGAGAATGAAAAATAATATTTAAAATGAAGGGGCAACTCCATTAATTCACGCTTGGGTGAATACACCGAAGATGCTCGCCCGACGACTCATCCGCTTGCTTCTTGATTTTCCTTCTGGCAGTTGACTTGAAAATTTAGATTCAAATCACCTATCCATACTTGAGGTGATTTGAATCTTTCTAGATGAGCGAAAAATGGGTCGGGGACAACATTTGATTATAACGACTCATCTTCTTCCTAAAATTTGTTAGGGAAAGAAAAATCAAAAAGAAGTGTGTCAGAAAAATCTTCGCAAGGAGGAGGTTCTTGCGAAGTTATATGATTAGGTATAGGTTGTTTATTTTCTAAAATAAAGTTATTATCTAAAATAAAATTACCGGGCACTATACTTTCATGAATTTAAATTTATAAATATTCATAAGTGGAGTTTGAAAATTCATGAGGAGAAGGAAAATCGGGAGAAATAGGAGAAGAAACATATTTTTCTTCTATTTCAACTGTTGTGCCTATAACTTTAAAATATTCTTGATATAATATTTTTTCCTCCTCTTCCGAATAAGTCACCGAGGGGGCACATGAAGATTCATGTTTCGTACTAGGTGAACTATTTGAAGAGGGTGAAGAATCAGTAGAATAAGAAATAATTTCTTCTAAATTTTGGGGAGGTTCAAATATGAATTGTGTAAAGTCCCCAAAATTAGGAGAGAGTTGTTGTGATGTGTTAAAAGAAGAACAAAAATTAGGATCTAAATAATTGTTCTCATAACTCGGAAAGTTTTTCGGTTGATCTACCAAACAAGAAAAACCAAAATTCGAGTTGGAAGTAGGGGTGCGCATAAATCTCGGCGGGCCCGGGCTTGGCCCGGGCCTGCAGGGCCCGGGCTTTTCCGAACCGGGCCCGGGCCGGGCTTAATAATATAACTGGGCCGGGCCGGGCCGGGCTATGCTCCCTGGGGGGGCCTGGTAAGGCCCCCAGGCCGGCCCGGGCCGGGCCCAGGCTAAGCCCGGCCCGGTTGTTTTATAAAAAAAATTTGTTTTTTTTTTAATTCATAAAAAAAAATCAAGTTTTGATTTTAAAAAAAATAAGAAAATGGAGTTTTTGATTTACAAAAATAAATAAAAAAAAACACAACATCGCAATATTAAAAAATAAAATTTTTATTAATGTAACGAAATTATACAAATTTAGAAATGTGCAAATATACAAAAATTTGGAAATTCTAAATTATTAAAAATTACAAATGACAAAAATTATAAATTATTAAAAATTACAAAATTATAAATGACAAAAATACAAGAAGTTGTCTAGTTTAAGTTGATCGCGTCCATCTCGTCTTCCATGTCCAACGAGCTATCCTCGATCGCTGAAATATGTTGCTTCCTCTTCATCGCATCCAAGTGGTCCTTGTAGTATATGCAGATCTCAAGCGATTCTTCGCTTAGTCGACTTCTCCGCTCGTTCAAAACCCTACCACTAAGAGAAATAGCAGACTCCGAAGCTACCGTGCTTGCTTGGATTGTTAGTAAATCTCGGGCCATATAGGCCATAATAGGATAGGTATTTACTTTACCTTTCCACCATTTTAAAATATCGAAATTTTCTAATTCGTCTGTGGACATAAAATCACGAAATTGTGTTTTTGTGTACAACCCTAATTCATTTAAACTACTAGATGTTGTGCGCGCTTTTTTCCTAGAGGCTAACTCTAACATTTTATTTTTAAAACTACTAGATGTTTTTGATTGCGACACATCCTCTCGGGGCCGCGATCCGTATAAATTATCGTAATAATTATAACATTCAGTAAAAATATTGTTAAAATTTTAATACTCAGATTATCTAAATTTGAATCACTTAGATTTATGCCTATATTGTTATTTATTTCTTAAATAAAATTTTCTACGCCGTCTACGCCGAAAAGAGGATTCAAAGCGTTAAGTTGAAGTTTACGCTTCTCTCCTATAGAACTAGTGTCAAAATTTAAGGAGCGTATTTCCCAATACGACTTGTGTTCTAATTCTATAGGCAGGTGGCAAGATTTATGGTAGACCAGTCTAAAAGGGGTGGTCCCTATAGGTGTTTTGTAGGCAGTCCTATAATCCCACAAACAGTCATTAAGTTTCCTAGACCACTGCTTCCTATTCCCTTCTACAGATTTTTCTAGGATCCTCTTAAGCTCTCTATTGGGAACTTCAACTTGCCCACTAGTTTGAGGATGATACGGAGTGGCTATCCTATGTGTAACTCCATATTTTTTTAATACTTTATCTAGTTGTAGATTTCAAAAGTGTGAACCCCTATCACTAATAAGTGCATGTGGTGTTCCAAATCGTGCGAATAAGGATTTCAAAAATCTAATTACAACCCTACTATCATTAGTAGGCAAAGCTTGCACTTCAACCCACCTTGATACATAATCTACAGCTACCAAAATATATTTATTCCCAAAAGAAACTGGGAATGGTCCCATAAAATCTATACCCCGCACATAGAATACTTCGCATTCAAGGATAAATTTTTGCGGTATTTCATGTAATTTAGAAATATTACCTGCTTTTTGGCAAGAATCACATGAAAGCGCATACCTTTGGGCATCCCTGAATAGAAGGGGCCAATAAAAACCGGAATCAAGAATCTTTTTAGCCGAGCGATTTGCTCCATAGTGACCACCAGCAGGACTTGAATGACACTGCTCCAAAATCTTCCAACCTTCCTCCGCTGATACACACCTTCTTATAACAGAATCTGCACATATCCGAAAAAGAAAGGGGTCCTACCAAAAGTAATATTTCAAATCAGAGAAAAATTTCTTTTTCTGTTGATATGAAAAGTCTTTTGGAAGGACCTTACTCACAAGATAGTTTGCATAATCTGCAAACCATGGATAATCTAGATGTATATTGGTAGATATGGCAAATTGTGATTCCTCAGCAAATGTATCAGAAATTTCAGATTCATCTAACATTGATCGTAGTGGGTTTTCTAAACGTGAAAGATGATCTCCCGCTACGTTTTCTGCTCCTCGTTTATCCCTAATTTCTAAATCAAATTCTTGCAATAGAAGAATCCAACGGATTAAACGAGGCTTTACTTCCGCTTTGGCTAGCAAATATCTAAGTGCAGAGTGATCCGTATAAACTACTACTTTGGACAATGTTAAATATGGTCTAAATTTATCAAAGGCGAATACCACAGCTAGGAGTTCTTTTTCAGTAGTTGTATAATTCTCCTGTGCATTATTAAGTGTTTTACTATTATAATATATATGGTGAAAATGTTTGTTTCAGCATTGTCCTAAAACAGCCCCTACCGCAAAACTACTAGCGTCACACATGATCTCAAGTGGTTGACTAAAATCAGGTGCGATCCTAATAGGAGAATTAATTAATTTCTCTTTTAAGAACTCAAAGGCATGTAGATACTTCTCACTGCCTTTACTAAACCGGCGGTAAAATCCCGCGTGTCCTAAGAAACTTCTCACTGCCTTTACGTAGGTTGGTGGTGGTAATTTCTCTATGGTCTCTATTTTTGCTCTATCTACTTGAATTCCTTGACTTGAGATTTTATGGCCAAGTACTAACCCTTATTGTACCATGAAATGACACTTCTCCTAACTAAGCGCTAGGTTCGTCTCCTCACACCTCCTAAGAACTTTCTCTAAATTATTCAAACATAACTCAAAAGAGTTGCCAAAAACAGAAAAATCATCCATGAACACTTACATAATATCTTCAACATACTAATTAAAGATGGCTAGCATGCACCTTTGAAATGTGGCGGGTGCATTACATAACCCGAAAGGCATACATCTATAGGCAAAGGTACCAAATGGGCAAGTAAATGTTGTTTTCTCTTGGTCTTCTGGTGCTATAGGAATTTGGAAGTATCCAGAAAGTCCATCTAGAAAACAATAATAAGAATGTCCTGATAAGCGTTATAATATCTGGTCAATGAAAGGAAGAGGGAAATGGTCTTTCCTAGTGGCATCATTTAATTTCCTATAGTCTATACAGACACGCCAACTGTTACCGTTCGTGTTGGAATTAATTCATTTCTATCATTTGCTACCACAGTCAGGCCACCCTTCTTAGGAACTACTTGGATAGGACTAACCCATGAACTATCCGAAATAGGATATATAATACCAGCATCTAATAACTTAACAATTTCAGCTTTAACTACCTATTTCATATTAGGTTTTAGCCTATGTTGCGGTTGAATAGAAGACTTATAGTTCTCTTCCAAAAGGATTTTATGAGTGCAAAAACTGGGATTAATACCCTTTATATCATATATTTGCCATGTTTTTGCACCTTTACATTTCTTCAATACAGTTATTAATTTATCTTTTTCAATATTGGAAAGATTTGAAGATATGATAACTGGGTACGAAGAATTAGTTCCTAAGAATGCATACTCAAGATGATCCGGTAATTTTTTTAATTCTACTATTGGTGGATTCTTAGTATTATTCTTAAGAGCTTCATGATCTCCTTCAGTAATTAAACTATATTCAGTTGTTCTATTCATGGCAACACAATTTTCTAGAAAAAATAAATGTTCAATAATGTCATCATTTTTATCATCTTCTAGATAGTTGTTAGTTATGCAAATTTCTAAAGGATCTTTATTCTAAAAATTAGAATTTATAGAAGACATAAACTCATCAATACCATGAGAAAAATAGCAATAATCATCGTTATCTAAAGATTGTTTCATAGTATTGCCAATTTGAAAAGTGACTTCATCTTCCCCTACTCACAAGACTAATTTACCATTAAAAACATCAATAAGTGCTCTAGATGTTGCTAGAAATGGACGACCTAGTATGAGTGGTAATTCGATATTTTCATCCATATCTAAAATAACAAAATCAGCAGGAAATATAAATTTATCTACCTTAACTAATACATCTTCTACTATTCCTCTAGGATACTTAACCGATCGATCTGCTAATTGAATACTCATTCTTGTTGGGCTAAGCTCTCCTAGGCCTAGTTTCAGATATAGTTTATAAGGCATTAAATTTATACTAGCTCCTAGATCTGCTAAAGCCTTATTTACTTATAAATCACCGATTAAATATGGAATTGAAAATGAATCGGGATCCTTAAGTTTTTGTGGCAATTTATTTTGCAAAATAGCAGAACATTCTTCACTTAATGTTACTAATGATAATTATTCTATTTTCTTTTTATTAGAAATCAAATCCTTAAGAAATTTTGCTTATTTAGGAATTTGAATAATTTCAGAAAAAGGTAAGTTAACATGTAATTGCTTAAACATAGATAAAAATTTACCATACTACGCATCCATGCGCTCCTTGTTAAGCTTTGCTGGGTATTGTATTGCTGGTTGGTACTCCATCGGTTGTACGTTCATCTCGCTTGGTCCTTCGCCGCTAGACTCCATTTGGGGTGCTTCCTTTGCAGGCCTTGGGTCTTGTAACTCCTTTCCGCTCCTCAATTGAACGGCTTTTGCATGCTCCCTTGGATTTATCTCTGTATTCCCAGGAAGTGTTCCTTACTGCCTTTCAGAAACCATCCTTGCAAGCTGACCAATCTGATTCTCCAAGTTCCGAATTGAACCCTCCTAATTCTGGAAGTCTACATCGGTAGTTTGCATGAACTTGGTAACCACATCTTCCAATGTAGTCTTCCTTGGTTCTAACTGTGGTTGTTGTCCAAACATGGGTTACTTCCCTTGATTTCCTTGTCCTCCCCAAGAGAAATTGGTGTGGTTTCTCCATCCAGGATTATATGTAGAACTATATGGGTTGTTGTCTTGATTGAAAGGTGGTCTAATATTGCTACCCATATAGTCAACATGATCTTGAGCTTGTGGTTCACAACCAGGCATTCTACTGCATGAAGGGTCCCATTGTTGAGGTGCCATGGAAGGTGATGCTAAGGCAAGGTTGTCCATCTTTTGGTGAAGCTTCTCCACTTGAATAGCTAAGGCGGTGACGACATCTACTTCATAAATTCCTGCGGGCTTGCTAGGCTTTTGTATTACTGTAGTCCATTGGTAATTGTTCATTACCATGTCCTCTATCAACTGCTGAGCCTCTTCAGGTGTCTTGTTGTTCAAAGTTCCTCCACTAGACGCATCAATCATTTGTTTAGTGGCCGGATTTAGACCATTGTAGAAGGTCTGAATCTGAAGCCATGAAGGTAGATCATGGTGGGGACATCTCCTTAACAACTCCTTGAATCATTCCCATGTGTCGTACAACGATTCAGACTCCAATTGAATGTACGTAGAGATGTCATTCCTTAACTTTGCAGTCTTCGCAGGTGGAAAATACTTCATCAGAAACTTCTCAACCATCATGTCCCAAGTAGTGATCGACCCTCTAGGTAATGAATTCAACCACTGCTTCGCCTTATGCCTTAAAGAAAATGGAAACAATCTCAATCGAATGGCGTCGTTGGAAACACCATTGATCTTAAATGTATCACATATCTCTAGGAATCCGGCCAAGTGGGTGTTAGGATCCTCATCTTGCAAGCCATCATACTGGACATATTGTTGAACCATTTGTATCACACTAGGCTTCAATTCAAAGTTATTGGTAGCTATCGGTGGTCTAATGATGCTCGACCCGTTACCTTGGAGATTAGGTCTAGCAAAGTCAGACATGGTTTGCTCATTTTGGTTGGCCATGGTATCTAGGATTTCAGGATGATTCTCTCCTTGGTTCACTGTCTCCTCTTCTGATAGTCCGTTTGAAATATCTATGGTGTTAATTCCCACGTCCCTTAGGTTAGTGTTATGGAGAATCCGTTCTGGGTCAGGATGAAATGGTGCTAGCCCAGAATTTCTGCCCCTGGTCATAGACTAACATACTACAAAAAAATATTACGCAATATAATTATTCAAATACTAATTTACAACTATATAAATGAAAATTGATAGATTAATAAAGATTAGGATTTCAAAATATTGAAAACGGTCCCCGGCAACGGCGCCAAAAACTTGATGATTTTGCTTGCTAACAAGTAATAAGTTAATGTGATTTCATTCTACATTATAATACAACTATGTAGATGGGCTTAAACTAGATTGAATTAGCATTCGGGTAAGTGATCCTATCAATCATAGTATAGGAGAAATCTACATCTCGTGTCGTATTCCACAGGGTCGCTTCAACTACTCGTACTCACCCTCTCTTTATTATCATACATCTAAATAAAAGTGATATATAAACTACATTAGCCTAACTATGACCATTTGGATGATTCAGTATTGGAGAAGTAAAAACGATAAAAGACATGAAGCTTTTAAACAATTACATGAACGAATTCATTTATTAGTTCAATTCAATGTGATCATGGAATAAAAAGACTATTAAAATTGTTGTAATGTAAAGGTTAAATATTCATCAAAATTCTCTCTCGAGCAATTCCAAATCTAAACCTAAGATAGTAAATTTTCTCTCGAACAATTTACAACACTCAAGTTCGCATTAAGTAAAGTACCCTTATTACTACATAAATTCATGAATTTTATCTCTAAATTACCATGAATCCTTTTACTCGTGTTCTAATTTTCCAAACAAAATATCTCTCGATCATAGAGTATGAATTACAAAGAGAATTAACATCACAATATGAACATACAAATATCATTGCAAAGAACCAATTTCTCAATCTAGCAAATTGCAAATTATGTAAAGCTAAACAGTAGATCATGAGGAAGATTAAACTCTTTGTTTGCAAACATAAACACAAATAAAATACCACAAATTTAACATAAACAAGGTGATACATGATTACTAGAATATTCAAATAGAGGTTCATGCAAATTAAAATGAAAATTGAAGATGAATCATCAAGAGAAAGGAATGTTTCAAAGGGATTAGTGATTAGATAAAAAAAATACATATGAAATACCCTTCAATCCTCCTTGTCTCGGATGCTCCCCTTCGGCCTCCAGCAGTTCTCCAATCCAAAAATGATCCAAAAGTTCTAAACAATGTTTTCTACAGGAAATTTATAGTCCCATTGCAAACAGGTCGGACATGGGTTCCAACACGGCCGTGTGTCAGGCCGTGTGGACGGTTCCTAGGCGGTTCCCCACGAGCAGGCGTGTCTAGTAGTGGGCCATGTCAGATGACACGGGTATGGACACGGCCGTGTGTTCGGTCGTGTTCCTCAGATACGGGTTGGTCGGCAATCGTGTTCAAATATAACATGGGTAGGCACACAGGCGTGTGCTATACCCGTGTGAGGTTCCATCGTCTGCGCCCAAATTCTTCAGCTCTAGGTGCATAGGACATGGGTAGGCACACGACCGTGTGTCTGGCCGTGTGCACCAAATTTTCGTCCTGCCATCAGCCATGTTGACTCTGCGAACTCCTCTGTTTGCTCCGAGACTTTTAGGTCCATTGGTTGGCATTACCTGCAATAGAAAAATGAAAGAATCAGTAAATAGTTTATTACAAGGAATGCCAAAGACTTCAAAATGCGCTCTTCTATCTATGATACGACAATTTCTTTACTATTATCGTGAAATCAATACAAAAAGGGGCAGGAAATAGTAGATATGATTACAATTATGATAGTAAAAAGCCTATCATAATCGTACTCATCAGTAGGTCAGACATCATGTATGCTACATGTGTTTATGCTAGGTATCAGGCTTGTCCTAAAAAATCTCACTACTTTGTAGCTTAGAGAATCTTGAGGAATCTTAATGGCACTCCAGATCTTTGCATATGGTATCTTAGGATTGGGGAGTTTGAACTAATGATAAGTTGTAAATATACCTATTTTTATGTACATTGTGTAAGTAGTTTTCGTTTTCTTTTCTTGTTTTAGGTTAAATTTATTTAATATAATGCTACTTTTATTGTAAATTTTTGGCTAACTTCTTTTATTTTATTTTTCAGAAAAAATCCAAAATTCTGCCAAAAATAGTAATGTCACGCCCGTGTACTTTAGGCACGCCCGTGACCAGGGGCGTGACACGTCAGACCCATGAAATCAGCAAGTTTTTGAAGAAACAGTGTGACACGCCCCGTCACATGACCGTGTCAAATGTGACAGGGGCATGACCTAACCCATGTCATAACGCTCAACGATTTTCCCCTCGACGTTCGTCGACCCGACAAGGACACGCCCGTATCCCATGATCCAACACGCCCATGTCCCATGATCTGACACGCCCGTGTCATTCCTGATCGACGATCAAGGCTTCCTGCTCGAAGAAACTACGTTCAACGTTCGTCGACCCGACCTGACATGCCCGTGTCAAAATGCCACACGGGCTTGTACTCCTTCACTTGCCCCGACAAACCGCCGCTGGCGACTTTTCGACGCAAACGATGCCCACTTCAACCTCCCCGACACGCCCGCAGTCACGCCCGTGACCAGGGCGTGACTTCCAAGTGGACCTCCCTAAGTCAACAATGCCATCAAATCACCGAAATTAGATGATGAATAGTGCCGACACGCCCACCATCATGCCCGTGACAGGGGGCGTGACTACTGCGTTTTTAGCCGTAAAGTCAAATCTCTAGTCGAATCACTGGCCGCCATTTGAATAGTAGTGACACGCCACCTAACACGCCCGTGTTAGAGGGAGTGTACTTGGAAAATTTTGCCTATAAAAGGCCAGCTGCTGTATGAGTTCAGGGTTTCGAAATTTTAAACCATTTTGTTGACATGGGCTGCTGTTTGGAGCTTGCTTTAGTGCTATGTAAGAAACCTCCCCCCCCTCTCCTATTTAAGTTTGTTTGTTTAAGCGCTTGTAATCAACTTCTTTTGTAATAAAAATCATTAGTATTTCATCCTTACATGCTCTGAAATGTCTCTAAAAGCCTCCTTTTCATCAATCTTATGTATTTATGATTTCATTTTCATATTGCGTGTATGCGTGTATGAGTTAAAATTGCGAAATTTATGTTTTAACATGAAAAACTTTCTGTTTTATTTTCATTTATGTCCAAATTTCTAGTTATTATTATAGCCATTTTTGTTATCATACTCTTTAGAATTGGTTAGACTTTGGATTTTTATGCTTCGAAATTCGTTCTTATGAACTTGAAAAACAATAAAAAGGGTGGTTTTCATTCCACTTAACTTAGATTTTTCTTCATTTTGATTACAAAACTGTTGCTTCTTTTTAGTTTTCTTCCACTTTTTAAACTATTTTACAAAGCTATAAAAATGTATAATGCGTTATTTTAAATTTTCAACAACTTTGATTTTCGCAATTTCTTAAAAAGAGCCCAAACAATTTTTATTTCAACTTTTTATGCATTTCTATCAAAAACTAACAGTAAAAAAGTAAACGTTTTAATTTTTCAGGCACATGCTTTTCCCGCTTTAATTTGAAAACTCTTTGCTCAAACAATTTTTATTTTGTTTTTTTATGCATTTCTACGGCATTCTAGTAGTAGAAATGCAGTTGTTTTAATTTTTCGATAACTTTATTTTTCTTAATTTTTTCGCCTGCGTTCGTGCGTGTATGAGATAAGTTTTATTGCTTTCTCCAATTATATAAAGTGTCTGCGTGTGCGCATTTATTTCCGCCCACTCGTTAAGAGTTAAATGGCGTGTCTTTAATTTGTCACCTACTCCTTTGAGTAGGATTTGCAAGTGTGAGTATTTACTTTCTGCATTGTGAGTATTTTATTTTCTGTCGTGTGTGTGTGTGTGTGTGTGTTTTTTTATTAATGCGAGTGTATGTTTTAATTTCAGCAAGTGTTTGTGTTTTTATTTACCGTCTACTCATTTGAGTTAAATGGCAGGTTTCTACCACCCGCCTACTCGCTAGGAGGTAATTGCTCGTACTTCATTTCCTACCTACTCGTTTAAGTAGGACTTGTAATTTTCAGCTTTTATTTACCGCCTACTCGTTTTAGTTAAATGGAAGGTTTCTACCTTCTGCCTACTCGCTAGGAGTTAATTGGCCGGACTTCATTTCCCGCCTATTTGTTTGAGTAGGACTTGAAATTTTCATCTTTTATTTACTGCCTACACATTTGAGGTAAATGGCACGTTTCTATCTTCTAGCTACTCGCTAGGAGTTAAATGGCCGGACTTTATTTCCCGCCTACTCATTTGAGTAGGACCTGTACTCGCATTTATTTTCTCCTACTCGATAATAGTTAAATGACGTATCTTTATTTCCCTGTAAATATTTGAGAAGGACTTGTAATCGTATTTATTTCCGCCTACTTGTTTGAGTAGGAGTCGCTTTCATTCCAGTCCAATTTGTTTGAGTAGGACTTGTAATTTTCAGCTTTTATTTCACGCCCACTCGTTTGAGTGGGACTTGCAATTTCTATTATTTAATTTTCACTTACCTGTAACTTTATTTTATTTTCTATCTCTTTATTATGTGTTTGGATGAGTGCGGGTGTGTTTATTTGTAGTTACTTTTCTAATATTAGGTTATCTTGCTTTTCTTCTTATTCTCTTTATAACCCTTCAGTGAATAGTTTAGAACGATCCCCTAACCAAACTCATAAGCTATCCCCATTCCGATGAGTGGCTAATCGCTTTTATCCCTCGGTATCGGAGAGCTTTGGGATATAAAAAAAGTTTTAAAAAACTAAATGTCTTATTTTACTATTTAATTAAAAACTTAAGGTTTATCCCGGGTTAATGACATGTAGAATCACATATTGATGTGTGGGCTCTATTTCCGTTATCCATACGCTAGCGAGGCGAGAGGCTGTGCGTATGGACTGATCACCCCTGGGTAAAGAGAGTTTCGAACTAACCCTCGAGAGAGGAGGCGCGCTAACTCTACCGGATTGGGTTCCCCACCCAATAGCGGGGTTCTTAGCGTACTACGTGCATTAAGAGGAATCCTTCGTAGGACGAGAGCCTGGTCGAATAGCCTTAATGTCCAGGTGAGCTATATTCCTAGAGATATATGAGCTCATTATTTTGGAACCTCCACGACCAAGTTTTCGCTTTAATTAAATTGAAACTTTAGATCTCCAGTTATTCAAGTCTATTTTAAATCCTAACGTAATTCAATACCGAGTGTTATCTCTTCATGGACTTTAATATTAATCTATTTTCGTCCTATTTTAGTTAAAATCAACAACTTAATATTTCGGTAAAATAATAGTGCTTTCGGAATAGTATGGATAATCAACCCGTTCCCGGGAAATTTACGATCTGGATATTCCCACGAATATTCTGTATTACTTGCGATAGGTGCGCTTGCCTCCCTTAGCAAGCCTATGGCGATCGACTCATCGAACCAACCACCCATATAAGAGTCTGTTCGCGGGCAATCAGGTTTTTGGCACCGTTGCCAGGGAATCTTTAAGTTGTTATTTCAAATCCGAAGTCTATTACTTTTACCTTTATTTCTAAAAACTAAAAAAATAACAAAATTTACTTAAAATCCAATTTTTTTTAATTTTCTAGTTTATATTTTAGGGTGTATGACCCGTGGACAACCTTCGGAGTCTAAAAATTTGGATTTAGATCCTGAGATCGAACGCTCCCTTGCGCGTATTCGGTCTCAACGCCAAAATCCCTCTTTGGATCCCGAAGAATCCATCAGAGAACCCTCTACCGTTGTTATGGCCGACTCCATTCCGAACGCGGCCATCGAGTGTACAATGTCTTATTACGCCCGACCAAATTTGGACGATACTAGGTCCAGTATTGTTCGCCCAACAGTGGTGAACAATAATTTTGAGATCAAATCGAGCGTTATCCAAATGATCCAATACGCCGTGCAGTTCGATGGACTGCCGGATAAGGACCCGAACGTTCATTTGTCTAGTTTTTTGGAAATCTGCGAAACCTTTAAGATTAATGGCGTCACTGATGACGAAAATCGTTTGCGCCTTTTTTCCTTTCTCCCTCAGATCCAAAGCTAAGGCGTGGTTAAATTTCCTCCCACGAGGATGTATCACCACCTGGGCCGAGCTTGCGGAACGGTTCTTAACGAAGTATTTTCCGCCCACCAAAACTGCAAAGTTGTGGGCGGACATTTCTTTGTTCGTGCAGAATGATTCCGAGTCTCTATTTGAGACTTCGGAGCACTTTAAAGAATTCCTCTGAAAGTGTCCGCACCACGCACTGCCTGCGTGGTTGCAGATCCAAATCTTCTACAATGGGCTTAAATATCAGACGCATCAAATGATTGACGCGGATGCCGGCGGTACCTTGAATAATAAGACCCCCGAGGCTGCCCAAGCTATTATTGAAGAGATGGATGTGAACGCCTACCAATAGAACATCCCACGGGGATGTCCAAAGCAGGTGACCGCCCTCTTCGAAGTGGATGCCACTGCACACTTAGCCCTTCAAGTTGAATGGCTGATAAAGCAGGTGGCGAGATGTCTGCTACCCCCACCACTCTGCCTTGGGCAATTCCCCCTAATTCCGGCGTAGTCAATGAATTTGTGGACTACGTGGGAAATGTTGGGCGACCTTCCTTCAACCCCAACAACAACCCTTATAGCAATAACTATAATCCGGGTTGGTGGAACCACTCCAACTTCTCATGTAGCAACGCGAATAATGCGCAGTGCCCGCCAAATTCTTTTGTTGCCGGATTTCTGCCGCCTCCCCCTCTTCCAAAACCCTCCGCGATGGAGGAAACGTTTTCTAAATAAATAGCTTCCAACGTGTCAAATATCTGGAACATCACCGGATCGCAAAAAAATATAGAACTCTAGGTTGGACATCTAGCGCGAATGATGTCCGAAACCGCACTTGGGGCACTACCGGGAAACACAGAGCACAATCCGCGGGAGAATATCAATGCTATAACCCTCCGTAGCGGAAAGGAAGTGATCGATCCAAAAGGGACTGATCCGCAAGTACATATTTCACCTCCGACCTCTCTTCCCCCTTCTTTGATTATGCCGCCTTTACAAATTTTAAATGAAAAAATTATTAAAACTCCTTTGACATATCCACCAAAGCTCAATAGTGAGCGTGAGGATGTGCAATACGAAAATTTAATTTATTATTAAAACAAATTCATATTAATGTTATATTCTGCGACGCAATCTCGCAGATGCCTAAATATGTGAAATATTTAAAACAACTTCTTTCTAATAAACAAAAATTAGAAAATATTTTGCATATTTCTCTGAATGCCGACTGCTCAGCGACTCTTACTAATAAATTGCCCCTTAAAAGAAAGGACCCGGGATGGTTCTCTATCCCATTCCTTTTTGGCAATATATTAGTAAAATACGCTCTTGCAGATTTAGGCGCGAGCATTAATTTGATGTCGTTCTCGCTCTTTCAAAAATTAGGTTTGCCCACTCCGGCCCCTACTAAAATGCAAATCCAATTAGCGGATCGCTCGGTTAAGTTTCTCGTCAGGGTAGTGGAGGACGTACTTGTCCGAGTTGATAATTTTATCTTTTCGGTAGACTTCGTCATCTTAGACATCGAGGAGGATACCGATGTAGCAATTATACTCAGGCGCCCTTTTCTCGCCACCTCCCACGCATTAATTGATGTAAGTAACGGTCGTCTCCTCTTTCGAGTAGGACATGACGAAGTTACTTTCTCTATTAATCCCTCCATAGGAGACTTGTCATCGAGCGATGACTTCTGTTATAATTTAGATACATATCTCGAAGAGCGTTCTTCTCCCATTTTCAAGTCTGTATTTTTAAATGACGATTTTTATGCGCTTGAAAATTTTAAATGCGATGAGGATACCTCTATAGACTTGCTTTTCGAACCAATTGGTCAGAAAGACATTGGAATTAAAACCTCCCTAGAAGAACCGGCCATCCTAGACCTCAAACCCCTACCCGATTCACTCAAATACGCCTTTTTGGGAAACGATGATAGCCTCCCTGTTATCATTTCTTCGCATTTGAGCGGATCAGAGACTTTCGATTTATTGGGAGTTTTGCTTAAACATTGACATGCAATTACCTGGCAAATTTCCGATCTAAAAGGGATTAACCCTTCTTTCTGCCCCATAAAATTTTCCTTCTCGATAATTGCTGCAAAACCATTCAGCCGCAGCGACGACTTAACCCTAACATGAAAGACATCGTTAAGGCTGAAATTATTAAATTATTAGATGCAGGGATTATTTATATTATATCGGATAGTACATGGGTTAGTCCCGTTCACGTGGTGCCCAAAAAGGGAGGTCTTACCATAGTGGAAAACAAGCATAATGAACTCATCCCAACTCGTACTGTTAGGGGTTGGTGGGTGTGCATCAATTATAGAAAACTAAATGACGCCACCCGTAAGGATCATTTCCCACTACCTTTCCTAGACCAAATTGTAGAGCGTTTGTCCGGTCATCCGTATTTTTGTTTTCTTGATGGATTATCGGGGTTTTTCAAAATCCCCATTTCCCCCGATGACCAAGAGAAACCAACTTTTACCTGCCCGTTTGGTACCTTTGCATATCGAAGAATGCCATTTGTCTTTTGCAATGTGCCTGCTACATTCCAACGATGTATGTTGGCGATCTTTGGCGAGCTGGTAGGAGACGTTATGGAAGCCTTTATGGATGACTTCTCTATTTTTGGAAGATCTTTCACATCCTATCTTCGTAATTTAGATCGTGTCCTTCAGCGATGCGAGGACACACATCTTGTTCTAAAATGGGAAAAATGTAACTTTATGGTTCGAGAAGCTTTGGTTCTCGGCCATAAGATTTTGTCTAAGGGGATGGAGGTCGATAAGGCCAAAGTTGAAATTATCGAAAAACTTCCCCCGCCTTCTAACGTTAAATCTATTCGGAGTTTCTTAGGCCACACGGGCTTTTATCGGCGTTTCATTCAAGATTTTTCAAAAATAATAAAGCCGCTTACTCGACTCTTGGAAAAGGAATCAAATTGTCTTTGATAGTGAATGCGAGTGTACATTTAATTTTATAAAACAAAAACTTATCAATTCACACATTTTAGTCACGCCCGATTGGATTCATCCGTTTGAAATTATGTACGACACTAGTGATATTGTCATAGGTGCTCTCAAAAAAATTTTATAATTAAAATTCTAGTGTTCTTTTCTCCCCTTACTTATCATGACTAACTTAGCATGATAAAATTTTTATCCTTAAAAGATCCTATGTCATTGGGAATAAGATTTCGTTCCGTAAACATATGCACCCAATAATTTAAAAAGATTATATGTTACGGAGTAAGAGGATAAAATTCATTACTCCCACACAAATGCATTGGGTCAATTTTAGTATGAAGTTTAAAAAGAAAAAAAAATATTAGGAAAATATGATTTCATTTTCCTAATATTCCAAAAGAAAAAAATGGAGCTTCGAGAAAAAATTACCTCACCTCAAAATCCAAACTCTCTTCATAAACAAACATCAACCCCCTTATCCAATTTAATGAATCTAAAATTAATTCAAAAATCTTTTTGAGAGCATAATTTGTAAATTGCATTATTTCTAGTAAAACTCCTATAACCTAAAGTTCATATAATTTCAATCTATTTTCGTTAATCTAACCATTATAATTTTTTGCTTTCTATTTGATTACATCAAGAAGTCTTTTGGCCAAAACTTTTGCTCTATTTAAATCATCTACATAATTTTAGGACTTAAATCTTACACCTCGTATGTTTAATTAGATCTCTCTTATAATTAATTAAGCAGTAGCTAAACTTAGAATTTTTTCTATTCCTTATAAGTTCACCTCAAACGTTTGCTCTGGAATAGCAAAAGCTTAAGTTTGGAGATATTTGATAAGTTATAAATATACCTATTTTTATGTACATTATTTAAGTAGTTTTCGTTTTCTTTCCTTGTTCTAGGTTAAATTTCTTTAATATAATGTTCCTTTTATTGTAAATATTTGTCTAACTTCTTTTATTTTATTTTTCAAAAAAAATCCAAAATTATGCCAAAAACAGTAATGTCATGCTTGTATACTTTGGGCACGCCCGTGACCAAGGGCGTGACACGTCAGACCCGTGAAATCAGCATTTTTTTGAAGAAACAGTGTGACATGCCCTGTCACACGGCCGTGTCAAATGTGGCATGGCCGTGACCTAACCCGTGTCACAATGCTCGATGATTTTCCGCTTGACGTTCGTCGACCCGACAAGGACATGCCCGTGTCACATGATCCGACACGCCCGTGTCCCAAGATCCGACACGCCGGTGTCTGTAACGCCACAGATTTTTTTCTTCATTGAATGATTGCCTACGCGTGATGGGCATTGCATTGGCTCTGACCGTTGTTCGAGCATGGTTTCACGCGGGCTTGCGAGTGGCTGTTTTGGTAGCCTAGGTGCACGATTCCCCAGCAAGCTGGAGTCCAAGTTGGGGACTCAGTGAGGCCTCTTAGGGAATGCTTGCACTTTCTCGAGCCTGAGTCGTGTTGCTCAAAGCGGGTTGATTATATGGAAGAGGTGGCGTTAGTAGATAAAAATCGTGTTTGCTGGTTTTACTCCTTCAGATGCCAAAATTCTGGCTGCAGGTTTTTGTAGCAGGGGAGAGGGGTAAGAGGTCAAAGATCTGGAGCGCATTTGGGTGACACGGCCTAGGACACGGCCGTGTCCTAGGGCGTGTCGGGGTAAACGGCCTGTGACACTGGCGTGTTACAGGGCGTGTCCCGGGTTAGCTCGACGAAATTCGCTCGACAAGTGTGGAGTAGAGGTGACACGGCTTGGGACACGGGCGTGTCCCCAGGCCATGTCCTTCTCGGGTTGTTTGGCGGGCGTTGTGGGCTGTGTCACGACCGTGTGACATGGCCGTGTAGATAGGCATGTTGAGGGACACGGCCTGTGACACGGGCGTGTCACAGGCCATGTACTGTTTTGAGGTGAGGCAGTTGTCCACCGCTTAAGTGACACGGCCTGTGACACGGGCGTGTCACAGGGCGTGTTAGGGTTGAAAATCAATTTTTTCCAGTTTTTTTGTGCCATTCATTTCTTTGATTCTGGATCAAATGGTCCAGCTCTGATCTGGAGGAAATAAGGCTAAAAAGAGATTCCTCCTCCTCATTTCACCTTCTTCTTCATTCTCAAAGTGAAAGCAAGGGAGAAAAGCTAAGGAAAGGGAAGGAGAAAAAGAGGAGCAACCATCGCGGTGTCATCTCGGTTCAGGTAAGCGGTGTCCTTCACCCTTGCCAATCTTGTTTTCCTGTTGTTTTTGATTGTGCAAGTTTAGCTAGTTTTCCACATTCAATTTTTATTAGCTTGTTCTTCTTGTTTTGCACCTCACTTTTGTCTAATTTGGTTAGACTTGTTACTCTACTATTGTTTAGGACTCACAAGCATAAATTATCTTGTCTTTCAAGAATTTCGCAAGCTAGATGCTTACCTATTATTCATCTCATTTTTTTCTTGTTTTATCTTATATTTCTCTATTAGCTACCTTTCTTAGAGACCCAAATTCTATCAAGGTTGACATAACTTGGGTAATTTGTAGTCATGAGTGAGGACGATGAAAGGAAACGGGTATAGCTTGGATTATGGTGAGTTTTGCGGGCAAATTGTGAACCATGGCAGGAGCTTTTGTGTGAGGGTTCGGTAAGGGGTGGTGTGGTTTCAGCCTTGGTGGCCACCGGATTTTGTTTTATGGTGTAGAGCACCGTTTTGGCCCCGATTTGGGCTGGCTTTTATTGGTGCGTTCCACTTTAGGGCCGCCACCAAAAGACCCTTGCGGAATTGAACTTAACTGCTGCTTATGTTTCAATAGTATAGTTATTTCTTATTATCAAGATGATGGAACGGTCGTATATGTATATTGCCTTTTTGCTCCTGCGAGTTGAGCAGGACTTTATGAAACTTTCATGCACTTGTTGTGTTACGTGTTGGGTTGGCAGTGTTTAACACTTATTTTCCACCTTGTTCTTTTCACTCGTTTACATGAAATGTCTACGGGGTCGGTAAGCCCCTTCGTTATATTTGATGAACTTAATGCTCTATTTTGTGTAGCTTTGATGATTGCTGAGGTGTTCTTTCTTGAATACCTCAGGTGCAGGTTGTAGCCGGCTGAGCGGCTAGTGCTTAGGTAGAGTCTCTTTGGAGCTAGCCGAGCTTACTTAGCGAGGTAGTTCTATACTTTGGTGTACAGACATACATACGCCCCAATGGGTTCGTGTCAGCTTGTTGGCGCCCATTGGTGGTTTTCTTTACTTGCTACATATGAATGCTAGACTGCTACTATGAATTATTTGGATGAGATGATGTCTACTTGCTATTGGGAAGGGTTTATGGTAGGTTGCATTAGGTATTTTTAAGCTAAACAAAACCTATTATTATATAACATGCATAACATGTTTTGGTCATCTAACAAGTATTTTCCAAACAACGTAAAAAGGATGATTTCTTATATTATTATAAATCTAGAATGCATATAGGAGATCGTCATAAGTAAAAGAAAGTATTTCCGCCGCGTACAAACACACATTTTGATTCCTAAGGCCGAGGGATACGGCCATTAAACTAAACGGTTTTCTTGCACATAACTGATGATTTTCAACTACTAAGTAAGCGTTGAGGCTTTGCCTAAGCGTGTGCAGTTATCCACTGCACGACATGGCATCATAACACGTAGTTCCTCTTACTCTGATACGATGTACTCGTTGGGGAAATGTGGGTTGTGATAGTTGGTATCAGAGGAGGTTTGCTTGACAATTGGTCGGGCAAACTGTCCTTGTAGTAAACATTACTAATCATCATCATAGGATACACACACCGAGGTGCCACCAGTACGTCTTGGCCGAAGCACGAACATTACACTCATGGCTTGAACAGAAGTATACGGGGCATATTATGTTGTATGGGATGCATAATATGTGGTTGTATATGGATCCACCATAGGGGCAACATGTGCGGGTTATGTAGTATGGGATACATAACCTTACCACATGGATGTGACTAGCACGTTTTCTTTTATTCGTTGCATGCAATGATATGTAGTATGGGATGCATAGCATTGTGATGCGTACGACCGCTCATGGCATGCAATAAGGCCTTTTCTAGAATGCATAGCACAACACGCATAACATAACATTACATGAGCATAACGTGCAAAGCTAAGATTTACATGATGACACCTGTACACACATGGTTTTGGGTCAATGAAATTCATGCATTCATGGTTTAGGCACAAGTTAGTGGGATGACGGTGAGTCATCGCAAGCTAGACATAACATCATTCTCAAACTACCAGAGCAAGTTAGCAGTTGATGTTCATATTTATACATGTATTGTCTATACATAGTAGTTATGGGTTGATTGTTGGGTTTGAGTTTGATATCGAGTGAAATGGTTTATAGGATGTCGAAGCGTCCAGTGAGAAGGCAGACTCCGCAATCTGAGGGCGAGTCTTCGGGCGCGCAGAATAATGCTCTGATGGATACTCTACGCCAAAGTAATGAGGCTTTGATGAGGCAGGTGTAGGAACTGCAGTCCCAGCTCCAAGCTATGTCATCAGCGATGTCTGGGCTGGCACCAAGAGTGCAAGAGACTGTTAGAGGCCCCACTCTTTCTACTCCTTCCGTGGCATTGATACCCCCATTTGTGGTTCCTCCTGCGATTACTTTTATCTCGCAGTTTCAGCGACTTAGACCACCTACCTATGATGGAAAAGAGGACTTTGTGATCTTGGATTATTGGGTGATCACGTTGGAAGAGATATTTGTCTATTTTGGCATTACCGAGGACCAGAAGGTGATGATTGACGCCTATCAACTAAAAGGGTTGGCTAAAAGTTGGTGGTTGAGAGAAAAGGAAAGCCCAGTGGCGGGATGTTCATGGGAAGCCTTTAAAGAAATATTACGGCACAAGTTTCTACCGTCAGTTGAAAGGGACCGCCTGATGAATGACTTCTTGTACCTGAAGCAGAGAAAACTCATAGTTAGTGAGTATGAAATTGAGTTTAGTAAGCTAAGTCGATTCGCTCCGGGCTTGGTGACTACGAAAGCTGACCGAGTGAAGAGATTTATTGGCAGACTCCGCAGCGACGTTCAGCAGTTCGCAAGTTCTTATGGAGCGACGAGTTATACTAGTGTGGTTGAGGCTGCTTTGAAGGTTGAAGCGATAGACAATGCAAAACAAAGAGGGCAGTTGATGAGGCAGGACAAAAGAAAGATCGTGGAAGGGAAAAGCTCCCAAGAAGCTTCTGGGAGAAAGAATAATAAGGAGACGTGTAGCTTCTATGGCCGAGCAGGTCACCGGTTTGAGCGATGTTTCAAGTGATTGGGCATGCAGAAGAAGGAGCAGGTGCACGCCATTCAGTGTGAGCCAACCAGAGACTTGGAGTGTACAAGTTGTGGGGGAAGAGGTAATGATGTGGGCCGCTGCTGGGTCAAAGACAAGGTGTGCTTTCAGTGTGGCAAACATGGACATCTTAAGGCAAGGTGCCCACAAAACCCACCCGTGCTGTAGCCAATGCGACTCCAGGCTTTGCCTCCGCCTCCGCGTTTGGATAAAGGAAAGGGGAAGTTAAATGTGGTTTCTTCAGAGGAAGCTCAGATGTCCCCTCAGGTTATCTCAGGTTCGATTCATTCCTCTGGTTCACGTTTTGTTTATGACTCTTATGCGTAGTTCTTAGCTACATATGTACCCTTATAGGAAACTTTAAGGTAAAAAACCGTTGGGCGCGTGTTCTCTTTGATTCTGGAGCGACCCATTCATTTGTGGCTCGAACCTTTCTGGATCGGTATCATTTGACACCAGATCGAGTGGGGAATGCCTTTTTGGTGAGGTTTCCTTCTAGTGCTTCTGTGGTTGCAGACTGGAGTCTTCTTAATTGTCCCATTTTGTTGGGGGATTTCTTAGCGAAGGCTGATTTCAAGGTAATAGAGTTAGAAGATTTTGACGTTATCTTGGGCATGGACTGGTTATCCCGCTATGACGCCGTCATCTAGTGCAAAGGAAAGCGCTTGGATTTTATCAAGGACAATGGTCAGCCGAGAAGTGTTTATGGTGATTCTTGCCAGGATTCTCCAGGGATTTCGGCGGTATGTGTTCGGACGTTGTTTGTTTCCGACTGTTTTGCTTGTCTAGTCTCAGTGGGGGGGACTAGTGCTGTTTTGCCACGTTTAGAGGAGATTCCTGTTGTGCGTGAATTTCCAGATGTTTTTCCTACTGATCTTCCTAGTCTCCCCCCTGATCGTGATGTCGAGTTTGTCATGATTTGGAGCCGTGTACGCGGCCTATTGTGAAAGCGCCGTACAGAATGGCCCCATGTGAGCTAGCAAAGTTGCGTACCCAGCTAGATGACTTATTGGCAAAGGGGTTTATCAGGCCAAGTTCATCACCTTGGGGTGCACCGGTGTTATTTGTGAAGAAGAAAGACGGGTCGATGCGGCTATGCATCGATTACCGGGAATTGAACAAGGTGACGATTAAAAACAAGTACCCACTGCCAAGAATTGATGATTTGTTTGATCAACTGCGTGGCAGTTCAGTATTTTCGAAGATCGATCTCCGCTCGATCTATCATCAGCTAAAGGTTCGGGAGTCTGATATTCCACGGACTGCGTTTCGATCGAGGCATGGACATTTTTAATTTCTTGTGATGTCGTTTGGTTTGACCAACGCACCATCAGCCTTCATGGATATGATGAACCGGGTGTTCAAGGACTACTTGGATAGGTTTGTGGTGGTTTTTATTGACGACGTTCTTGTCTACTCCCGCAGTGCTGAGGAGCATGAACAACATCTGCGATTGGTATTGGCCACTTTGCGAGACCAAACGTTGTTCGCCAAGTTAAGCAGATGTGAGTTTTGGTTACCTCAAGTTGCATTCCTGGGTCATGTTATTAATCAACATGGAATTTCAGTGGATCCCAAAAAGATTGCTGCAGTCATGGAGTGGAGGAGACCGGAGACACCCAAGGAGATTAAGAGCTTCTTGGGATTGGCCGGCAATTATCACAAATTTGTAGAAGGTTTTGCTACGTTGGCCGCACCTTTGATCGCTTAATCCAGAATAATGTGGCGTTTGATTGGAATGACAAGTGTGATGCATCATTCCATGAACTCAAGAACAGGTTAGGTACCGCTCCTGTGTTGATCTTGCCGACAGAGGGGATAGATTATGAGGTTTTTGTGGATGCATCGCATGTTGGACTCGGATGTGTATTAATGCAAGACCAAAAAGTAATTGTGTATGGGTCTCAGCAGTTGAAAAGTAATGAAAAGAACTACCCGACGCATGATTTGGAGTTCGCAGCGGTAATATTTGCATTGAAGTTGTGGAGACACTTACTTTACGGCGCGTAGTGTAAAATCTTTACGGATCATAAAAGTTCGAAGTACGTCTTCACGCAAAAGGAACTTAATCTGTGCCAACGGCGATGGCTTGAATATGTAGCTGATTATGATGTGGAGATTCAGTATCATCCCGGAAGAGCTAATGTTGTGGCCGATGCTTTGAGTCAGAAGACAGGTAAATTATTTAATCTTTCAGCCGACCATCTAGTGGAGGAATTTCTATTGATGTATATTTCCGTGGGAAGATATGAACGGCAAAGTCATTCGGCAGTAGAAGAACCTTCATGGATGGTGCTTGCAAGACAACATCAAAAGGAGGATTCTGATCTTTTACATTTATTTCTTCGGACTGAAAAAGGTGAATTCACAGATTTTGCTATTGATGGCGCAGGCACGTTAAAATATCGCAGTCGATTTTGTATCCCCGCAGTTGAAGACATTCGCGATATGGTATGTAGGGAAGCACATGGCTCAAGTATGGCCTACCATCCAGGCTCAACGAAAATGTACCGTGATTTGAAACAAATTGTCTGGTGGTATGGAATGAAAAGAGATATAGCGCAATTTGTATTTGAATGTCATACATGCAAGCGGGTGAAAGCTGATCATGGGAGGCCTTGTGGCAAGTTGATGCCATTGGAGATTCCAACATGGAAGTGGGAAAGCATTTCCATGGATTTTATTACAGGCTTACCAAGATCTCCACGAGGACATGACTCTGTATGGGTGATCGTGGATAGGTTAACTAAGTGTGCTCACTTCATACCATTTAAAATAAACTACCCGATGAAGACAATAGCAGAGTTATATTTAAACGAGATTATCCGACTACATGGTGTGCCAGTCAATATCATTTAAGACCGGGATTCCCGATTTACTTCTCGTTTCTGGAAGAGTCTACAAGAGGGTTTGGGGACGGATTTGAGGTATTCCACTGCTTACCATGTAACATCCCATGTTACTTCTAGACCCCTCAACTTAGATTGGGTTAGGCATGGGGTGAGATTTGAGGAGACCAACTAGGTTTGACCCCAGGTAGTGGGTGGTAGCCATGTGGGGCCCACTATAAGACCATAGTCAAACTAGGTCAAACTAGCCTAAGAGGGGACCCTAGCCACACCATGACCCCACCACATTGCCCTAACCCTAAAGACAATCTAAGTGGACCCTAGGGTATGTCACTGGGTCAACATTTTGACCCCAGTTGACCAAGGTCAACCTTGGGCTTAATTTGGTCAAACCCACACCCATAGGCCTAATTAACCTAAGTGGGGCACCCCCTTGACCCAAACCAAGTTGGGTGGTGCCACTAGACCCATTTCCACCAGGTGGGGTCAGTCCACCCACCATAGTTGACCAGTCAACCCCAAAAGTCAAATTGGTCAACAATTTGACCTAAGGAATGAAATGAAGGCCAAGTCATTCCCCCTTGGACCAAGCCCACCAAAATTGGCCCATAGTCAGCCCAAGTGAACAAGACCAACCCTACCCCTCTAAATCAGGAGAGAGAATGCATGCAAGGGGGTAAAATTGGAAATTTTAGGAGAAGAGGAGAGAGAAAGAGGAATGAAGGAAATGGTGGCCACATGGCCACCCCATCAGCTGACTTAGGCTGCCCAAAACCAAGTGGCTGACCTCCCCTCTTCATTTCCAGCAGAATTCCAGAGCTGAGAGCCACATGGCAGCTGGGTGAAATCTCCAAAGCCCAAAACCGAGCTAGCATTGGAGATATCTCCACTTATAGCCCACCTCAGTCCAAACAGAGCTCACCATCAGCTTCAGAAGGCCGAGAGGAGTGGAATTCGACTACTTACTCATGGAGAACGGTGGAGAATTGAACTTTCGGGGAGGAGCTCTCCGGCGCACCACCACCACGGCAAACCGCCGCCTGACCCGCAGCCAAGCCCCGATTATGGTGCGTTTCACTTCACCTCTACCCGCACTAGCTTCTTAGATCAAATAGGCGAGAGATCGGGCTCAATTGAGCCCGATGCCATGTGAGAAAATTGAGAGAATTCTAAGTTTCTGAAACCGCTCGGGATCGCCGTCGCCGCCGTCTTCCGCCGCCCCATCGCCGGGAAATGATAGCCACCACCACCGTGAAGGTGATGGCACCATTGGCCGGAGGTGGCGACGTCTCAGCTGGCCGGAAACCGCCGGCAAAATCGCTCCAGGTCGGCTCGATCTCAGCCGTTGGCTGGAGGTAGACGATGAACAGATCCCGTCCGCTTTACTTTAAGATTCGTGCTTAGATATTAATATGAATTTAATTTAATAAATGAATAGTAACATTTCTGTCACATATATTCAGCCCTCTTGCATGTTAAATTTAGGCCTCCTAGAGGCATTTCCAGACCTTAGACCCTCAATGAAAAATGTAGCCTAGGGTCTTACCTTTAAAATGCCACCCTAAACATACATTTTGGAGTAGTGTACATCCCTGTAGGACATTTCTCTTAGGACTGGTCCTAGACTAGGGCAAAAAGTATATTGGATGCCCTGGTCTCAATATTAGTCACCATGACCCCAACTTTTGGGCACATGCATGATTAGGGCTTACGTACCTCCTGCCAAAATTTAGGAATTTTTGGAAAATATTTTCCTATAGTTTTTGGTAAAATATCAAAATTTAAATAAATGATATATATGCAGTTCTACTCCTCCCCATGGCCCCAAATTTTGGTGGTGGGTCAGTGGGGTCACCCTTGGTGCATGATAAAATTTTCAGCACCTTGGGATCACTGCATGTGGGAGAATCCACTTGCATGTGCTAACCTATGTTAAGGCTTGGTGTGCAAATAGCAAAAATGCAAATTGGTGAATTTAGCCCAATGGTTGCATGCAAGAATTATGAAATTATTTATAGTGGCTCATTAGGGTAAATGTCACTCTTCAAATTAATAATGGAATTTTTGGAATCAAAATTCCATTTATTGGAATTTACTTTAAAAATATCTATTTTGGAATTAAAAATTGGAAAATAGGATTTATTCAAGTACAAATCCAAACAACATTACCAAGGCATAGATTACATCACATTTGACTTAGGAAAATTATGATTTCTCTGTTTGAAGAACCTTGGAGTAGATACCCTAAATTTCCCATTTTACCCTTATCATGATAATTCTTGAAATGATATATTTATACCTCTAAAAAATTTGGGATTTATTCTACTGTTATAAAATGTTGTTATTAGTTTATCATGAATTTCTCAGAATTTATTGGATGCATTACTTGTGTTAAATTAGTACAATGGCATTTTGGTAAATACCTTATAATGGAACCCCATAGGCCATCTTACATTCAATGTTGATGATTCTCTGCCAATAGCCATAATTTAGTGTCCTAAAGGCTCTGTAATTTTTCTGGAATGTTTGAGTATATAATGCTTATACTTCATGTGTAAAATGGAATTTATGTGGGATTGATATTAAATAGAAAATGACAATAAATAATTTAAGGAAAATTATGAAATTCTGAAGGCAGCAATATTTGGTCAATATACATCTCAGGAAAAATTTCCTAAGTCAGTGGATGCTTAATTAAATCACTTCATGTGTAAAGTGGCCGAGCATTTAAATTAAGAGAATTAATTAAATGACCATTTGGCCAGGAAAAATTATGAGGATCCTTAGGGTAGTTCCCTTAGTCCATAATACCTTAGGTTAAATATTTAGAGGCAAGATGCCTTAAGTTTTGGAAGATCACATTTCTAGGGTAAACATAGGTCATGGTCTGCATATAACACAAATAGGTCTTGCCTTAGGGGAATTACCAGGGGACTGATTATCGGCAGAAATAAGAAAGAGTTCAACATATGTAACCCTGGTGGGTAGAGTTTTTCTCAGTGAGGGATCAAAAGTGCAAGTCTTAACTAACAACTGGAGTGGGGATCGGCGGAAGACCGTCGGTTTTCCCGGTAATAACTTAAGTCACTAGGGTAATACTAAAGCAATAAGGAGAGCTGGGAAGACACATGGGTAGCCATCAACTAAAATAAATATCCTTGCGAAAGGGAACACTGGGCGTAATCCCAACACAGTTCCTAGTGCCCCTTGAGAGCCCTTCACAGGGAATACCGGGGGCAGTCCTGGGATTAACCTAAAATCTCTAAGTATAATAAACCGTAGGCAAGAGTAGTTTAATAGGTTAGGACATTGTTGTACCTTCTCGCCCGTGTGGGGGCTGGAGAGATTCATGATATATGCTCACCCGTTTGGGGTTTGAGGGAGTTGACACAAGGGCACTGATGTGCGTTCTCACCCGGGTTTGGGTTTGAGGGATTCAGGACGGGTTTTTGTCCTGCGAGCGGAAGGCTCGGTATGAATTACTTGCATGTGCATAAATATCGTGGCGGGGCATGCGGTACTGGCCATTCGTCACACCGATGGCAGTACGGTGCACCAGGCGGTTGTGGGAGTTAGAGGGGCCAGTGGGTTGTTTTACACTGCGGTCTGGAGGACGACCCCCGATAACACACATCCGACCCAACAAGACTGACGGGTTTGTCAGCAAAGTACGTACGCGAGACTCTAGAGTGCACCTTGGACGTGTACAGAGGCGTATGAGAGGGGTCTAAGGCTTGGTAGTGTGCATACCGGTCTAGAAGCGGAGACGCCCGCTCCGCTGCTGCCGTAGCCACAGCGGTGGTACCCGAGAGTGATGCTAGCTCTCAAAAAGTGGGAACTAAAGGTCTGTGATCACAGAGTCGTTGTGTGTGAGTTGCACTTGCCTGCGCATAAAATTGCATCATATCATTCATTCATATTAGGTCATACGCTTCATAGATCCTTATCATATAAATTAGTATGGGCTCTTTTATATGATAAGTTAAATTTCCTGGAAATCCTAACTTATATATTTGTATGGGCATTTATATAAGTTAGGGTACGTTTGTGATGATAGCATAGTGGTAGCTTAGCTTATTTACTTGTTCATACTGCTACTTCTTTACTTTTTCATTACTGCACTACTTGTTACTTGTACCGTACATAGAATTGCTAGAGTAGAACTACAGTATTTATTACATCATTAGTTAGATATTGTCACCTGCTTCCACTTTGTTACCCCTTGTTGTCCTCCGCTTCGTCCTCCCGCTCGGTGCCTAGGAGCTGCGGGGCGAGGTGCGGAGGAAACGACTTAGTCTTTTTGACTAATGGTCGGTGACCAACTATTTTTAGGAGCCCGTGGAGATGGAGCACCAGCACGTTGAGGAGGCAGGGCATGAGGAGCAGATACCACTTCAGCAGACTACTACCACTACTATGCCTCCTCTGGTGGGACGAGAGCGATGTTCTAGCATAGCTTCCGCATTTATGATTTTGTGAGAGAGAGATTTTGATGTACTGGGCATAAGCCCTTTTTACTCTTTCTTCTGTACTATTCTGTGGACTAGTGATGTACTATTCATTTCCTTCATATGATTGTACTGTGACTTGTGGACTGATGGCATTTTATACTCAGTTTTTCTTCTTATTTCTCATATTGGCCTACAGGTTTATGATCGTACTAGCCGGCAGAATCGGCGTGTTGCGGTGTCGACTAACCCGTGAGTTAGTGCCACCGTAAGACGGCGGTTCTGGGCATAAGATCCGGTAGCCCTCCTTGGTAAGGGGGAGGGGGGGTCTTACATACCACCCTCAGACGAATGGCCAAACGGAACGAGTAAAACAAATTGTGGAAGATATGATTCGATGCTACATTCTTGAATATGGCGGAGCATGGGATGAATGTTTGCGGCTTATGGAATTCGCATATAATAACAGCTATCAAGAAAGCTTGCAAATGGCTCCGTTCGAAGCTTTATATGGGCGACGATGTCGGACTCCCCTATTTTGGGCTGAGATTGGCGAGCGGCCTTTGTTGGGCCCAGAAGCGCTCGAGGATATGGAAATTATCGTACGACATATTCGGGAGAAGCTCCGAATCGCCCAAGAGCGATATGAAAAGTACGCCCAAGTTTGCTGTGGGGGATTTTGTCTTCCTAAAAGTCTCCCCAATGGTTGGCATGAAAAGGTTTGGAAAAGAGCGAAAATTAGACCCAAGATTTGTGGGTCCCTTCAAGATTCTTGCGCGGGTTGGTGCATCCGCGTATAAAGTCGAGTTACCCGTGAACTTTCCTGATGTTCAAGACGTGTTTCATGTTAGACAACTTCAAAAGTGTGTGCGGAATGACAAGCAAGTTTTGGACTTTGTGACGCAGTTGGTGCCGAGCCTTTCTTATGTGGAGATGCCCATCCGTATTTTGGAGTCCCAAGATCGCGTGTTGCGGAAAAAAAAGATTCCTATGGTCAAGGTGCTATGGAAAAATCAGAATGTGGAAAGCGCGACGTGGGAGCTCGAGTCAACAATGAGGGCGGCTCACCCTCATTTATTTCCATAAAGTAAGCTGGTATGGGCCTGAATGTTTTTGTTTGATTCCTTCTTTAATTGATATCCGAAGTATTGAAAAGTTTTGATGCGAAACTTTTTGTTAGGGGGAGTGATTGTAACGCCCCGGATTTTTTTCTTCATTGAATGATTGCGTACGCGTGATGGGCGTTGCGTTGTCTCTGACCATTGTTCGAGCATGATTTCATGCGGGCTTGCGAGTCGCTGTTTTGGTAGCCTAGGTGCACGATTCCCCAGCAAGCTGGAGTCCAAGTTGGGGACTCGGTGAGGCCTCTTAGGGAATTCTTGCACTTTCTCGAGCGTGAGTCGTGTTGCTCAAAGCGGGTTGATTATTTGGAAGAGGTGGCGTTCGTAGATAAAAATCGTGTTTGCTGGTTTTACTCCTTGAGGTGCCAAAATTCTGGCTACAGGTTTTTGTAGCAGGGGAGAGGCGTAAGAGGTCAAAGATCTGGAGCGCATTTGGGTGACACGGCCTAGGACACGGCCGTGTCCCAGGGCGTGTCGGGGTACACGGCCTGTGACACGGGTGTGTCACAGGGCGTGTCCCGGGTTCGCTCGACGAAATTCGCTCGACGAGTGTCGAGTAGAGGTGACACGGCTTGGGACATGGGCGTGTCCCCAGGTCGTGTCCTTCTCGGGTTGTTTGGCGGGCGTTGTGGGATGTGTCACGGCCGTGTGACACACCCGTGTAGATAGGCGTGTTCAGGGACACGGGCTGTGACACGGGCGTGTCACAGGCCGTGTACTGATTTGAGGTGAGGCGGTTGTCCACCGCTTAAGTTACACGGGCGTGTCACAGGGCGTGTTAGGGCCGAAATTCAATTTTTTTTCAGTTTTTTTGTGCCGTTCATTTCTTTGATTCTGGATCAAATGGTCCAGCTCTGTTCTGGAGGAAATAAGGCCGAAAAAGAGATTCCTCCTCCTCATTTCACCTTCTTCTTCATTCTCAAAGTGAAAGCAAGGGATAAAAGCTAAGGAAATGGAAGGAGAAAAAGAGGAGCAGCCATCGCGATGTCATCTCGGTTCAGGCAAGCGGTGTTCTTCACCCTTGCCAATCTTGTTTTCTTGTTGATTTTTTATTGTGCAGGTTTAGCTAGTTTTCCCCATTCAATTTTTATTAGCTTGTTCTTCTTGTTCTGCACCTCACTTTTGTCTAAATTAGTTTGCCTTGTTACTCTACTATTGTTTAGGACTCACAAGCATAAATTATCTTGTCTTTCAAGAATTTCCCAAGCTAGATGCTTACCTATTGTTCATCTCATTTTTTTCGTATTTTATCTTATATTTCTCTATTAGCTACCTTTCTTAGAGACCCAAATTCTATAAAGGTTGACATAACTTGGGTAATTTGTAGTCATGAGTGAGTACGATGAAAGGAAACGAGTATAGCTTGGATTATGGTGAGTTTTGCGGGAAAATTGTGAATCATGGCAGGAGCTTTTGTGTGAGGGTTCGGTAAGGGGTGGTGTGGTTTCAGCCTTGGTAGCCACTGGATTTTGTTTTATGGTGTAGAGCACCGTTTTGGCCCTGATTTGGGCTGGCTTTTATTGGTGTGTTCCACTTTAGGGCCGCCACCAAAAGACCCTTGCGGAATCGAACTTAACTGCTGCTTATGTTTCACTAGTATAGTTGTTTCTTATTATCAAGATGATGGAATGGGCGTATATGTATATTGCCTTTTTGCTCCTGCAGGTTGAGCAGGACTTGATGAAACTTTCATGCACTTTTTGCGTTACGTGTTGGGTTGGCAGTGTTTAACACTTATTTTCCACCCTGTTCTTTTCACTCGTTTACATGAAATGTCTACGGGGTCGGTAAGACCATTCGTTATATTTGATGAACTTAATGCTCTATTTTGTGTAGCTTTGATGATTGCTGAGGTGTTCTTTCTTGAATGCCTCAGGTGCAGGTTATAGCCGGCTGAGCGGCTAGTGCCTGGGTAGAGTCTCTTTGGAGCTAGCCGAGTTTACTTAGCGAGGTAGTTCTTTACTTTGGTGTACAAACATACATATCCCCAATGGGTTCGTGTCAGCTTGTTGGCGCCCATTGGTGGTTTTCTTTACTTGCTACATATGAATGCTAGACTGCTACTATGAATCATTTGGATGAGATGATGTCTACTTGCTCTTGGGAAGGGTTTATGGTAGGTTGCATTATGTATTTTTAAGCTAAACAAAACCTATTATTGTATAACATGCATAACATGTTTTGGTCACCTAACAAGTATTTTCCAAACAACGTAAAAAGGGTGATTTCTTATATTATTATAAATCTAGAATGCATATAGGAGATCGTCATAAGTAAACGAAAGTATTTTCGCCGCGTACAAACACACATTTTGATTCCTAAGGCCGAGGGATATGACCATCAAACTAAACGGTTTTCTAGCATATAACTGATGATTTTCAACTACAAAGTAAGCGTCGAGGCTTTGCCTGAGCATGTGCACTTATCCCCTGCACGACGCGGCATCATGACACGTAGTTCCTCTGACTCTGATACGATGTACTCGTTGGGGAAATGCGGATTGTGACAGTGTCATTCTCGACCGACGATCAAAGCTTCCAGCTCGACGAAATTGCATTCAACGTTCATCGACCCGACCCGACACGCCTGTGTCAAAATGCCACAAGGGCGTGTACTCCTCCACCTGGCCCGACAAACCGCCGCTGGCGACTTTTCGACGCAAACGACGCCCACATCAACCTCCCCGACACGCCCACAGTCACGCCCGTGACCAGGGCGTGACTTCCATGTGGACCTCCCGAAGTAAACAACGCCATCAAATCGCCAAAATCAGATGATGAATAGTGCCAACACGCCCACCGTCACGCCCGTAAAAGGGGGCGTGACCGCCGCGTTTTCAACTGCAAAGTCAAATCTCCAATCAAATCACTAGCCGCCATTTGAATAGTAGCGACATGCCCCCTAAAACGCCTATGTCAGAGGGCGTGTACTTGGAAAATTTTGCTTATAAAAGGCCAGCTGCTATATGAGTTTAGAGTTCCGAAATTTTGAACCATTTTGTTGACAAGGGCTGCTGTTTGGAGCTTGCTTTAGTGCTATGTAAGGACCCCTCTCGCCTTTTTATGTTTGTTTGTTTAAGCTCTTGTAATCAACTTCTTTTGTAATAAAAATCATTAGTATTTCATCCTTATATGCTCTGAAATGTCTCTGAAAGCCTCCTTTTCATCAATCTTATGTATTTATGATTTCATTTTCATATTGCATGTGTGCTTGTATGAGTTCAAATTGCGAAATTTAAGTTTTAACATGAAAAACCTTCTGTTTTACTTTCAGTTATATCCAAATTTCTAGTCGTTATTATAACCATTTTTGTTATCATACTCTTGAGAATTGGTTAGACTTAGGATTTTTATGCTTCCAAATTCATTCTTATGAACTGATAAAACAATAAAAAAGGTGGTTTTCATTCCTCTTAACTTAGATTTTTCTTCGTTTTGATTATAAAACTTTTGTTTCTTTTGAGCTTTCTTCCACTTTTTAAACCGTTTTACAAAGCTATAAAAATGTATAATGTGTTATTTTAATTTTTCAACAACTATGATTTTCGCAATTACTTAAAAAGATTTTTGTTCAAATAATTTTATTTCAACTTTTTATGCATTTCTATCAAAAACAACGGTAAAAAAGTATATGTTTTAATTTTTCAGGCACTTGCTTTTCTCGCTTTAATTTGAAAACTCTTTACTGAAACAACTTTTATTTTGTCTTTTTATGCATTTCTACGGCATTCTAGCGATAGAAATGCAGTTGTTTTATTTTTTTCGATAAATTTATTTTTCTTAATTTTTTTGCCTGCATGCGTGCGTGTATAAGATAAGTTTTATTGCTTTCTCAAATTATGTAGAGTGTGTGCGCATGCGCATTTATTTCCGTCTACTCATTAAGAGTTAAATATCGTGTCTTTAATTTTTCATCTACTCATTTGAGTAGGATTTGCAATTGTGAGTATTTACTTTCTGTAGTGTGAGTATTCCTTTTTCTGTCGTGTGTGTGTGTGTGTGTGTTTGTGTGTGTGTGTTTATTAATGCAAGTGTGTGTTTTAATTTAAGCAAGTGTGTGTGTTTTTATTTACCGCCTACGCATTTGAGTTAAATGGCAGGTTTCTACCTTTCGCCTAATCGCTAGGAATTAATTGGCCGGACTTCATTTCCCGCCTACTCGTTTGAGTAGGACTTGTATTTTTCATCTTTTATTTACCGCCTACTCATTTGAGTTAAATGGCAGGTTTCTACCTTACGCCTACTTGCTAGGAGTTAATTGGTCGGACTTCATTTCCCGCCTACTCATTTGAGTAGGACTTGTAATTTTCAGCTTTTATTCACCGCCTACTCATTTGAGTTAAATGACAGGTTTCTATCTTCCGCCTACTCGCTAGGAGTTAAATGGCCTGACTTTATTTTCCGCCTACTCATTTGAGTAGGACCTGTACTCGCATTTGTTTTCGCCTACTCGTTAAGAGTTAAAGGACATGTCTTTATTTCTCTGTAAAAATTTGAGAAGGACTTGTAATCGCATTTATTTCTGTCTACTCGTTTGAGTAGGACTCGCTTTCATTTCAGTCCTACTCGTTTGAGTAGGACTTGTAATTTTCAGCTTTTATTTCCCGCCCACTCGTTTGAGTGGGACTTGCAATTTCTATTATGCAATTTTCTCTTACCTATAACTTAGTTTTATTTTCCATCTCTTTATTATGTGTTTGGATGAGTGCGGGTGTGTCTATTTGTAGTTACTTTTCTAATATTTGGTTATCTTGCTTTTCTTCTTATTCTCTTTATAACCCTTCAGCGAATAGTTTAGAACGCTCACCTAACCAAACTCAAAAGCTATCCCCATTCCGATCAGTGGCTAATCGCTTTTAGCCCTCGGTATCGAAGATCTTTGGGATATAAAAAATGTTTTAATTAACTAAAGGTCTTATTTTTCTATTTTATTAAAAACTTAAGGTTTACCCCGGGTTAGCGACGCATAGAACCACATATCGATTTGTGGGCTTTATTTCCGTTATCCATACACTAGCTAGCCGAGAGGCCGTGCGTATAGATTGATCACCCCTAGGTAAAGAGAGTTCTGCACTAACCCTCGAGAGAGGAGGCGCGCTAACTCTACCGGATTGGGTTCCCCACCCAATACCGGGTTCTTAGCGTCCTCCGAGCATTAAGAGGAATCTTTCGTCGGATGAGAGCCCGGTCGAATAGCCTTAATGTCCAGGTGAGTGATATTCCTAGAGAAAGTTGAGCTCTTTATTTTGGAACCTCCACGACCAAGTTTCCGCTTTAATTAAATTGAAACTTTAGATCTCTAGTTATTCAAATCTATTTTTAATCCTAACGTAATTCGATACCGAGTGTTTTCTCTTCATCGACTTTAATCTTAATCTATTTTCGTCCTATTTTAGTCAAAATCAACAACTTGAAAATGCAAGAAATAATAAAAGAAAACAGAACTAAAGCTCCCCAAAAATCTCCTCCTCAGCTTCTAGAATTGCCTGGAATTAATAGGAAAGTTAGTTGGATGGTCACGCCCCTAGGTCATGCCCGTGACCTAGGGCGTGTAATGTTCGGAATAGTCATCTTCAAGTCTTGGGAACGATGGCGCGAAACTGCCAAAATTCATTAATTGGCGGGTCACGCCCCTAGGTCATTCCCAAGACCTAGGGCGTGTCATGTTGGTTGCTGGAAACGGAGGGAAGTAGAAATGGCAGGAATAACTCTGGCCATTGTTGGAAGAGTCACGCCCCTGGTCACGACTGTGACCTTAGGCGTGTAAGGCAAAAACCGTCAAAATCTGAAACTGCTTCATTAAATGTGGCATGCCTTGATATCACGACTTGAAGTCATGCCTGTGAATGGGCATGTATCTTTAATCTGATGTGGAGTCGAGGCCTAGCGCGTCATCTGCAGGTCACACCTCCTCGTAACGCCCGTGGCACCATAGTCACTCCCATGACCATTATGCGTGCAATTTTTGGTTAACATGGCAATGTTCTCTGGAGCTCGTGTCGGGGTCACGCCTACCGGTCACGCCCGTGACCGGGGCATGTAGTTTGCATTTCTCGAGTTTTGTCCAGCATTGTCCCCTGATCAGTTCTTCAAACTTCAAAATATTATTTGCAGTACATTTTGACCTAAAATAAGAAAAGAACAAAATAAGTAATAATATTAATATAATATAATTATAATCTAGTTAATTATTAATTTAAAATTATATAAAAAATAAAGATAAAATTAGAGTTAACAAATACCCCCATACTTACTCGTTTGCTCGTCCCAAGCAAACAACTTTCCTTGTGGAGTTGAAAAGTTTTAACGTAGAAAAGAAAATTGAAATGAAGGAGTAAAGAGCGAAGTCTTATGCCTATGCGTGTAGTTATTTTTGTAGAAAAACCTACTCAGCATACAAATTAGATTTTACATTTCTAAAATGTGTTTTCACTTATTATTTTTACTTCGAAAATGAAACCCGGTAAATCTTAAAAACGCATTTAGCGAGAAAGTAGTGTGTTTAATAAGATTACATTGCACAAATCGAAGATCGACATACAGTCCAAAGAAATCCATCATGTCGATGGCCATAGCCTTGCCCTTTCACACTCTCGCAACGACACTAGTCTAACTTATAAGCATAAATCATTAGGACTTAAGTAGGTTGAAACATAGGCTTAGGTTGTTTTGGTTTGGAAAAATCAAAGATAAAAACAAAGGCTAGACACACCAAAACCCAAATAGAGCATGCACAAAAGAAATCATGGCTTGAAGAATGCCGCCAATTCCTAAATCTCTTTGTTTCTTCTCCTTAACATGTTGAAAATTGTTCCACTTCCTCTATTTATTTTCATATATTTTTTTATTTATATATTTTTTTTGAGGAGGAAGGAAAAATAAATCAACTTTTTTTTCTCAATTAGCCAGCAAAATAAAATGTCTCCTAATCACTCATAAACCATTTTTGTATAAATAATTTCAAACTCAGTTTTAGGTGTTAAATTAGGATGCTTTTTAGGCTTTGGTTAAGTGTTTGGTGGAGCTAAAACAAAAGATATGGTATAGGCTAAAATTGGCTTAACAAAGATAGAATGTTTAGGTACGGGTGCAAATGCTCAAACTTGCTAAAATAAATGCCTAAATCATATTTATGCTAATAAGTTTAACCTATGCAAAGTTTTGAGAATAGCTAGAGGGAAAGTTCTAGACATCGAGAAAGAATACCTCTTTTTTGATCGGGGAAATATCGCTCTAGTAAACTTCTACACACACTTCTAAACTATTCTCAGATCTTACCGATTTCAAAGTAAAAGTAAAATAAACTGTTTCTACGCATTTAGAAAAATAAAAACATATTGTATCTTGAATGTTTAGTTCTACTTAAATTCTACTAACATGTGCACTTAACTAGAAACACATCATGACCAACAGTTCTACTGCAAAATTCAAAATTCAATTAAAGCATCAAAATCTTCTAAACATTATGTAAAAGTTGAATACTACGGATTTCGCATACGAATAAATATAGAAATAAAGATTTCTCAAATTAAAAATTAACCCTAATTTTTTTGTTTCTTCTTAGACTTCCCGAGCTATACCCTGTGAAGGGCTCTCACCGGTACTAGGAGGTAAAATGGGGTGATATCCCAAACGTCTATTTCTAAGAAATTTAATTTCGATTTTCTAATTTTTTTGGAAATTTTTGATATATTTTTTAATCATTTTTTAGAATCTTTTTGTTTTTATTCAATACTAAGTAAAAACAAAATTTTAAATTTGATTTTTTGAAAAAAAAGTTTTTTTATATTTTTGTATGTTTTGCTTGAGAAATATCCCCCCATACTTAAACAATACATTGCCCCTAATGAAAAAATAAGTATAGAAAATGAAAGGAGACTTCCCTGAAGAGGTTAAATCAGCACAAAAATGTACCAGGAATACATAACTGAAGCAAAATATAATATTGATATATAGTTTTTAATAAAAATAAAAGATACAAAGCAACTGAAAAGAAAAGATATAAAGTAAAGATACATGGCAACCGACTACAACTCAAAGAAAATAAAAGATACAAAGCAACTGAAAAGAAAAGATATAAAGTAAAGATACATGGCAACCGACTACAACTCCAAAGAAAATAACTACTCCTCAGCGCACAAAAGGCGCAATGCTCAAGCACAACCGGTAAGTGACATGCCTTCCCATAGACCAATCGGTACGGCGTACAAACAATAACGGTCTTGTATGTGGTCCGATAAGCCCAGAGTGCATCGTCAAGCTTAACCGACAAATCGTTTCTATTTGTAGAAACCATTTTTTATAATATTCGTTTAATCTTACGGTTTACTACTTCTACTTGGCCACTAGTTTGAGGGTGATAGGGGGTGGCCAACCTATGTGTAACACAATATTTAAATAAAACATTGGCAAATTATGAGTTACAAAAGTGAGTTCCCCTATCACTAACTATTGCCCGTGGCGCTTCAAATCATGAAAAGAGTTTTTTGAGAAATTGGGTCACAACTCGGGAATCAATGGTGGGAATGGCTTGTGCTTCCGCCCACCATGACACGTAGTCGACCGCTACCAAAATATAACAATTTCCAAAGTGAAAGAAATAGTGCCTAACCACCTAGAGGGGGGGTGAATAGGTGTACTTTTCCTTTTTAATTTTAAGGCAGAAATAATGTACAATTAAACCTATTTTTGTAATATTCTACAATTATCACAACACAGCAACCATAGAAACAAACATTCATAGAGTGCACACAGTGTTTATAGTGGTTCCCCAAGGTCTGGGTACATCCACTTTCCCCCTTCGCCTATCTAGTAGGTACTAGATTCGGCTAACTCCTGCACTTCTCCTCAGATCCTCAGATCTTACTGCTCAGAACCCCAAACCAGGTTCCTACACCTCAGAGTGTCCCCACTCCTACAACTCAGGCGCAAAGCCCTACCACTCAGTATTCAACAAGACCTACACTCAGGCTAAACAGCCCTACCTTAGCCCTCAACAAGGCATACACTCAGAGAATTGATTCTCCTACAGTCATGCACAAACGCCCTACCTCAGCCTTTATAAATTTAGGCTTACAACTCAGATCCCTTAGGATCCTACAAAAAGATAATAAAAAGTTTTCAGATCACCACTCAGTTTGAGAGAATGAAGATGGCAATCTTCTTGATCAGTTCTTGATAGCACGGATTCCTGAGATCAAATTTGTGTTTGCTTTCTTCAAGGCTTCTTGAGTCTGAACTCAGTAAAGTTGATCTTCTTGAAGTAGACCGGCTGGCAACTTCCTTCTTAGGATGGAGAAATAAATCTGGATCCTACTTTGCAGTCTGGTTCAGAACCTGCTCCTTAAGAGATTTGATTAACAAGTCTCTTTCTTGACTTCAATTACTGGAGTTCTCTCTCTCCAAGTAAATCTGAAGTTTCTTCAAAATACTGATTTACAGTTTTCTCTGGATCTGTATTGATCTTCTTAATCTTCTGATTAATTCTTTTTATTGATTGATCAATCTCTAATTGTGTTCACTCTGTTCTGTTGAAGGAGAAAGAACTTTATATAGTCTTCCTCCAAGGTAACCGGCTGATCCGGTTTCTAACGAACTTCTGGCAGCTCTGACAGTTACAGTTGACCGGTTGAAATGGCAGCTATCAAGCCATCCAGTCACTTCTTGAAAATATTGTCTCTGTCTGAAAGTGTCGAGACTCATCTTCATTATGTGTCGACACAAATAGACCAAGTGTCGACACAAGTGAACTAAGTGTCGACAATGGCCTTGATGGTGTCGACACAACTCCTTGTCATGTTGTAACTGTAACACCCCCTATCCGTCGCAAAACATATAGCAGTAGGTCCGGCCGGGGCCCGGCTCCATATACTACAGACAGACCGGGTGGTTACTTATGGAAACCATCCAACCAATCGTACGTCCTACACAGAGCATTCTAGCGGAAGCAGTTTATAAAGGTTGCAAATAAGAACCCAGCACTAAAGCATGAATGTCCACTAATCCAAAATAGGAATGTTATACAAATACCAACATAAGCCTTAAGGCCTTACAAAATGTTTCACTTGATATTACATGATTTACAAACCACGGGACACAGGCCGGTCATACATGAATAAAACAGTAAACACTTCCAAAATAGGCCTTCGAGGGCCGGCTTCGCACTTGGGCTTTAGCCCGCTATTGACCGCTTGGTCCAGCAGCACCTGCAAACAACAAACCACTGCACGGTGGCAAAACAAGGCAACGGTCAGTAATGCTGACCAAATTATAACGATCCCGCCCCCAACTCGGGGCGGCGATGCTCCTTCCCTGCATTTCATTAGCATAAGCGAGCAACATAAATATATAGCCATTTCATCACAGACGTTGGCTCGCACGGCCACACGCCCCATGCTGTCAGGGCACATTCTCGTTGAATCGGTCGATGTCACGTCAATTAAAGCCATAGACATTCCGGACTCACCACCGCCACTTTGACGGCCAAACCTATGAGCATTTTGTCTTCCTGGCCTGGGTCACGACAATTTAAGCCATTGACCGCCAAAGACCCTAATCTATGCCAACGGCAAGTGCCACATGCCTTTAGGTCTCTTTAACCGAATGACATAGAACGGGTACGGTTCCATCTAACCTGTGCTCACATCGCAACGACAATTTAAGACATTTGCGCGGGTCAAACTTCCACCGAGTCCCATTTCCATCACAAGTCACATAACCCGGTTATGCTCAAGTTGGCTCTCAGGCCACCAAGTTGGCAGGATCTCGTATCCGCCCAGTTTTTCGGGTGCACCTTTCTGTTAGTCCCCAAGGCTCCCTGCTGCAATCTACCGCGTAGAAACCCGAAAAATAATCAACAGCACGGAGTTTTCTCCGGCATTTATGCAATGCAACATCACCGATCCAGACCAACATGTCCAGGTAGGCTTCACACATCATGCCTATGTCCGTTCTCGCTTACGAACTCTAAATAACGGTGACTTCACATATCTACCCGAAGGAACGCCTCCAACTCTCCGCAAACTCGCGAGAGCAGGCTTCCTATGCAGAGAAGGAGAGCTACTCATGCTCAAGAAGAGAATTGTTACCCTAACATTCCACTTTGGCGCCATTGAAAAGTAAGCGGATGAAAAGCACCGCGCTAGCTTTGCCTCCGTGGATCCGGAGTCGGCTCGCGATTCGGAGCTTCGAAGCTCCTCCAATGGCCGGATCTAGCTCCTTCTTCCTTCCTTGGCTCTCTACTTTCTCTAAGGTTTTAGAAAGATAACCACTCATGAAAAGTGAGGGTTTCTAAGTCCAATCCCGGGTATATCCCTTCAGGAACAACCCCCAGCCGTTGGATCATCAATTAAAGAAATGAACGGCTTTGATTCGGGACTGAAATGCACAATCTGGACCGAACATAGCCTGGCACACGCCCGTGTCCAGGGCCGTGTGCCTCATTCGCCGTCAAAATTGAATCACCTGGAACAACACACGGGTATCGAACACGCCCGTGTTCGAGCTGACACACCCGTGTTCCACCTGACACGGCCGTGTGGCCGGCCGTGTACCCATCATTTTTCCTCGAAAACAACCCGAGCACTGCACGGGTTCTAGGACACGCTAGTGTCCTTGCCCGTGTCACCTCGACATGCCTGGACCCCAGGCCGTGTACACGGTCCCGACACTCGACACTTCGTCGAGCGAAGATCGTCAACCTGATGACATGGCCTTGGATACGCCCGTGTCCTAGGCCGTGTGCCTTGTCTCGACACAATGTCGAGACCAAAGTGTCGACTTCCCGGGACGAGTGTCGACACGGGTTGACACGCCCTGCGACACGCCCGTATCGCAGGCCGTGTGCCATGTCTCGACACTTCGTCGAATGCAGAGTGTCGACTTCGCGGGCTATGTGTCGACACGGGTAGACACGCCCTGCGACACGCCCGTAACGCAGACCGTGTGCCCAGTCTCGACACAATGTCGAGACCAAATTGTCGACTTCCCGGCTGAGTGTCGACACAAGCTTGACACGCCCTGGGACACGGCCGTGTCCCAGGCCGTGTGCCTGCATCGAGAACCCAAAACTGGCCCAAAACGTCCCTCGTCGCTCCTTTGAGTTTCAGGGCGTTACAGTAACAGCTTCTCGACTGTGCTTCTTCATAATGTGTCGACATTGATTCTGTGTGTCGATACAAGCCTTTTGTTGAATGTGTTGACACTGGTTGAGTGTGTCGACATAAGTACTTCTCCTTTAACACTTAGCTGAATTCTGCTGTGTGTCGACACATCTCCCTTGTGTTGACACATCTTCTTTTGTTGTTGATACTTGCTGAGTGTCGACACATCTCCTTTGTGTCGACACATGCCTTCATGTGTTGAAACTTGCTGAGTGTCGACACATCTCCTTTGTGTCGACACAAGTACTTTAACTTTGTTGAAGCTTGATGAGTGTCGACACAGCCTCCTGGTGTCGACACATTTGATGTCGACAAAGCTTCTCTGGGTGTCTACACTGCCTCTAAGTGTCGACACAGATTATGTTGACAATTCTTCATAGTGTGTCGACACTGCCAGTATGTGTCGACACTATTCTTCTAGTGTCGGCTCTGCCTTTCCTGGTGTCGACACAATTACTCCAAGTGTCGACATAACTTCTCTAGGTGTCGACACAAGCCTTCATAAGTGCCGACACTTCACCTCTAGGTGTCGACACATGGACTTAGAAACTTTTCTGCATTTCCTGCAATTACTTAACCTTCACATATAAACTCAAAGCACATCAAATACACCTTGATGTATATCATTGAGTAGGGTGAGGCTTCTTCAAATCTGGTACACATTCTCCAATGTACCCAACAATCTACCCCTATTTGGAGAAGTCATAACCCTTATTCAAAGATATACACCATTCATAACAAATACTCAATATGATGTATAACAGTATTATATGATAGGGTAAATACTAAACAAAACATGTATAAACAATCTTCTCAAAATAACAATGTAATAGATTGAACATTAAACATTGTTTTGTTACAATTTTCAATAGTTTCATTAATCAAAAGATTACATGGATTTTAATGCAAATGATTACAAAGTTGTAAACTTAAGAAAATTCTAATCTATGGCTGCTCTGGCTTCTTGATGACAATGCCCTTTCCAGATTGAATCTTGGCTTTAACTGGAGCATCAGTGTCATCAACAGGCTTCTTTCCCTTAAGATCTTTCTTCTTCTGTACTTCAGCCCTTATCTTCTGTCTCCCAAAATAATGATAAGGCTTAGGGAAATACTTGCTAGGATCCTGTGCATTAGGAGGTAGCTTCCCTAATTTAGCCTTTCTTCTGTACTTTACAATGGCCTCTTGCCTAGCTTCATGTTTTCTCCATTCTTGGTTAGAGTACCATTTACCCCTCTCTAGGAAATTATCCTTTGCAGCCTTCCAAGCAGTCAGAATAATATTTCTAGAAGTTGGGCTCTACTGTTCAAAATCAGGGCTTAACTCAGCCTGTTCTCTGAACCTCTTCTTAGATAATTGAGCTTCTTGCTCTTTCAAAACTGCCTCTTGCTCTTTTAATACTGCCTTTAGCACAGGCTGTACTACTTTCTCAAAAATAATATTCTTATTACCCTAAGGAGGGCTATACATAGATTGTACCTCCTGATGTATCATCTCAAAATTGGCTGGAGGGTAGATCACTTGAGCAACTTCAGCTGGCTCACCTCCAAAATATGCAGGATTTATCCCAGAATATGCTACATTATCATCATCACACAAGGGTGGATATCCAAGGGTAGCTCTGATGCTGTTTGAAATCCATTTAGCATGGTCAGAGCCTGCTTTGACTAGTACCCTCTCCCCCTTTATGACTTCTCTTTTTATATGATCCCTAAGATCATCCTTCTAAAATATGATCTGAGCATTCAGATAGTTAACACCATCTTTATAAAAAGGTGTTAGTCCTTGCTGCAGTCTGAGCAGCTGCAATATTCTGCATTTTAGTGACTATCACATTATGTGATTTAGTTAGATTGTCATTCATTCTAATCTGATTCTCAAGAACATATTCTTGTTTTACTGCCATATCATCAACCTGTTCTTTATCTGCTCTTGATGAGTAGCCAGATATACCACTACATTGCCTCCTTTGTGAAAACAATCAGTCATTTCTTTCTTATTCGGATTAACTTCAAATCTTATAGATTTGATGTCTTGAGCCAAATCAAATTGAAGTGATTTATGTCCTTCATCCATATATGTTTCTAGGGCCTTCCTTTGCTCATCCATCTTGATCTGCAAAGCCACCAACAAAGAACTGTAATCAGCAGTTGGGGCAGGCTGAGGAGTAATTGTTTGTAGAGCTTTCTTGTAGGTCTGGCTTCTCCTTTTGAAGACCTGTAGCTTTATTTCCTTGGATCTAGCAGCCTCTTCATCCTCAGAAGCAGAAGTACTGGCAATGTCTACTCTATCCTGAGGAGTAGGTGGTAATTCCTTCTCTGCTCTTTGTAGCTCCTCAACACTCCTTTGCTCCTCAGTTTCTTTTCTAGCAGTCTCCTCCTGAAACTGTACATGCTCCCCGTCAAGATGGACCTTCTCCCCCTCAAAAGCTGCTTTTTCTCCCTCAAAATCAGTCTGTAGTAAATCAGGGAACAACTCTTCTAGTGTAAACTCCTGTTGAGTATGGACTGGAGAATCTCTTATCTCAGGAGAAGTTTCTGCAACTGATGTGTCTTTCATGACCAAATCTTGTGGTTCACTATGTATCTGAGTTTGTTGATCAACATCAAGTAATGATTCAGTCAATACTTCATCCTCAATATTGAAAATAGATTAATTAACTTCATTGATTACCTCAAGAATTGTTTGGGTTGCCCTTTCACTGTCTAAGTGAGTTGGCTCATCCACATGTTGAGGCTCCCCCTGGAGTGGATCCAGCAGAATGGGGCTAGCAGATTGTAGATCCCCCTGCCTGTGGGCATCTTCAGTCCTTACTGGTGACCTTCTAGTAACATCAGCTGCTTCCTTATCAGCTTCATCCTCACTAGAACTGAAAACTACTTGCTCCTCTGAGCTACTTGAGGATTCAGGAGCCACACTGGCTTTCTTCTTCTTCTTCTATTGAGAAACTTCCTTTTCAGGAGTAGGCATTTCCTTTGTCAACACTCTATCCCACCTGGAGATAATTCTGATATCCATTCTCCTCACATGGTTTTTCTTAGAACCAGCAGCTTGGTTCATCACTTCTGGAATAGTTCCAGCCAAGAACAAACTCATAATCCTACCCAGATTGAGCTTCTTCAGACTTTCCTTAATCTTTTCAAACATTACTGCTGACCAATCAGTTTTGAGCTTGAAAATGATCCTTGTCATTAAACTGAACTTGTGAGCTGATATTCTATTATGCCCACCTGGCTTGCTCAGAATTACCTTTCCTACTATTTCAGATAAAAACTTTCCTTGTATGTTCATCTCTTTCCTGTTAAAAACTGATCCAATCTTCATACTTGAATCAAGTCCACACCATTGCAGTGCCTCACTTATCCTTGATGCAGGTACATCTTCCTCTTCATTAGTTCTAGGGAGATGTAGAACTTTTCTTAGACTTTTCTCGGTGACCAGTTTCATCTAGGGTAGCTGCACTAAAGAATTTGAGGACCTCCTTCTTCCAAATCTTGATTGGCTCTGAAACTAGATACTCTAACCCAGTCTCTGCAACTGGGGTTACAACACCTTGAATTTATGGTTCTGCATCATCAAAGGCATGTCGCACTAGCTCATATTCTTCATTGACGTTCTCTTCTAGCTTGGGCGCCATTAGGGTCTGGAGAAATTTTGAATTTAGAGAAAAAAGATGTCGACACACAAGTTTGGTCTCGAAATTATGGTGAGCGTGTCGACAAACAATGGTGAAGACCTATTTATACCTTTCTAAAATCGAAGGTGAAAAGCCGCGTCAAAATACTTGAAATGTGTCGACACTGTTGAAAAGTGTGACACATACTTCTAATGTCTCGACAACTATGTGTCGACACAAATATAGTCGACAGAATATATGTGTCAACACTTATACATCTCTGCTCGACGATTAGTCGAAACTCTACTCGATGAATTCTGTGTAAATCCTAAGTTTCGACACCACCCTGGATGTGTCGACACCTACTCTGGATGTGTTGACACTAATTCTTTGAAGTGTCGACACATACTTTCTAGATGTGTCGACACCATTCCTCTGAAATGTCGACAACACTTCTCTGTGTCGACACAGACAACTCCTTGTGTCGACACCATTTTACTTAGCAAATTTTTAAAATATTCTAAGTTTAACATTCCTAATTCAATTTTAAACTTATTGAATTTGGTTTCATCTAGGGGCTTAGTAAACATATCAGCAATCTTATTATCTGTTTTAACATATTCTAGGAAAATGTCCTCTTTTTCTACATGTTCTCTAAGAAAATGGTATCTAACTTCTATGTTCTTAGTCCTACTATGTGAGACAGGATTATTAGCTATAGAAATGGCACTTGTAGAATCACAAAACAAAGGTGTTCAACTTACCTGGATACCATAGTCTTCTAGCTGATGTTGTATCCACAAAAGTTATACACAGCAACTTTCTGTTGCCACATATTCTGACTCAGCTGTGGAGATTGCCACACTGGTCTGCTTCTTACTGCTCCATGACACCAGGCTTCCTCCTAGAAATTGACAGGTTCCTGTAGTACTCTTTTTATCTTCCTTACAACCTGCAAAATCTGCATCTGAATAACTTGTTAGTAGAAAATCTCTATTCCTAGGGTACCAAAGGCCTAGATATGGTGTGCCCTTAAGATATCTCAAAATCCTTTTGACTGCAGTCAGATGAGATTCTTTAGGGCATGATTGGTACCTAGCACAGACACATGTAGCATACATGATATCTAGTCTACTAGCAGTCAAATACAGTAGGGAGCCAACTATCCCTTTATACAAAGTTTAATCTACAGGTTTCCCTGCATCATCTTTGCTTAGAGACATGCTTGACCACATAGGAGTTTTCATGGTAGTGGATGATTACATACCATACTTCTTTATTAACTTTAGGGTGAACTTAGACTGGCATATGGATAATCCATCATCAGTCTGTCTAACTTGGAGACCCAAGAAGAACATAAGTTCCCCCATACTGCTCAATTCAAATTTTCCTTGCATCAGTTTTGCAAACTTTCTGCAAAGACTAATTTCTGTAGACCCAAATATTATGTCATCTACATATATTTGGACAAGGATAATCTTGCCTTTAGATTACCTAAGGAATAGAGTTTTGTCTATTTCCCCCTTGAGAATTTGTTCTCAATGAGGAAATTAGACAGGGTTTCATACCAAGCCCTTGGGGCTTGTTTTAACCCATACAAAGCCTTCCTAAGTCTATATACATAATCAGGTTTAAGAGAATCAATAAAACTTGAGGGCTGCTCTACATAGACTTCTTCATTTAGATCTCCATTTAGGAAAGCTGACTTAACATCCATTTGATATACCTTTAACCCTTGATATGTTGCATAGGTAAGGAACATCCTGATTGCCTCCAGTCTTGCTACTGGAGGAAAGGTTTGATCAAAATTAATACCTTCTTCCTGCCTATATCGCTTTGCAACAAGTCTAGCTTTATTCTTTATGATGATTCCATTCTCATCCAATTTGTTCCTAAAGATCCACTTTGTTCCAATAATATTGTGGTCTTTGGGTTTAGGAACAAGCTTCCAGACCTAGCACCTCCTGAACTGATTCAGCTCCTCTTGCATGGCATCAATCCAATGAGGGTCTAGAATTGCTTCTTCAAACTTCTTTGGTTCCACTTGGGATAGGAAGCTGGAGTAAAAAACTGTACTCAGATTCCTGCTTCTTGTTTGAACTCCTTGTCTGGGATCTCCAATTATTTGATTGGCTGGATGATCCTTTAAGTGCCTATTTGCTGGAGGTAGTCTGTCTTCAGGTTGTACACCTCCAGCCTCTTCAATATGCTGCACCTCTTTGTCTTCTTCAGCATCAGGAGTATCTTGTACTGCCCCTGGATAGCAGCCACCATTTTCCACTTGCTGACTTGCAGTAGAATCTTCTGCAATGGTAAGCTTGTCCATCCTCTCAGCTATACCTGTAGAACTGCAAGCACTACTTGGCAATTCACTATTAATGATCCTTACTTCATCAAAAACTACATGTACAGACTCTTCTACAACTTGAGTAATCAAGTTGTAGACCCTATAAGCCGTACTATTGTTGCTGTACCCAACAAATATCCCCTCTTGGGATTTGGCAGCAAACTTGGTTAGATAAGACTTTCCATTGTTAAGTATATAACACTTGCAACCAAAGATCCTGAAATAGGATAAATTTGGTTTTCTGCCCTTCACAATCTCATAGGGGGTCTTCTTGTGGCTTTTGGTAATAGTAGCCCTATTGATCACATGAAAAGCAGTATTTACTGCCTCAGCCCAGAAATATTCTGGGAGAGAAGTGTCACTCAATAGGGTTCTACCAGCCTCTATCAATGTTCTATTCTTCCTTTCAGCAATACCATTTTGCTGAGGTGTTCTTGGTGAGGAAAATTCTTGAAAAATTCCAAATTCTTCACACAGTTTTGTCATACTTTCAGACTGAAATTCAGTGCCATGGTCACTTCTGATTTTGACCACTGTACTGGCCAATTCATTCTGAATTTGTTTAACAAAACTATATAAGATACTTGCGGTTTCAGATTTTTGTCTTAGGAAGAACACCCAGGAATATCTAGAATAGTCATCTACAACTACAAATGTGTAGACCTTCCTACCTAAACTGTGAACTGGCATAGGACCAAAAAGATTCATATGCAAGAGGTATAGACACCTCACAGAATCCTTATTCTCAAGGCTATGAAAGGTGGATTTGGTCTGCTTGCCTTTTTGACAAGCTGAGCATATCCCATCCTTTATACTCTTAACTTGAGGACCATTCCTCACTAACTCTTTGCTAAAGAGTTGGCCAATTGTCTTATAGTTAAGATGAGCCAGCCTCTTGTGCCATTTAACACAATGTGAGACTCTCTCATCAGCTACAAGACAAATAGGAGAAACGTTGTTCACACATACAAAGTCAAGATAATAAACATTCCTCTTCCTATATCCTATCAGAATGATCTTTTGATCACTTGACCTTTTGATATGACAACCATTCTTGACAAATGAGATGTCATATCCTAAATCACTCAGCTGACTTATGCTAATGAGGTTGTGTTTCAAACCCTTCACATAGGCCACTTGAGTGATAGTAATTTTGTTACTATAAATGTTACCAAAGGCTTTGATGATTCCTTTTTCTGAACCACCAAAGGTAACTTTAGGGCCATCCTTGATAGGTGTATAGTCCTTCAGCAACCCCCTAGTTCCAGTCATGTGCCTGGAACATCCACTGTCCAAGTACCATATAGGGGCATGGCCACTTGGACTCTCCTGCAAAACAGATTACTTAACCTTAGAACCCAAATAACTCTTGGGTCCTTGGTGCAGGTTAGTCTGACTTTTAACAAAACTACCTGTAGCTCTTCTAGCAGGCAGTTTGCTACTCTCCTTGACACTTGAATTGTGCCAACAATCTAAGGCAAAGTGGCCTATTTTGCCACAACACCAACACTCAAACCTATTGTACCTTTGTTTAGGTGGTACCCTGGCTGAAGTATCTACAGCAGGCTTTATGTTTTGTGCTGGGGCTTTGCCCTTAGATTTGGACCTAGCAGTCCAGGCAGGTTTTTTAAACCCTAATCCAGCCTTACCCTTTTGAGGTACAAACTCATCTATCAAGGGTAAAACAGATTTAGGTTTAGAAAAATGTGCTACTATCTCTCTCTCCTTCTGAAGTCTAACCTCCAGATTTCTAATCTGATCATTCTTGAAATTGATTGTGCCCATTTGAATAACAGTTATGTTTTTCAATCTGGAAATCTCATTCAGTTTTTGATCTAACAACTTGTCTGAATCAGCAGCAGCCAATTTAAGACTAGCAATCTCCTTTGCCTGAGTTTTGGTCAAGGTTTTGCTTTTCTTCAAGGCCTGCAACAAGTCCCTATATTCATCAATTAACTAATGAATATCTCCTTCAGATTCAGACCCACCCACATCACTTGATGCAGATGTATCTGATTCTGACTCAGTACTATAAATTGAACTAGAAGAACAACTTTGTACCTTACTTGGTCCATGCTGATCCTGGTTCTTGTCTCCTTCAGATAAAGCCATCAGTCCCTTGCACTGATGATCTTCATGCTCATAAATTGAGTTCATTAGCTGTATGAACTCATCTTCTTCCTCTTCAGCAAATAATTCAATGTCGGCTTCAGCTTCTGATTCTGTTTCTGAAGATGACTGATCTGTCAGACTCTTGTCTTTCTTAGCAACAAAGGACCTTTCCTTTTTTCCCTTAAACTGAGTATTCTTTTTGTCAGCTGACTCCTTCCTCTTTTCAATACAGTCAGCCACTACATGTCCCTGTCTATTGCAGCAATAGCAAACAATCTTTGAGGATGTAGCTTTGCTTTGCTTGGACCTGCTTCTGTCATTCCTTGATGACTTCCTTTTCTGATAGTAGTCATCTTTTGGCTGAGAAGTGGAAGGCTTAGACCTCCACTGCTTCTTCTTCAGAAACTTTTGAAAATGCCTAGTAAAAGCAGCAAAGTCTTCATCACTTTCACTGCTATCTGAATTCTTGCTATCTGAATTTTCTGTGACAGCCTCAGTAATTATTTGAGGTGGAGATGGAGACTTGCTTCTATACTTCTTAGTGACTTCAGTCTTGAAGGCCACAGATCTTTTCTTGTGCTCCACTCTAGTATTCTTCTCTTCCTCCTTTCTAACCATTAACTGCATTTCATAAGATAGCAGTTTTCCAAACAAAGTTGGAGGAGGTATATCAGCTAGTTTGGCCACTTCCCTAATGGCACAAATCTTGGTGTCCCAGTCCTTAGTCAGGGATCTTAAGAACTTGTCATTCAGCTCATAGTTACTAAATTCTCTTCCATAGGACATCAACTCATTAACAATCCTATAGAACTTCTTGTAACATTCTGTAATGCTATCAGACATTCGTTGTCTGATGCTTTCATATTCCTGATTTAACAAGGACTTCCTATCTTATCTTACTTCTTCTGATCCCTCCATATAAACTATCAATGTGTCCCACATTTCTTTAGAGGTTTTACAATGAATTAAGTTCTGAAATGTTGCATCATCAATGGCACTAACAATTATATTCTGGGCTCTCTTGTCCATAGTGGCCAGAATGATTTCATCTTTAGTCATTTCAGAGAAGTGCTTGGGAGTTTTTTGATTTGCATCCAGAATGGATATCTTCATTGGCACATATGGGCCTTCTTTGACTGTAATGTATATCCTTGGGTCAGAAGCATCCATAGAGAGTCTAACCCTCTCTTTCCATATGCCAAATATCTCTTTTCTACATATTGGAAATTTCATGGACCCCAACTCTTTGTGATTTTCACTAGAACCCATTTTCTTGAATCTTATTTGTTCTGAATCTGCCTACAGGATCTTACTCAGACTGTTAAGTCCCTTTTTGAGGAACCTCCCTCTGATACCACTTGAAAGAAATAGTGTCTAACCACCTAGAGGGGGGGGGGGGTGAATAGGTGTACTTTTCCTTTTTAATTTTAAGGTAGAAATACTGTACAATTAAACCTGTGTTTGCAATATTATACAATTATCAAAACACAGCAACCATAGAAGCAAACATTCATAGAGTGCACACAGTGTTTATAGTGATTCCCCAAGGTCTGGGTACATCCACTTTCCCCCTTCGCCTATCTAGTAGGTACTAGATTCGGCCTAACTCCTGCACTTCTCCTCAGATCCTCAGATCTTACAGCTCAGAACCCAAAACCAGGTTCCTACAACTCAGAGTGTCCCCACTCCTACAACTCAGGCACAAATCCCTACCACTCAGTCTTCAACAAGACCTACACTTAGGCTAAACAGCCCTACCTCAGCCCTCAACAAGGCCTACACTCAGAGAATTGATTCTCCTACACTTAGGCTCAAAAGCCCTACCTCAGCCTTTATAAATTTAGGCTTACAACTCAGATCCCTTAGGATCCTACAAAAAGATAATAAAAAGTTTTCAGATCACCACTTAGTTTGAGAGAATGAAGAGGGCAATCTTCTTGATCAGTTCTTGATAGCACTGATTCCTGAGATCAACTTTGTCTTTGCTTTCTTCAAGACTTCTTGAGTCTGAACTCAGTAAAGTTGATCTTCTTGAAGTAGACCGGCTGACAAATTCTTTCTTAGGATGGAGAAATAAATCTGGATCCTACTTTGCAGTCTGGTTCAGAACCTGCTCCTTAAGAGATTTGATTAACAAGTCTCTTTCTTGACTTCAATTACTGGAGTTCTCTCTCTCCAAGTAAATCTGAAGTTTCTTCAAAATACTGATTTACAGTTTTCTCTAGATCTGTATTGATCTTCTTAATCTTCTGATTAATTCTTTTTATTGATTGATCAATCTCTAATTGTGTTCACTCTCTTCTGTTGAAGGAGAAAGACCTTTATATAGTCTTCCTCCAAGGTAACCGGATGATCCGGTTTCTAACGAACGTCTGGCAGCTCTAACAGTTGCAGTTGACCGGTTGAAATGGCAGCTATCAAGTCATCCAGTCACTTATTGAAAATACTGTCTCTGTCTGAAAGTGTCGAGACTGATCTTCATTATGTGTCGACACAAATAGACCAAATGTCGACACAAGTGAACTAAGTGTCGACACTAGCCTTGATGGTGTCGACACAACTCCTTGTGATGTTGTAACAGCTTCTCGACACTGCTTCTTCATAATGTGTCGACATTGATTCTGTGTGTCGATACAAGCCTTCTGTTGAATGTGTCGACACTAGTTGAGTGTGTCGACACAAGTACTTCTCCTTTAACACTTAGCTGAATTCTGATGTGTGTCGACACATCTCCCTTGTGTTGACATATCTTCTTTTGTTGTTGATACTTGCTGAGTGTCGACACATCTCCTTTGTGTCGACACATGCCTTCATGTGTTGAAACTTGCTGAGTGTCGGCACATCTCCTTTGTGTCGACATAAGTACTTTAACTTTGTTGAAGTCTGCTGAGTGTCGACACAGCCTCCTGGTGTCGACACATTTGATGTCTACAAAGCTTCTCTGGGTGTCGACACAGCCTCTAAGTGTCGACACAGATTATGTTGATAATTCTTCACAGTGTGTCGACACTGCCAGTTTGTGTCGACACGTTTCTTCTGGTGTCGACTCTGCCTTTCTGGGTGTCGACACAATTACTCCAAGTGTCGACACAGCTTCTCTAGGTGTCGACACAAGCCTTCACAAGTGTCGACACTTCACCTCTAGGTATCGACACATGGACTTAGAAACTTTTCTGCATTTCCTGCAATTACTTAACCTGCACATATAAACTCAATGCACATCAAATACACCTTGATGTATATCATTGAGTAAGGTGAGACTTCTTCAAATCTAGTACACATTTTCTAATGTACCCAACACAAAGGAAGTTGGTAGCGGGCTGACAAATTCGATCCCCATAAATCAAAAACCTCAATTTCTAAAAATCAATTTAAAGGCATTTCATTGAGGCGGGAAATATTACCTGAGCGTTGGCATTGTTCACAATGATTTACATGTGCATGAGCGTCTTTGAAGATGCTCGGCCAATAGAAGCCCACCTCAAGTATTTTCTGCGCCATACGATTTGCTTTATAGTGCCCGCCGGCGCGTCCCTCGTGGCAATGTTTCAATATTTGGGCGTCCTCCTCATGAGAAACACATCTCTACACTACTTGGTCCGCGCAAACACGAAAGAGATCAGATCCTACAAAAAATAGTTTTTTAAATCAGAAAAAAATTTCTTCTTTGCTTGATAAGAAAAACCATTTGGGAGAAATCTTGCAGCAAGAAAGTTTGTGAAATCGGTGAACCAAGTGGTGGGGATAGTCATTACCTTATATAAAGTGAGGAGGCCCTCCTTGGGAAATGCATCATCGATGCCCTCTTTAATATGCTCCTCCAAGTTGGGGTTCTCCAACAGAGAAAGATGATCCGCCGTAAGATTCTCCGCTACTCTTTTATCCCGGATCTCCAAGTCAAATTCTTGAAGAAGCAATATCCACCTAATCAATCTAGGCTTTGCATCTATTTTGGTTACTAGATAACGCAAGGCCGAATGATCGGTAAAAATAATGACTTTGGACAAAGTCAGATAAGAACAGAATTTATCAAACGCAAAAATAACGACAAGAAGTTCTTTCTCGGTGGTTGTGTAATTTTGGTTAGTGTTTTGCTCGCATAATAGATAGGATGAAAATTTTTATTGATGTATTGTCCTAAGAGCGCAACAACGACAAAACTACTAGCATCGCACATGATTTCAAAAGGTAGATCCCAATTGGGAGCTATCACGATAGGTGCGTTTATTGATTTTTCTTTTATAATAGAAAACGCTTACAAATAATTTTCATCAAAAAAAATTTGTGCATCTTTTTCTAAAAGGTGAGTGAGGGGCTTGCTTACTTTTGAAAAGTCTTTAATAAACCGACGATAGAAACCAGCGTGCCCAAGAAAACTACGAACTGCCTTAACGTTTGAAGGGGGAGGTAGTTTTTATGGCCTAGGACAAAACCTTACCAAACAATAAAATCTCACTTCTCCCAATTTAACACTAAATTGGTGTCCTCACATATTTTGAGCACACGGGAGAGGTTTTCTAACCATAAATTGAACGAATCTCCAAAGACGGAGAAGTCATCCATGAAGACTTTCATTATATCCTCCACTAGCTCGTCAAAAATCTCTAACATACACCTTTGAAAGGTTGTCGACGCATTGCATAGACCAAAAGGCATCCTTCAATAGGCGAAGGTGCCGAACGGACAAGTGAAGGTTGTTTTCTCATGATCCTCGGGCGCAATTTGTATTTGGAAATATCCCGAGAGGACATCAAGAAAACAATAAAAAGCATGATCGGATAGTCTTTCAAGGATTTGGTCAATGAACGGTAAAGGAAAATGATCCTTTCGGGTTGCATCATTTAATTTGCGGTAGTCGATGCAAACCCGCCATCCGGTAACAGTTCTAGTAGGGATTAATTCATTGTTATTGTTTGGCACTACCGTTAATCCTCCTTTCTTGGGCAACACTTGGTCCGGACTAATCCAAGTGCTATCTGAAATCGAATAGATGATGACCCCGTCTAGTAATTTAATAACCTCCGCCTTAACTACCTCCTTCATATTAGGATTTAGTCGGCATTGAGGTTGAAGAGTTTTATGAGAATTTTCTTCCAATAAAATTTTGTGCGTACAAAATGAGGTATTAATCCCAGTTAGGTCCGTAATTTTCCACGCAATCGCGCGACGATGACATTTTAAAACATTTAATAATTTGAATTTTCCTTCATCAGATAAGTACGCCGACACAATAGTGGTAAGTTTTGAACCCTCCGCTAGACATAAATATTCTAAATGGTCTGACAATTGTTTTAGTTCTAAGGTTGGAAGTTCATCGTAAGAGGTTTTTAATAGGTCACTTCCTATTTCTAGAATTTCAAAAATAGGCTCGTGTGTGTCTGAGTGATTATCACTATTTTTATGAGAAATGAGATCTAAAGTTTCAAAATTTTCTTCATGATCAGTAGGTGAATAAACATTTTCAGAAAATAAAATGGAGTATTCATCGGGAGAACCCTCCAAAAAGAAACATGAGTCGTCATTAGCAAGCGTATTTTTCATAGATGATTTGATAGTAAAGATAACTTCATCTCTGACTCTAAGGAGAAGTTTACCGTTACTAAATCTATAATAACGCGTGAGGTAGCGATAAAAGGGCGACCGAGAATAAGTGGAACCTCAGTGTCCTCTTCTATGTCAAGGATGACAAAATCTACCGGAAAGTTAAATTTGTCAACTTTGACAAGCACATCCTCAATAATACCCATAGTGTATTTAATAGACCGATCCGCCAATTGGATACTCATTCGTGTTGGATTAGGCTCTCCTAATCCCAATTTTTGAATAATGAATATGGCATTAAATTAACCGAGGTGCCTAGATCGTCCAATGAATGTTTCACCAATAAATCTCCAAATAGACATGGAATAGAGAAACTACGCAGAACAGTTAGTTTCTTAGGCAATTTATTAAGTAAAACTGTCGAACATTCCGCGTTCAATTGAACTATGGAAATATCCTCAAGTTTCTTTTTATTTTTTAAAAGATCATTGAGGTACTTTGCGTATTTTGCCATTTACGGTATGGGTTCGTAAAATGGTAAATTAATATGGATTTGCTTAAATAATTCTACAAATTTACCGAAATGATCATCTGCCCGGTCTTTCTGTAATTTAGACAGATAGGGAAGAGGTGGTTGATATTCTTTAATTTTTTTTCATTAAAAGTCTTAGGAGGAGGAGGGGATGTAGAATTTGTTACCTCTTGTTCAACAGGATTTGAAGAAGTATGTACCTCCTTCCCACTCCGTAGCATAATATCCTTCGCTTGCTCCTTTGGGTTGGGCTCCGTATTGCCCGGTAAAACTCCTTATTGTCGATCGGAGAGCATATTTGCTATTTGCCCATATTGATTCTCCAAATTACGGATAGATCCGGTAAGATTCTAGATATGGGCAACATTGGTAGCTGCATATTTGTGGAAAGACTCCTCGAGAGCGAGAGGCTTTGGAGATTGTAGTGGGAAGTAACCGGTTGGAATTATGTTTGGTGGGTGTGCTGCATTCCCCAGATTACTCCAAGAGAGGTTGGGGTGATTCTTTATACCCGGGTGATAAGTGTTACCAAAATTATTACCCAAATTATACGGTGGCGGATTCGGATAACACATGTAATCCACATGTTTGGCAATGGTGGAAGGTTCCCAATATTGGGGTTCACAGGTAGGTGTAGACGAGGAAGCAGACATCTGCATATTTGTTTTGTAGTTTCTCAACCTGGAGAGATAAAATTGAAACCGTATCGATTTCGTACATCCCGACAGGTTTAAGTGGACGAGATCGGGGTGTACTCCACTGATACGTGTTGAAGGCCATACCTTTTATAAGTTCTTGGGCAGCCGCTGGTGTTTTGTTCTTTAATGTTTCACCGGTGGAGGCATCAATATGTTGCCTCATTTGTTGATTGAGGCCATTATAGAAGGTTTGCACTTGCAACCAATCAGGGATTGCATGGTGCGGACGACGGCGAAGCAATTTCTTAAATGACTCTAAAGTACCATATAACCTTTCCGTATCAACTTGGGAGAAATAGGTTATATCATTGCGCAACATGGCCGTTTTAGCGTGCACAAAATGTTTTATGAGAAATTTTTCCGTCATCTCAGCCCAAGTAGTGATGAAGCCTCTTGGTAGAGAACCCAACCACTGTTTGACTTTGGTGTGCAAAGAAAAAGAAAAAAGCCTTAGCCGAATGGCATCATCGGAAACCCCGTTAATTTTAAAAGTGTCACATATTTCTAGAAAGTTAGAAATATGTGCGTTGGGATCCTCATCTTGAAGCCCATCAAATTGTGCATATTGTTGTAAAATTTGGATGATGCTCGGCTTCAATTCAAAGTTATTGTTCGCAATATCGGGACGAACAATACTTGATTGAGCATTATCCAAATTTGGTCGAGCATAATAAGACATAGTCTATTGATCGGCCATATTTAGATTTGGGGTACCCAAAATAGAAGAAAATTGGAAGATGAAGAAGTAGAAGAAGTAGAGAAAGAAGAAGAAGAATAAGAAATGTCACATATGGATTCCTCAACTAAATCTGGAGAATTGAGATCGCAGAGTCTTAGACATCGCCGTAAGCTTTGCTCGATCTCCAGATCCAAATCAAGTAGATTTGACGGATTCCCTCGGGTCATACACCAAGATAAAAACAAAAAAAACAAACTTTTTAATTTGATTTTTTTAAAAAAAAACAAATAGAAAATGATAAAACTAATAGATTCTTGCTATCAAAATATCAACAAAGAAAAGTCTCCGGCAACGACGCCAAAAACTCGATGGAGAATTTATAGTTTTAAAATAAATCCAAACTAATATCTCAAACTAGGCAAGTTCATCTATCAAAATATAGTATAGGAAATGTCATATTTAAACTCGGGGAGCGTTGAGTACTTGTACTCACAAGAAAGAGCTATTATTTTATCGAATGGAAATTGGTTTTGTGATTTTGGTAAAGAAAACGTTAAACTAAAAGGAGAAATACGATAATAGGAAAGCTAGCACTTGATCTAGAATCCTTTTGGGTTGGAATAAATTTCCATGAAATTATAAAATACAAGCATCTAAATTATTAACTTCGACTGCGGAGGTTCCATAGCTACGAAGTGCCTCTCTCAAGAAAATGCATTCGACAAACCTTAGGTTGATCGATTAAGACATCTTGGCCCGTCAAAAAACCTAAGCTTGCTTTAGGCAGTGACCCTCACTATTGGAATTGACTCAAATCCGGAAGAATTATGCCTTCCTCTCTCGAGGGGTGCATGAAACTCCCTTTATCCTTAAGTGATCTACTGATATCCACAATCTCTCATTAAATCTATGATACAGATCTAAGATAAAATGAAAATAATTTGCAACTTATGTATTTGATGAAATTAAAATCAAAGATAAACCAAAGCACATAAAATAGAGTGCTTGATAATTTGAGACAAAAAAAAGAAATTTATTCCATTTCAAAGTTTATCATGATCAAGTGCTAATTGGAAATTAGCTACTCATCATGATGGGAGAATTACATGAAATGTTGAAGAGAGACATGATAATAAAAAGGACTTGAAATAACAAAAATAAAACTTACACAATGAACTGAAAATGCAAGAAATAAAGCAAAGAAAACAGAACTAAAGCTCCCCAAAAATATCCTCCTCAGATTCTGGAATTGCCTGGAATTTATAGGCAAGTTTGCTGGATGGTCACGCCCCTAGGTCACGCTCGTGACCTGTAACGTCCCGATTTGTACTAGGCCTCTCGTGCGCATTTTTGAGTTAGGAGAGCTGACTTGGGCTCAGGGAAGTGCTAGTAGCTAGGCTTACACTAGTGTAGGGGAGGTGAAGTCAGCCTAAAGAAGGACACGGGTAGAGACACGGGTGTGTCCCTACCCGTGTGTGTCCACCCAGTACTCGAGTCTAAGACTCGAGTTATTCCTGAGAGGGACACGGGTAGTGACACGGGCGTGTCACTACCCGTGTGTATGATGACACAGTAGGGACATGACGTGTCCCTACCCATGTGCATCGAGTATAGTTCGACGAAGAGTGTCCTGAGAAGGACACGGGTAGAGATATGGGTGTGTCCCTACCCGTGTGCCTCCAGCTAGCACTCGAGTCGATTACTTAAGTAGTTCTAGAGAAGGACATGGGTATGGACACGGGCGTGTCCCTACCCGTGTGTGTGAGGATACGGGTAGGGACACAAGCGTGTCCCTACCCGTATGTGTTAAGAGAAACTCAACGAAGCAAGACCCGAGCAGGACACGTCCAGCCACACGGCCGTGTCACTTGGAAACAGGTAGAGACACGGGCGTTTCAATACCCATGTTTGTGTATCGAAACGGTTGTCGAACCGTCGACGACGCTTCGCCCAAGCAGGACACGGGTAAGGACACGAGCGCGTCCCTACCCGTGTCATTTTTCACTTATAAGGGAAATGAAAACCCTAGCTGTTTTCATTCTCATTCCAAGCCATTTTCTTGGATAAACTGCCGGAGGGGAGGAAGAAGGTGCTGGAGAAAGTCCAAGAGGTGAAGTACCGCCGCCGCCGAGGAGAAGAAGATGCCGACGAGCAGAGTTACAAGATCCTTGGCCGAAAATGGTGGAAATGCTGGAAATGAGGTGAGCTTCCTCCCCTCTCCCTTGGTGCAAGATCTCTAGTTATTTCTTAGGAGATTCATCGACTCAAGAGAGTCTTGATGGAGAGAAGAAGCTTTCTAGGAATGGCCATGCTAGGACATGTGTCCTAGGTTTTAGATGTCTTCAACCTCTCCTTTCTTCTATGTGATGATAGAGGAAGGTTTCATGAAGAGAAGTGGCCTTGTGAGGGTGAATAAGGAGGGAGGAGGAAATCTGGATGTGATTTTTGGAAATTAGCTTGAGGAGGAAGGTGAACTGATGTCGTTCACTCTACCTTAAGATGCGTGCAGAAATATGTGTTCTGCAGACAGCTATCTTTGTGGCTGTTTTCAAGTGCGATACGTCCAGATTTGGGCTTTCTACTAAACACGAAAGTTGTACCCACTGTAAATACCTTTCCAACAAGTGGTTACATGCCTTCACCGGATTTCTGTAGCCTCGGAAATCTCTAGTCGAAGGTGTTGTATTGATGGTGTTCTATGCATAAAATTCTGGGTATGGTATAACATTGGAATTGAATTTAGTAGAGACATTATAACTAATTGATGTCGGGGGTGGAGAATTCCTTATGTTTAAATGTCATAGTTTAACGAGTGATGAAATTGTTGGATGGATCACACGTAAACAAATGGAGAAGTAAATTGCACTTGAACGAATCTACTTGGTAGAAATTAGTGAACGAACATTTTGATGTTTTGATGAGATTAGAATGATTTCAATCTCATCAAAACATCAAAATGTTCACACAAATGATTGAACTTGATTAAAGCATGGGAATTGGTTATGATAGAGTTATGAATGAGATTATAAGTAATATTGAGGACGTAACGATAACGGTAATATGTCAATTATTAATAAGATTGACTCGAATTTGTATACCCGATCGGTGGTGATTGTTATGAACAAACGATCGTTGCTATTTAGATTATTGATTCATGTGCACACAAATGATTGAACTTGATTAAAGCATGGGAATTGGTTATGATAGAGTTATGTGAACGTAGGTTGTAGATAGTCTTATTGACCCCATTGATTCGGGTAATGTTGAGATGCAACATAGACGGACGGTTGTGCTTGGTCCTCGGAGTTCATTATCGGGGGCTCCTTCCATGCCGAGTGGACGGTTGTGCTTGATCCTCGTGCTTTCTCCGAGGCTCCTTCCGTACCACGGTGATGTGAAAATTACATGCGGTGTGAGTTGACACGCGGTGTTGTAATCCCGAGTTAAGTATAATGTGGCAGGTCTATGGGCTTGCCAGTCGTCACACCGGCGGGAGTTGACAGATTGACTTTGGGAGGTTGGGCTTGGTCCTCGGTGTTCATGTCCCGGGGCTCCTTCCGTGCCACGTGAATGGTTGGGCTTGGTACTCGTGCTTTTTCCGAGGCTCCTTACGGGTCACACAAGGCTAGTCCGGGGCTTAGTTCTCGGTGTACATCTACCCGAGACTCCCGCTGGGCCGTAGTACGCATGGGGATCCGCTGTTGTGTTCTTAGCATTGAGGCGTATGTGGGCCTAAGCGAAGTAGTGTGGATACCCGCTCAGTAGTAAATAAGCCCGCTCTACTGTCCCCTCCTGGCCATGGCGATTAATGCCTGAGAGGTTAGCTACCTGCTCGAAAAGTGGGAATTACAAATCTGTTTTGACATAGAGGTTGCATGTGTGAGATCATGGGTGAGTCATTGCATTGCATACATACCATTACAACACATTTAATAAAATGATCCTCATTGTATAAGTTGTATGGGCACTCCTATACGCTGAGTTACTTTATGTTAAACCGATCATTAACTTATAAGCTTGTATGGACATCCTTATAAGTTAAGTTACTTTCATGTTGTAGAACTCTATACTAGATGTTTGGTATAACTTGTGATGAATTTATAGTGTAGACTGTTATTAATCATGTTACACATTTCCTCTTTTACTGCTAACGTTATATGTACTTATTACACCTGCTTGTACCTGCTCATATTGCTTATTATATATTGTACCCTGATTCTTTTCTACGCCTGGTGCCGAGGAGTCGCCGGGGGAGCGGATGTGAAGCCACTTAGTCTTTTTGACTAACGGTTTCTACATCTTACTTTTTAGGAGGTAACCCCGCAAGTAGAGCAGCCGCAGATTATGCAGCAGGACATCTAAGCCAGGACGACAGCACCTGAAGGGACGGTACCATCACGACCGTCAGTTACCGTGTTTTGTGTTCCGGGAGGGGGTCCTACATGACCTAGGGCATGTAAGGTTCGGAACCGTCGTCTTCAAGTCCTGGGAACGTTTGCGCCAAACCGCCAAAATCATTAATTGGCGGGCCATGCCCCTAGGTCATGCCCGTGACCTAGGGCGTGTCATGTCGCTTGCTAAAAACTGCGGGAAGAAGAAATGGTGGGAATAACTCCGGTCGTTATTGGAAGGGTCACGCCCATGGTCACGCCCATGACCTTGGGCGTGTAATGCAGAAACCGTCAAAATCTGAAACTGCTTCATTAAATGTGTCATTCCTTGATGTCACCCCTTGAAGTCACGCCCGTGACCAATAGGTCACGCCAGTGACCGGGCGTGTAACTTTAATCTGATGTGGAATCGAGGCCTATCACATCATCTGTAGGTCACGCATCCTCGTAACGCCCGTGGCACCATGGTCACGTCCGTGACCATTAGGCGTGCAATTTTTAGTTGACGTGGCAATGTTCTTTGGAGCTCACGTTGGGGTGACGCATGGCTGTCACGCCCGTGACTACGATGTTTAGTTTGCATTTTTCGAGTTTTCTCGAGCATTGTCCCCTGATCAGTTCTTCAAACTCCAAAATGTTATTTCCAGCACATTTTGACATAAAATAAGGAAAAAAAACAAAATTAGAAACAAAATTAATATAATATAATTATAATCTAGTTAATTATTAATTTAAAACTACATAAAAAAATAAAGATAAAAGTAGAGTTATCACAGGTGTTGTTTTAGACTGAATTGTCTTCTTATAGCTCCTAATCCTCTTATTGAGTTCAGTCAATTTTCTTTTCTTCATCCGAGAGGCTTCCTCCTCCTCAGAATCATAAGAACTAACTACTTCAACTGATTTAGGCTCTTTAGATCCTTCTGTATTCGGGGTCAGATATGTTAACTCCCCCTCACTCCTTGCACCATCTACACCAACATTAGTGTTTTCCAGGATGACCTGATCTTGTTGAGCTATACCGTCAGGAACATGGTCCTCTGGAAGAGCAGTCATCTCCCTCTAGATATTAGTATCTTTATTTATAAAGATTTCTTCCTCAGTCTCCTTAGAGACTACATTCTCATTTTCTTTATCAGACATTTCCTGTTCAGGAAATTCTACATGTTCCAGAACAATGTCTAGCTCTTGTACTACTTCCATTACTATTATGTTGACAGAATCCAAATCTATATCTGGAAGAATATTGAGGTTCTCCCCATCACTTGGATCTCGAGCAGGGATTGTCTCCCCCTGCATCTGATCACTAGCACAAGGAAAGGTCCTTGGAGATTTTGTAGGTGATGCATTATCTTATTTCTCTGTGCTGGAACTTCCGCGATCTTTAGATTCACTGGAAGATTCTTATTCCATGACCACTGCTTTCTTCTTTTTCTACTTCTCCTTCTCGACTAATGGTGTTTCCTTGGATAGTACTCTATCCCACCTAGCTAGTATTCTCATGTCCATTCTTTTCATGTGATTGATCTTAGATCCAATCTTGAGATTGAGACTATCAGGAATGGCGTGTACCAAGTAGAAGCTTATAATTCTGCCCATATTAGGATTCTTAATGCTTTCTACAATCTTTTTAAAGACTACTTTACTCGAGTTAGTCTTGACTTTGAAGATAATTCTAGTCATCAGCTCAAATATATACCTAGAAATCCTGTCATATGCTCCAGTTTTGCATAAAACACCTTCCATATTATCTCAGACAAGAATTTGTCCGGGGTATTCATACCCTTCCTGATCAGGTTGCTTCCAAGCTTTGTGGTTGGGGCTAGTCCACACCATTCCAAAGTCAAAGTAAGGATTAGATCTGAGATACTCTAGAGGGGGGTGAATAGAGTATCTTGGAAACTTAAAAAACTTTTTGCTATAAATAAAAACAGACCTAAGATAAATTAATCTAGCAATATCACATGCACAGTAAAACCTAACTATCATAGCCACAACAAAAATAAAAGAAAAAGTTCAACCAGACAACACAAGAATTTTATAGTGGTTCGCCAACCTGGGTACATCCACTCTTCTACCACCCTGGTAGGAATCGACTCAGGTTTTTGATCAGGTGACTGCCACCAATGAGCTTTTGATCAGGTGCTCAAAAACCAACCCAAGTCTTTTGGTTAGGAGACTTGCAACCAAGAATAACTTTTGAAGGGAGTTAAAGAACTCTTTTTATAGTGGGGGATGAGAGAGTGATGGTGTCTTCTCTTTCTCAAAATACAACTGAGAAGACTTTAGTGGATTTATGATGTTAGCAAAATCTTCCCCTGAGATATTGAACTTAGGAAGATTTGAGAATTGTTGCAGGGTGAGTAGTTCTTCAATATTTCAGCCTTAACCAGATGGTATCAATGAACTTCTTTGACAGATAGAATTTTTATTCTCCTTTGAAGAATCCTGAGATGAAGAAGGAAGAAGACTCTTGATTTTTGATTGATGTTCTTCTTCTTCTTCAGCTTGCTATTCTTTCTCTAGTCTAGGGCTTCTGATTTTTCTACTGTGTTATTGCCCTGTGTATTATGTTCTCTGTGTTTTGACGAGAAGGAAGGAGAAAAAAACTTATTGGCTCTGTGGAAGAAGGAAGAAAAATCTTTTTATATTTTCCATAAAATCTTCCATCTGAATTTTGAATTGCTTCCTTTATTCAATGCTGACGGCCTGGAGAATATTTGCATTGATTGATTTCCCCAACTGTCCCAATGAAAAACAACAAGCAATAATCCTGATGAAGTCCATAATCAATGCTGCATCTAATGCTAATATTCAAAGAATATTAAGCATTGATTATACAAGAATTACTGTAATAAAATAAGGACAGGGGGAGGAAAATATCCAAGTCTGGAACTTCACAGAAATCGTTGAGCAAAAAACAGAATTCGTCGACCTGGGTCCAGAGTTTGTCAAGCTAATAAATTATGTCCGTCGACCAGATAATCTTTGTTCGTCGAGCTGAGATCCAAGATCGTCGACCTGGGAGTAGTTAACTGCTTTCTCTGGAACCATGCTAATTCAGTGCATCAAGATAGTCGAGCTGAGATTCTAACTTCGTCGACTGGAGTTCAGTGAAATGTTTCTTGAACATTAGAATGTTGAAGTAAGGTGTCCAAAAATCGTCGACCTAAGAACTAGTTTCATCGAGCTGGGAACTTCAAACTACTACTTGGTAAAGCTTGCCAAGAATGTGGTCTAAGTTCGTCGAGCTGAGAAGATGAATTCGTCGACTGGAGTATGATTCTGGACTTAGAATATTTAGATGTTTATGGAATAAATGTTGAAGTAGAATACCCAAAAATCATCGAGTTGAGAACTAAGTTCGTCGACTGGAGTTTAGAGAAAGGATTTCTGGACTTCGAATGTTGAAATATGGTGTCCATAAATCATCGACCTGTGTACCAAGTTCGTCAAGCTCAGCTCAGAGAATTGTCTCTAAGTTTGTCGAGCTGAGCACGCCTTTCGTCGACCTGAGTTCGACGAACGTCGAACTCATTTCCTGAGTCTTTGAAATTTCTCTAAGTCTTGAGTTTTTTGTAGTGTGTCGATGGCTGGTCCATGCAGTGTTGACTCTAAGAACATGGCCTATACTCTAGGACACATACATGACCCTAGCTATACATGTTGGGTCAAACATCCTAGTTTAGTGAACCTAGCCCAAATCCAACTAGGGATCCAACAATCTCCCCCTATTTGGGTAAGGTCACTAATTACATACTCACATTATTACAAAGCAAGAAAACATATATCTGGCAGGAATTTTTAACATATGCAGCAGATATATATATACAGAGAGCTTTGTATCAAGAATATATACAGGCAGTTTTAAAATAATAGAGAGAATAAAAATAGTTCAAAATGTTCATTTCTTCTTCTTAGGCTTCTTTGGCTTATCCTACTTAGCTTTGTCACCTGGCTGAGTAAACTTAATTTTCCTATTACGATCAGCTGCTTGAGCTTTTGTCATTGTCATGTCAGCAGCTCCAATGATATTTAGGGAAGTAGTTCTTGGCACTACAGCTTCTGGATGCAGTTTCATATAATCATCAACATTAAAGAATTTATTAGCCTTAACAAACCTGTTAAGTTCTTCCTTCCTCTATTTGGACATGGTTGAGTATTGAGAGGGATCCTTTCCTTTAGCTTTTGCTTTATTAATCATGGATAGGTCAACCAGTTCCTGGAACCTGGCCATCCTTACAGTTGTTGCTATCTCTGGATCTTCAAAGGGTACAGGAGGGGTGGCAGGTCTCTTTGAGCTTTCAGCATTCTGATGTTCTGTGATTTGGTGTTATTGATGTTAAGGTTATTGTTGTTGTTGTTGTTGTTGTTGATGATGTTAATGTTGCCTGCCTGATGAATACTACCTCTGCTGGCTACTTCCTGAAGAAGAGGAGGACCTACCCTGATGTATCTCATAGGTTTGAAACTGGGTAGTCCTCTGAGTTGAAGAACTTGAAGCACCAGCAACAGGTGGAGGAGGAGGAGGAGGATCCTTTCTGAATCTCTGAGTAGGAGGTGAGTATCTCCTACTTTTCTTCCTTTCTTTTTGATGGTTCTTGGACAGCCACTTCCATGCTGGCATGTCATTGTAAGGTGTGATCTTCTAAAGTATATAATATGGTGTGTCATTTGTTGGATTTGGTTCTGGGGCAGGGGGTGGATGAGCTTTCCTCTTCTTGGAGACTTTCCTTTTCTTAGGCTTATCCTAAGAGTCCTCTTCATCATCATCCTCATCATCAGAGTCTTGCGGAGAATCATACAAAGCATCAATACCTTTTAGTACAGATTTATCAATGGACTTTTCAGCCTGAGTAGGAGCTGGAGAAAGAGCTAGAGGAGGATCTAGAGCTGGAGCAGGAGAGCTGTACATATCAGTTCTTTTAACAACTGATCTATTCTCTTCTTCTATGTCAGCCATGATAGATGCATCAAGATCAGACATTGGTGAGTCATCAATTATGAAGGTAGGAGCAGAACTATCTTTTGTAGGGGACGAAATAATGATGGGATCAGCTCTGGGTCGAGATGGTAGGACAGGAGCCTCTGGAATGACAAAACTAGCCTTGAGTTGCTTGGCAACTTTGGGGCTTATTGGTGAGGTGTAGGGGACTATAGCCATGGATGGCTTAATGCTGTACTCTGGAGGATTATTAAAATAAACTGTATCAAAATTGCTCAACAACTTTAAGAGATCAACTTTGGGATTTATAATAAAATCACCAGTAGTGTTTATTTCCTCTTACACCTGCCCATCCAGATCCATATCATACTCAATAAAATAAATTAAATCAAATAAATCTTTATCAGCATTTGCATCTGCTTTTGCTTCTGCTGCTTCTTTTTCTGATGTTTCTACTGTTGTTGTTGCTGCTACATGTGTTGTTGTTTCTACTGCTACTTCTTCATTGAGTATCTCCCCCTTCCTGGTTTCAGTGTATACAGGGGCCAGACCCCTAGCTTAAGAAGGAGTAGCAGAAAGAGTAGATATCTTATCAACAAGGGAGGAAATGGATGAAGCAAGAGGTTAAATAACCTCTGCTATAATTGTTTTGAGGAGCGGAGTAAGAAGTGCATTAAGAGATGGAATAATAGAGGGGTCCACTGGCAGAGATGCAGAGGGTGTTTCAGTAGAAATTGAAGGGGGGATGATAGTTGATGGTGGAGGAGGATGGAGAGAAACTTGCATTGATGCATCTTGAGGAGAGGGAGTATGGAAGGGGGATGTAAGAAGATTGAAAGATGGGATGTTGTCCAGATGGTGGGGTAAGGGAGATGAAGGTGGTGATGGAGTTAGTGTACCATGGGGAGAAGAAGGGGATGTATGAAAGAGAATATTAGTGTGAGATGGAATTTGTGGATCATGTTGGGAGGAGAGTGAGGTATGAAGGGGAACATGAGTTGGAGATGTATGAATTGGGGATGATGGAGGAATGGGAGTATGAACTGTGGTTAGAGTGGTGGAGGGAAGTTGGTGTAGCATCTGAGGATGGCTTTGAAGAGCTGAAGGAGGTGGAGGTGGAGGAGGGATATCTTCAGTAGGGTGGGGAGTGGCCAAACTAGCCCTGGTACTCTCAAAAGGCCTGGTGGAAGAGGAAGAAGACTTGGAGGGCTTGGTGATGCTCCTCTCCCACCTGCCAAAGAGGGCACATATGAGCCTCTTGGAAGCATTGATGAATATGGTCGGGGAGACCATGGATTCATCATCCTTTTCTTTGAGGAAGATTCCCAAAATTCTTCCAAAACAAACCTCCTTTTTATTGTTCTTCTTCCTAATCAGCTCAAACAGAATCTGAGCCCAGTTCACCTGCTTTTTGTTCACCACTCCACACATCACCAGGAATTGATGACTGGTTATGTAATCATGGGCAGTGTGTTTGCCCAGCAATACTTTCCCCACAATATCTGCTAGAAATTTGTACTCAGCAGAGAGGTGTTTCTTCAGTAGTTTGTTGGGGGTTTCTCCAGAATAATCCATCTTACTCAGCATCTCATCAAATTCATCACTAGCAATTTCTAGTTCCTCTTCACCATTGGTTAATCCAAAGATTTCACTCAGAATGGTGGCTGTAAGAGAAATAACATTACCTGATATGGTGCCTGTCATGGTGTTATCATCTGTCGTTGAGGAAGTATAAACCCACTCTCGGATTTCTGTGCCAGCTATCTTGATCCTGGTAGTCATCAAAGTCTTTAACTGCTGATCTTCAAGCAGTTGCAATATGTCCAGGAATATTAGATATATGTGTTGGAATGAATAAATGTCCATGTCGAATCCTGTATAAAATTTCATAGCCACAAGTCTGCCTACTGGAATCGCCATTAGTTCACATGCAAGAGAAAAATGAAGATCAAGTACAATGGAACTCAAAGCGCGGGATGGTGGTCGAAGAAAATGTAGGTATAAGGTTTTCAGAATATGAATCGACAAACTCTGTTCCATGAAAAATAAAATAATTCTTCGATCTAAGGTCGACAAAATAATTTGTAGTTAAATGATTCATCGACCTCAGTCTGAAGAATTGAAAACATTTCGTCGAGCTCTGTTCGATGAAAGTTTTCTGAAGCAAATTCGTCGATCTCTGTTCGAAGAAAATGACTTCACACAAAGAGAGTTCGTCGATCTCCATTAGATTAATATCTCAAGAACTTTTCCCAGTTCGTCGAACTCCGTTCCACAAACTCTGAAAAATTCGTCGAGTGCAGACAGAAATTAAATTAAAGCTTCTCCATTGATTAGTCCAAGCTGATTTATAAAAAACAAGTGATTTCTTTTGTCTAGGGATTTGGTGAAAATATCAGCTTTTTGTAAATTAGTGTAGATATAGACAAGATTAACTTTTTTTGTCTACACACTCTCTAATGAAATGATGTCTAATGTCTATATACTTAGTCCTACTATGATGGACTGGATTTTGTGCTATGGATATAGCAATTGTGTTATCACAAAAGGGAGTTGAATTATTTAAGTTGAAACCATAGTCTAGAAGTTGGTTTTGAATCCACAACATCTGAGAACAGCAACTGCAAGCTGCAATGTATTTTGCTTCAGCAATTGATGTAGACACGGATGTTTGTTTCTTGCAGAACCAAGACACTAATCTCATACCAAGGAACTGGCAAGTCCCTGAGCTACTTTTCCTGTCAAACCTGCATCCAGCAAAGTCAGCATCTAAATATCCAGTTAAATCAAATTCTGACTCAGTAGGATGCCAAAGGCCTAGACTAGGACAACTCTTTATATATCTCAAAATTCTTTTTGGAAGAACTAGGTGAGATTCTTTCGGGTTCACCTGGAACCTAGCACAAAAACATGTGGGAAACATTATGTATGGTCTGGCTGTAAGGTATAGTAGGGACCCAACAATGACCCTATATAACTTCTGGTCAACAGGTTTCCCATGTGGATCAGAATCTATTACAACATTAGTGGCCATTGGTGTTTTCTTTACTGTGGCATCAGCAATCCCAAACTTCTTAATAAGCTCTTTAGCATATTTAGCCTAGAAGATGAAGATGTCATCTGGTATCTGCTTCACTTGGAGACCATGGAATTAGGAGAGCTTACCCATGCTACTCATTTCAAACCTTGAATGCATGGGGTCTGAGAACCTCTTGCATAGTTTGTAATCTGTAGACCCAAATATAATGTCATCTACATATATTTGTACTAACAATGTTTGATCCTTATGGTGCCTAGTGAACAATGTTTTATCTACAATACCTCTGGTGAATTTATGCTCTATCAAAAGCTAGCTAAGGTCTCATACCAAGCTCTTGGAGCATTCTTTAGACCATAGAGGGCTTTATGCAATCTAAATACATAAGAAGGATGGGTTGGAGAGATAAAACCTGGAGGTTGTTCAACATAAACCTCTTATTTTAGTACTCCATTTAGAAAGGCACTTTTCACATCCATCTGGTAGACTTTAAACTTCTTCTAGGCAGCATAAGCAAGAAAAATTCTGATTGTCTCTAACCTTGCAACAGGTGCAAATGTTTGGTCATAGTCTATCACTTCTTCTTGCCTATAACCTTGAGCAACAAGCCTAGCCTTGTTCCTCTCAATTACACCATGAGCATTTAGTTTGTTTCTAAAAACCCATTTGGTTCCAATGACTGGGTAGTCTTTGGGTCTTGGAACCAAATTCCAAACTCTACATCTCTTAAATTGGTTGAGTTGCTCTTGCATTGCAATGATCCAGTAGGGATCTTGTTCAACATCTTTTATGGATTTGGGCTCAACATGAGATAAAAAACATGCATGCATCACATCTTGTTTGAGTTGATGCCTTGTCTGTATACCTACTGATATGTCTCCAATCATTTGAGATCTAGGGTGATCCCTTAGTGTGACAAGATCAGTGGGTGGATTTGGTTCAACAACAACATTTGGATTTAATTTCTCTTGTGGAATTATGTTTGTTGTTGAATGAGGTTCAACATCTTCCAAAGGTTCTTCTTCACTATCTTCATCAACTTATGGAGAAGGATGTGTTGGAAACCTCTTGGGTGAGGCTTAGTCCATCCAAATTCTCACATAAGTGAGATACTTACAAAGGGTTACTGGTAGTAATTTCATTCTCCTTGCAAGACATGTTAGCCTCATCAAAAGTTACATGTATAGTTTATTCAATTTTCAAAGAGGATTTATTTAATACACTATAAGTTTTGCTTACTTGGGAATATCCTAGAAAAATTCCCTCTTCAGCCTTAGCTTCAAACTTTCTAATGTATTTCTTATTATTATTATGTATATAGCATACACATCCAAATACTTTGAAGTAAGTGATTTTAGGTTTCTTCCCTTTAAGTAATTCATAGGGAGTCCTATTCTTAAGTTTATGTATCAATCTTCTGTTCAGTACATAAATTGATGTGCTTACAGCCTCTGCCCAAAAGGATAGTGGCATATAAGCATCTGCAAGTAATGTACATGCAGCTTCAATCAAAGTTCTATTCTTCCTTTCAGCTACCACATTTTGTTAGGGAGTTCTAGAAGCTGAGAAGCAGTGCCAGATACCTTCCTTCTCACAAAACTCATGCATAAGAAGAGATTGAAACTTTGTACCATGATCACTTCTGATCAATGCAACATGAGTAGAGTACTCAATCTGTATGGTCCTGAGAGAATCTGTAAGAACATTAAAGGTATCTAACTTAGATCTCAGAAAGAACACCCAAGTTAATCTTGAGAAGTCATCTACAATGACTAGAGTATAGGATTTCCATCCTAGGCTTTGTACAACAAAGGGTCCAAAGAGATCCATGTGTAGAAAGTACAAGATCCTAGGTGAATCACTTTTATTAACTGACATAAACCTAGATTTAGTTTTCTTGCCTAGTTGACAGGCCCTGTAGAGGCCTTCCTTCTTGTAGGGACCAGAAGGCAAACCTCTCACAAGGTTGTCTTTAGATAGCCTAGCAATATTTTTCATATTAACATGACCTAGTCTTTTATGCCATAATTCATTTTGATTGCAGACAATGTTAAGCAAACAAATATCTGAGTTTGCAGAATGAAAATCAACGAAGTATATGTTTCCATGTCTATTTCCAATTAAAACATTTTGATTTTCTTTATTTGAAATAATAAAAGATGTTGAGTTAAAGTGTACCTGATAACCTTCATCACATAATTGGCTGATAGAGATGAGGTTATGCTTGAGTCCACTTACATATGTCACTTTCTTGAAAGTGACTGCTCCAATCTTTACTTCTCCAAATCCTTCTAATTGGCCTCAATTTGAATCACCAAAGATAACCTTTGGTCCCAGCTTGGACTTGTAGTTTCTTAAGTTGTCCTTGCTGCCAGTCATGTGTTTGTAGCATCCACTGTCTAGATACCATAGTTGATTAACAACTGGAAAACTCTTCACCTGCAGAGAAAATAATTAATTGTTCTTGACCCAGGTTACCTTGGATCCTTTGTTTTGCTGATAGGAAAAACTTGAAATCACAGAAAATTCAGGTTGTGATTTATATCCTAATGGGTGATATCTTCTAGGTGGAATTATCTAATCAGCAAGTGGGTTAAATGGTTTCCTAGATTTATTAGAGTTGTTGTCATAATTATGATTTTTACTAAGTCTGACTGGGTTCAACGAATAGTTGTGAGTTCGTCGATCAGAGTTCGACAAAATGGGATGAGATCGTCAATCTCTGCTCAGAGAATGAACATAGTCATTTTCCGTGCCCGAAGTTCGTCGACCTCTGCTCGACAAATCATACATAGTTCGTCGATCGTAGTAAGACGAATGATTATTATATCGATTTGGGTTCAGCGTTCGTCGACTTGAGTTAGACGATCTGGCCACATTTCGTCGATCTGAGTTCGACGAAATCTGCTGAACTTTGTTTTTATCTATGGTTCTCTAGTTTTTGTTATTATGATTTTTAAAATTAGTTACTTCTTCAGTAGTTTGTTGTTGTTCATTACTTCTTTACCCTTAGATGTAACAAATCTGATGGGGGTTGATAATATGCTCTTCTTGAGAATGGGGGCCAAACTTGATGATGCACCCAAGCCTAGTTTGCCATCCAGTCTGGCATTGATTGTGCTTGTGATGTCCATCAACTTAAGGCTTCTACCATTGAGATAATACTCAAGTTGTTTGGCCTCACATAGCTCTGTTTTAAGGAGTTTATTTGTTTATTAGCTAGATTCAGTTCATCCTTTAACCTAGTGTTTTTATAAATCATATCTTCTTGATTAGCTAGTCTTTCCCTAAGTGTATTAATTTCCTTTTAGAGTTTATTAAATCAATACACATGGTTTTAAATTCAAATTTGAAAGCATCAGAATTATAGTCAAAAGATAAAAGTACCTGATTAGCTTCTGTTTCTGAAGCTTCTTCATTGTCAGATTCTTCTTCTTCTGATTGATTCTGGAGGCATCAATAGCCATGAGACAGACAACCTTGGCCCTTGCCTCTTCTTCTTCTTCACTGGAGCTGGAAGCTGTGGATTCATCTTCAGTTTCACTACAGTATTCACCTATAAAGCCCTTCTCCTTCTTCTTGTATTTGCTGGAGCAAGGCCATGAGCTTTATTCTCTTGTAGAATCCTTTTCTCTTCTCCTCTCTTTCTTTTGATTTTCTTGGCACTATGAGATGAAGTGTCCAGGTTTCCTGCAGCCAAAGCAAACCACTTCTTTAGTAGGGGTTTTGTCAGACCTTGTCTTATCATCTTGCTTGGATGATTTCTTCCTGAATACTTTTCTTGTCATTTTATAAAATCTTTTGGCAAGGAGACTCATTAGCTCTTTAATTATTTGTGAAGTTTTTGTCTCTTCAGCAGCCTGAAATTCCAGGTTGTTCTCTTTCCTTACTGCTGGAGGAGTCATTTGTTCAGCTGCTTCTCTTGACTTGATTAGCTACTCATAGGACTTGAGCTTTCCCAAAAGACATTCTGTGGAAATCTCATTTATGCTCCTGGCCTCCTTGATTGGCCAGATCCTTGAATAACATGAGCTTGGGAAGTACATATGCATTTTGTCATTCCACTCAGTTAGGGTGATGTCCTTATCCAGGGACTTCAGCTCATTGATGATTGAGCTTAGCCTGTTGTACATATCTACAACAAATTCAACTTCCTCCTTCTTGAAGTTCTAATATTGGGATATGAGATTGGATCTTCTGTCCTTCCTTTCATCAGCAGATCCAACCACCATTTGGTTGAGAGTGTCTCAAATGGCTTGGTTGAGGTGCATTCAACCACCTCCTGAAAAATGTCATCAGACATTATTTGAGCCACAATGTTCATGGCTTTGGCATCAGCAACCTTGGCTTTCTTTTGAGCTTCAGTGCACTCAGGTGGTGGTACTGCTTGAGTGCTTGACGATGTTGTAGATGTAGAGGCAGTTGCTTGAGAAGGACCTGTTAAAATGGAGTTGTACATGTCCTCATCAATTGAATTCATATATAATTTGATTCCTGCCTTCTAGATCACAAAATTATTTAAGTTTCATACTAGAGGTCTGGTTCTTGCATAATCTTTGTTCTGTGCCATGTTGTGAATAAAATCCTAATAGAAATAAATAAAAAATAAGATCTAACAAAGGATCTTTTGGTTCAAGGGTTAGCTTGTACAACCAAAGGAACCTTGCTTTGATACCAATTTAAAGTTAGGGTTAGATTTGAGATACTTTAGAGGGGGGGGGGGTGAATATAGTATCTTGGAAACTTAGAAAACTTTTTGTTGTAAATAAAAACAGACCTAAGATAAATTAATCTAGCACTATCACATGCACAGCAAAACTAACTATCACAGCCACATCAAAAACAAAATAAAAAGTGCAACTAGACAACACAAGAATTTTATAATGGTTCCCCAACCTGGTTACATCCACTCTTCTACCACCCTGGTAGGATTCCACTCAGGTTTTTGATCAGGTGACTGCCACCAATGAGCTTTTGATCAGGTGCTCAAAAACCAACATAAGTCTTTTGGTCAGAGGACTTGCAACCAAGAATAACATTTGAAGGGATTTAAAGAACCCTTTTTACAATGGGGGATGAGAGAGTGATGGTGTCTTCTCTTTCTCAAAATACAACTGAGAAGAATTTAGTGGATTTATTATGTTAGCAAAATCCCCCCTGAGATATTGAACTCAGGAAGATTTGAGCTATGCTGCAGGGTAAGTAGGTCTTAGATATTTCAGCCTTGACCAGATGGTATCCAGGAACTTCTTTGACAAATAGGATATTTGTTGCCCTTTGAAGAATCCTGAGATGATGAAGGAAGAAGACTCTTGATTTTTGATTGATGTTCTTCTCCTTCTTCATCTTGCTGTTCTTTCTCTGGTCTAGGGATTTTGATTTCTCTACTGTGTTATTTCCCTATGTATTTTGTTTTCTGTGTTTTGACGAGAAGGGGAAAAAACCTTATTGACATTGTGGAAGAAGGAAGAAAAATATTTTTATATTTTTCATGAAATCTTCCATCTGAATTTTGAATTGCTTCATTCATTCAATGGTGACGACCTGGAGAATATTTGCATTGATTGATTTCCCCAAGTGTCCCATTGAAAAATGACAAGCAATAATCCTGATGAAGTCCATAATAAATGCTGCGTCTCACAGTAATATTCAAAGAATATTAAGCATTGATTATACAGGAATTACTGCAACAAAATAAGGATAGAGGGAGGAAAATATTCAAGTCTGGAACTTCACATAAATCATTGAGCAGAAAACTGAATTTGTCGACCTGGGTCCAGAGTTCGTCGAGCTAATATATTATGTCCGTCGACCAGATAATCTTTGTTCGTCGAGCTGAGATCCAAGATCATCTACCTGAGAGTAGTTAACGGCTTTCTCTAGAACCATGCTAATTCTTTGCATCAAGATCGTCGAGCTGAGATTCTAACTTTGTTAACTAGAGTTCAGTGAAATGCTTCTTGAACTTTAGAATGTTGAAGTAAGGTGACCAGAAATCGTCGACCTGAGAACTAGTTTCGTCGAGTTGAGAACTTCTAATTGGTACTTGATAAAGCTTGCCAAGAATGTGGTCTAAGTTCGTCGAGCTGAGAAGATGAATTCATCGACTGGAGTATGATTCTAGACTTAGAATATTTAGATGTTTCTGGAATAAATGTTGAAGTAGAATACCCAGAAGTCGTCGAGCTGAGAACTAAGTTCGTCGACTGGAGTTCAGAGAAAGGAATTCTGGACTTGGAATGTTGAGATATAGTGTCCATAAATCGTCAACCTGAGTACCAAGTTCATCGAGCTCATCTTAGAGAATTGTATCTGAGTTCATCGAGCTTAGCACAACTTTCGTTGACATGATTTTGACGAACATCGAACTCGTTTCCTCAGTCTTTGAAATTTCTCTAAGTCTTGAGTCTTTTATAGTCTGTTGATTGTTGGTCCATGCAGTGTTGATTCTAAGGACATGGCCTATACTCTAGGACACAGATATGACCCTAGTTATACATGTTGGGTCAAACATCCTATTTTAGTGAACCTAGCCCAAATCCAACTAGGGATCCAACACAAAGCTTCTGCAGTCTTGGTATAATCTAGGTCATCTTCTTGATCAATTCTTCGTAAGTGAAATATCTTGGCCATTATTTTTGTTGTGATTTTTACCTTTATTCCACTCACTTTGGACTTAATGTTTTCTGAGTTTGAGTCGACATGAGCATTGGAAAAGAATTCATTAACCTCTTGTTTCAGGATATTTGACGGTTTGGAAAGTAGATATATCAAACCTGCTTTAGTGAATAGGGCGGTGACATTCTTAATTTCTTCAAACGCTGGTTTCAATCCATTTCGAAAAAGTTCATAACCTTCGAAGATGTTATCGTCACTTTTGGACGCCATGAGAATGAAGAAATCGAACAAGGTGTGTCGACGAAATGGAATACTAGGTCTCGACACTCAGAAATCAAGCTCTTAAGATCTTAATAAAGCGTAGTCGACTTCTTCTCTCACACCCTATTTATAGTCTAATCGTTCCTGAAGATGAAAAGTGGCGCTCCATTTAGACTGTTCCTAATTTTTAGGAAAATAAAACCTAATGTCGACACTGGAAACATTGCCTGTCAAGATGTGTCGACACAAGTCGACACAAGGATAGTGTCACTCGACATAGACCTTAGGGTCTCGGCAACCTTTGATGTCTCGACACTTACTTTGGTGTCTCAGCACATTCCTTGATGATGTCTCGACACATTCTTAGATGTCTCGACACATTCTTAGATGTCTTGACACTTTCTCTGGTGTCTCGACATAACTTTTGACTTGGCCAAAATTTTGTTTTCTAAATTATAGATACTTGGCACTTTGAGTTCTATTCTTGATATTTAGGTAAGTAAACTTAATTAGTGACTAATATATTTGATTCTTATTTTTATCAGTTTTTTATGTATGCATAAATTATTCAACATTCAACATGTCAAGTTCAAAATTAAAGAAATTAAATTTCTCTTCATTTAGGGGATTAGTGAAAATATCAGCAATTTGTTTATTTGTAGGAACAAATTCTAGATTAATATTTCCATTTTCTACATGCCCCCTAATAAAGTGATATCTAATCTCAATATGTTTAATTATACTATTTGACACAAGATTGTTTGCAATTGAAATGACACTAGTAGAATCGTAATATAAATGAATTTTACTTAGCTAAATGTTGTAATCTTGTAATTAATGTTAAATCCAAAGCAATTGTGCACAACAACTTCCAGCTGAAATGTTCTCATATTCAGTAGTGGATATTGCTATACTTGTTTGCTTTTGCTGCTCCATGACATCAGCCTTCTTCCAAGGAACTGACATGAACATGAAGTGCTTTTCCTATCTTATTTACAACCTGTATAATCTGTATCTAAAAGGCCTGTTAGTTCAAAATCACTATTCCTGGGATACCAAAGCCCAAGATTAGGCATGCCCTTTAGATATCTCAATTTTCTTTTGACTGCTGTAGAGTGAGACTCCTTCGGGCAATCTCGATACCTAGCATAGAAACAAGTAGCATACATTATGTCTGCTCTAATAGCTGTTAGATAGGGCGAAAAAACAAGCGCCCTAGCAAAAAAATTGCTTCCGTGCAAAAAGTCGCTATAATAAAAAACATTTGTTTATATTAGTTTTTTCATAATATTTTTCAATTATTATATTGAATTTTATTTAAGAAACAGACAAAATAATTGATCAATTACATAATATTCAACAAAATTTTTTATTTGCAAAATGCTAGAATTGTAATTAGTCATCAATATTTACTTCCACAATATTCACTAATATTGAATTCCAATATCGAATTCCAATTCTGTGCAAACGAACGGACCCTAAGGGATTTGCACATTTGCATCTAAAATAGATACTTTCATGGGAATATATTGTCCATCTTGTACAGTGACAAAGATTCTTGGTTCTGATAACTCCATAAACATTCTCACCCTCTGCTTCCAAATAGAAAAATTATCCTTTGTATTAATAGGAAGCTTCATAGAACTGAGTTCTCTATGAGATTCTTAAGCCAAGGAATAAGATATGTATCAACCACCCTTACGATCGTTTTCTGACAATTAGGTCTTTCTTTGAATAACCTCCCTCTAATACCACTTGAAATATAAATCTATTGGTAGTTAATCACCTAGATGGGGTAAAAGGTGTCTTTTACTTTTCTTTGTTACTTGTACTAAAGGTTTAGCAGAATCTTGAAAATAAACATTCACAAGCACACAACACAAGCATTCTACAGAGTACACAAACTTTATTGTGGTTCCCCTATCTAGGGTACATCCACTTTCCCCCTTCTTCCTCACTAGCAATGTGATAGATAAGGTTATATCTCCTCCTCTTCAACTCAGACCAACAGATATTATAAGCTCAGTTTCTGTTAAGAAACCTACAACTCAGACCTGCAGGTCCTACGTCAGAGATTCACCCAATCACCTACCTTAGGTCCCTCAAGAAACCTACATCAGCATTCATAATACAAGCTTACACCTCAGTGATCACAAAAAAATCACCTACCTCAGGTCCCTCAAGAATACTACCTCAGCCTTTATAGATCAGGCTTATAACTCACATAATTTTTCTTCTACCCTCTCAGATCTCAAAGAGATCTTACCAAATTAAGAGGTTAATATGAAATAAAATAATCTAAGAAATTAGCAATTCTGTATTCTAACTTATCTAAAAATTCAGATTCTTCAATTCAGGGGCACATGATAGATTCTTGATAAGTAAACTGGTTAAAATGAATCTTCTCTGGATCGACAAATTCTTTATGTTGATCGGCTTAATTTCCTTAAAGAACTTATAGAACATATCCACCTTAATCCTCTGATCAACTTATTGAAAGGAACAAAAGATTTTCTTGAAGACCTTCATCTTCTTGATTGTTGGGGTTATCGCTCTCCTTTGACTTAGGAGAAATCAGAATGAGAGAAATTGTGATTCTTCTGATTGATTTATTCTGTGTAGACGACCCCTCTATTTATAGCCTTCACGAGTTGTTGGCTTATGATTGATGACGTCATCATTATGCCATCATACTCAAAATCTTCCTTCAAACAATTTCCGATGAGATATCATGTTACTGTAGCTGATGTGACATTTTTGACGTGACTTGACACTTTTGTGTTGACACTATACATCTTTAGAATCATAAGTTTTGAGGTGTCCCAAGTATCTCGACACAATAATTATTAGTGTAAACTGCAAAGTTTTGAGACATCTTAGATGTCTCGACACAACTTTCTGCTGTTGTCGACATCTTTAAGTCTTCTCTGTGTCGAGAGAGTTGATTTGCATTGACAATACTGTCTGCTGGGTGTCGACATCTTTGACAGTTGTATTGCCTCGACATTACTGTCTGGAACTTTAAGGTGTCGAGATAATTGACTTTTCTCGACACTGCTGACTTAATCTTCAAGGTGTCGACATAACTTAATTATCTCGACACAACTAACTTTAAAATTCAAGGAGTCAAGATAATTCATTTATATCAACACAACAGAGTTGATACTTCAAGGTGTCGAGATAACTGACTTGTCTAGACAGACCTGTCTTGAATCTTCAAGGTGTCGAGATAACTGAATTGTCTTGACACGGCTTACCTAACACTTCTTCTACAAAGTTGTCAATATAGGTGTGAAGTGTGTCGACACTTTTGTACTTAGTTATTTTTTGCTTTGACTGTCCTGACTTCACTTAGCACTATTAGTTGTATGGCGTGAGTGAACTAACTTCACACGACTCCTCTGGACTTAGTCAATTTTCTGCCTTTCCAGTTAGCTTCTATGAGCCCATCTGTAAATGTCACTTGGACGAACTGTCCAATCAACTTGACATAAAGTTGTAAGACCCCCCTTTTTTTGAACACCGGGGTCTTAGGCCCAGAACCGCAGCTTTGCTATGACATCTTCATGCCCTGAAGGGTCATCACCGCAAATCACCGATTCTGCCGGCCGATTCGATCACAGAAAAGCAACACAAGTAGAGTAAGCATAAGAGTGGTAAAAATCTAACCAGAAGTCCACAAAATACAATCACATCAGAGTAAATATATCTCCACGAAGGGAGAGTCCATATAATATATAAAAGTACTGGAAATAAGGGCTTAAGCCCACTACATCAAATCCTCACTACAAAGTCACTCAATTGGAAGCAAAATAAAAACACTACTAAGGTCAGGGGCTCACAGTCCCTATCGTCTGAACTCCGGTGCTAGACTACCCCATCTCCAAGCGTGCCGACCTGCGGGGTTGCTCCTCCATGCTCGGCTCCACGATCCCCTAAATGATATGGTTCAAAAACCGTTAGTCTAAAAGACTAAGTCATATCATCCCCCACCCCTTCCCCCATGGCCCCTAGGCACCGGGCGGAGAGGACGAAAAGGGGAGGACTTGAAGGTGGAGAGTAATCAAGAAAACGGATGGCAGCGGACCTATACTAGCAAAATAATAGTACAAGTGGTAGTAAAGTAAAGTATGAAAAGTAACCTTAACTTATACGGAAACATATAAGCAAGGGATCTTTTACTAGGCTCCCATCGTATAAAGAGTCCCATACCAATTTATACGTTGGGGTGTCGGTTATTATCAGTAATATATGTATAAAGAATTTAACCTTAATATATTGGGTACATTGGTCCAAATGTACCTGATTTGAAGAAGCCTCACCTAACTCAATGTATATGCATCAGAATGTATGATGGTTAGTTTGAGTACTTTTGTGCAGGTTATGCATGACACTGGACTGAAGCTGAAAATTTCTAAGTCCATGTGTCGACACCCAGAGGCAAAGTGTCGACACTTGAGAAAGCTTGTGTCGACACCCAGACATGCAGTGTCGACACTTGGAGTCATGTCTTGTCGACACCTGGGAAGAAGTGTCGAACAGTCAGAAAGTGTCGACACTTGGAGCTGTGTCGACACTCAGTGTAGAAGGATGCAGAAAAGCTGTGTCGACACTTAGCAGAAGTGTCGACACCTAGTAAAGCTGAGTCAACATCAGAAAGTGTCGACACTTGGAGTTGTGTCGACACTCAGCAAATTTCTGCAGAGACTAAGTACAAGTGTCGACACTCAACACAATGTGTCGACACTCAATTAGCAGAGTCAAAATATGAAGAATGTGTCGACACTCAACACAATGTGTCGACACACACTCAAAGGAGTCAACACTTGAAGATTGTGTCGACACTCAGCACAATGTGTCGACACATAACCAGAAGGACTCAACACTTGAAGAAAGTGTCGACACTCGCTGAAGAAACAAGATTGAAAGACTTGTGTCGACACCAAGAAGCAGTGTCGACACTTGACAGTTTCAACACATGAAGACGTGTCGACACAAAAGGGATGTGTCGACACTTAGAAGAATACAGATAAAGAATGAAGTGCAAGTACTTGTGTCGACACTCAATTTCAGTGTCGACACATGCAGAAGAAACTGTGTCGAGACATACAAGGAATTGTGTCGACACCTTGTAGACTTGTGTCGACACTTACACAACATGTGTCGACACTTGGTCTATAAGTGTCGACACTTAAGAACAGAAAGTCTCGACACTAACTGACAGTTAGTGAGATTTCAAGAAGTGACTGGTTGACATGACAGCTGCCAATCCAGCCGGTCTACAGCAACTGTCAGTGAAGTCAAAAGTCTGTTATAAACCGGATCAGCCGGTTACCATGAAAGAAGCCTATAAATAGGCACCCACAGTTTACAGAATGAGAAATTAAGTGAAGTGGTTAAGTTGTTCACAATCATTACTTGTTGTGAGAATAATTGAAGTAGTTGATCAGACTAAATCAAGAAGTGATACACAGAGGATCAAACACAAGAAGATCAGGCAGTCCAACTGCAGATCTAAGTAGTTGGAGAGATAGAGCTCCAACCAAGGATTCAGTCTTTGGAACTAAGGCTGTGAAGAAGAATTCAGAGTCATCTGGATTTCAAGAAGCAGAGATCAAGGATTAACTGCAGAAGATTCAGACTAATTCATTCTACTCAAGAAGCTTTGAAGAAAGCTAAGTCAGTTTGGATCAAGCTGAGTTCTTCCAAGAACTCTTCAAGGAACTCTCAACTCCTCTCATCCTTTCTGAGTTGTAGAGTTAGCATTTGTAATTTCTATTTTAAACTTGTAAGATCCATTGGATCTGAGTGATTGTAAGCCTATTTTATAAAGGCTGAGGGTAGGGCTTGGTGCCTGAGTGTAGGAGTTGAAGAACTCTGAGTGTAGGCCTTTAATTAGCTGAGTGTAGGCCTGGGTGGCTGAGTGTAGGCCTTTTGGCTGAGTGTAAGGCTTTGGGCCTGAGGTAGGAACCTTGTTGGGTTCTGAGCTAGTGGAGAAGTTTGGCCGAATCTAGTACACTGCTAGAAAGGCGAAGGGGGAAAGTGGATGTACCCAAAGATTGGGGAACCACTATAAAATCTTGTGTATTCTGTGCTGTGATTGTACTGTGTTGAGAATTGCTGTGGCTGTGATAACTTATTCAGAAATCTGTGTTATAAACTGTTGACTGCCAAACAAAAGTAAGAAAAGGATTAGGTCACCTATTCACCCCCCCCCCCCTCTAGGTGTTTAGGTACCATATCTTTCAAGTGGTATCAGAGGGAGGTTGCTCAAAATCAGGACTAACTGTCTGAGGAGATCCAGTTTGGCAATTCAGTATAAGTCAAAAACAGGAAACAGTTTCAAGAAAATCAAGAACATGGGTTCTTCAGAGAATCATAAGGAGTTGGGTTCAATGAAACTACCTATATGCAGAAAAGAGATCTTTGGGATCTGGAAAGAGAGGGTTAGGCTTTTTATGGAAGCCTCTGATCCTAGGATATACATCACAGTCAAAGAAGGGCCATATGTGCCCATGAGATTTCAGTATTGGATGCAAATCAGAGGACTCCAAAGGATTTCTCTGAAATGACCAAGGATGAGATTGTCCTAGCAACCATGGACAAAAGAGCACAGAATATAAATAGTTAGTGCAATTGATGATGCCACCTTCCAGAACCTTATTCACTGTAAAACTGCAAAAGAAATGTGGGACACCCTCATTGTCTATATGGAAGGTTCTGAAGAAGTAAGGCAAGATAGGAAGTCCTTGCTTAATCAAGAATATGAGAGCTTTAGGCAAGGAAGAGGAGATAGCATCACTGAATGCTACAAGAAATTTTATAGAGTTGTAAATGAACTCATGTCATATGGAAGAGAGTTCACAAACTATGAGTTGAATGATAAATTCTTAAGGTCCCTAACCAAAGACTGGGACACCAAGATTTGTGCCATCAGAGAAATGGCAAAGTTGGGAGAAATTCCTCTCTCCCACACTTTTTGGCAAGTTGTTATCTTATGAGATGCAATTGTCAGTAGAAAGAAAAAGAAAAGTCAACAAGGACTGAATACAGAGAAAAGACTGATGACTTTAAGTCAGATGTACCCAGAAAGAGCAGGACCAAGTCATCAACTCCTCCTCCAGAGGTAGTTGAATCAGAATCTGAAGAGTCAAAAGTACAAAATCTACAAGCAGTGAAAGTGATGAAGACTTTGCTGCATTCACCAGACATTTTCCAGAAGTTCCTTAAGAAAACAGTGGAGGTCTAGACCTTCATCTTCAAAGGGAAAGAGGTTCAGTATCAGGAAAAGAAGCCTTCAAAGAAGGACAAGAAAAGGACCAAGACTAGTAAGGCAACTGGATCCAAGATAATTTGTTACTGCTGCAATAGACAGGGCCATATTATTGCAGACTGCCCTGAAAGAAGGAAAGAATCCAGTGACAAAAAGAAAACACACTTCAAAGGAAAGAAGGAGAAGTCCTTTGTTGCAAAGAATGAGAAGACTCTTTCAGATATGTCTTCTTCAGACACTGAGACAGATGCTGAAGCCTATATTGGGCTATTTGCTGAAGAAGAAGAAGAGTTTATGCAGATCATGGAATCTATCTATGAGCAAGAAGACTGTCACAGCCAAGGACTGATGGCTTTGACTGAAAGTACCAAAAACCTGGAGCAGCCAGGACCCAGTCAGGTACAAGGTTTAACTCAAAGTTCTGATTCCAGTTCTAGTTCAGAGTCAGATTATTCTTCATCAAGTGATGAGAATATATCTGAGTCTGAGGGAGATATCATCAACTCCTAGATGAATATCAAGTACTATTGCAAGCCTATAAGAAAAGCAAGACCCTAGCCAAAAATTTGGCCAAGGAAATTGCTGATCTCAAGGCAGCTGCAATAGATTATGAGAAGAATTATGATCAAAAACTGAATGAAGTGGCAGGCTGAAACACATTACTGTGATTCAGATGGGTACTATTACATTTAAGAATGATCAAATTAAGAAACTGGAGATTAATCTTCAGAAGGAGAAAGAGCTAGCAGCTAGGTTTTCAAAACCTAAATCAGTGCTACCCTTGATTGATGATTTTGTTCATCATAAAGGAAAGACTGGACTGGGTTTTGTTAATCCAGCTAGGACTGTTCAGGATCAGTCCAAGTCCAAGGGCAAAGCCCCAACATTCAACAAGACTGCTGTAGTTAAGACAGCTAAGTCAGAACCTAAGCAAAGGTACAACAAATTTGAATGTTGGTGCTGTGGCAAGGTTGGCCACTTTGCTTTGGATTGTTGGCACAATGCCAGTGCCAAGTTGTGTAGCAAGTTACCTGTTGGAAAGACAGCAGGTAGCTATGTCAATTGCAAACTAACAATCACCAAGGACCCAAGTTTACTTTGGTTCTAAGGTTCATTAATTTGTTTTGCAGGAAATCCAAGTGGCCATACCCCTACATGGTACTTGATAGTGGATGTTCCAGTCACATGACTGGAACTAGGGACTACTGAAGGACTACATCCCAATCAAAAATGGTCCAAAGGTGACCTTTTGTGGTTCTGAAAAAGGAATCATCAAAGGGTTTTGGTAACATTTCTTCTAACCTTGTTACCATTACTCAAGTGGCTTATGTTAAAGGTTTGAAACATAACCTCATTAGTATAAGTCAATTAAGTGATGTAGGGTATGACATCTCATTTGTTAAAAATGGTTGTCATATCAAGAGGTCAAGTGATCAAAAGATCATTTTGACAGGTTATAGGAAGAGAAATGTCTATTGTTTAGACATTATGGTTGAGAACAATAGTTCTCCAGTTTGTCTTGTAGCTGATGAGACAGTCTCTCAATGTGTCAAGTGGCACAAAGCTTGCTCATCTTAATTACAAGACTATTGGCAAACTCTTTAGTAAAGAGTTAGTGAGGAATGGTCCTCAAGTTAAGTGTTGTCACAGATGGCATTTGCTCAGCTTTAAAAGGGCAAGCAGACTAAATCCACCTTTAGAAGCATTGACAACAAGGATGCTGTGAGGTGTTTATACCTCTTGCATATGGATCTATTTGGTCCAATGCCAGTTCACAGCTTAGGTAGGAAGGTCTACACCTTTGTAGTTGTTGATGACTACTCAAGGTTTTCCTGGGTGTTCTTCTTAAGCAGAAATCTGAAACACCTAGTGTCTTCCACAGTTTTGTTAGGCAAATTCAGAATGAATTGAACTGTACAGTGGTCAAAATTAGAAGTGACCATGGTACAGAGTTTCAATCTGAAAGCATGACAAAACTATGTGAAGACTATGGGATATTTCAAGAATTCTCTTCACCTAGAACACCTCAGCAAAATGGCATTGCTGAAAGGAAAAATAGGACCTTGATAGAGGCTGGTAGAACCCTATTAAGTGATTCATCACTGCCAGAATATTTCTGGGCTGAAGCAGTAAACACTGCATGCCATGTGATAAATAGGGCTACCATCACTAAAAGGTTAAACAAGACCCCCTATGAAGTAGTGAAAGGCAGGAAACCAAACCTATCCTATTTCAGGATTTTTGGTTGTAAATGCTTCATACTTAACAATGGGAAGACTTACTTAACTAAGTTTGCTGCCAAATCCCAAGAGGGAGTGTTTTGTTGGGTACAGCAGTAATAGTAAGTCTTATAGAGTCTACAACTTGACTACACAAGTTGTAGAGGAATCTGTGCATGTAGTTTTTGATGAGTCACAACTAATTAACAATGAGTTGTCTAGTATGTGTGCAGCCCCTCAGGTCTTTCTAAGAAGATGGACAAGCTAACCATGGAAGATGTACCTGCTGCAAGACAGCAAGTAGAAGAAGATGGCTTAAGTCCAGGGGGAAACTACATGTACCAGGAGCTGAAGAAGTTCAAGGAACTCAGCATGATGAAGATGCTGAGAAGTACAACCAGAAGTAAGGATGCCTCCAGCCAACAGGCATCTAAGAGATCATCCATGGAGCTGATCATTGGAGATCCAAGACAAGGTGTTCAGACAAGGAGCAGAAATCAGAATGCTGCAGTATATTCAAGTTTTCTGTCTCAAATAGAACCAAAGAAATTTGAAGAAGCAATACAAGATCCACAGTGGACTGAAGCTATGCAGGAAGAGCTAAACCAGTTCAAGAGGTGCAAGGTTTGGGACTTAGTTCCTAAGCCTAAAGATCACAATGTGATAGGAACAAAGTGGATCTACAGAAACAAGTTAGATGAACAAGGAGTCATCATTAAGAATAAGGCAAGACTGGTTGCAAAAGGATATAGGCAAGAAGAAGTATTGATTTTGATCAAACCTTTGCTCCAGTAGCCAGACTGGAAGCCATAAGGATGTTCTTGGCCTATGCAACCTACCAAGGATTCAAAGTATACCAAATGGATGTGAAGTCAGCATTCCTTAATGGTAATTTAATAGAAGAAGTATATGTGGAGCAGCCTTCAGGTTTTGTTGATCCTACTCTTCCACATTATGTCTATAGACTTAGGAAAGCATTGTATGGGTTAAAGCAAGCTCCTAGAGCTTGGTATGAAACCCTATCTAGTTTCCTCATTGAGAACAAGTTCACAAGGGGGAAAATAGATAAGACTCTATTCCTTAGGGAATCTAGAGGCAAAGTAATACTTGTCCAAATATATGTAGATGACATTATATTTGGGTCTACTGAAAGTAGCCTTTGCAAAAAGTTTGCAAAGCTTATGCAGAGTCAATTTGAAATGAGTAGTATGGGAGAGCTGAAGTTTTTCTTGGGTCTCCAAGTTAAACAGACTGAAAGTGGATTATCCATATGTCAGTCAAAGTTCACCCTAGAACTCATAAGGAAATATGGTATGGATTCCTCCAGTACCATGAAGACTCCTATGGGGTCAAGTATGTCTCTAAGCAAGGATGATGCAGGGAAACCTGTGGATGAAACCTTGTATAGAGGGATAGTTGGCTCCCTACTTTACTTGACTGCAAGTAGGCCTGACATTATGTATGCTACATGTGTTTGTGCCAGGTATCAAGCCTGCCCCAAGAGTCTCACTTGACTGCAGTCAAGAGAATCTTGAGATATCTAAAGGGCACATCCTTATCTAGGCCTCTGGTACCCTAGGAATGGAGATTTTGATCTAACAGGCTATTCAGATGCAGACTTTGCAGGATGCAAAGAAGATAGAAAGAGCACAACTGGATCCTGTCAGTTCCTAGGTGGAAGACTCATTTCATGGAGTAGTAAGAAGCAAACCAGTGTGGCCATCTCCACAGCTGAGTCAGAATATGTAGCTGCAGGAAGTTGCTGTGCTCAACTTCTGTGGATTCAACATCAGCTAGAAGACTATGGATGTCAGGTAAGTAGAACTCCACTTTATTGTGATTCTACAAGTGCTATTTCCATAGCTAATAACCCTGTATCACATAGTAGAACTAAACATATTGAGATAAAATATCACTTTCTTAGGGAGCATGTAGAAAGAAATGATATTGCACTTGAATATGTTAAAACAGATAATCAGATAGCTGATATGTTTACTAAGCCCTTAGAAGAAGCTAAGTTTAATAGGTTCAAAATTGAACTAGGTATGATAAACTTAGACTAAGTATACAGAACAAAAATTGGCTAAGTAAAAAGGTGTCGACACATAGACAAGTCTATGTCGACACAGAATAGTAAGTGTCGACACTTCAGGAAAATGGTGTCGACACATCTAGGAAGTTAGTGTCGACACTTCAGAATGTTAGTGTCGACACATGTCGAGTAGGTGTCGACACATCCAATAAAGTGTCGACACTTAAGTTTTACTCAGAATTTTTCTAAGTAAAGTCTCGACACATGTCGAGTATAGTGGTGTCGACACTTAACCAAGTGTCGACACATAAAATCTGTTGACTAAATTGTGTCGACACATGAGTGTCGAGACATTATAAGTCAGTGTCGACACTTATTGACAGTGTCGACACATCATTAGAAATTCATCCCGCCTGTTCGTCTTCAAACAAGAAAGGTATAAATAGGGTTCTGTCTTTGATTGTCGACACGCTTTCAAAGTTTCGAGACCTAAACTCTTGTGTCAGCATTTCTCTCATCTCAAACTAAATCTTCAAACCCTAATGGCTCCCAAGCTGGAAGAGAACGTTAACGAGGGATATGAACTGGTGCGTGGCGCATTCGACGACTGCGAACAAGAAATCAAATCAGTGATAACCCTAATTGCCAATTCAGGCTTGGAATTCTTGTTTTCAGAACCAACGAAAATATGGAAGAAGGAAGTCATTGAATTCCTTTCTGCGCGTCTATAGATGACTCAGGCTTCAGGATTAAGTCCAGGGTGCATGGCACCAAAGTCAAAATTCACCCAAGTCTTTAAGAAAGGTACTTCAGCTACCTAAAGTACAAGATGAAGAGGACGTAACTGCTTCTAAGACCAGGGAGCTCTTACTTGGTGTGGACTGGATCAAAGATGAAGGTGGGATCAGTCTTTAACAGAAAGGTATGAATTCAACAAGGCAAGTTCTTGTCTGAAGTAGTGGGCAAGGTAATACTGAGCAAGCCAGGAGGACATGACAGGGTGTCTCCTCCATGTTTGAAGTCATGATCAGAATCATCTTCACTCTGAAGACAGATTGGTCAATGGTGGTTTTATGAGAAAGTAAAAGAAAGCCTGAAGAAGCCAATCTGGGCAGGATACTAAGTCTCTACCTGGCTGGATCAATTCCAGAGGTAATGAGCACTGCTGCAGGATCTAAGATCAATCATATGAGGAGAATGGACTCCAGGATATTCTCTAGATGGGAAAGGGTGCTGGTGTCAAAGGAATTGACCACCCCCTAGAAACAAGCTTCTAAGAGAGACTCTCCTCCCAGGAAAAGAGGAAGACTGCTGTTGTTCCTCAAGAGTCCTCCAGCAGCTCAGGCAGTGAAGAACTGTGGTCTTCACTCCTGAAAGTCCAGTTGATGTGCTGCAGAGAAGACACCTGCTCCTCAGGAGGCAGCTGACATCCAGGGGAGCTTCCAGGTGTAGCAAACCATCTACACTGGAGAGTGAACAAGCCACCCTCCTCATTCAAGAGGTACTACTACTGACCTTAATACATTAGATTTCTCTATATAAATTCTGATTTGTCTGATGACCATCAGCAAAATCAGCCAGCAACTCAAGAACCAGATGTGTTCACCAAGACACATCTGTTATAGCTGATGAAACCAGAACATCTCCTGCACAGTCTCCAGCAGAATATACAATGGAAGATCTCTTTTTTGAACTAGATCAAGAAGATTTTGATATGAAAAAGAATGATGCTGATACAGTAAAGAATGCTGCTGCTGAGGGGAGAACATAGAAGTTGTGGAAGAGCCTATAAGGCTAGATACTGAGAAGGCACAAGATGTGCATACTATAAAAACAATCCAGCCCTAAGGATAGGGTGGATATAGCCAGTACATCTGCGTCTGAAGATGATGAAGCTGAACAAGATAAGAAGAAGAAGTTCTTTTTTTCAAAAGAAGGAGCCAGAGATATAAGAAGGCTCTACAAACAATTTGCTCAACATTCTTAGTTCAACAAACTCCATCCACTGATTACAGTGCTCTATTGCTTGCCTTGCAAATCAAGATGGATGAACAAAGGAAAGCTTTAGAAACTTATGTTGATGAAAGGTTGATAACTCTAATTTTGTCCATGTTTTATGTTATTTTTATTAATAATTATTAGTTTTTTAATTATATTTTGTAATTTTATTATTGATTTTTTTCTAATTTCTTATTTCAGCAATCTTGGGCTGCAAAAATCAATTTGGAGTCTATAGGGTTGACCAGGAGACAAAACTGGGCAAAAAG